>JAGSMU010000006.1:915000-2115000 GCA_029286865.1 Teinopalpus imperialis
TTTTAATATTGACCAGGCGTTGATATGTTGATCCTCTTAGACTAGTGCCTAGCGTATTTCGTATTGATCTGCCCACTACATCTTTAATAATAATATCATAATTAAACAGGGATAGGAAGTAATCTATACTGGAAATAAGACCCTCTTAAGGAGCCTTAAATATTAGCTTGTGATTGATGTTTGCGCAATTATCGGATCTGTTCGTCATATCAAACACTGGATAGCATAAGCGAATTTAATATATATTGGCGACCATTTATTTTATTGTGACATATACTTCCATGCTCTACAAAGGTTAAGGATGCAAATTTAATTGATAGAGCCATGCTACGGTTTGTTCCTACATTTAAAGTAGAAGGTATACCTTTTCACAGAATACCATGGTAAATAGGAGGTTGGAGGTGAAGCGTTTTGTCTGGAAGGTGTCGCTAGTGCTCAGAAGTGATAATGAATTTGCAGTAGGATTTACCCAGAATGAATGAGGGCCATGCTGCCTCTGCTTCTAACATAACACCCGGTTGAAAAGACTCAAAGACGAAGATACTGCCACACTACAGCTTGTTTCTCGCGACAAAATTAATTTAACAGCTTAAACAGATTACTACGCTTATAACAAAAATTGATATAAAATACAATGCTTTTTTTACACGTCCTACTAACAACTTTTTACTATAAGAACTCTGTATTTACTACGGGAAGACAACAATAACAACATTAAATATTATAACAATACTTTATAAGGTTTCCCGGACATACAACATCGCCGATATTTATTAGTGAGGTCATGGTAGGGCAAACAAGAATGGGTCGCCTCGACCGGGGAAGTTATACCTTTTCACAGAATACTATGGTAAATAGGAGGTTGGAGGTGATGCGTTTTGTCTGGAAGGTGTCGCTAGTGCTCAGAAGTGATAATGAATTTGCAGTAGGATTTACCCAGAATGAATGAGGGCCATGCTGCCTCTGCTTCTAACATAACACCCGGTTGAAAAGACTTAAAGACGAAGATACTGCCACACTGCAGCTTGTTTCTCGCGACAAAATTAATTTAACAGCTTAAACAGATTACTACGCTTATAATTAACAAAAATTGATATAAAACACAATCCTTTTCTCCTACAGGAACGTTGTATTTACTACAGGAAGACTTCAATAACAATATTTTATAAGGTTTCCCGGACATAACAACATCACCGATATTTATTAGTGAGGTCATGGTGGGGCAAACATTTCGAATTTATTTCTCCAAACGTTATAAGCATTGGACAAAATAAACTTCATAATTCGCATTTACTATAACCGAATTATTTTTGTAAAAAAAAATAATGATAAATTTGCTGATGTTTTGCACTACGCAGAAATATATTTCTTCAGAAAATGCGAAAGTAAAACTATCAACTGACACACGTCTCACTGACTAGTTGTGCATATTTCTTTGAAATAAACGTACCTAAACTACCGTGGTAAAGCCACAATGCAGTTTTTTTCTAGCTGCGGCATGAATAAAATGGCTTGACCAGGCAAGGAATATGATCGCATAACGATATTGTGTTTCGTCTATTTAGTCGGGAGTTGCATAAAATTGTAAGTTTTTATTTCTTTATTAACAAAAATATTTCCTTACATATAATTAAATAAAGATAAGAAATGACATGGTTATGTTGTAAATTTATAAAATCTCTACAAACCAAATAAACTGGAAATACGCTGAAGTATTCACCTTTAGTTAACTTTATTTATTTGCAAGGTAGAGAACCAGGTCTGCAAAGTATCCTCGGGATAATAATGAATAATGGACTTGTGAAGAGAAATTTAACCGAATAACTTTTACTGATTGTTGTCTATTTACTTCTTGTGAGTTTTTTGTGTGTATGTACTTGAATCTAATAGTATATAATAATATAATTGTATAACTATTATTTATTATTTTGATAATTAAAATTGGAGCAACTAGAAATTAACTGCAGGCTAAATGGATTGGGGCGATTTTATAGTAAAACAGAGACAAATAACCCCTCTTTTATTTCCTGGACAAAACACAGCATTAGCGTTACAATTCACATTTTTCATGGACGATTGTAGATATTTGATTGAAGATGCTGTCAAATGAATTATGTTCTCGACAACCGCCACCTTATGCCATAAAAAGTATACGAAACAATTTTGAAAAAATTTTCACATGATAATGTTATGGTATCTAGGTTGTATTTTTAAAGACTAGGTTGCAAACGAGCAAATCTGTTGGTAAGTAAGGAAGTAAGACTCTATAACATTGGCAATGCTAATAAAATTATTTGTATGGTATGTGTGAGAAAATGCAGATTAAAGATTAGTGACATAGCTAGTTCCGCTCTTGCTTGATTATAAGAAATTTCATGCATGATTAGAATTAACTGTTATTTCGATATGAAAATGTTTAATTAAGAGAAAAGTAAAAATAATGGCCTAACAATCAACCCCTCTGGCATATAGGAAATCCTTCAGTATTATTTAAAATTATCCTTTATCAGTTTCCTATATATATGTATATATTAAAACAAGGATAAACTTGAGAGAAAACTATGTTTTACACACTGATACACACCAGTAACGCACTTCATACGTTTCCAGTATATTACCCAATACCCTAGTGACTTAACGTAATTTTTTAAAATTTTAAATCACTCGCGGTTGTAATAAAATGATTGAATTGATGTATTAAAAAACTTAAAGCTACTGCTTTAACATACTTTGAATAAAATTATTTTGCTTAAGTAGAACATTCTTGACGATATGTACTTAATGGATTTGTATATTTTTTTATAAAATTTAACTGTATTTAAGAAAATCGGATTAATTACAATCTGTATCTGCGCCCAAGATGAAACTAATATTTGAACAAAAGATATGCCATTGTTATTGATGATGTATCTGGCCGATTTGGATGGATATCTTCTGGTTAATGCGACACAACTACAACTGGCACTCGCTGATCCCGCGTCCCCTTCCCAAGTCTGATATAATGCATTAACAATAAGTTCTGAGGAAGTTACACTTAACCCCCGACAGAGACAGCACGCGATCGACAATTGTTAATAACGAAGATGTAAATTGTATAACTCAGGAAGAGACTTCTGTAAATGGTTATAGGTAATTTGGAACCTTCACGTGCGTTCAAAAAATTAAAAGAAGTCTCCGCTATAGGCTCTAACTTTAGTCCAATAGAAAGCTCGCTGACAGCTTCTTGAATCTAGAAGAAAGTTTCGTCCATGGCATGGGGATGGCGCTATCTAATTTTATATAAAGTCATTAGGGTTTCTGCCGTGGTTTTTTTGTAAGATGCGATTAAAGTTGATCAAGGGAGCCTCATTATAATAACTGATAGAGCGATGCGGCAGCTAGTTACTGACTGCAGAATTAGTGGGTCCGCTCGAAGAGACACGGACCATACCCTCACAATACCTGCGAGAAATCCGGGAACCCGTCCGGGGACGATTACACATGTCAGGCAACGCATCTTAGTGGCAACGCATTTAAATCTATGTTAGAATAAATCTAGATGACATGGACTACCGTCATCACTTCCTGGAGTGTGGTCGTTTATCACACCCTAAGATAATAAATAAATAAATAAAGGGTAAATTAAAATAATAACAACTCCAGAGTAAAGTGTCTTAATTAGTGGAGATAAAGTTGAAGCTAAGTGAGTGCGAGTGTAATTAGCAGGTTGTTACTTGCTAGCGGGCATATTAAACTTAATCTACAAAATTTAAAAGAACTAATAAGTAAGCATACGACGTACACGTCTTTAGTCCTTAACAGACAAATTATTTCTTAAGGATTTTATGGCAACACTTAAAAATTATTGGTTGTAATAAAATATTACATTGTATTATTTATATTCATAGTGCAATTTATAATATTTATTTTCCTATTTATATGCTATTTAGGTACTTATTTTTAGTATATATAATAAACGGACATCGTTAATTATGATGTCCTGTCCATTTCGACCATGGCGATATCACCAAATAACATCCATGTACAATTTTTTTTCACACTTATTTCAATAAGCACCCAGTTTACAGTTCATCCTCGCTAAGGAATCATAAAAGTGATGTGTTATTTTTCTCGAGGACTGAAATGGAATGCCTCGTCACCAGCATTAAGAATCATCGGATACCCACACTCACCGGACGAAACAATACTGGTATTCTACGTGGTCGAGCCAATCCATTGATTCTTTGTTATATATATATATATATATATATATATATATATATATATATATATATATATATATATATATATATACATATATAAATATATACATGTATATATTTATATATGTATATTCGATGGGTTATAACATTGCTTCTGATATATTACGGAACAAAGATACTTGGACGAAAATTTATATATTATATCTATACTTGTTCGTTGCTTATTTTATGAAAATATAATATACTCTACTATGAGCTTGAATTGTATTTGTATTTGAACTTTTATTACAGGATAGATATAAAAATATGTTTAACGCTGTTTATTGGTGAGCGAATCCTATTCTGTGAAATAATTACGACCACGTCAGTATCGTATCATTGAACGTTTACCTGACATAAATTAATTAATGTTGTATCTTGAAAATTAATTGCTTTAGTTTACTTTATAATTGGGATTTTAAAAATTATTTCATTCTAATATTAATGTATGAGCTTTTTTTTGTTTTTTTTTATAGTATAGGCGCCGTACGAACATGCAGTCCACTGATGGTAAGTAATCACCACCGCCCACACCAGAACATCCGCAACACCAGAGGAGTCGCAAATTCGTTGCCAGTCTTTAAGGAAGGTGTAAGCACTTTTCTTGAGGCTTAGTGTCCAAACGCTACCTACGCTAGAAAATATCATGATGATATTTGCATGTCTAAAAAAAAATTAAGAAAAAAAATCCAGAGACAAGTGAAGTACAGCCTGCGGTGGTGCCGGGTGATAGCGTACTGTAATATTTATGTTACATATAATGTCTAACTACTCATATCAGATTGGATCGATCGGATCCCATTAAGCACGACGTCTCGCAACCACCGTCCTCTTAAACCATACAAAGTGCTAGTTGAGCAAGCAGAACAAACCCTCAAAGATAAAGGCTTCCAGATACGCTATCTCTATTTTATCTATCTTAATATTATCTCTATCTTAATATTATCTATATTTTAAATATAATATCTTATACTCTTTTTTTTTCATCTTCCACTAAATACTTCACCTGACTGGGTTAATGCTAGCATGTGGACTATGCTGATATATGTGTACTGCATTCAATGCAATTTCTTGATTCTATGAAATTATTATTTCAGATAGACTTTTTTATTGACAAGGACCAAAAAGCAATGAACTCTTAATATATAGGATTATTAATACTCGTGAAAAGTAGCTTTGTTATGCAATAGTATATTAGGGAAGGCTCTTACAATACATAATAAAAACCAAATCAAAAAAAAAATTGAGAAAATTGAGAGATGGGTATTAGTCGAAAAAGTTTATTACTCAATAAGAGAGTTTAATGTAGTAACTCAAGTTCATTAAATTGTACAGCGCTAGAGCCGCACCGCAGTTTGTATCTAACTGTGACAATGTGTGAAAATGGACTATCCCCTCACAGTACAGAGTAAAATACCAGACTAATCTGATGAGCAACGCTTCTGCATAATGACTCTTTATCGAGGATAAATTATGGTGTCATGTGCCGCAGGAATCATTTACCATCAGGTGGACTGTTTTCGTTAATCATCCACGATTACTATAAAAAATAATTAATTGGTGACAAATTTGTTAAGTTTATTCTCGCTCTCTCCGCCTGGTTGGTCAATAAAATAAATCAATAAATAAAATTTTAAAATATATACGATATAATATAATACATATATAAAAACCAACCAGACGGGAATCCCCCGACAGGGTAGCCCATAGTTAAGTTTATTCTCTTAGTACTATTATTATTAATTGTACTAAATCTTTAATTATCTGACTTTCAAATTCATTATATACAATTATTATTCGCATATGATTTATTTATGATTATTTTTTTATTGAATCGAAATTTAAATTTGGAACCATTGTAATAATATATATTTGTTTTCTAAAACTCAATTATTTAAATATTTCTAAAACTACGTCTCCAGATCCCTGCACTGAACAAACGAAACGATTTCGCGCTAGTATTTTGTGAGGGCATCGTTCTTCTCTGATTCAGTCGATCCATGCCCCTTAGTCCTCCGAGGTGACAATGCATCTGCTATTACTTTTTTTTATTACATTGAGAGTAACAAACGAGCACACAGTTCACCTGATGGTGTGTGATTCCTGCTGCCCATGACCTCTAATTTCATCCTTGACATGGAAAAGGAATGCAGATGCGTTGTCACCCTTGAGGACTGAGATAGAATGCCTCAACACCAGTAATAGAGGTCTCCGGATTCCTACGCACACGTCACGAAATACAGCAGCATTATGCTGCTATTTTACGCTGGTTTTCTGTGTGGGCGTGGTCCTACCCCGGTCGAGCTGACCCATTCATTCTGCAGCTAGAAACAAACTGCATTGCAGCTCTGCCAATGTTGAATCGCTGAAAAATTATGCATCTGATAGATGCACTTGTATATCTCCCTGACTCTTTGTAGAAGATGGATTGATATTGACATTGACTTTGAAATCATTTTCCCGCAGGCATTACTTACCATGAAATGACCCATTATCTATTTTGTAACCGATAATGCTGTTAATAAAAGTTGATGTGAAATTAATCCAATTTCTCAAAATGAAGTTGATGAAATGCAGCTTTGACAAAATGGCTCTACCCTCAGAAAGAGCGGTAAATACTTCTTATTTAAAAGTCGTTTATGTTAAGGCACTGCGGAAATACGTCCCTTTACCCTATTCCACAAAATAAAATTAATGAAATGCAGCTTTAGACAAAAATGCCGCTACCCTAAAAAATATATTTTTCCTAGATTATGTGAAAATACTGCGGAATTTGTTGTGCCTTTATAAGGTGAATAAAGGTCCTTAAAATCCTTGCAGATCCTTTCCAATAAATACTTGCAGATAGTACACAGTCCTATCACTAGACAGGTTGTTCTCGAGTTGTTTTAGTATTATTTTTTAAACTTCTAATTAAGTTTTTTTGGTAAATCAATTAGTACAAAACTGACGGGAAGCGTAAATTTTAATTAATAGTTTTTTCTTAGTTACACTTTTTATGTTTTAAAAATGTACAAATATTTTTTGATTTAAAATATAACATTCAGTGAAGTTGAAAGTTTTTAAACTTAAAAAGTATTATTTTTTAAACTTCTAATTAAGTTTTTTTGGTAAATCAATTAGTACAAAACTGACGGGAAGCGTAAATTTTAATAAATAGTTTTTTCTTAGTTACACTTTTCATGTTTTAAAAATGTACAAATATTTTTGATTTAAAATATAACATTCAGTGAAGTTGAAAGTTTTTAAAATCGCAGTTATACATAACTGTCACAGTTTATGTTTACGCTTCCCTGCTCTTGTCGTTGTAATAAAGCGGCGACATATATCAAGGCCTTCTTTATTCTTCATAGTTTTTTATATAATATAAAAATATATTAAAGCCACCTTAGAAATACTTATCCCATATATTTTTAGCTATTGCATTATATATGTGCATTACGCGCTATATTTTGCCAGTTTTAATATTTTTTTACGATGATAACGACTTAACTAAAGAGCAACTTTTTAAGTTATACCATATTATTATTGACGATTAACTCAAGAATTGTGCGGGGCAGATTAAGAGACAAAACTTACAATTGTTCAAAATATATGAGTAGAAATTTTAAAATTAATGTAATCTCTTTAATTTTTTGAGCATTCATATCTTCATTACTCGTATATAACAAAGCAATTGCATGTTCGTGTATTCTAAAATTTCTGGCTTAGATGAAATTATTATTTTGCATCTAGTAAGTAAAGACTCCTTGGTTCTGAGGTTATGCTAAATTCAATGCTGTAATATATTCTAAACAAGTAACTATTATAGAAATGAGAATAAATCATTTAATTCGGAGTCATCAAGGAAGAATTAAGGAAATTTCGTTAAGTACCAAATAAATAGCAGCTTGCGTTTTTTTTAGCTAAGTCTTATAGTTTGAACATACTAAGAAAATGTAAGTTAATGCAAACTACGTTTAACAAAGTTTATCTTCGATCTCAAAAGTTTTTATAGATATACTAAATCATGTTTGTAACTTCAGCGAGGTTGTGTTTATTTTTAGTTTGTTCACGTGCCTTTATCTTTTCACTCTAATTTGTACAGTGACTACATAAGATATTTTTTTACCTCTAAAAGTATAGTACGTACTGTTGCCGAGCACGTTCTAGGGACCGCGTAAATAAGGCCACGGGATCGTTCTCTTACAAATCTGTTTCGAGGTAAATGTTGTATATAATTGGTTAGAATAAAGTTTGATAAATAACGTGTTTTCTTTGACTTACGGGTCGTGACTGATATATCGAGCACGACTCGTAAGTCCGAGGTGTGCAAAACTCTCTCGATATTATTTCCACGAATGGATTGAAATAACAAACAAACTTTTATCGCAAGTGGCCTCTACCTGTTACCGTAACACAAGATTATTTAACTTTCCATATATTTCACGCCATTTATTCTTGGCTCGGTCTTATCGCTGACAACGATTGTGGTACCGTTTGTTTCTGAAACTTTCCTCAACTGTATATAGTTGGAGCGCTCAACGCTTATGTAAGCGGAAACCGACAAAGGCTTCCGGAAACGTTCAATTACAATGATTTCTTATACTAAAGTGTATCAATACTTTTACTAAATCTATTGGTTCTTTATCGTGAATTAAATTTGAATGTTTGTCTGATTTTTTTTTGACTAAAAAGATACACCAAAAAAATAAAAAGACACATATACAGTAAATATACCAGGATATATTTCTGTATTAAAGTAAATAAGACCATGTCAACTGAAGTTACACAGAGGAGTTACAAGGAATTCATATACCACTAGCCACTACCAACGATCCAATACGTTGGAGCTTTGTTATTACGCATGAGGCCAATGGTAGAGTCAAGCAGTAGATTTCTAGCTACAGCATAAGTTCGGTTCAACCGGTGAAGGCCCACACCCTAACAGTAAACTATCATTACACTGCTGTGTTTCGTCAGATATCTCTTATTACTGATAACGAAGTCCACCTCAGTCCATAGTTGAAAAAATTTAGTGCCATGGGCAGGAGGAATCAATTACCATAAGGTAAACTATTTACTCGACTCCCAATATTATATAAGAAAATATTAATAAGGATTTAGAATTGAATATATTAATTAATATAAGTTCCGCCATATAAAACCCAAGAGAATATGTATATATTTAGCGCAGTTAACATGATCTGGTAACCACAAAAGGACCTGGCCGTTATGTTGGTATGTATAGGCCTACCCAAAAAACTAAAAAATAATATGTGCCTTAATATAAAATCACCATTACATCAAAATAAGACTATCCATCTAGCCATAAATATTTATCCTACCAATATTTTATAAATGAACATCGTTTTATTTTCTTTATAATGAAATACTAATTTCTATACGCTGAAGTACAGGTTATACTTTCTTTTACTTGCTATACAAAGAGTTCTTTCGTGTCGAATACTAAGACCTTAAAACAACAAGTTCTACCTCCGACTTTTTAATTATTTCCTTTGAAATGAGTTTATATTTCTTGATGAAGTGTTTGCTGGAATTTTGTTGCCGTATTTCTTTTAATGTACGTTTATTGCCTTAGTAATAAATAAATATTTTTTCATGATTACATAGAGAACGATACATCGCGGGTCCTGGGTTAGATTTTCGGCCGAGACACAATATGATCTACAAGATCAAATTGTTGGTTTTCGAGTCTGGATGTGTTATATGTATGTCTTGTGTCACTGATACTGCATTTGAACCTTCTTCCGATTTTATGGCACATACTATATATCAGATTAGAGCAGGGGATGACAAGTGAGTTTGAGTGTTTGCACAAATTCTTACGTCACTTTCACGTTCGTCACACGTTCACAAGAAGTAAACTCTGCCTCCAGGTCCTTCAAAAGAGTTATTCCCAAGGCAAAGTTGGAATACGTGGCCAGTATTAGTGACTAGTGCGACTTCCCTCTGGGACACGTGCTTTTTGGTCTCTCCAACGCTGTCCAGGGAATTTCTGTAAGCCGTCTCTACCACCTTTGTGCAGGGGGATGACTCGATGGCGTACACCGAAAAGAGAAGGCCGATTCTTGGCTCTCTTTTCGCGTCTAACTCGACTCTGGAGGACAAAGGTAACTCGCCGAACATTCCGTGCGGTGACACCTTTATGCCGGAAATCCAGTTTCGTCAGAGATCAGTGCGTAAAGCACTGCAATCACTAGACGTTAACAAGTCGAGTGGACCTGTCGGAATTCCTCCTATTGTGCTTAGGACATGCGCTCCTGAGTTGGAACTGGTTTTAAAGCGCCTGTTCCGGTTCTTGTACTCTCTAAATTCCTACCACCCCTAAATCTTGGAAGACTGCCATAATCCACCCGATCCCAAAGAAAGGTGATAGCTCGGATCCGTCCAACTATAGGCCATTTGCCATTACCCTCTTGTTTTCGAAAGTCATGGAAACGACCATCAACCGCCAACTCATGAGGTACCTTAAAGAGCACCAGCTGATTAGCGATCTATCTTACACAGTTGCTGTAACCTGGCAATAACCACCATCGATGAAGAGAACATCTTTATTACCGTCTAATTTTACTTTGAACTCGTACTTAACGTATTTTTCATCATTAATATTCCAATATTTTCCCACTATATCATAATTATACAGGGACAGGAAGTAATCTATACTGGAAATAAGATCCTCTTAAGGAGCCTTATATATTTGTTTGAGATCAATATTTGCACTATTATCGGATCTGAGTGGGGCTCAAACACTTAAGGGAATTTAATATATTCTGAAGACTATTTCTTTTATTTTTATATTACCATATTAATAAGAATAGTTACAATGATAACACTATATTTTTTATGGTAGTTATTGGTACATACACAGGCACACACACAAACACACACATAAACGCGCTCATTCTATAAAAGTCAACTGTATGTGATATACTGCGAGTATCCTTAGAAAAATAGAAAATAATTTAGTCTTCTTTCTGTTTGCTTAATCCGATGTTAACATGTGCAATAAGATCAAATGGCGGTTAATAGACAGTGACAGGAAAATTTCAATCCACAAAATGATCCAGTCACCACAGAGATGGAATGCTTAGTTAGCTGTAATCAAGTCCTCGCATCTCTAACCAACCATACAATGGTATTATTACTAACCATACGCTGGTATTCTGTGAAGAAGTGGTCTTCCCTCATTCGAGTATGCCTATTCATGTATATATATATATATATATAAATAGCTATATATAAGAAAAAAAAACTAACTGAAACGACAGAATTCAATATTTCATCTCGATAGTTAGCAATCCACCACTCTGCGGTATGCGTGAAATAACTACTCTATGGAATCAGCTGTCGCCAGTGGTGTTTCCGAACCGATACGACTTAGGGACCTTCAAGAGAAGAGCCTACACCTTTCTTAAAGGCCGGCAACGCTTTTACGACTCCTCTGGTGTTGCGGATTTCCAGGGGCGGCGGTGATCACTTACCATTGGGTGGGCTGCTCGCTCGTTTGCCACATATTCTATAAAATTATAAACGCGACATGTTTAAGCTAAAAGAAAAATATTACACAGGATTCAAACGCCAGGTATATACAGGATGGTTAAATAAAAAAATAAGTCATAAAATATTTCAACTTTCCCTTTAATGGCGACCATAAAAAACAGCCGACGCTAGCGATCGCTGGAATAAATTACGCTCGAGTTTAAACTGAAAGTAAATCATTGGCGGCGACGTAATGCTTGTTGGTGAGAGCTTTATTAAATATATAAATAACAAGTCCTGTTCAAAAGTGTCGTGGTAGCTCAGTATCTAAACGCTAGCTTCTAATTCACGGGATACGAGCAAACCGTATTTCGATACCCGGTGCCAATGAAATTGTAATAAACTAATAAATAAAGAAAAAAAATACATTTCGACATATTAAATCCACCGATCCGCAGTGTTCAAAATTTATTTTATTATGGAGTTAATTTTACCTAATTAAAAGAAGTATATGTTGTATAGTGTTAGAAATTATAGGGGGAAAATGAGCCTATTAAAATAGGATATATTCATGTAATATATATATATATATATATATTTATTTATTTATTTACTCTTTATTGCATTAACCTTAACAAAGTTAAAAGTTCACAAAGGGCGGACTTAATGCCAACCAGTTAACCTAAGGTGAGATGTATGGTGTATGATAGGTGTAGCAATAAACTAATTAATAAAAGAAGAAAAAATACTAAAAATAACTAATACAAGCAAATAATAATACACATATACTAAATACATAATACATGTAAATACACAATATATATATACACAACATACACATATACATATATATATATATATATATATATATATATATATATATACAATACATTGATTTCTGCTGGCAAAATAACTGATATTGTAAAAGTTTTAAGTGCTCATTCATGTATTCGGACGATATAGGGGAGCGCATTGCAAGGAAATCGGGATGGGTGAGTAATATTTCAAAGTCATATTGGGGCCGGTAATTGCCATTAGCTGCAAGGCAATATAATATGCCTCAATAACTTTGCAGAGGCGATCAATACCTCACAATCTTAAAGGTCCTCTTATTTAGGAAAGTTATCCATAAAATGTATCGCTTCAAAAACATAATATTTTCAAGACCAAATAGGTGAACAAAATAAATTATTTATGTATTTAACTTATCAATTAAATATATATTTTTGAAATATTAAAACAATTTGTGGGTAATCAAACCGCGACAAAAAAGTAACGTGCGCCTGAAACAAACGATAACAGAGCTCGATTTTTCATTTCAAATATTCTATTCTACACTCCGCGAGTTGCCTAACACTTCAACCGCAGCGAGCGAAAACGACGTGGATATAAAGTGCATGGAAGAGCGTTTTGAATTAAATGGAATTTCTATTCAATTTAAATATAATATACACATTTTTTTTATATAAATAATTCGAGAGTTATGAGCACAGTTCACCTGACGCTCCTTACACGTTAGGACCATGATACCTTCTACTACCTACCTACCTACATTCAACCTTGATAGGGAATCATAGCAACTATAAGGAAAAAGAAATTCACGATTGAAGAACACTACAATAAGCAAAATAATTAAGTGTACGCTCACAGTTCTAAAGAAGCTACTCAAGTGGTCGGAAAGGTACAACGTGGTCATCATCCTGCGTCAGTGATGGTTTGATGAAGTATGTCTCCAAGGAGTCACAAAACTACATTTTTGTGAAAAAGGAGTGAAAACTTCAACCAAAGTGTATCAAGATACAGTCTTGGATCATGTTGTGAAACCTCTCAGCAATGCACTTTTAAAAATATACCGTGGACTTCCCAGCAGGACTCTGCACCTGGTAACAAGGCACAAACTACCCAAGCCTGGCTTGAAACCAACGTTCCGGCTGAGCTGAAGACTGGCCCAGACCTCAACCCCTTAGACTTCAAATTATGGTCAGTTTTAGAGGAAATATGCCTGCTCTAAACGACATGGTGACATTGAGTCTTAAAAATCTTTGAAACAAGCAGTGGCGAAATTTCCCTTGGAAACAGTGCGTTAATCCATGGATTGTGATCAAACAGATTAAAGGTCTATATAAAAGCCAAAGGTGGCCATGTCAAATAGAATATTTTTTTATTTTATGCTGACCACTAATAAATATGTAGGTATAAATTTTAATAATATTATATTACTTCATTAAAAAAATGCATTTCCATTTGTAATAGAACTTATATATATATATATATATATATATATATATATATATATATATATATATATATATGTGTATAAAGTTGCGGCTAGAAAATTGGTAGCATGGCTCTACATTGTTAAATAACAAAACTTTTTTGTAATCGCATAACATATTAGTAAAATACATAATTCTGATACCTTTTCAGCTCCAATTTGTTCTATCTCAGTTCTATCTTGCTAAGATATCATTTGGATCTCTAGTTTGCATCAGTGAATGTGAACATGAATCTCAGCTGTGTTGTCTTCTACATTGGTATTATATAAAAGCGGTAAAGTAAAAAAGAGCAAAACTTCCATCCTTCGTGACGATCCGGTCTGTGTAGCATAATACATTTTATACTTAGTATACAACTCGACTCTTTCAAACAATTTAATACTAGGAATAATAGGATTCATTTTTATTAAAATAATATTAGCTGTGCTGTTAACATAACTAACATTCCAGTTAACAACTTTATGACACACTTAAATGAGCGTACTAGATGGTTCACGACTACAATTGAATGGTAGAATTCAAATCCATGACCTTTAGTTTAGCAGACCATACCCTAATCCACTATTGACGCTTGAATATATGAATGGATCAATAAAAAAGGACGCTTCCAGAAATTGTTAATCGGTGTAGTGCAGTGGTGTACATAGTACAGTAGTTGCACGAAACCAAAACTTGTGTCTGTCAAAAAACTAAAGTAACAGTCTAGATATAAGCTGTTATTTTACTTATACTCTATATATATATATATATATTACGATACGATTATATAAATATATATGTTCGTGAAAATTTTTTATCATTAATAAAGTTCGTTACTTTTGAACCAGTCAATATTTTCAGTTCCTCTTCAAGGATTTAATTGACTGGGAGAGAATTAAACAAGACATTAAGCCCACTCTTGTAAAAAGTAGATGTGGTGACAGAATAATAAATAAATACCTTCAAATAATCTCCTATCAAGTTTGAGGATAAATTTAAACTGTACTTAAGTGTCAATAAATCATTGGAATTTCCACGAAAGGCCTTTGTAAGTTGGAATCTTAATACTAAAACCGTATCTGGAACCGATCTGTTCGAAGTCATAAATTATGGAACAGTTGACGCTTTTTATCAAATTTAAATTTATTGCTTCAACTCCTGGTATCAACATTACAAATGATTACAATTGTCTTTGTAAAATATTTTTGCACCAAGACCTTAGACAACCAAAATAAGAAACGTTTAACAAAATTGTCTATTCTCAACAGGATACTTTTGTTTAATCGTTTGGCTTCAAATCTCTAAACAGAGACAGACAAACGTGACTACTAAAATTTTGAATCCTCACCAATGAATCAATCAATCAATTGTTTAAAGGGATTCGTACGTTAGAATTTTGCTCGAGGTAAGTATGAACATCAATGCATTTAATTTAGATGCGTCTAAAGCCTAATGGGTTAGAGTACGGTCTTCGCAAATTATGGTCGTAGAATCCACCATTGGACCGTAGTCGATCGTCGTCGTAGTTTTTTTATAGCGTATAAGGCGACAAACAAACAGATAGTTAACCTGATGGTAAACGATTCCTGCACATGTCACCCTCATTCATCGTCGATAAAGAATCATAATGTTGATGGCGTTTGCGCCGACGACTAAGAGAGAATGCCTCGTCACCAGCGACAGGTGTCTAAGGGTCCCTACACACATTCAGATGATGAACCAGCAGCGTTATTATGCAGTGAGCTCGTGATCCTTCTTCCGCCGAGTCAATTCATTCTTGCTGTCATACAACAGTTACTAAAGAGGTAGCGCTGCATACATAGGATGCAATCGGTCATCAATAACAATGATGATAGAGCAGTGGTTGGTACCATTGAATAAATTATTCGCACTTCTATTTTTGCAACATCGAATTTGAACCGAATGACACACCACGTAGTAACTATTACTAATATTAAAAACTAACCACAACCATATTTCAAGACCTAATAGTTTAAAATTCGGTCTTCAAATCCTAATGTCGTGTCATTAAAGCTAGTTGAATGGTTTACGGAAATGTCAATAGTATTAGCAATCTTTTAAAGTATACCAATTTAAATAATTCCGCACCCAAATGTATTGTTTCATCGCAAATCGACTTCCGTATTGAACCAATTTCGTAGCGTCATGTAGCCAACGATATACGTAGCGTACAGTCGAGAAAAATGGACACTTAATTTCACGCACGAGCCGTCTGATATTACCCTAAGACTTACGACAGCAGTTAAGATTAGTGATAAAGCTACATATATGTTCTTACTGAGTTGCGTTTTACATAGAAAATTCAACGAAACATGCTTTATTGTCAAAAAAACCATATCTTTTAATAATAAAAATTTATTTATTTATTTATTCTTTATGTTCCCTGTACAACAGATGTACAAGGACTGACTTAATGCCCAGTGGCATTCTCTACCAGTCAACCCTGGGAGTTCAAGATACACATCAAAATAATTCGTAATAAATATAAATAATAGTACATAGATAACAGTATAAATACATATATATATATATATATATATATATATATATATATATATATATGTATATTTATATATATAAAGATAAATACACAAATACCAAGAGGAAACATATATGCAAATAATGTTATCGAAGATATTTAATTGATTTACTGGGTGCTTTCTTGACATCATCCGGAAGGGCCTTCCAAAGGAGTATGGCCTGTACTATAAAAGGATAACAGAAGAATCCAGTGCAATGGAATGGAACACTAATTCTCATTCTATTTAGGGATCGAGGTACACAGTCAAGAGAGGAATGTAGAAATCGGAAGTCATGCTTAGGATAAGATGGATAATTTGAATAATGTAATATAGAATAGAAAATATCACTGCAATCCACAGAGAATGTCTATTTGTTTTATTATAAGGTGTGTGACAAAAGCACACTATTCACCTGATTGTAAGTTATGTCAGCTGCCCTTGACATCTATCTACATCCAGGCTCAAGGCGTTGTCACTTCTGTGGATTGAGACGAAATGACTCCTAGCCTGTAGTGTTGTAGCTAACCGTGTTGCATCATTAATGGGTCGGCCAGACTAGGGCATGACCATGTCCTCACAGATAAGCTTCGTGAATTTGCAGCATAATGCTGCTACGTGTCGCATAGTGTACGGATCTGAGGACCAAATCTGAAGAAAAATACAGGTAACGAAGTATTCGATTTCAGTGGTATAGCTACACTGCATTTTTTTCTAGCTGAAGAATAAATGGGTCAGCTCAGACCGGAGTAGGACCACGACCTCAGAGAATACCAGCGTAAAATAGCAGCATAGTGCTGCTGTGTTTCGTCTGCTCGGTGCAGGGATCCGGAGACCTTTATTACGGTTCATGAGACGTTCCACCTCAGTCCTCGAGGGTGACAACGCATTTGCATTATGATTCCTTCTCAAGGATGAATTCAGGTGTCAGGGATCACTTACCATTAGGTGAACTGTTTGCTTGTTTATTACTCTCAATATAATAATTAAAAAAAAGATCTCAGAACTAACAAGGCATGAACTTGCATCTGAATTGAGGATGTAATTGTAAGCATGTGTTTAATGGCAACGGACATCACTTACCATCCGGTGAACTACGAGTGACACACAATGTCATAATTATTAAATAAAAATGGAATACATCTCGTACATATTACAAAAAAATGTGCAAGAGAAATAAATGGTTGTTTATGCTATCTGTGGGTTTGAAAAATAGATCCTGGCATGTGTGCCAAGTAGATATTTTATATAGTCATTATTTAGCTACGGTAAAACCATCCAGATAAATTACCAGATTGAAAAAGCTCTTCAAAATACGTCAAAAACAACATGTCCTCGTAACTTTTGGCACGGAGTTTGAGCGCTCAGTGAAATATTGGGAAATACATTTTCCCGCTGTACAAATTACGCTTATGGGAGAAACACGAATGTGTGCCTATTATGGACTCTGAGAAAAAAACAAATCAAATAGAGTGCAATACTAAGTTTAAAAAAAACACAATTGGCGATTATAATCGCGTATTGATATATGTACTCACAACGTTGCAAATAATTTTAAAATTGATAAAATAGTTTAATATATATAAGTCCAATAGTTTAGGATACGGTCTGCAAAATAAAAATTCGAATTCGGTTCGAATCGAATATTTAAATATAGTCGTGAACCATCTCCTAGCACAACCATTTTCAGCTTAGCTGGAGTGGTTTACAGGAATATTAGTTAAGTAAATTCATTTCCAATATTCTTTTCAAAAAAAAAATCGCTTTGTCATACAACAACCTTACTAAGGTACTTACCAATAATTCTGTTTTTCCCCATGAAATGGGACTTTTTTTACATAATATTATAAGTGAGAACCAGTTAACCTGATGGTAAGTTGTCCATAATTTCTAAATACATCTATGCTCAACAAAAATTCAAGTTGCACATGGGTTATCATCTCTGAGGTCTGAAATGGAATACCTAACTACCAAAACTCTATCTCTGGAAGCATAGCAGATTCTAGGACTCTACTTTGTTATAACTTTTTTTATAACCATAGTTCTATAAAAAAAAATGTTAGATGATGAGATTAGGGCCACTATTAGAGTATCAAACTATTGTCGATGGCATCTACGAGAAAGTTTAAAAAACATCAATTATAATATCTTTTCTATATGACATTTTAAACTGGCAAAAGTTACTTCCTGCTTTTCTTAACATCTTTTCAAATTGAATATCTTGTAAATACGGTTGCTGGTCAACGGGCGAAAATGTGTGACGTCGTTATAATGATATTTGCATTATTTGGTTATATTCATTGATCTTGCTTTTAGTGGGAGTAAGCAAAGCTAGAAGCAAAGATTTTTCACGAAACTTTAGTACTTATAAGACTTAAAATATTAATATTCATATATAGAACGACTAACTTATCATTGATATGTACTTTTTTTTTTTTAATTGAAGGCGTCTGATGACAAATGACCACCGCTATGAACAAGTATCGGAATAACTTAACTGTTGCCGTCCGACGATAAGGAAGTCGGAAAATATGCATACCCTAGTGAGAAAACCAGAAACAATAGCATATAAGCATATATATATATTTGGCTACTTAAAGACGTAAAAAACGTCAACAAACCTCAATCAGTTCTAACGGAAACGTAGACCAGAAAATTATTATCCTACCAAGAGATTAAGTTCGCGTAACAACAAGGTCGTGAAGGCTGGATACAACATTTGAACGATTCTATATATTTACAAGCGTCGATAACCTAAAGGCTTAGGGTACGGTCTACGGGACGCAACATCGTAAGTTGAAATCCAGCATTCGACTATGGCCGTGAACCAATACTAACACAATCTTTTCTGCTTAACATACGAAACTTAGTTGGACTGATTAACGGTAATGTTTACATGTTTATTATAGTATAGTATTTAAGTATATTTGTAAATTAATGTTTCTTATAGACAAATAAACTTTTTGTTTACAGTTTTGTTTCTTTTTGCCCCAGCCATAACTTTCTCTGGGCGTTAATTTCACCATTGTAAACGTTTATTTAATAAATAAATTAAACTTTATCTAACTCTAATATAAAGTCCAATCTAAAAACCTCGCAAAACCTCTATAACTAACCCTATTAATTGCTACTCCAACAACCATTTAATAAACCTACCGATGTATAAATAACTCTATATAGTATGTGTGATGTTCTTGAATTTACAGTTTACGTTTATAAGGAAGTAATTAATACTAAATTCAAAATAAACGACTAATATATGCAGATTGAGATTAATTATTCTGTAAGCCTTAGACATAGTACAATTAGCAGGAATATATGCCCCTCCCCCCCTCTCAACGAATTCATGGTTATCGTGTGAATTGTGTATGAACAGGTCCCGAGGATTCAAAGCATAGATGAGGAAAAATGTCAATATAAAAATTGTGCTTAAAAAAAGTTAAATAACTCTGGTGTTTGTATTTTGATAGCGTTGTCCAAAAATTATACATCGCCTTTAATATAGCCTCACAGCTGTTTAAAACTGTGTATTTTTCATCGGTACAAGGATAAAATTTATAATAGCTGTCAAAGCTTTTAAATATACCCAGGACCCCCATTAGGTGTGATTTGGACACGGGCCCTCTCACAAGGCGGGACACCATAAGCTCGTATATCAAGTAGAGATATGATACTATATATATTTTGTGAAGAGAACACAAAATTCAATAACTAGTATCCAGGCATTCCATTTTTGTAGATGTATTATGGTTTTTGTAAAGGAACGTAAAAGAAAAACATTTATTATTTTATTATGTTAAGGGTGACAAACGAGCAAACATTCACCTGATAGTACGTGATTCCTACGGCTCATAACACATTGGTTGTCAATAAGGAATCATAATGTAGATTGTCAACCCTGAGGACTTAGATCGAATACTTTGTCACCAGTAATCAAATTTTCGGAGCCCTACGCTCGTATGAAGGCGTGGTCCTTGCTCGATCAAGACAACCCATTCATAACGATCCTATAAACAAACTGCAACGTGAATCTACCTCGTCTACTGATATGAACTGTGAATACTATAAAACTATACCATTATTAATATAAAAACTATTATAAAACGTTATAAGGCTCCATTATTTTTCTAATTCTCGTAGCCGTAACGTTTAACAACGGCCCTGTAAAGCCTTCCACACCATTCCATAGCCGCCACATTACACCCTGCTGATAGGAATTTAATCAAGAACACTACACGCTACCCGACCTATCTCTTGTACTACACGAAATTCCAAAGTTATATTAGGCGCTTGCATAGCATATGTATCTTTATTAACTTAATATAAGAAAAATGCACCATTATAATCTATTCACTGTTGTATATGACTGATGGAGGGGTACAAAGCTTCTAGTATAAAACGTCGTACCTTTCTTTATATATTGCGTGCTACTAAGCGTGGCCCAATCGTGTATCGGTTGTTGTGTCGTGGGACATGGGTTCCATTACCAATCGAGGAAAAATATTTGTATCTCATCGTTTTCGGGTTCTTATGTGTTCTGATCTGATGCAAATGAATGATATTGGTCTCGGGAAGGTGAAGGCATGAGTGAATGCGTTTGTTTTTGATCAAATAACGCCACTATAACATAACCATCAATGCACCACAGGGTGTCACCGTGGCCGAAACAGACCAGGTCATCATTAATATCAGATCTGTTGAAAAGTATAACTTCGATGTGAAAGAATAATTGGTATTTCGTATTAAGGCGGTATGAAAAATCATTATGTTGTCTCGTAAATAACTATCTAGTCCGGCCATAAGTTCTGTTACAAATGAAAATGCATTTTTTTTTATGAAGTAATGTAATATTATTAAAATTTATACCTACATATTTATTAGTATCAGCAAAAAATAAAAAAAATATTCTATTCAAAATGGCCACCTTTGGCCTACAATCTACAGGCCTTTAATCCAAAGAATTTTTAAGAGACTCAATGTCGTCTACTAGACTAAAGGGTTGAGGTCTGAGCTAGATGAGGGCCAGTCTTCAGCTCTTATAAAGTCTGGAACGTTTTCAAGCCAAGCTTGGGTAGTTCGTGCCTTGTGACCAGGAGTAGATTCCTGCTGGAAAGTCCACGGTATATTTTTAAAAAGTGTATTGCTGAGAGGTTTCGCAACATGATCCAAGACTGTATCTCGATACACTTTGGCAGAAGCTTTCACTTCTTTTTGACAAAAATTGACCACTTGAGCTGCTTCTTTAGAACTGTGAGCGTACACTTTATCATTTTGCTTATTGTAACTGTGTCCTTCAATCGTAAAAGTTTGTTCATCGATCCACTTTCTTTAATTGTAAAGATTTATTTTAGGCATGTCCTGTATATCGACGATAAGCACCGAGCTTCAGGTCTTTTTTTATAATACGTGACAGAGTTCTAGCGGGAATCTTCATCTCTCGGGATAAGATTTTTTGCTTCCTAATGGGGTTTCGACGAATTCTGGCTTTAACAGCATTAACAGCCTTTGTAGTTCTAACAGCATGTGGCCGCCCCGATATTTTCTGGTCTTCGACAGAGGAAATGTTGTTCTATCTGTTGATAGTACGATACACACACATACGGCTGATACCAAGTTTTTGAAGTGTCTGGAATATGACTGACGGCTCCATACCACTTTGTGCAAGGTGATAAGTGAAATATAAGTGTACCAAATTCAAAATAATTAAAAATTGGAAAATAGAAGTTTTTATGTAACAGTATTTATGGCCAGACTAGTTATAATAAATTTGATTTATAATTTTGAACAATTCTCAAACAAGCACTCTCCCATATTCAATAGTGGTTCAAGTTGAGGTCGATACCCATATGTTTGTTGTCAACATTTCTTACGTGTTTCAGCTGTCTTCAAAAGACAATCGTCGTCGCACTCCTCAATCGCGGGTATCTCTAATCGAGAGTCTGTTTCCGTGAAGACACGGCCGTGGCCCTGTGGCCGTCACACAGGAGGTCAGTACATCAAGTCCATTGGTTTCACAAACTCAAAAAAAAAAAAAAACAAGTATTACGCAATCGCTATGTACACTGAAAATTGCAATTATCACATTAAAATGAAATAACTTAAAAGAACTGCAATATCACGACTAAACATTTTCCCCTTCTGCTTATCAAATAATATCCCCCAACCGTTTACCAATACACCACGTTTGATGAATGATGTCGTAATTAAATCGTGTTTACCATTAAGCGGTTAAAGCCTTTGATCTAGATATTGGAGGTTGTATAAATGTTTAACGACGTAACCCTACATTCGTATTCGGTATATTTTTTATTTTTCATACACGAATTAATAAATTTAATCAAACGGTAATCGAGTAGTACTAGTTCCTAATGGAAGAAGCTAGTTATGGCAGGCTAGTTATCACATACCATCAGGTAAACTGTGTTGTGACCATTTGTCATTGACTTCTACTTAGAATAAGCCACAAATAAGAAAGAAATTATGTGGCTGGCAACACTTTTTAAAAATTGATCCTGTAGTGAGGTTAAATGTAAATCCAACTAAAGTAAACGTAAATCCTAAAGGCCATAAAAGAGTAACCTACCACTTATCATCACTCTGAGGGGTTAAAGTACTTCGGATTACGTGAAACACCTACAAAGCAATATTTAACTTTTTGGTATTCCTTTCAAGTATTTTATCATTTCGAATAAAGCTTTTAGATATTTAAATTTAAAACTTTCATTTTCGAACAATTAAATGGCTTCTTTCTTTCCATTTTTTCTTGTATAAAGAGTAACTAACGACATAGACACCTCATTAATTTTTTTGCTTTAATGAAATCGATTAATATCACAGAAGAGGTTAGCGTGTTGCAAGGGAGTATTTTGGACCGCTACTTCTTCTTCCTTGCCGTAATATTCATAAGCTGAAGTGGTGGACCTTTTCTGGTACTTCTTATGTTATTATGATTTTCTAAAAGATTCGAAACGTCAATAGACTAATAGTATAGGGTATGGTCTGCTAAACTGAGGTCGTGTGTTCGTATCCGCCATTCTAATGTTGTTGTGAACCATCTCTCTGCACAATCAATTTAAGTTTAACTGGAATTTAAGTTAATAATGTTAATAGTATTATCATTATCATCCTTTTAACAAAGTGAGTTTTAATTTTGATTGTAATTCAGCTCAATGGATTATGGCGCAAGTTCATACTGCGTTTGGATAGGACTGGCTTACTTATATATTTAAATTTAAAAAGAAAAAAATTGTTGGTACAATAAAATTCTCTGTGAAACCGCCTACTCGTAATGTGCAAAACAAACGACCGCTTATAGTGTAGTAGAATTAAAAAGCTGGTAAGATATATATGGTTTTAACTTAGCCGTTTATTATTATGTAAAGAGTATGTATATATTTAAAATATTAAAAGTAAACAAAAAATATATACGTAAATTGTTGTATATTAAAAAGATACACCTCTACAAAATTTTTGTTCTTAAGTTTTATACATTGTATTTAAGAGCTTATAGTATATAAAAAATTTGCTAAAAATGTCTTGTTACGATACTGTACGCCCGTTACGATTAGTGCTGTTAATAACAAAAATATTTTACAATCTAAATATAAAATCATTAATAACAAGGTTATATTTTCGTCTTACGTTTCAAAGAGCCGTGGTAATTTATACGCCCGGGAACTTGCTTTTAATTTACAGTGTTTGAGTATTTTCTATTTACAGTTCGATTCCGGTGCAAAAGAAAATGTTAATTGTAATTATTTATTTATTAATATAATACTAACAGTACCATTACAATAATTCCGGTTAACCAACTGAGCTTAAATTTTTGTGCCAGGAGATGATTTATTACATTGAGAGTAACAAACGAGCACACAGTTCACCTGATGGCAAGAGATTCCTGCGGCCCATGACTACTACTTTCATCCTCGACAAGGAATCATAACGCAGATGTTTCGTCAACCATGAGGACTGGGATGGAATGCCACGACACCAGTAATAAAGGTCTCTGGATCCCTGCACCAGACGAAACACAGCAGCGTTGTAATGCTGTTTTACGCTGGTATTCTGAGAGTTTATGATCCTTTCCTGGTCAAATTGACGTATTTAAATAGCAACTACAATCAAGCTGCAACGTGGCTCTACCAAAGGATTTAATTCGTATGTACGTCTAAGTGTACAATATTAATTTTATCACCATTTATTAACAAATAAGATGATCGAACCATGGAGTAAGTACGTTCCCGTCAGCGTGACGTGAACTCACGACTAACGACCGATACGCCGCCGGTCGTGGATTCTAGGTGCGCGCTAACCGCGTTGTTGCCGAAATGAAACTTCAAACACTTACGTCATTGGAATAAAGGGTAGACGATCAAGTTCTTGCAACGCCAATACGCAATGAGAGACTCAAAATATTTTTTTTTATAAGAAAAATATTTCTTAAACAGAGAATAAGAAAAAAAAAATATATTTTAATAATGAGGTACATTCAAAAGAGCGATACGAAACATTATGAGGAAACAATATTTCGAGGACATTCAAGTCCGCCAATACGCAAAGGAGACGTCGGCTATGTACACAGACAGTTACTTTTTATCCTTTCCATTTTACTGTCGTTTTTGAAAATAAATAAAAACGTTCAAATTTAATGTGTAACAACTATAATGTTCAATCTCATAAACTGTGGTCTCAAATTTAATGTGTAATAACTACAGTGTTCAATCTCATAAACAGTGGTCTCAAATTTAATGTGTAATAACTACAATGTTCAATCTCATAAACTGTGGTCTCAAATTTAATGTGTAATAACTACAGTGTTCAATCTCATAAACAGTGGTCTCAAATTTAATGTGTAATAACTACAATGTTCAATCTCATAAACAGTGGTCTCAAATTTAATGTGTAATAACTACAATGTTCAATCTCATAAACAGTGGTCTCAAATTTAATGTGTAATAACTACAATGTTCAATCTCAAAAACAGTGGTCTCAAATTTAATGTGTAATAACTACAATGTTCAATCTCATAAACAGTGACCTCAAATTTAATGTGTAATAACTTCAATGTTCAATCTCATAAACAGTGGTGTCAAAATTTAATGTGTAATAACTACAATGTTCAATCTCATAAACAGTGGTCTCAAATTAAATCCATTCGGTGTCTTAGGCTCACTTCCATATTCATATCAGGATTTCTAGGATTTCCATCACTAGTTTCTGATTTTACGCTTTATATTCATTTGTAATTATAGAAGACTATACCATATCGGTTCTATGTACTCTAAATATAATATTATGTACTCGTATAGAGCCACTACAACTAGTTTTAAGCTTCAACGCGATAGGGTAGGCTTGAACGGGGAAGAAGCTCACCCGAAGCGGTAACAACGCATATGCATCACGAATATTTATTAATGATGAATGTATATTGTGTCACGGACCTCTAATCATCACTTAGCATCAGGTGAATTATGTCTTTCCTACCTCTAAAAATTTAATAAAATAATTATATAAGGGTCAAAAAATCCTGAGTGTGTCCATTTTTGAGTAAGAGGGCATCTCGTATAAAAATTCTACAAAACCAAAGCATTTGAAAGTTTAACTTACAAAAATCATTGTTTTCATTTATTTTATAATATTTAATGTTTGTAAATGTTACGATGAAGATTAAGCCTTACAATATAGACAGTAAATATGTACATTCAATGAACAAAAAACCTTTTCTTATTGTTAAAATATTCACAATATTTCTCTTTCAAAGACATTCCCTTTTTACTTTTATTTCCACGAGAACGGCTTCGTGTGAAAAATTACAACTTTCTGATGATCTGGAATAATAAGAGTTTAATGGTTTGTTTTCTAACGTAAGCTACGAGACGTTATCTCGTAGAATAGAAAGCTTTGATTTATTAGACGTTTCTGTACGAAAATCTGTTACAAGGTTGTGTTATATATTTAAGAAAAGGCTTTAGCAAATGCTTTTATGTAAATATTTTTTATGTTTTCATGTATTTGTCCTGGCTTTAAGATAATGTTAATTACCTTATGTATTAGTTACTGCCTAATTTTGACAATAGTTAATATATTTTATTTTGCGGAAGTAATTAGCACCACATAATAACAGCGTAAGAGAACCAAAAGCAGTAGGGACTCTACAGGGAAAGGACCAAACCGTTACACAATATCGATATAAAGCTGCTGTGTTTCAACTGTTGAGTGTAGGAATCTGAAGAATCTTGTTGCTGGTGAAGAGTGGCTCCCTTTAGTCCTCAGGGTGGACAATGCATCTGCATTATGACTCTGTCAGGATGAATGTGGGTTTCATAGTCAGATTCACTTACTCAAGACAATAAAAAAAAACCACCACTGAAAATTGTTTCGTAGGTGTCATACGAATTGACGGTCAGATTTAAACTACTGGGATAATTAAATGCTAAGGGGGGAGTAGTTATAAAATAACCATGTGTTCCGTGAACATAAAACACGTTTCTCCCGATAAGGGAAGGAAACCAGAGACCCAATTACTAGTAGTTAAGCCCTCTGCTGAAATAGTTAAATGTCTGTGACCTGCGAAGTTCACTTACCATCAGCTGAACTGCACGCTATTTTATCCCGAAATGTTAATACGAAAGTTATTAAGCTAAGTTATTTGAAATATTTAACATTAAAAAGATATCTGAAATGTGTATCTTGAAATTATTGTAATAAAGAGTGCATATTAAATAATAAAAAAGGAGGACGGTTATTTGCTTCACCCGAGAATTGAACAGTACTGTGCAATTACGAGAATGGCATCCGCGCTAATGACGTTGACTGCCGAGCGAGCAGGAACTCCCGTAGACGGCAAATGGTTTTGTATTCGACGAGATCTATCCCGTAAAACTGTCTAGTATTCTTGTTTGTTTAGCTTTTACATCTTATTCTTTTATTATTCCGCTGCTCAGGAGTCAACCGTCAACCGTCGAAGTTTTTAGAGGCTTATGCAAGTTTATGGATACTAAATTATGTTTGTAATTTGCTGTAACATTTCGAATTAGACCGACATATCCGTCTTATTCTCCGACCGACAATCACGCGAATTCTCGATGCGTTACACGGAGCGTACTCGAACATATGCTGACAATAATTAGCTGTCCGTTAGAGCAACATAATTTATCGTACACTACTTAACAGGAGAAGGATTTAAATCTCAGTGATAAAATAGCTTAATCTACTAAGAAAAGGCTTTAACCCGACTTGGTTGTATCTTTCACCAATGGCATATTATTGGTTCTCTTATATTTCTGTCCCAAGGTGACCTGTGTTTTATAAAGAAATTTTTTTTTATAGTTTTTTTTTCATATAATATAAGGGTTGACGGGCAACGAGTACAAATTATACCTAACGGTAAGTGATTATTGCAGCCCATGTTATCTACTTTTTTTATGTGATAGGTGGCAAACAAACAAACAACCCACCTGATTTGTTAGTGATCACCGCTGCCCATGAACATTCACAACACCAGAGGAGTCGGAGATGCGCTGCCAGCCTTTAAGAAAGGTGTAGGCTCCTTCTTTAAAGGTCCCTTAGTCGCACAAAGTGGTTGTGCGTGGTGGAGAATTTCGTTTAAAGCGCACAGTGGTAGATTGTCAACTGAAATTTGACAACTTGAAATGAAATATCTCTTCACAATGCCACTGAATCAAGCCGATCGAAAAGTATCTGGTCGGCAACGATTCGGGCCGATTTTCGTTGATTACGAGATTAAGAGTTGGTACTCGGCCGGCCCAGAGATGCGAACAGTGAGCCATGTAAAGCCGAACTTGCACACCTTCTTTAAGAAAGATTCAAAATGTGCATTCGTTGTCACTCCTGGGAACTGAGATGCCTTATTACACGTAATAGGGTTCAGTATCCCGGATCCCTACACTCACCATACGAAACACAGCATCAGCCATATTGCAGCCAAAAACTATGTCTCTTCCATTGCCTTTATGATAGCATCGTAAATTTAACATAATCCAAAAAATAATGAGACTGATAGATTCAGAAGTGTTGACAACATTGAAACATTACCACTAAAAACGGAAAGCATTTTAGCACAATAAAAAATTAACCTTTCTTGAATTTAACGTTTCAATTAGAAAAACTAAGACTTAAAAGAAGATTGTGATAATTCTAAAATGGTAATAAGATTTTTTATTATCATGTTATAGAAGTTACTATAATTATTATAGATTTTTTTTCTATTACAGTAATCCCTGTCCAATAATCCATAGGTTGCAAACCTTTTTAGGGAAAACTTCTTATTTGTAAAATCATCGCTTCAGGTAAGAACCAAAATTACAAGATGCCTAAAATTAAAAAAAAATTATGCCGTATCATTGTCTGTCATTTTAATTTTTTATTATATTACTTATATTATAGTCCCATATAGTCCATGTATATTTTTTATAATTATAGTCCTAGCTTATCCGTGGAAAAGCAACCGACCGACGTGGTTCGGCCCTCTGGGGCGCCCTCGGATCGGAATGCTTACGCGTAAAATGTAATCGCCCAAGCCGAGGTAACCCCTCACCGGGGGGACCCTTGTGTCGAGTTACTAAGAATAGAGGCTCAGGCCAAGTGACCTAAGAGATATGCCACCTCTCAATCCGGTAAAAAGTCAAAGTCAGCTTCTCTGGTTAATATGTGCAGGTTCACAACAAAAAAATATATTTTTATTCAATAAATATGTTGTTTTTCTCTTTTTCCATTTAGACATCAAACTTTTACATTCTATTTAGTGTGCAAAGTGGTCTTTTAGATATTATGATACTTTCACACGGCAATTAGTTTTAAAATACCAGCGTGATATAGCAGCATAATCCTGCTGTTTCGTATGATGAGTGTAGGGACGTAAACCATAGAGGTAAGCCATTCCATTTATCCTTATCGGTGGGCGAGGCATGTGTGCTTTAAATCTTCGTATAAGCCACAGCTATCACTGTTATAAAAAAAACTGAATAAACATTTGCTAGTGCACTTTATCATATATATAGATCAAGACAAGTTTATGTGTGTTATTGAGAGTACACTTAAAAAATAGTATTATGTACCTTAATCATTATATACTATATACATGTATGAAAAGTACAACCAAAACGATATGTGTAAAGATTGAGTAAAAAGCAAATTTTCTACGAGTAAGGAAAATCTAATATTTTCCCCACTGAATGGCTATAAAGTTTATTGATTTACTTTATTTATTGTCTGGCATTATATTTGCCTCATCTGTTAATCGAATTTTGCCTCGCCTCAGTGGAATTGATTACAAATGGCTTTGGCCCGCAGCTATTGTCGTTGGGAGTCTTTTGATTACTGTATTATTTATCAGCGGTTGTTTGATTAATATTTACCCAATTGTTGGTGGTGTAGAGAATTTTGTTATATCATCTACTGACAGAACTCTTTGAGGTCTAAGATTGTTTTATTAATAATAATTTCTTTTGAAATTTTTGGAAAATGCTACTCATATCTGTAATATATGGCTGTCTCTTAGCTCTTTTATCAGCTTTATCTTTACCAATTTAAAATATATTTTTGGATGTGTATGACGCTGTCAGCTTTCAAGGTCACTACAGCTTCACTGGAATAGATTAGCTAGTAGAAGTCCCTCTAATAGCGAATACGAGTACTAGGATGCAGAACCAATAACGAAGAAGACTCGATGCCCTTCAACTGCAATACCGCTGTGCTGAACCCTGTTGTCGAACAAGAACAAGCATGGAGAGGTTCACAGTGATCCAAGGTAGTGATGTTGTAACAGCTTGAACCATTATCTATTAAGGGCAGAATAGGTTGACTTAGAAGAAGCTTGCATTGCAAAAGTATCTCATGTAGACTGACTGACTGTTACCTCGCGATCGCTGTCTACTTGCCTCGAGCCAGTTCCTTCAGTTTTCAACTTTCGCACAGGGTAAGCCGAGGATCAGTCTCGGAGGCCCTTGTGCTGGTTACCCACAATAAATGTCTAAGCTGGGTGCCCAAAGTGCTCTGCCACCTTTTAATCTGCTGTCTCTCTCTCTATGATCGGTCCCTCATATCTGAGGAACGTGGTCACCATCAGGGTTACATCTGAACCGGATGATCTGCCTCCATCGGTTTCTGTCCAGCATGTCTCTTACAATCGTGTAAAACTTGGAGGACGACGAGTCTCTAATTTTATCGGTCCATCTTGTTGGTGAACGGCCGCGAGATCTTTTTCCTACAGTGTTCCCAACTACAATCAGTTTACGAAATACGCTAGGATTCGTTGTTGGCATGTGGTGGATAAACGAGTTTTAATTTTTAGCTGGGTTAGGATCGATGCATTGGTGCGCTTCGTAGTCCAAGGTATCCTTAGCATTCGCCTCCAGCACCACATCTCGCATGCATAAATCTTTTGCCTCTCTCTGGTCGGGATTGTCCACGTTTCTACACCATACAGGAAGATATTGTCTTGGTTTTTATACCAACTCCTCTTTTCTTCCAGATGTTGTTTAAACGGGTCATAGCATCCTTTGCCATTCCAATTCGCCTTTTTAATCTTCTAAAGCTCTAAAAGCTTTCGGGCTAACAGTGGCCATCAACTCTAAAAAAACAAACAAAAAATGGAATAAGTTAGTTTCAAGGTGACCGTTGTATTATTAGGATAATTTTTAAATAAAACTGTTTTAAAAGTAATCCTGCTACAACTCACTTAACACTCGTACGTCCTTAATTAAGTATTATACGAAATAAGGATAGTGAGCGCGAAGTTTAGTTCACCTCAACGGATTATGGTGATGTCTTCCTGATCGATTTCATTCTTCCATCGATCTTCCGGTTATTAACAAATGACATCATCTATGCAAGATATATTAAGCATTTTGCATAAGCGCTCCATGCCCTTCTCTAGTGTGCATGCACAATGAGATCAGAGAAAGATTCAGATGCAATGTTAAAGACATGGGGCATAATACGATACACCTGGACCTGAAAATCAACAATTAGACACAAATATTGTTCCTAGTCTGGGAATCGAACCCGTACGGAGTAGCCGTCACCACATCATATTTATTGCCAATGACATCACATTAACATTATATCACATTTATTTCTTTGGATACAAAAATAGAGGATATTATTTGTACCGGTTTTAGGGATATTCCAGTTTACCAAAACTCAAACTAGCATTTAAACTTTTTCATATACCGTAAATTATCATCCGGCTTTCAATTTAACGCTTGGGATTAATTTTTCGGGGAGGGAAGTTTAATTTTAACAGCTTCATTGCCTTGTACGGGCAATTTCGCATGCATGGACAAAAGCCCTTCTGATCAATTTAGACCATCAGTTATTTCTGGTAATAACTCAAGATATTACACGTTGTGAACTTAATTCAATGCGTTTGGTTTTAATTGTTAGAGGTTCTACGTAAGTAATTTTATTCATGAAAGTAAAGGGCTACTAATGACTGACACTGATAGAATTCCTCCTATTGTGTTTATAACGTGTGCTCCGGGTGCTCTTACACGTTTTTCCGATACTCTTAGTCTTTGGCTCGTAGTTTGGGAATTGCTAGAACACATAACAGGTTTGGTGCACCCGATCCCTAAAAAAGGTGATCGCTCAGATCTATCCAATTACAGGCCTATTACCGTTACCCCCTTATTCTTAAAAATAATGAAATCCATAGTAAAGTGCCAGCTCACGAGGTACCTAGAGGAACACCAGCTAATTAATTTTATTTTATTAACTATTAATTAATGGGGGCTTTTACAGCGTCTTTTAGGGTCGCGCATCACTAGACTCATCGACGGGCGCAGGCAGTCTCGAACAAGAGAGAGGCATTGGCAATTAGTGTTGACGTAGAAAAGGTTTTCAATGGGGTTTGTAACAAAGCGCTTCTTTTGATGCTTCCTTCCTATGAGCTTCCTGACAAATTATGTAAGTTGGCCACTAGTTTTCTTTAGAACCGTAGTAGCAAGGTTAGTTCACGGTGCATGCTCTAATTCCAAACCAATGAATGCTGGTGTTCCCCTAGGCTGTGTGCTACTTCTTACCTTATTTCCTCTGCATATCAATGATATTTTGCAAATTAATAATACTCATTGTTATTCGAACACCACAGGGGATGTGTTTTACACTGGCCGCACAAATATTTGTCAGGAAAACGCCAATGAGTGCTGGACAAAATAAGACACTATCGAGATTTTTTAAACAAAGTCTCAGATTGGGGTTGATAAAATTTAGTCTAATTTAACCCCACAAAAACTCAATGGCGATGATATATCGAGTGATGTTCATTTCCGCGGTAAGTTGGAGGGTAAGGTCAAATTGGACTCTAAAAAACTGAGCATGCGCAATAGAGCGAGACAGTTTTTCATGTCGGCCCACTGTGTGCAACTTTACAAAGCGCAAGTTTAGCCTCACATGGAATACTGTTCTCATCTCTGGGCTGGGGCACCCCAGTTCCAGCTCCTTCCACTTGACCACATTCAACGAGAACGACTCGAATTTTTGAGTACCAAGTACTTTCCGATCGGTTTGATTCCCAGTGAATCAATCATTGCGAAAAGATGTTGCATCTCCATACATTTTTTATAGAATTTACCATGGCGAGTGTTTTGAATGGTTGTTCTATATAATTATTATATTCTAATGTTCTATATAATTATGTGACACGCACAATTACTCTGTGAAATCATCGGTCGCCAGCGGTTTTTCCGAACCAATACAACTTAGGAACCTTCAAGAAAAGAGTCGATAGGATTTTCTTAAACGCCGGCAGTGAATATGAGAAATCTCTAGTGTTGTGGATATTCATGGTTGGCGGTAATCACTTGCCATCAAGTGAACTGCCTGCTCATTGAAAAGAGGTCTTGCAGAATACCAGCTTAAAAACTAGCATTTAACGCTACCGTATTTCTTCTGGTGAGTGTAGAGATTCGGAGGGTCTAGGATGTATGTAGATGTCATGGGCTGCCTTCATCATTAACCATCACATGAACTGTGTGCTCGTTTGTCACCCCTAACATTATACAAGCACATTATAAAATTTAAGTTAAAACTAGCTCCTACTTAATGCTACTAGACATTGTATCTCCCGTGCCATCACTAATAAAGTTAATTTATTACAAGATAGAAAAATATTATTTCATAACACATTATCATAACATAAGGGCATGTACACACACAAAAGTAAAAGAAAATAACAGCCTATATATCTCGAGAGGGTGTTAGATTATGGCCAACGTCTCCGCTGCCGATTGGAGGTCCATCGCAAGTTTTCATCTGGGGATCGATTTCAATTTTCACGCTTATTTCGCTGAATCCATACACCCACCAGACTAAACAAAGCAGTATTATGTGCTTTAGCATTTTGTCAGTACTTTACGCCGACTCATTCATGACGCAGTTAGAAACTTATTGCAACGTGGCTCCACCATATCAGCCATATCTATGGTATTAGGTATCGTCACTATGGTTATTTTCACAACAAACGACTTTCTACTGGGTTTTAAATAACCTAATGAAACCTCCACTGCCTATCTAGAATTTTATTCGACGACCTTGTACTGACTAAATAGAACGAAATAGGAGATGAGATACTATAAATTTCGCTAGTTATGGAATAGGTCTCTTCTTAAGGGCGCCTTAAGACACCAGAGAAAGTCTATAATTACAAGCAACAAGGCTTTTGTTCTTATTGCCTTGTAAGCCATTTGAAATGAATTTTTAATTATACAGTTTAGATCTTGATTATTTTTTTTATTTTTTTAATATAAGGCCATTTTAAAGTGCGAATTACGGTCAGTACAGACCAACGGAGCGGCGGCGAAGCGCTAAAATAACAGCCTGTATACATGTATATAACTAGCGTATATACTTATATAAACACATCCACAGTCGGGCATACACTTGCTCTCTAAAGATATTGTTTTCTATTCATTTATTTGACACGCAGATTTACCAGTACGTATCACTATTTAAAACTGCAGTTGAAAATTTCATTGGTACCGACTTCCAATGGCACTCTGTTTACTAGCTTACCGTCAATTAATAGCGACCGCTTACACACAGAGCCACCTCGGCTCTAACAATATTTACGCTAAGTTATCTACTAGTAACAGTTACAATTCAACTTAATTAAGTGAATTTGAGTGAAATAAAATCATGTCACTCCTCCCTGTGTGATTTTATTTCTATATAGCAATTTAATTTAAAACATCATTCGCACCATCTCGATAGTTTGTAACCAGCAATTTATGAAGATTTTTCCACTCCCAACAATTCTGTGGAATCAACTATCACCAGCGGTATTTCCAGACTGGTATGACTTACGGACGTTCAAGAAATGACAGCACTTAATTAAATAGGCTCTTTCCTTAAAGATTAAGTTGATTTCTTTTATCGATTAAGGAGGAAGATCACCTATTGTCAGTTGTGCTGGTCGTTTGCCACCTATTGTATAAAAATAATTAAGTTGAATTTAAACTCGCTACGCCGGTCTGTGGTAATCCTTAAAATCTAAGGCGCATGATATAAAATATGACAATAATAAAAAAGTAATACATTCCGCTACACCTTGTAAATTGTAACATTGTAATGGACCTTGGATTTTATTAAGCAAAACGATGCTGACAAACAAGTTTAGATTGAAGGATATTGGATATTACCGTATGAGACGCGCTTGTCTTTATTTTATTTTTGTCGCAAGAAAGGGAAGTGAACCTAAATGGCATATAGCTGTAGCAATAAAAATTTAATGGGTATGTCGGGATTGTTTTACAAATTATCGTATTTTTGTCTAAAACTATAGGCAACTTAAAGTATATATATGTATATATATATATATATATATATATAGATATATATACATATATATAATTAGTCTGGCCATAAATACTGTTAGATAAAAACTTTTCTTTTTTCAACTTTTTAATTATTTGGAACACGTACATTATTGTAAAAACTTCTTTCGATTTTGCGCCATTTCACATATTTGTTCATTATTAAATTACAATATGGAATGGGGTGTTAAAGAAAATAGGATTGCAGTGATCGACTTGCACAAAGTGGGTATGGAGCCGATGGTCATATTCCAGACACTTCAAAAGCTTGGTATCAGCCGTATGTTCTTATATCGTACTATCAACAGATGCAACAACACTTCCTCTGTCGAAGACCAGAAAAGATCGGGGCGGCCGCGTGCTGTTAGAACTACAAAGGCTGTTAATGCTGTTAAAGGCAGAATTCGTCGAAATCCCATTAGGAAGCAAAAAATCTTATCGCGAGAAATGAAGATTGCCGGTAGAACTCTGTCGCGTATTATAAAACAAGACCTGAAGCTCGGTACTTATCGTCGATACACAGGACATGTCCTAAATCAATCTTTACAATTAAAGAGAGTGGATCGATCAAAACGCCTTCTGTTGCGATACGCAGGTGAAAGGCACAGAAATATTCTCTTTACCGATGAAAAAAAATTCACGATTGAAGTACACTACAATAAGCAAAATGATAAAGTGTACGCTCACAGTTCTAAAGAAGCTGCTCAAGTGGTCGGAAAGGTACAACGTGGTCATCATCCTGCATCAGTGATGGTTTGATGGGGCGTGTCTTATCAAGGAGTCACAAAACTACTTTTGTGAAAAAGAGTGAAAACTTCATCCAAAGTGTACTTTCCAGCAGGACTGCAACTGGTCACAAGGCACGAACTACTCAAGCCTGACTTGAAACCAACGTTCCGGACTTTATAAGAGCTGTAGACTGGCCCTCATCCAACCCAGACCAACATTAGACTTCAAATTATGGTCAGGTTTAGAGGACATGGCCTGCTCTAAACAACACGACAATATTGAGTCACTTAAAAATCTTAGGAGCAAGCAGTGGCGAAATTTCCCTTGGAAACAGTGCGTAAATGCATAGATTCGTGGATAAACATATTAAAGGCCTGTAGATTGTTGGCCAAAGGTGGTCATTTCGAATAGATTTTTTTTTTTTGCTGACTGACTTATTAATATGTAGGTATAAATTTTAATAATATTACATTACTTTATTAAAAAAAATGTAACAGAACTTATGGCCGCACTAGGTAAATATAATAAAATAATAATTTTGTAAATCGCAAACAATTGTGCACGCTAATGGTACAACGGTTGAACCAATTTGGATCTAAACACTGGGATTGTTTTCAAATATGCAATTTTTAGCTAAAACTAAGGGTAACTTAATATCCAATATCTACATGTGTTTGTCCACGCTAATGTTTACACTGAACCAACTTGGATGAGGTTTTGATAAGCTAAAATTTTAATGTTTATTTGAAATATTTATTTATAACTGGTATTGGGTTAATATGGTATATCACACTGTCATCGTCATATTTAAATAAGCAATTACTTAGTTTCCTCAAATTTCCGCTTCTTATTACCGACATGATTTACGAAGTTACTCGCTCCAGTCGCGGAAACTCTATCCCTTCTAACAGGCTCTATACGTAATAACGAGGATAACCGAACTAGTAACTACTATCGGCGAAAAGGTCCATATCTTTTGCCTTCGGCCTGTCTTTAAATGAAATTGGATTGTAATTATTCTAATTAATTTTTGTTATGACTATCCTTTTATAGTCACATATGTATAATAAATTGAGAAAGACCTCAGGGTTGTCTCTTCCACAAAGATACCTGATCAGAGACCCTTTTCTCTATTTGGTACTGCAGTACTCATTTCTTTCTTTTTTCTGTTGTATTCTTATTTAATTATTCTTTATATTCTTTTAATATATTCTTCTATTTTATAATTTATTCTTCTGTGTTAATAAATTTGCATTTGAGTGGTTCATTCAGCGGATGCAAGCAATTGTTCATATAATTCTTTTTTTTAATCATAATAAAAGGTCGACTGGTCGAACTGGAAACTAGCTGCAAAGTGGCTCTACCACCGTAATAACTATTCAATATTGAATTAGAAGAAAAAGAACGTATGTATTCTATACGTTCTTTTTATTTGTTACGTAATAAAAAAAATTATAAAACTTTGGTACGAGACTTTTACTCAAGGAAAACATCATCTTAATTTGCATTATAGTTTATCTACTGCTCTTATATATTGAATTATATAGTATATATATATATATATATATATATATATATATATATATATATATAGAAATAGTTTATTATATATTTATTAATAAGGTATACTTATATTTATAAGTTACACTTTACTATAATTATTATTAATTATTTTAAATATACCATACTCACCTACAAATTGAAAAACTTGCTGTTATTAAAAAATGTGTTTAAATTTTAAAATTACTTTTAAATAATCTACTATACATAAACTTTGTGAATGTCGACAGTATCGCCTCCTATCTTATTTCCTGAACGGTGACGTCCGAGTGCAAAGGTTTGACTACTGGCCCTCTCTTATTACAGATCTAACGATACACTTGAGGTGCCGAGGTATAGAGTCCAGATCTAAGCTGTCTGTCACCTCCATATATTAAAAAATACTATAAAATTTTGTAATAAATTTTGGATAAATTTTGAGATACATACCTACATGTAGTGCTTCGAGTGGTGGCAGTAGGGATTAATAACCTTGTTACTAATAAGTATTCCATCTTAGTATTCAGCGGAGACAACGCATCTACATTATGATTATTTATGGAGGCTGCATGTGAGGGTTGAAGGGAATTGTTTGCTCTTTTGTAATCAACATCGGGCAAAACTTAAATCCTATTTACTGATAAATCTGCCAGGATTGCCTGTTGAGGTCTAGGCAATAATTATTCTAAACTTACTATACAGTCTTACTTATAAGTAAATAATTTATAAACATCTTACTTATCTACATAATTGTAATAAAATATATGTCATAATTTAGAACAACTGTGCAGCACAGATAGAACCCCAGTGGGCTCCGTCTTGTGTTACCGTTGTAATGTATATATTTATATAAAAAAAATGCATTTTTTGAGTGGTAGAGCTACGCTGCAATTTGTTTCTAACTGGAAAATTAATAGATCAGCTCCACCGAGGTAGGACCACGCCCTCACAGAGTACCTGCATAAAATAGAAGCATAATGCTGCATATTCTTCATCTGGTGAGTGAAGCGATCCGGAGACCTATACAACTGATGACGAGGCATTCAATCTCAGTCCTCAAGGGTGACAAGGCATCTGCATTATGATGATTTATATAATTCAAGGTTTATTTATATTATTCGGCAGTGTAGATACTACACTAGGTAGGTAGGTAGTAGTGTTGTATCTACACTGCCGATTAATATAAATAAACTTTGCATTATATAAAATTATAGTGTATCTTATATATTAGTCAGCTAAGATAGATTTATGGGTGCAGTTTTCGCCAATAGTTTTAGCAGTTTGGCGTAACTATTATTTAGTAATAAAATTTAATGTTAAATACATATAAATAATAAATAAATATAAAAAAAGATATCATTTTGATTGTCATTTACTCTAAATGCAAAGACAAAAAATTGACATCTAAGTGTAAAGTTTTATTGATTTTTTGTTCTTCATTGCTTATAAGTAATAATACGTACACGTCAATTCACATTTTCCTTCGGTCCGGATAAAAAAACTTTTTTATGTAAAAAGTTTTATCTCTTCTCATTTAAAAGCTTTCTGTGCTCTGAATATCGTTGATGAATTAAAAGTTTCAGACACCACTAACGGGGCCCTAACTTTTTCCACAGCGCTGAATACGAAACTTTTTACACACAATGTTTAATCACGTGGTGGTATTCTTTTAATGCGCCCACATTGAAAATGTTCTATGAGAAAAGTTGCCGTGCTTACAAGCCAATGCAAAGTTTCATATTCATAAAATTGAAATTAAATTACAGTAAATCTTATACTATAATATATACGTTTTTTTTGTGTGTGAGCATTGCTGTTGGTCCAGAAACCTTTACAGCTTTATCTCATTAAACTAGCGAGCTGGAGGCCTGCGGAGTCAATATATACTTATAACTTATATATAAGTATAACGATAACCTTTTTTTTATATTTTTATGCCTACCAACATTTTCTCTAGACTCCTAAGGTTGACTGGTAGAGAATGCCACTGGGCATCAAGTCCGCCCTTGTTTAAGAACATTGAACATAGGGAACATAAAGAATAAATAAATTAATAAAAAAGTATTTTAGTTTACAACTCAATTTTTTAATAAATTTAAATTTAAACATCAGCATCATCATCTCAGTCCATCACTAGACCACTGCTGAGATAATTACAGCAACAAATTATTTATTATACGGGATGTCGTAGAACCGATTATCTATTTAGAACTATATCTTCCTTATACGCCTCCACCAACTATTATACAGAGTGTCCTAGAAGCGATTATATATTTAGAACTATACCTTCATTATAAGCCTCCATCAACTATTATACAGGGATGTCCTAGAACCTATTATTTATTTAGAATTATATCTTCATTATACGCCTCCATCAACTATTATACAGGGATGTCCTAAAACCGATTATCTATTTAGAACTATATCTATACGCCTCCTACCGGCACTTGGAACACTACAGCAGTTTCAAGCGTTACTTATACAACAATAATATCTAGATCCTACGGTTGCATCCCCCCTCACCAGATCTTTGGTTGTGTGGTTATCTTAAGAATATCCTCTACGATAAGGTACTAAAACGTAGATTTACACGTGTATGTATAATGTAGATTTAAGAAGAAGTATTGAAGTAAAGATCTGAAATATTCCTCGATTCTTAGAAAAGTCTTCAATTACCTTTGATAAGAAATGAGGATATTTAATTAATAGTCAACTATGTCCCAATCAGTGGCCGCAATTGCCAAGCTATATTTAAAGAGTAAACTTACTTTTTGGATTTTTATTGTACTAATAAAAATCCATTAAATAAATTTTATATATATTTTCACTTGAAATATTAGCATTGATATGCGATACCCTATGCATCCTGCTTAATAGATATACATAGTATAGAGGTATGAATTACGTACATACATATATAGGATAGTTGAGTAGAGATGGTAATAAGCCTTAATGAATGAAATGGATATTCATTTATTTTATTCAATATCAAAAAATATTAATTTGTTTATTTATGATTTTTTTAAAACGCCTTAATTAGCCTAATGAAAAAATTAAAAACTTAACTCTGAAGTGATAATTCCGTCAAATAGAAATTTCTCTAAGTATTGATACAAAGTACTTTAAATTAATTACAGGGATTTCTGTCTACGTTAAAACTCAATTTAATTGGTTTATTTCAAATACCGTTAGTTTAGCGTTTGTAACTCAAATAACGTTTCAAATAAGTTCGAAATTAAAGCAATAATTTGACTATTCATAAAATGTACTTAGTGGCGGTGGAAAAATGTTTAATTGTGAATATTTTTTATAGTGGTAGAAACACGTTCTATTAGTTTCTCGCTGAAATATGCATGATTCGACTCAACCGCGGAACAAACATACCGTCACATATTGCCAGCGTGAAATAGCAGATCAAAACTGCTGTGGTACAATAATAGATGTTTAGTATTGCATGGCAAGTGAAAACACCTGGACCTAAGTACATGTAGACGTTGCATCCTAACCAGTCCTAGAGATGACAACGCGTCTACAACCTAAAACATTAAGAACGGACGCAGATATCATCGGCCGTTGCTAGCTTGTTTGTCACTGCTAATATAATTAAAAAAATAAAAAAATCAACTGCTGAACGGTTTACAAAACTTAATGTCGCAGATTCAAATATTATTCGATTGTTGTGTTTCATCTTCTAGCGTAAGTATTTAAGTTCAGAGGTCAATGAGAATGTTAGTTAAGCTAATAGTGAACCGAATTGGTCTTTTTCAACTAACTGTGTACACTCGACGCGATGATAAATAAAACAAGTACTATGCACTGACCACAGTAGCTGGAATAATTGAAATGGTTTTTTTTGTGGTTGCCCATTGTCAGCAAGAAGGTGGCTTCACCGTATTGTAAGGTGACTGATACGCTTGATGACCCTTAAGGCACCCCGAAATCCCGATTATAGCGAAGTTATATTATTTGTTAAATTAAGCATCAATGTTTTGTCGTCGCTGACGATGTGTTCGGGAGAAATTGAATTGATTTTTCAAAACCACAAATATAGCGATTTGTTCTGAAGCATTATGTTAGATAAATAGAGTAACATATTTTTTATAATTTGATATATATTAGAAAAATTTGTAACTTTAAAAAATTATCTAAAAATGTCAGTACCGTATTAATTTACGTACTTAAATTATCTAGACCGTATCAAATTACACGCAACGGCTACAAGAATTTCATACCTATTATATTCTATTAATTTTATACCTACCCATCGTATCCTCTGAAACTGGAAATATAAAAAAAAAGATTATTTTTAAAGTTTATTAAAAAATATTTAAAGTACAACTTCAATTTATGGTAGTCCTTGAATTGAGTGCAGACTCATAACAGCCTTGTTACGCCGTTCGAGGCGCTTAACTTAAAGCTTTTATACGTCTATGCTTTTTTAATTTATTTCGTCTCAAGGACCACTCGTGGTGATTACAATCTAAGGGGGACTCAAACATTAATTTTATTTTCTCAAAAATTTTATACTCCCTATTCTTGCAATTTTTATGTTAAATAGAGTGCGCGGTGTTGCCTAGGGTAACTCTTCCCAGCTACACCTATAAGGATACGAAGAGCCCCTCAGGGAAGATACCTGTCATCACTCATCAATCACGAAATATATAGATTTGATATCAATCTCGGATATTTTTTTCCGTACGTCCATAGTTATGTCAAAGGTATTTATGTACAGTGTACATTTAGCTACACTGCAGTTTGTGTCTAGCTGCAGAATGAATGAGTCAGCTCAACCGGGGTAGACCCATGCCCCCACAGAATACCAGCGTAAAATAGCAGCATAATGCTGTTTTGTCTGGTGAGTGGTGATCTGGAGACCTGGCATGGTGACGAAGCATTCCATCTTAATCCTCAAGGGTGATTCCTTGTCAAGGTTTAATGTAGATGTCACGGGCCGCAGGAATCACTTGCCATCAGGTGACCTGTGTGATTGTCTGTTACTCTCAATGTAATAAGAAAATATGTTCTTAAAATCGCATCTTTATAGAATTGAATGCACCTTTGTTAATAGTATTCAAATCATTTATATACAATTGCATTTGACCTTCACGGCTTGGCAATAGCTATCTATCTGGAACAAATAGTCGTTTAAAAAAGTAAATTATGGTTCCTCGTCTTTCATCAGGACGATGGAGATATAAAGTGCAATTTTGAATTCACCATAAGCTTATTAACTTCCAAATAAAATCATCAATATTAACTATTGACTTTCAAGTAAAAGTTTTGGCCTTAAATTTCTAAAATACTTAATTTTACCTTATTTTTAAACACATTTATGGACATTTCTTGAAATTTATTTATTTTGACTCAATTCTAGTAGTCCCTTTCTTGTATTTAAATAACTTTGTTTAACGGTTGAAAGACCGACCAGAAATCACGAATTCGCCGGATAATATAAATTTAAAACATCACACTCACTGGATTTGAAACCCGCAATGCCTTTGTCATAAAGTCTGCTGTTTGCAAACCTTAAGTTTATAATTAATAAATTAAGCAGCAAAAATGACCGTCTTGCAAATATATAACAAAATAATAAATTTAAAACTAATTTCCTAATCACGGTATTCAATGTTAAATACGTTTAAAAACTAACAATGTGAACTTAAACAGGAAGTATTACAGTGATACAACAAATAACAAAATTGAGCTGCCTAATGAAAGCTAGTGAACTATATAATTACTCAATGAATTACAAAAGCGATATTTCGTTCTTATTAATACATCATAGAAATAACTAAAATATTGATAATGTTAAGAGTTTTAACTTAAACCTAAACTTATCATGTGAAACCTAATCTAAACCTAACCTAAACCTAACCTAAACCTACCCTAAACCTAACCTAAACCTAACCTAAACCTAACCTAAACCTAACCTAAACCTAACCTAAACCTAACCTAAACCTAACCTAAACCTAACCTAAACCTAACCTAAACCTAACCTAAACCTAACCTAAACCTAACCTAAATCTAACCTAAACCTAACCTAGATCAAACCTAAACCTAACCTTAACCTAAATCTAACCTAAACCTTACCTAAACCTAACCTAAACCTAACCTAAATCTAACCTTAAGCTAACCTAAACATAACCTAACCTAAACGGGACAAAACCTAATCAGAAATACACTCAAGATTGATCGTTTAATAAAATTTTCACATATTTTAATAAGGTAATAAGCCTATTTATCATAAGTCTTATAACTAGTTATTGCTTCCTAATGTTAATTGATTGTTTATTTTACTTTTAATTTAATTTTCATGGAATATTTGGCAAACTTTACTGAACTCTTTGTATACGTAAGTTCTGCGGAATGGTGACCTGATGTCCTGTGATTTACAGGTTTTTTAATACCTACTGCAGGCATCAGTGAGCCACGACTATGTACTAATGTTTTTATTAAGGAGAACATGTTTCTATTATGTAAAATTATTCTATGTATTTTAGTTGTGGTGAAAATAAATAAATAAATAAATAAATAAATAAATAAATAAATAAATAAATAAATAAATAAATAAATAAATAAATAAATAAATAAATAAATAAATAAATAAATAAATAAATAAATAAATAAATAAATAAATAATTTACGTACTTAAATTATCTAGACCGTATCAAATTACACGCAACGGCTACAAGAATTTCATACCTATTATATTCTATTAATTTTATACCTACCCATCGTATCCTCTGAAACTGGAAATATAAAAAAAAAGATTATTTTTAAAGTTTATTAAAAAATATTTAAAGTACAACTTCAATTTATGGTAGTCCTTGAATTGAGTGCAGACTCATAACAGCCTTGTTACGCCGTTCGAGGCGCTTAACTAAAGCTTTTATACGTCTATGCTTTTTTAATTTATTTCGTCTCAAGGACCACTCGTGGTGATTACAATCTAAGGGGACTCAAACATTAATTTTATTTTCTCAAAATTTTATACTCCTATTCTCGCAATTTTTATGTTCAATAGAGTGCGCGGTGTTGCCTAGGGTAACTCTTCCCAGCTACACCTATAAGGATACGAAGAGCCCCTCAGGGAAGATACCTGTCATCACTCATCAATCACGAAATATATAGATTTGATATCAATCTCGGATATTTTTTTCCGTACGTCCATAGTTATGTCAAAGGTATTTATGTACAGTGTACATTTAGCTACACTGCAGTTTGTGTCTAGCTGCAGAATGAATGAGCCAGCACAACCGGGGTAGAACCATGCCCCCACAGAATACCAGCGTAAAATAGCAGCATAATGCTGTTTTGTCTGGTGAGTGGTGATCTGGAGACCTGGCATGGTGACGAGGCATTCCATCTTAATCCTCAAGAGTGATTCCTTGTCAAGGTTTAATGTGAATATCACGGGCCGCAGGAATCACTTGCCATCAGGTGACCTGTGTGATTGTCTGTTACTCTCAATGTAATAAGAAAATATTTTCTTAAAATCGCATGCTATAAAAATGTTACGAATTATTTCAAGTTCATCGTATGTTATGTGGTCCTATGCTATAAAAAATGTTACGAATTATTTCAAGTTTATCGTGTGTTATGTGGTCGTATGCTATAAAAATGTTACGAATTATTTCAAGTTTATCGTGTGTTATGTGGTCGTATGCTATAAAAAATGTTACGAATTATTTCAAGTTTACACAGGTCGTCCACTCCAACATTGGTGGTGGATGCTGTCTATTCATGCTCTACATGGAGTCGTATCATGTCCAGTTATAATCCTACAGTTGTTGACGTCAGATGGTAAAAAATATAACGAGTAACTTATTTTAAAAACTCACTTTTGATGAAAATATTGAACTTAAAGGATCCTCCTCAAGTACTGCTGGTCTGGTCGCTTATTATGTACCATCTTAGGAATTTGTTGAGACAACTACTTCACTGCTCGAAATATTGACCGACAGACAGGATGGAATCATGGAAGATTTTTATGTAAATATTATGGAAATAAAATAGAAAAGATCCTCCGGTTGTAAATTAGACGAGTACAATTTGCACGCCCCACTGGGAATGTTTGTTGATAAACGGAAGTGATATCATGGGATGGGTCATTTCTTGCACCCAATAAAACGGTGCTTTGCTAGGGTAAACTGTGACACAAAATGAAAAGGAAAATTATTGTGATTGCGACGTCCTCCGAAGACCAGAAGAAGGTTCAGATGCATTGTCAGGAACATGGAACATACATGCTGTACACTCACGAAAACCAAAACTGTTGTCATGCAAATATTGTTCCTCGACTGGAAAACCCTGGACAAACACACACCGCTGCGGTGAGGGTATTTTAATAACTATACGAAATATAAAACTATGAACTTAAATTATCTAGACCGTATCAAATTACACGCAACGGCTACAAGAATTTCATACCTATTATATTCTATTAATTTTATACCTACCCATCGTATCCTCTGAAACTGGAAATATAAAAAAAAAGATTATTTTTAAAGTTTATTAAAAAATATTTAAAGTACAACTTCAATTTATGGTAGTCCTTGAATTGAGTGCAGACTCATAACAGCCTTGTTACGCCGTTCGAGGCGCTTAACTTAAAGCTTTTATACGTCTATGCTTTTTTAATTTATTTCGTCTCAAGGACCACTCGTGGTGATTACAATCTAAGGGGGACTCAAACATTAATTTTATTTTCTCAAAAATTTTATACTCCCTATTCTCGCAATTTTTATGTTCAATAGAGTGCGCGGTGTTGCCTAGGGTAACTCTTCCCAGCTACACCTATAAGGATACGAAGAGCCCCTCAGGGAAGATACCTGTCATCACTCATCAATCACGAAATATATAGATTTGATATCAATCTCGGATATTTTTTTCCGTACGTCCATAGTTATGTCAAAGGTATTTATGTACAGTGTACATTTAGCTACACTGCAGTTTGTGTCTAGCTGCAGAATGAATGAGCCAGCACAACCGGGGTAGAACCATGCCCCCACAGAATACCAGCGTAAAATAGCAGCATAATGCTGTTTTGTCTGGTGAGTGGTGATCTGGAGACCTGGCATGGTGACGAGGCATTCCATCTTAATCCTCAAGAGTGATTCCTTGTCAAGGTTTAATGTAGATGTCACGGGCCGCAGGAATCACTTGCCATCAGGTGACCTGTGTGATTGTCTGTTACTCTCAATGTAATAAGAAAATATTTTCTTAAAATCGCATCTTTATAGAATTGAATGCACCTTTGTTAATAGTATTCAAATCATTTATATACAATTGCATTTGACCTTCACGGCTTGGCAATAGCTATCTATCTGGAACAAATAGTCGTTTAAAAAAGTAAATTATGGTTCCTCGTCTTTCATCAGGATGATGGAGATATAAAGTGCAATTTTGAATTCACCATAAGCTTATTAACTTCCGAATAAAATCATCAATATTAACTATTGACTTTCAAGTAAAAGTTTTGGCCTTAAATTTCTAAAATACTTAATTTTACCTTATTTTTAAACACATTTATGCACATTTCTTGAAATTTATTTATTTTGACTCAATTCTAGTAGTCCCTTTCTTGTATTTAAATAACTTTGTTTAACGGTTGAAAGACCGACCAGAAATCACGAATTCACCGGATAGCCATTATTATATTAATATATGTATGCTTATATATCTACCTATATATGTAGAGATCAATGTCTATTTGTATTTAATGTACATTAGAACACACTCACTGGATTTGAAACCCGCAATGCCTTTGACATAAAGTCTGCTGTTTGCAAACCCTAAGTTTATAATTAATAAATAAAGTAGCAAAAATTACCGTCTTGCAAATATATAACAAAATAATAAATTAAAAACTAATTTCCCAATCACGGTATTCGATGTAAAATAAGTTTGTTTAAAAACTAACAATGTGAACTTAAACAGGAAGTTATACAGTGATACAACAAATAACAAAATTGAGCTACCTAATGAAAGCTAGTGAACTATATAATTACTCTATGAATTACAAAAGCGATATTTCGTTCTTATTAATACATCATAGAAATAACTAAAATATTGATAATGTTAGAGTTTTTAACTTAAACCTAAACTTATCGTAACCAAAACCTAATCTAAACCTAATCTAAACCTTACCTAAACCTACCCTAAACCTAACCTAAAGCTAACCTAAACTTAACCCAAACCTAACCTAACCTAACCTAAACCTTACCTAAACCTACCCTAAACCTAACCTAAAGCCAACCTAAGCCTAACCTAAACCTAACCTTAACCTAAATCTAACCTAAACCTTACTTAAACCTAACCTTAACCTAACCTAAACATAACCTAAACCTTACCTAAACTTAATCTAAACCGAACCTAAGTCTAACCTAAACCTAACCTAAACCTAACCTAAATCTAACGTAAACCTAACCTAGATCAAACCTAAACCTAACCTTAACCTAAATCTAACCTAAACCTTACCTAAACCTAACCTAAACCTAACCTAAATCTAACCTTAACCTAACCTAAACATAACCTAAACCTAAACCTAACCTAAACGGAACCGAAACCTAATCCGAAATACACTCAAGACTGATCGTTTAATAAAATTTTCTAAGATGCCACATCAGTAATATGGGTCTCCGGATTCCTGCACACTTTTACACTGTCATTTTATGAGGGCGTGATGCTTCCGAGGTCAAGCCATCCCGCAGGTAAAGCCAACTACAGTGTGACTCTTTAAAAGTATTCGCCCAAACAGAAAACCTTAATTGTTCTTATTAATTTTGCATATATAAATGTTTTCTTTTTATTTCTATGCGCGTGCTACACCTACAGTATTATATCCTAAATACGTTAAGACGCCAAAGTAAAAGCGACAGACTCGTCCTAAAACAACATAACTCCTAATGAACCGGAGAGCATTAGCAATCAAGTCCAAAGTAAGTAACTAACCTAATCACATAAAGACTTCGTAACTTTCATTTGTTCCTTACACGCGTTAGTAAAACTATAGTCTTCTTTTTTTTTCGAGCAAAATGGACATAAAAGAATTGGGTATCTTTGATTAGCTTCTTCCCTAATTTAATCTTATACTACTTTTGTCTCTTCTATTGTCGTTAACTATCTCTAGCAGAAGCATTTAAGCTTAGTTACAGAGACTAAATTGAATGTATATTTAAAAAAAAATATTGTCAGTGATTTCTATGTCGACATTTATCCTCAACAAGAAATCATAAGGCAGTTTTATACGCAAACTATTATTTCACGGTGATACTCCAGAAAGCGTAGTCCTATCTCGGTCGACTGCTCCATTCAGCATCATCTCACCCCATCACTAGTCCACTAAAGAACATGGGCTACCTGTATAGACTGCCAGAGTACGATCCAGAACCACCTGCATCTATCGACTATCTCAAACTTACACAGGTCGTCACTCCAATATTGGTGGATGCTGTCTATTCATGCTCTACGCTTAGGTCGTATCATGTCCAGTTATAATCCAGCTACAGTTGTTGACGTCAGATGGTAAAAAAATATAACGAGTAACTTATTTTAAAAAACTCACTTTTGATGAAAATATTGAACTTAAAGGATCCCTCTCAAGTACTGCTGGTCTGGTCGCTTGATATGTACCATCTTAGGAATTTGTTGAGACAACTACTTCACTGCTCGAAATATTGACCGACAGACAGGATGGAATCATGGAAGATTTTTATGTCAATATTATGGAAATAAAATAGAAAAGATCACTCCGGTTGTAAATTAGACAGTACAATTTGCACGCCCCACTGGGGATGTTTTGTTGATAAACGGAAGTGATATCATGGGATGGGTCATTTCTTACCAATAAAACAGATTGCTTTGCTAGATAAACTGTGACACAAAATAGAAAATTATTGTGATTGCGACGTCCTCCGAAGACCAGAAGAAGGTTCAGATGCATTGTCAGGAACATGGAACATACATACAACACACTCACGAAAACCAAAACATTGTCATACAGAAATATTGTTCCTCGACTGGAAAACCCTGGACAAACACCGCTGCAGTGAGGTATTTTAATAACTATACGAAATATAAAACTATGAACTAATAAACTTATGAACTTCATCAGACAGTCATATATCTTTAACGAGCCTTGGTTTTGTATTTTAGACATCTCGACGTACAAGAGAGTAACATGAAATGTTCACATAAAAATAATCCACTAATAATTATTTATTTATTATAAAGACACCAACATATAACACAGCAGTTTGAGTCTTGATATCATTTTATTATGACATTTGTGTACTCGCTATTTAGGTAAGTATTTATTGACGTGACAACGTCTTATAAATCGGTTATCCTAGTAGGCATTCACGAAAAAGTTGTCCCGTCCTCCGTTACACGGGGCCGACAGTAACCGAATATAGCCGATTGCGCACGATCTTCTCGCTCGGAGGTGTGACGCACCGCGTGCTCGCGCCCTATTAGCTCGCTCACTAATATTTAATATTGTTTTTGGAAACGTTGTCACAAATTTAACGTCCGAGCGCTTTGCGCCCAGGCACCAAGTGTCTTTTTTTTTAGTTAACATTTAAAAATATGACAGAAAGATTAATGGAGTATGACAAGCATTTAATAAAATAAGATCATTTAAATAAAGAAAGCAATAATATGCGTACAATATAATATTAGTGTTACATATTTAGGCAATTTAATTATTATTTTAACTGAGAGCTAGTGAAGTCCCTTTTAAAATTTTATCCTATTATAAAGGTCTTCGTGTTTGCTTGGTTAGTGGCTTATTCCATTGATTTACTCTATTACTCTACTTGCTTTTATAGTTCACTCATAGAACTCGTAAATTAAATGGATCGTTTGAGAATATAGATTATTTTGTACGAATTAAATTAGTAAAATTCGAATATTTTTGAGTTTATTCATACATGAAAATGGATCACGTAATGAAGTTAAATTAAAATTTTATGTATATTGTATATAAGAGTAAAAAAATTACGTGTGTACGTTTAGATAAAAAGAAATACTTTTTTTCTAAAGCTTTCTAGTTCTAAGGTGACAAACGAACAAACAGTACATCTAATGGCAAGTGATATCTGTGACTCATAACATCGACAGCTATCTTCAACAAATACACAAGATGAACATGTGTTAGCAGTCATGAGGTATTCCTATTATACTTTTAGATGTAATGCTTTGTTAACTACAAGTGGAGCGCGGGATACTTAAACTCACCATACCAAACACAAAAGAATTCACGCGTGGATCTTTCCCGGTCGAAATGACCCATTCATATTGTAGCTCGGAACTGGTTATAGTCTGGTTGCACCGGCCGGATTCTCTGCCGGCCTTTAAGAAAGTTGTAGACTCTTTTCTCGAAGGGCGACCGCTGAGTCCGCAGCGTATTTGCATGGCAGAATATTTCATGTAAAGCGCTCAGTGGTGGATTGCCAACCATTGAGATGATGACGATGAAATTTTGAGTTATGTCGTGATGTACGATGTTTAAGATCATCGGCTGGAATTAATCAGAATATCTCCACCACGTATCTCAAGTGATGAGAAAAATTAATAACAACAATGCATTTAATACTAGACGATACGTATTTGATTTCAAATTTAATGTACTTAAATACGGCTGGTCACTTTTGATATCGCTACCGACTATGTATACTGCAATTAAAGAATGCCACATAGGACATCGCAATGGTCTTCAGCGATAGCCAAGATTAAATGGCGTCGAATACATGAAAAGTTAACAATTTTTGAATTCTAGGTAGCGTACGTACATACAATAAAAAACGTTGTCTCAGTAATTTAACAGAAAAACGGGAAATATTTACTAGCAAAGTTACTTACTTGATTATACAATTAGTTAAGGTTTACAACAGACGGATTCATGAAGTTGAAGTCACGAACTTACATTCCCGTATACCAGCCAAATACAATAGCACAAGTAATAAGCAAAGTTCACAACAATAAAGCATTTAATAATAAGCGATTACGTATTTGATTTTATATTTCTATTTAATGAAATTAAATTAGTACGTCCAGTCGCTTTTGTCCGTCCCGTTTACTGAAGCGTTGAACAATCCAACTATACAGCAATTAAATAAAGTTACAGAGGCGATTGCTACATCAACTTTCAGCGATATTACTGAGCCAAGATTAATGGAGTGGAAAAGATGAAAAGTTAAACAACCTTTGTGTGCTAGTTAACGGATACATATTGTCACGAGCTGCAGGGGTCGTTGAATAGAAAATAGCATTCAACTTAATAGTAACTTTATTCAACAAAAAAAGTTGTTCTGTTTTCCTCCCTGACGCGTACAGCCGACCCTTTTACGCATAATCGAGAATATTATACCATATACCATAACGTAGTCGAACATGACCTCTATCTATCACCATTCTGCTCACACGTCTTCTGGAATGTTCGAGACATGATTGAATTTACTCGTTTCTCTCTTTTGCGTATATAGCCATCCTGCTTATATTTTTTCTGGAATGTTATAGAGACATGATATATGGAAACAGGGCTAAGTAATTCTTAGTATTTTGAAATTTGTTCAGCCTACGAAAACGGTATTCATATCGATTAATTTCTGATTTACTGGTGTGTGTTAGGCCTTCCTTTGTAACGGCTAGAAAACATGTGTCTAGTCTACTGCTGAAAAAGTGACGGAAAATTATAAAAAATATTTAAAATATTTCCGTAACTACTGTAACCCGTCTCCGTAACAATACGATAAAAATGTATTGTCAGTTATTTAACAGGAAAAAGGGAGAAATATTCTAAATTGTACTAGCAAAACTACTGGATTGATGTTTTAAGCTTATCGTAGCATTCGAGATCAGCTATAATCTGGTTTTTAACGAGTGGTTAAGGTTTACCACATCCGAATCCTTGAAGCCGAAGTTATGAACCAGCATTCCCGCCAACCAGCTATATTTTAGTAACGGGAATAGGTATGTATATCTACGTGTATAATCCAGAGGAACAAAATAACTTTCTAACTGGTTTCACCCTCTTTGTGTTGCTGTGGTATGGTGTGGCACCGGCTTCTGGCTCACTGCTGCTGCTACACTCCCTCATGTTTATTAATATTAAAATTAAGCTTGAATTTTAAATCGTATGCATATAGTGTCTAAAAAGTTTACGACCAAAATATGGAAATGACAATTTTTGATATTTACAATAGTAAAGACAATTTTCACTAGTTCTGCCTTAAGCTTACAAAGGTTTAAGATTACAAAGTACATAATGTAACAAATCTTGTAGCTCGTACATTACGCAAGTGCGTAGAATATCAGTGTCTAAGCGCTCACTTTCAATTCAAGGTACGCGAGAGCGAGAGACAAATAGAGTACGATCCCCGGTGCCGGCAACTATTAAATTGTTAATTGAAATTTTATGTGGAAATTAATCACGCGCTCGACGGTCAAGGAAACCTGCATGTCTATGAAGGAAATCAAAACAATATATAAAAAGAATATGATATGGCTCTTAATCCTCAGAAATGCTCTTTTATAAGATTTACACGTAATCGCAATTCTATCCAATCAGTATACGACATCAATGGCGTAGCGCTAACTGAACAAGAAGTAGTTCGTGACCTAGGTGTTACATTCGATACCAAACTGAGTTTTAACCAGCATTTTGTAAACATATTTAAATCAGCAAGGCGAATGTTGGGCTTTGTGTTTAGAAATTGCAAAGATTTCAAAAACTTAAGAACCAAAAAACTTTTGTTCATTGCACTCGTGAGAAGCAAGCTTGAATATTGCTCAGTAGTATGGAACCCAAACTATCAGGTTCACAAAGACCGTATCGAGTCTATACAAAGACGATTTACTTATTTCTATTTTAATGGACCAAATATAAGAGTTCCGTACTCTGACCGACTTAGAGTCCTTAACCTTATGAAGTTATCCGATAGGCGCACTTTACAGGACATGTTATTTTTATACAAGCTATTAAACAATCTATCGGATAATTTTGATCTGCTTAGTCGTTTTTCGTTTGATGTTCCAACTCGCTTGCCACGCCACCCAAGGTCCATCCTCACTCACAGAACGTATAAAACAAATTTGGGCCATAATTCCTTGGTTCCAAGGTTGTGCAGACTGCTGCAGTATTTCATAAACAAAGATAGCTCCATCGATATATTTCATGATAAATTATCATTGTTCAAATCCAAAATCGTCAGGCTATTGAATCCCAGTGCAGTCGCAGATGTCTAATATTTTGTTTTGTTTTGCCATATCACAAACAATTATGTAATCATATAATCATTTTTGTTGTCAATGTTGTCAAAATTGTCAATTTATGGTCCTTACACAAATAGTTTAATTTTAGAGGTTAATTTAGTATAATTTTTTTCTATTCTCTAGTTTAAAATTGTATTGTAATTTGTTTTTATATAGGTAGTGTTTATGCATAGTTACTTAATGCAAGATGTGTTTATCTGTAAGTGTAGTTACATGTTGCCATTTTTTAACTTGATTTATAATGTTAAACCTTGAAACCAATTATGTAATTATGTTGATAAGCCATAATAAATAAATAAATAAATAAATAAGAAGACAACCGCAGTGGAGACGCGTGATGAACAATGCTCGAACAGCTCTAGAGACAAGGCATTTTCCGAAGTGGGGTTTTTATATCGGCCGATCTTTTTCGTATTTTTAATTTGTTAAAAGGTAAGATAATGATTTGTGGTGGTCTTTAGTGAACAAGACACTCGTTACTAATTCTATCTGACCCACCCCCAACCCTCCCCTAACACAAGCAAGAATGTTAGTAATGCTAATAGCATTGCTGGCGTTATATAAAAGATGTTACGAATGATTTCAAGTTTATCGTGCGTTATGTGGTCGTATGCTATAAAAATGTTACGAATTATTTCAAGTTTATCGGGCGTTATGTGGTCGTATGCTATAAAAATGTTACGAATTATTCCAAGTTTATCGTGCGTTATGTGGTCGTATGCTATAAAAATGTTACGAATTATTTCAAGTTCATCGTGTGTTATGTGGTCCTATGCTATAAAAAATGTTACGAATTATTTCAAGTTTATCGTGTGTTATGTGGTAGTATGCTATAAAAAATGTTACGAATTATTTTAAGTTTATCGTGTGTTATGTGGTCGTATGCTATAAAAAATGTTACGAATTATTTAAAGTTCATCGTATGTTATGTGGTCCTATGCTATAAAAAATGTTACGAATTATTTCAAGTTCATCGTATGTTATGTGGTCCTATGCTATAAAAAATGTTACGAATTATTTCAAGTTCATCGTATGTTATGTGGTCCTATGCTATAAAAAATGTTACGAATTATTTCAAGTTTATCGTGTGTTATGTGGTCGTATGCTATAAAAATGTTACGAATTATTTCAAGTTTATCGTGTGTTATGTGGTCGTATGCTATAAAAAATGTTACGAATTATTTCCAGTTCATCGTGTGTTATGTGGTCCTATGCTATAAAAAATGTTACGAATTATTTCAAGTTTATCGTGTGTTATGTGGTCGTATGCTATAAAAAATGTTACGTATTATTTCAACTTTATCGTGTGTTATGTGGTCGTATGCTATTAAAAATGTTACGAATTATTTTTATATAAGTTTTTAATCATACACCTACCTCAATTCATCTCTGCGGCACCCTAAGATCGACTGGTTGAGAAAGCCTAAGGCATTAAGTCAGTGACAGACCTACACTGCTCATGTGCGATCTCACCCCTAAGCATTAAAATGGGACGCCACGTAATATTCAGTTATTAAAATAATGGGTTTTAAGTGAGTATATATATATATATATATATATATATATATATATATATATATATATATATATATATATATAACATTATTAATAATATAACTGTTGCCTAATGCCCATACTTCATAAAGCTCCATGAAAACATGAACCGCGAAGTTAAGGCATCATTATCCAGAATTTTCACCTACACTCAATATCTCCACGGACGCGGAATTGTTATGGTTATGCTCTCGTTACAGCAAGCCAGTTGCGCAGTTTTAATGTGCCAACCGCATATAAAAGGAGGAAAGCCTATTGATAAGTTCCTTAATATATGGCAATTTATATCTATGGGCAATTTCTATTTTAATAATGGTTAAATATTGAATATTATGTCAAGAGTTAAAAGCTGCTAACGGCGGAATTTTACATATGTGAGCTGGGCCAGTAATTATAACAAAAGTTATTTAAGAGAGACTGACAGACTGAATATATTTTTTTTTATTAGACCAAGTGTGACAAATGAGCACACATTTCATTTGATGGTAATTAAGTTTGGGGGCCGCACTTATCACTTATCAAATAAACTCTCCCGTTCGTTAACTGGTTTCAAAATACTTCATGAAATAAGTTTGATTGTATGAAAATCTTTAGTGATATAAGGTAAAATTATATATAGGTTATATATTACTACAAGGTGCAAGCATGAAAACTAATTTCACTAAAATGATTATTTTAATCCCAGGATAATAACAAATAATGGAGTCTATAATATTAAATTTAATTAAAGATGAAGAAATTATGTCAAGAGTTAAAAGCTGCTAACGGCGGAATTTTACATATGTGAGCTGGGCCAGTAATTATAACAAAAGTTATTTAAGAGAGACTGACAGACTGAATATATTTTTTATTAGACCAAGTGTGACAAATGAGCACACATTTCATTTGATGGTAATTAAGTTTGGGGGCCGCACTTATCACTTATCAAATAAACTCTCCCGTTCGTTAACTGGTTTCAAAATACTTCATGAAATAAGTTTGATTGTATGAAAATCTTTAGTGATATAAGGTAAAATTATATATAGGTTATAATCATACACCTACCTCAATTCATCTCTGCGGCACCCTAAGATCGACTGGTTGAGAAAGCCTAAGGCATTAAGTCAGTGACAGACCTACACTGCTCATGTGCGATCTCACCCCTAAGCATTAAAATGGGACGCCACGTAATATTCAGTTATTAAAATAATGGGTTTTAAGTGAGTATATATATATATATATATATATATATATATATATATATATATATATATATATATATATATATATATATAACATTATTAATAATATAACTGTTGCCTAATGCCCATACTTCATAAAGCTCCATGAAAAACATGAACCGCGAAGTTAAGGCATCATTATCCAGAATTTTCACCTACACTCAATATCTCCACGGACGCGGAATTGTTATGGTTATGCTCTCGTTACAGCAAGCCAGTTGCGCAGTTTTAATGTGCCAACCGCATATAAAAGGAGGAAAGCCTATTGATAAGTTCCTTAATATATGGCAATTTATATCTATGGGCAATTTCTATTTTAATAATGGTTAAATATTGAATATTATGTCAAGAGTTAAAAGCTGCTAACGGCGGAATTTTACATATGTGAGCTGGGCCAGTAATTATAACAAAAGTTATTTAAGAGAGACTGACAGACTGAATATATTTTTTTTTATTAGACCAAGTGTGACAAATGAGCACACATTTCATTTGATGGTAATTAAGTTTGGGGGCCGCACTTATCACTTATCAAATAAACTCTCCCGTTCGTTAACTGGTTTCAAAATACTTCATGAAATAAGTTTGATTGTATGAAAATCTTTAGTGATATAAGGTAAAATTATATATAGGTTATATATTACTACAAGGTGCAAGCATGAAAAACTAATTTCACTAAAATGATTATTTTAATCCCAGGATAATAACAAATAATGGAGTCTATAATATTAAATTTAATTAAAGATGAAGAAATTATGTCAGGTCTACAATCGCCAACTGTGGCATTGACCGGAAATTAAACGGAAAGCTATATTTTTGCACGTTTTGAGATTCTGTTTAGGTATGAAGCAGATAATAGGAACTAACTAACTCAAATTCTAAAATGAAGTCTTTAACCAGTTCGTGTTGCAAGTGATGACATACGGTACAGTGACATGGCCCTTCACTGCTGGCCGTATGAGCTCGGAATCCCTCAGCGAGCTATGGGGTGGGATATGCTTGGTTAACAAAACTACAAGACATACGTCTTGTAGTTTTGTTGTTGAATTGTAGAAATGAAGAATTGTAGAAACTGCGGTAGTGCGGGAAAACATGTCCGTAGCCCCGACCAAGAGCGTCATGAGGAACATCAAGACAGTCATAACCCTTCCGACGCCCCCGCGACTAATGGGTATCCATTAGAATCCCAAATGAAAAAAAAGATGTTTCTGGACAACTCATCGATTGACAGAACTTTGAGCAGACCGTAGCCTAAACTATTATGGGCGCTTCATTCCCGGTAATGTCATATCTGAAATACTCGATCATAATGATACTAGCAGTTTTCAAGTTTTCGTAAGTTGAAATATTTAGAAGATTATTAAAAGAATCATCATATTGCAATAAGATTTATAGTTTCCGAATATAATTAAAAAAATATAACACAACGGGTCCAAAAGAGAACGTCCTTTTTAAAGTCGATAGAAATTAAATTAAATTATGTTAAGCTTTGATAAAATACCTCCAAGTTTCATTAATAACATATAAGCACCGGCAATTAGCAATAATTTTAAACTTAGACACTAATGTTTATTACACTTCAAGAAGTTTAAATTGGCTATTAATCTAAAACGTAAGGAAGTTAACATTTGTATCCTACTTAGTACTTACTATATCCATTTGTTAAAGTATCGAACATGAGACAGTCGGAAAAGTTTTTGATAATAACTTTTTATAACTAATTAGGGACGACACACAACTATACAGTTACATCTGATGGTAAGTTATATCTACGACACAAGTTATATCTAAGTTAGTTATAACCCCCATATGCATTATGCAAAAGTGAACCATTTTTAAGTTATCAAGTTTTTTAGCTTTTTTTTCAAAGTTCGTAAGTTCCAAAAAGCAACATTAAAAATTTATTAAAAAAAAGTATCAATTTAACTACTTTTTCATCTGATTTATATATATATATATATTTATATATAAAAACGATTAAACATTGGTTATTTATGAATATTAAAACAACATTTATGGGTTCAAATTTAAAAATGCGAGACGGAAAACGATATTATTTCAGTATTTTTTTCCACTAAAATGTCTTAAAAACAAAAAAAATCGTTGTGAAACTTGTGAATTGTGAAAGATTATTTTAAAAACAACAGTTTTCTTAGCTCTCCAACAATGCATAACAACTAGGAACTTATTTCAAAAAAACTAAAAACAAATTAAGATAACAAAGGAAGCAGGCGGAAATTTGAACTAAACTATGTATATAATATGCTGCCATTATGCGCTGTAATTGTTTTTTTTATTACAGTTTACATGGTTCATCTGATGGCAAGTGATTCCTGACATCTACATTCAACCTTGACAATCATAATGCAGATGCGTTGTCACCCTTGAGGACCGACATGGTATGCCTCGTCACCAATAGTAATGGTTTTTCGGATCCCTACACTCACCAAATGAAACACAGCAATGATGCAGCTATTTTACGTTGGTATTCTGTGAGGACGCGATGCTACCCCGATCTAGCTGACCCATTCATTTGACGTCTATAAATAAACTGCAGTGTATGTAAACTCACAAAATACCAGCGTAAAACAGCATTATAATGCTGCTGTTTCGTCTGGTCAATTAAGGGATACGGAGACCTTTATTATTGGTGACGAGGCATTCCATCTCAGTCCTCAAGGGTCTGCATTATGATTCCTTGTCAAGGATAAATGTAGAAGTCATCGGCCGCAGAAATCATATAACATCAGGAGAACTGTGTGCTCGTTTGCAACTCTCATGGTAATAAAAAAAAATTAAATATGTTTACAATTAATTATAATACATTTGAATATTTATTTTTTCTTAGTTACTTAATGTTTTAATTTTTTATTTTTTGTGTATGTATGATGCTTTATCTAAACAGACTCGTAGGCGACTTTGGTCGGTCCGCGGTTGAGCTCTCGCTGCGCTTGGCGCGGTCGGGACTCTATCTTGGTTAATGTTTGCTGTCAGAATTTTCTCAGGATATGTATGGATAGACTGTGATTATGATAATATACTGGAATGATATTCATACAAAATGTCTTAAGAATCAATAAATATTGGTGACTTTACTTCTCCAGCGCCCACGCGTTCCGAAGTGGTGGTGCAGATAGCTAATAATAATAGAGATATTAATTTAGATAATCCTTAGTAAAAGCAACTGACCGAGCCTACAAGGTTCGGCGATCTCACGGAGCCTTGAATCAGACTTACATGTATTTACATAGTTTTTTTTGGATTGACAATTTTAATTTATTATTAAAAAAAAAACAATTAAAATTTATAGATATTTGTTTAAGGTTAAAAAGTATATATATGAAAAACATTACCAAGATTATTTCAATGGTATTACATACATATATGGGGGTGACAAATAAATACATAGATCACCTGATTCCTACGGCTCATGTCATCTACATTCATCCTTAATAGGCATCTTGTTGCATTGACACCCATGAGCACTAAACTAAATGCCTAGTCACCAATAATAATGTCTTCGGTTCTTTCTATCACCGGATGAAATACATTAGCACCAAACCATTTTGCACTTCTATAAAAAAGTACATTGATATTAACCATTTCAATATTAAACAATTAGAAATGTATTATTAAAATATAATATTTTAACATTAAACATAGTATAGCATAAAAAACATTATAATAACTATGTAAAAGAATTTTGAATTTGGACTTACCCTTAGAAAGTCCCTTTGTCTAATTTTAAAAATAACAATATAAATTTATCACAATTATATTAAGCAAATAAAAGTTATAATTATGAAGTAGAAATAATTCAATCTGAAATATTAATAGCCTAATGATTGACATAATATTAATGAATTAACATACTTCTATATATTTTAATATCAAATTATTTGAATATAAATATTGTTCGATATTTTAATTTGGAGCTATGGCCTAATGCATTGTTTCTCAACCGTGTTTATGTCGCGATCCACACAGCAGCTATAAAGATAAGTAAAAAGCCTGGACTCCCTCACAATAAAATTATAATAAACCAAACCATAAGTTTATTTTTTCATGTTGTTATTACATAATATTTAATTTTATAGAACTACATTAAAATTAAATTTTTAATAAAGAATTATTTTGTATACTGGTCTTATTTATTATTTACTGAATAGATTGCGACCCCCTTTAATAAGAAAAATGATCCCCAGGTTGAGATATTTCCCCCGTTACCTAATGATTAACATGATATTAATTAATGATTAACATAACTGGAACGGTATAAATATAAATAGAACCGGTAGCATTCTTAAAAAATAATAACAGCCATGTTAACTACTCCACCTCAAAAAGCTTTATTGCTTGTGCTAGATGAGTCACAACACAAATTAAACCAATAATAAAAATACCCTAAATTACTAGGCTTTTGACAATAAATAATAAAAAAAAACGATATATTTTACCAAGCTTGCTAGGTAACCAACATAGCTCAAAAGATCAGTAAGCTGAAGTGGCAATGGGTCAGCCATATAGCTCGTAGAAATTTTAGGGGAAGAAAGGTGATTGAGTGTCAACTGTGTATTGGTCATTGCAGACAGCATAGGATGAACCCTCACTAGGTGAGGCGACATATAGTCTACAGGAAGTTGATGGATGCAGGTGGCTCAGGATTGTACTCTATGGTAGTCTGTGAGGGAGATTTTGTTCAGCAGTGGACTAGTGATGTACTGAAGTGATAATGATGTGGCTTTTTTAAAACAAATAGAACAAAAATGTAGGATATGAGGTACAAAGAAATATTATTTTAATGCAATTAAATATTATTTCTTTAAAAAATGTACATATTAACTTTTTTAGAAAATCACACACAAATCATGATTCACCTGAGTGTTAGTGATTCCAGCAGTTCATAGATTCATGGTCAATAAAGTATTGATTAAAGACATAGTGGTATGCCATTCCAGTAATTATTTCTCTAATTGGATTTTTAGTTTTCAGACACATTCATGCTGCCGCAAGTTTTTAACTGAGCTGTAAATCTACTTCATATAAAACTATTACACTATTTTCAATTTTGTATATAAAGGAAAAACAATATACAAATGAAATACTTCATTCAACATTTACATTCATACTTCATAATTGAGAGAGAATCGTCATGAGTATATGTTGTTACATATTTTGTTAGTCTATTTCCTTAGAAAAGTTTATCTTTTATATAACCTGTTTGTAAATTACTATTAACAAGGTTAAAGCGAGCCATGGTAGCTCAGTGTCCAAATGCTTGCTCTTAATTCACTTTCCCCAGCAATCGAGATTGATCTCCGTTGCTGCCAGCAATAAAAATTTTAATTGCAATTTCAATTTCCACATGCTCGGCGGTGAAGGAAAATAAGATGAAATATGCTAAGGAATAATTAAAAAAAATTCAGACATGTGCAGTTCACCAATCTACATCAGAGCTGCTTGATGGTTTATGCTCTAACACCCTCTCTAAAGGAGGCCTATGTTGTGTTGCTTTATTTTTTTTTAAAAGACTATTCAAATTATTAAAGCCACATGGTGATGCATAACACATGACAGGAACTCGACAAACAATATGTAATGTAGCTACATTCGTAAGGCAAAGTTTCATTAATTGAAAAAACACTTTCTATTTATGACAGCCGGATGATTTATTTACCCGTATAACTTTTCCCTGCAATTCTCTCGGTATACCATGCCTCTCAGTAAGATGCCGTCTCACTGTTGCAGGTTTTGCATAAGTAGCCCCACATTTACTACACAAATATACATATATCCTGTCATGGACATTGTTAGCATGAGCTAACATTTCACTTCGCAGATAGAATTTCCTCGGACACTGTGAGCATTGCACTTTCTTCTCTGAATGATAAATAAGATGTTTCCTCCATATACCACGTCTTCTGAATGTAAGGCCACATTTATCACAAGTGTATGGTCGTTCACCTGTGTGAGTTCGCTCGTGTTCTATTAAATCAAACCTTCTCGGGGCTTTGAAAGAACAATGCTGACACTGTAAGTAAGGACCTGTGCCATGACGGGCCACACTGTGTATGTTAAGTTCTGTTCTCACTGGGAATCCTTTGCCGCAATGTTCACATATATATCGGCAGCCATTGTGTCTCTGCATATGTTGCTTGTATGTGAACTGATTTGCTAATACTTTGTAACAAAGCCTACACTCTAAACTTGTTTTGTGTTTATTTCCATTAATTTTATCTGCCTTGCTTTGTCTTTGATTATGTCTGAGCAATTTTCTTCGCCTCAACATTCTTATCTTTTTGCATTGTTTAAAGTCATTATTTAATATTTCTGAATGTGTCCCGATCATTTTCTCCATGATATCCAATAATTGATCATCATTTTGTATGGTTGGTAATGCTGTATCAGTAGTAGTATGAGGATTTTGGTCACAATTGTTATCATGGGTTTTAAATTCATTGTCTGCAAGTTTAGAAGATTCACTTGGGTCAATGCTTTTACATGGTACCTTAATGTTATCAAAATGTTTGTTTTCTTTACTCTGTCCAGTCTTTGCTGTTTTGTTTTCTTTATTGTTACTCAGTAGATAGGTAATTTTACTTAAGCAGTTTGCGGATTCAGTAGGGAAATACAACTTATACATCCAGTATTGAACAATATTTTCCTTTAAACTTTGACCAAATTTACTATAATATTTCAAAATTTTCAACTGTCTATCACTGGATTCACAATTCAATTTAAATATAGCTGCTTGTCTTAATAAATATAAGCACTTCGTACACATTTTGTTTGGTAAATTGTCATCAGGTTTGATGGATATATTTGCAAATTTTAGAACAGCTTGACCGTAAGGACTCAAGGAGCTTAAATTGTTAAACAAAGGTATCATATTTTCACTTTTATAATGAGATAAACATAACCGACAGATATTATTGTATAGTTTCTCGTAATGAGACATATTTATTAAAGTGTTTTTCTAATAATGATTATAGTCGAAAATTTAAATTTATTTTGTTGACACTTCAATACTGTCAATATAATGATGATGATATTAATTTATCCGTAATGGGAAAGGCAAAGGACTTTAGTCCATACAGCCAGGTCTTGTTCGTATGATGGTTGGTCTGAAACCTGTCAATATCAAAGCAAAACGACAGATCATACGTTACATTTTACAAATAAAGCGTTAGTACGAAATGTAATTACAGAATTTATTTAAAATACAATAATAAGTAAAATCAATTAATAGTCGTGTTTCACAGCAATAATATATAATAATATATATATATATATATATATATATATATATATATATATATATATATATATATATATTTAATTATATAGAAATACAAGAAAATATAACGTTCAATGGTTCACCTAGTTTTTTCCTTATTGCCTCAACATAAACGTAATGGATTGTGTAGTGATGTACAATTCAAGCGGGCGTATGCGGGCGGGCAATGATTAAAATCCTTATTTTATTGAAAACAATTATTTCATGAGGCCATCGCTAATGTTTCCAAAGAAAAATTACGTGGGATTTGTGTTCGACAAGCAAAATCCCTACTAGATGAAGACTTGAAAAAGGCTCATATACTGAATAAGTTAATAATTAACACCAATGACAATTATGGCGAAAACGAAATTAGTTTTTAAAGTCTATTTAATTTTAAAAGTTTTTCTGTGTATATTTACACAATCAAATGACGATTAACCTACGACAAAGAATACATACATAATGTTTTGATCAAAAAAAAAAGATAAAAAAGCCAACGGCACGCGGTGTTCCCAGGCGGTCACCCATCCAAGTACTGACCGCGTCCGATGTTGCTTAACTTCGGTGATCGGACGAGAACCGGTGTATTCAACGTGGTATGGTCGTTGGCGAAAGACGTGCAATATTTTATTGACAATTTCTAGCTGTGTCCAATTGACAGGAAATCGGTGATTATATAAAAAAATATTCATTATTCATTACGGCGAACAACAAGATACAAAACAATACAAGATAAAAAAGCCAACGGCACGCGGTGTTTCCGGGCGGTCACCCATCCAAGTAATCTATATTTTGGCGCTGTCTTAAAAGATAAACAGGTAAAGTGATTTAAATCAAACAACGACATTATTTTATTTCTAAAGACACAAGATAATAAAATTTAGGAAAAATCATCGTTGAACTTACATTTCTACGAAATAATGTTACGGATTCTTTTAAATATTTGACGTTCTCTTTTTTATCCGATTTCTAGTCAAATTGCAAATACATATTTTCGGAATCCTCTTGATGAATTATTGAAAAATGATTAGTTAAACACCTTGCGACGCCTTCACTATAAAATTATAATTACATTATAATTAATAGTATCTTTATATTATGTTGAAACTTTCAACATTCTCTCAGGCTACCAACATCGAACAAATTCAACCATCGCTTTAAGTTTATTTTTCCATGTTGTTAAGTCCAATTTTATAATAATAATAATTTTAATACAAAACGCGACCTTAAATTTTTCCCTCGATGGTGCTCAAGTTGGTCCTACAAACATAGTTCTTACTACTGGTTCAAATTGAAAAATTATTTTTGTGATGGATATTCCATTTATCGACATAGGCTGTACAAGACATCACGATACGACCAATGGGAAAAATCATGTATGACGGAATTGTTCCCCACTAAAAGTTCTAAAAGAAAGTGTTATCTTACATGAGACATACCAAGCATCCTGTAGTCTAAGCGAACGAAGTCGCGGGTACAGCTAGTATTGTTATAATTTCAATGGTTAATCCAAAATTCCATCAAGAATAATTTCCAATTCTTATGTAGATCGTACGCATTTTCGAGGCCATCGACACTAAATATAATTATTATTTCCGTAGTATTTGTGTCTGGATTATTAACTATTATTATTAAGTATTGTCAAATATAAAATAATCTCCAATATATAAAATATTCATGTATTTGATAACGAAGGAAACCGACTTATTGTATACTGTCCCTAAATAATCAACTGACGATAAAATATTAAAGTTTGTGGCGAAAATACATGGCAGATTAAACAGAATTGGATTGTTGACATTTAATTAACATTTATTTGCTTTTGTCCCTTCGACAGGACATATACGAAACGATAAATTATTTTGCGATTTATTGAAATATTGTTAATGAAAACTTTACGTGGATGCCACGATTAAATAATATTAATACATTTTACAGTTGAATAATTCCCCGAGAAATTGATATACAATTGGTGAAGGCATCTTATAAATATATTTTTATAGAAGGTTTGCCTTCAACAAGTATTTCTTGTCTCCTAGTTTAGTAGTATGTAATAAAAATACAAGTTTAAAAAAATTTTTTTAATAAATTGTTTTTTTAAAATAAAATTTCTTTCAAAGCTCAAAAAGGACTAAAGGTAATCTACTAAAAGTATTATAAAAGGGGCTAAAGGGCAATTCGTGATTATACACAGTTAAAGCGTTAAATAAACCTTTTGTTATCTACGAAGAAAAATACAACTCAAGTTTAAGAAAAGTTTGCATTCGTATAAATGAAAAGCATTTATAGAAAGCCTTAGTGGTTAAGATTAAACGTCTACTTTTTTAATTTAGAAATATTTTAAATGAAAAATGGTTAAATTATAATTTTCACGTAGCAAATTTTGACATTGACGTGTCACGGGTATTCAAAACAAAAGTGAGTGTTTATATACCCAAAGCGCAATGGCGGACTTCACTACTTTTCGAAATCTTTTTATCTTATATAATAGCTTTAATTTTTTGGGATATACTAGCATAACAATAATTATATATCATGTACATAGCCATTGGACATAGTCCTCTAACTTTGGGTTACGATGTTTGTTTCAGTTTAATATTCTGGAATATATCGACATGTGCAAAGAACACTACGTCGATTTGAAAAACACCGACAACAACGGCTTTACCAGAGTCACTGCAAAGAAAAAAATGTGATAACTTCTCAATTATTATATATTATGGTTTATTGTAAATTTTTGTCAGTTCTTTTGTTAATACAAGGAATGTCATTATGTATTATTTTATTAATGGTTTAATGGTTATTAATGGTATAATTATATTAATATTTTAATTGATAGTTTATTTACGAAGAAAGATATAAACTTATTTATTTATATTGTTATTACATAATAATATTTAATTTTGTTAAACTATTATTGAAAATCACAAAAGAATCTATTGTATAGAGGTCTTATTTATTGAATAGATTGCGACCTCCTTAAATAATAACCGCGTCCCCGTAAGGAGTCACGGCAGCCAAGCCGAGGAATTAGACCAGAGCTTCCCAGACTTTTTTCTCATAGACCACTTTTAAAATTTAGCTGTTTCCGGTGGACCCCCTGCAGTTATATTTCTACCATATTCCCAAAACTCGACCAAAATTGTTGAATATGGAAGTTTTTACAAGTAACAGTCGCTGAGCGTCTTAAAATATTATCTGCATACATTCATAGGTGAAGTCAAGCCAACATTTTAGTACTTCACTATCGAAGCAAATAAATATTCGTGAACCCCCTTTTTTTTGTTACGGCAAGGTCGACCCCCCTTGAGTCTGCCGTGGACCCCTGGGGGTCCAGCTGGACCTCTTTGGGAAATAAGGTTTTAGACGAATGTAAACAAACAGAAGTCCCGCGCATGACCCTCGCACACGCTTCTAATCACCGTTATCGTAATGTACAGCTGCTGATTGCAAAAACACTCAATTAGCGCTGTCTTTAAATCATAACTTATTTTTGCTATAATTACAGTCCATACTATAAATAATTAAGCTTTAAAATCGAATATTACCTAAAATTCAAGTAAGTGTAGTGTAGATTGCTAGTGTCGATTGGCAATATCGATGCTGGATGAGGGCCTCTCTTGCTCTCGTTAATAGAACCGTCTAGAATACTATAATATCGCACTTCCCCCAACATACATTTCTCCCAACACACACTTTTCCTAACATACACTTCTCCCGATACACACTTGTCGCCCACATTACACCCTTCCCAACACTCACTTCTCCTAACATACACTTCTCCCAAAATACACTTGTTCAAACACACATTATTCACACAATTTCTCCCAACATTTATTTTTCCGGATACACGTTTCCCGACACATGCTTCTTTCAAAATGCACATCTCCCGAAACAAACTTTTCCCTGCTCTGTTAGCAATCTGCTAGTAAAGTTATATTGAATTGCAAATTTTTCAGTTGTAGAGCTACACAGTTTGTTTTTAGTTGCATAATGAATGGGTTAGCACGATTGGGGTAGGACCACATCAGCACATTTGCTGAATACCTTCGTAAAATAGCAGCATAATGCGGCTGTGTTTAGTCTGGTAAGTGTAGGGATCCGGATACCTTTATTACTGGCGACGAGAACGCATTTGCAATATGATTCCTTGTCAAGGATAAATGTAGATGTCATGGGAGGCAGGAATCACTTGATATCAGGTGAACTGTGTGCTCATTTATTTCTCTCAATGTAATAATAAAGAACCTTATAACACAGTAATATTATATACCTAGCAAACTGTATCTTAGTTTAAGAGACAGTGGGATATTTCACGAAGTCTGCCATAGTTGGTGTTTTATCAAAATTAATAAACATCAGTAAGATGTTTCAATTCGAATCTATACAATCCGGATCCAGAGAAACTTGGTGGTACTAGTTAGATAACTTGTTATTAGAAATATTACTACAAGGAAGGGGAGTTCTAGTTTACAGGTAATAAAGGGTAAAAGGACAAAACTAAAGAATGAAAAATGAGCACACAGTTAACCGAATGATACATGATGACTGATGGTACATGAACTCTATATCACATCCGCATAAAGTTTCAGGATTCACATCACATGCCTTGTTATCTCGGAGGACTGAGATGGAATGTCTCGTTATCCGTAATTGGGTCCCCGTAACCCTAATATATAATTTCCACGAACCTAAAATCGACTTTACTATCACCAAGTCATATGTTAATCTCAATACAGTCCTGAGAGGATTCTAGTAATTAAGTCTACGAAAGAGTTAAAGTCAAAAGGTTTGTCCTTTAACTAACGGCTATTCGATCCAATTCAAATATTCCAACTTTTATTTCGTATTAAGTTTTCTTCTTGGCTCTCTGTGATATCCGTTTTAACAAGAATATTATAATTTACTTCACAATTTTGTATAAACAATTTCTTAAGTTTAAGTTTCAATCTATAAAAGTTTAACGTTACATATAAATATTTTTTTTAAAGTGTGTATACTATGCAATGCAATGTACACTACTGTTTCTTTCATTTATTTTTCCTATAGATAGTTAAATATGCTACAATTTTAAATGTATTTCAGCCACGGTTGTTCTCTATTATTCGCTTAAGATTTAAAAGCTTCTAAGGGACGCTTTTATATTTATTTCTTACATTTATATAAAATTTATTTTATATATTTTTTTGTAATGTTTGCTTGGTTCGATTGAAAAGCGTCGTCTAATGGTTTAGGATACGGTCTGCGAAACTTAAGGTCGTAGGTTCGAATCCACTATTCCACTATTGTTGTGAACCATCTGCTAGCACAAGCATCTTCAGCTCAGTTGGAGTAGTTAACCGGAATATCAGTAATGGTAATAGCATTGCTAATATTCTTTATTTAATAAAAAGAGATATATAAGATAGATATAGATGAAATCTCTCTTATAATTTTGTTAGCGCAACTATTAATTATATAGTGGTAAACCCCCGCTGAATGATGGCTTATGCTACTGAGATATGACCTTTCACTGCTACCGTAAGAGAAAACTACGGAGACGGCCACGCTCGGTTTGTCTCTGCGTGATAGAATACGTAACGTAGATACCCGTAGCAGAACGAGGGTGAACGACATAGCTCCAAACGATCAACTAGCTCTTTTCTTGCAGGTCCCTAAGTCGTATCGTTTCGGAAACACCGCTGGCGATATTTCCTGAATAAGCTGATTCCATCGAGTAGTTGTGGGTGGCAGGAAATTTCGCGTGATGCGCACAGTGGTGAATTGCCATCGAGATGATGAAGATGAAATTTTGAATTCTGTCGTGATGAAAGATGTTTAAATTTAGCGACTGGAAATAATCAGAACAACTCCTCAGAACACTCCCTCTGGTAAATTCGGTAAAAAATGCAAAGAGATGCAACAGCTCTTCGCAACGCCAGTGAATCAAGCCGATCGGAGAGTACCTGGTCATGAACGACTAAAGCCACTCTCCGTTGAATGCGGTCAAACGGAAGAAGCTGGTATTGGGGTGCATCCGGCCATGAGAACAGTATTACATGTGAGGTCGAAATTTCGCTTTATAATGTTGCAAACACTGGGCCGACATGACATACTACCTCACTCTATTAAGCACGCCCAATTTTGTGGTGGCAAATTTGGCATTATACTCGAAGTGACCGCGGAACTGAATGTCGCTCGACATGTTAACGCTAAAGATTCCGATGCCAGCTGAGGTAGCAAGGGGTTGTTTATAAAAATAAGGTAATGCGACAAAGGGAATCTTTTTAGCGGTAAATGCGCAAACTTGTGCCTTCGTGGGGTTAAATTGGAAAAGATTTGGTAGGCCCCAATCTGAAACTTTGTCACACAACAAAGTCGTGACCTCAGACATAAGTTTGTTCCGGCACTCATTGACGTTTCTTCGAGAAACATTGGCGCGGCCAATGTATATCGCATCCCATGTGCCGTCTTCCGCATAGAATTGAATGATATAAATTTGCAACATGTCATTGACATGCAGAAGAAACAAGGTAGGAGATAGCACACAGCCTTGTGGAACACCGGCATTTACTGGTTTGGAGTCAGAACATGCACTGTCGAATACGGCCTTGATGCTACGATTCAAGAGAAAAACTGGTGACTCTTCATACATGACATACATGCATCTTGAATATTTTTTCAGGATGTACTGTTATCGTAAAGTTATTAATACAGTTCAATTATGTATACATTATAAACAGGAGACAGTGAAAGATTACGTTATATAATTAATACTCATAAAAATGATTACTTGATTAGTAATAATTTTCGTTGGATATAAGATTCCAGAATCCTAAGTAAATCAAAGTAATTAACTTTCAAGACGGAATGTAATTTATTATATGTCAAGTGGTGACGACGGTTTGTATGAAGACGAGTTTTTAATTATTTTGCATAATGGCCTGGACTTGGAAATTAAATATACATTTTAAAAATTGAATAGAAAGCAATCCCCTATATATATATATATATATAGGCTTCTGTATGTATTGGAGCATAATCCACCACACGACTCCCCGACGGATTGCGGACTGCAAAGGTTTCGAAATATTTTTTTAATATTTTCTTCTAAAACACGCAGGCCTGCTCACGATGTTTTCCTATACTGGTACATGGTAATTTCACTAATCAAAATTGCAATTATTTTACATTTTTCACTGAAAATTGAACTCTGTTTGCTCGTGTATCTTGAATTAATCGACCGCTTAAACATCGCGACTTTAACCATCACAATAGTAGCAGTGCTACCAAACAACACTTATAACTTATTAAGATTTTTTTAAGAAGACTGTTTAAGAATGGCGGATACGAACCTTTCGTCTTAAATTTCGCAGACCGTACCATAAACCTATGTGATGCTTTTTTTCTTTGTTTATATAATACTAAATATAACAAGGTGCACATTCTATTAAATTAACATAGACAGTTAGGCTAGTTGTCAATGTTAGTATAGTTTAAATGTCTGTTTGTCAAATGATATTACTTAACTATAATTACGTCATATTTGAGCCGTAGCAACCCGAGTTCTCACACTGGTGAACCAATGAAATGTTAGTTATTGTGGCATCTTGTAGGTTTCTGATAACAAATTAATCAGGTGAGTAATTGAATTCCACAAATATAATGAACTTTAGCTTTAGGTGGTCGGCAAACTCGCTCGCTGCCGTTGTCCACTGAGTAATGTTGTGCCACGGTGAAAGGCGGGTTCGACCTCTGATTTTATTCGTGTGGTAACACAGTTATAATTAGAAGTGCTGATGTTCAGAGGTGAAGGAAAACATCGTGAAGAAAGCCCTGTGTATAATAAAAACAAAAAAATGTAGTAAAATAGCATAATGCTGCTGTGTTTAGTCTGAGTGCAGGGATCCAAAGACCTTTATTATTGGTGACGAGGCATTCAATCTCAGTCTACTAATTTCACAAGGATGAATAGATGTCATGGGCAGTAAGAATCACTTACCAACAGGTGAACTGTGTGCTCGTTTGTTGATGTCTATGTAATAAAAAAAATGGCTTTTCTCTAACAACATCTCTAGAACTGTATGCTCGTATTATAAAAAAAGAACTACACGCACAATTAAAACTTTTGTACCGTAAGCTCACCTCTGTTTACGGTTTTAAGCTTACGGTTGTAATATGAAAGATAACGTAGCCAGTAAACCGTTCCAACGTTGGACAGAACACAAAATATTGATTCGAATACATACTAGATTCAGATTTACGTAACACGCCTTTGTATTTTCTGAGTAATTGGATCTGATACTATTTTAATTGAACATGTAAACAGTACGTGCGCATTCGAAGTACTGAAATGATGGAGGTCTAGATTGCCATGCTTAGATAATTAAGGTACAATTGAGTAATAAATTAATATCTATGGCTGGAGATACTTTGTTAATAATTTTGATATACATAGCTGCAGAGCATTCCTAACAATAATCCAGTGATATAGCGGAAGTATATAGCGGAGAAATGTTGTTTATAAGAAAATTATAAATCGAAATTTGTCGAATCAGGTCTGTAGATATGCTTTGTTTTATAAGGTATTCATCTTAATTCAAATTATTATATTAAGCTAGGCTTACAAGAACGTACGTGGCGTAGAAGAAACAAATGCTTCGTCAATATTTCGTCAAGATGAAGTAATATTACATATAGATATTGGAAATTTAGATTAAGCCCACAATTATACAGTACTATATTATTAAGATTTTATCATTTTAAAATCTACGGTCTTGTACGTGTAGAATATTCACCCACATACATATGTGTTATGGTTCAAATATAACATATGTTATAGTATATTTACTACTGTAATGAACGAAAAAGTTCTTAACAAGAATCGCGTAATGTTGTTACGTTTTCCTCAAGTACATTTGTTTACATTCTATCTTATATTTTTTACTTTGCTCCTATTTATAATCGAATATTATCACACGTCGATATCGTTTTCTTACGGCCTTAATGTTAATTTTACACTTTCTAGGTTGTATTTCTAATAATCACAAAATACTTTTAAATAAAAGTTAAAATGTCATTTGATTACAAAGGGACAATCATGATACTAACGTATTCGGAACATACAACTAGTACAGCAAATTCAAATGGGGCATAATTTTTATGTTTTATTATATTACTGCTATTTTTTTTAAACCTGTTAAATACAGAACAACTTTATCTTGTCAAATTTCATATTATCTTTATTTTTCCGTATGAATATATGTTGTTTTTATTACTTTGTTTTATTAAATGCTTATAAAATAAGGAGTTCCATTTATCTTATGTGGCCTTCAAGGAAAATCAGGGTTGTGGCCCTAAGTCGCAACAGTACCTGGGTGGACATCCTTTTCTTTATTTTTTGATTAGGTAAAAAAGCCTTACTTTGTTTGTTTTTAATTGCTTATTATTTTGCCTGATCTTGCTGTGTTGTGGTTAATTTATTAATATATGTTTATTAAGTTCTCATCTTAAATATCACTATATGCGAGCACACAACGGATGAGCTCCGATAAAGATGATGCGGCAACGCCCTCACAGAATATCAGCAGAACATCTATGTTTCGTATGGGTATTATTATCATATCGTTAGTATAGAGAATTGTCAATCTAATCACAAACAAGGCATTCCATCACGCTCCTAAGTGTGTCAACGCCATATGCGTCTTGAATCATTGTTGAGCATACTGTATCAAAAATCATTTTTTTTCCATAGGTTCGTTACTAAAATGCCAATGTTCAAACATTTGTCAAACATTCAGAGAACTTACATTACTCTGTTTGAGACTTCAGCGGAATGTTCAAAGATCTCGAAACATTGTTGAAGACGGATGTAGGTGTTCATGAACAATAGAAATTACTTTTCATCAGGTGCACTTTTTTCAACAGTCACCTTAATATATATATTTTTTAAGGTTCGATATTAAAATACCAATGTTCGAACATTTTTTTTTTATATAGAACAGGTGACAAGCGTGCAGGTAGCTCATCCGATGGCCAGCGGTTACCACCGCCTATGAACATCCGCAAAACCAGAGGAGTCGCAAATTCGTGCGAAGTTGTAGGCTCTTTTCTTGAAGGTCCCCATCGTCTCGGAAGTCGCATCGGATCGGAAACACCGACGGCGACAGCTGATTCCACACAGTAGTTGGGCGTGGCTGGAAATTTCACATTTGTCAAGCATTCATTGAACCTGCACTGTTTGCTGTGTATGACACTTTAGACGAATCTTGAATCATTGTTGGGAATGGATTGTGTTTATGGGTTGCAGATATTATTTAACAACAGGAGCACAGTTTAAAAATCACCTTAATAAAAATCTTTTTCATTGGTTTTAATTTAAAATACTCTATGATCAAACATTTGTCAAATATACATTACGCTGCTTGACACTTCAGTGGAATGTTCAACGCTCGTTTAGTTCTGTCTTCCGTCAAACATTTTATTACGTTGTCAGAGCCGAAAAAACGAGATACAGGCTATCAATTTTAGCAATGAAGTATTGACAAGTATCAAATAAAGACGAACATGTTGTGTCACATCGTTTTATTTTGTTTTTATCGTAACAATGATATGAGAATCCCTAGTACTTTAGTTGCCTTTTGGCACTAATATATTCTCTATTTTATTCTATCATTTCTAAACAATATTACTGCATAAATTAATTTCTTTCTTTCTTAAATTGGCAAAGTCTATTCATTTATATAAGCCTAACAAAGGTTCAGGGTGCATTCCATTGGTCCTTTCAAGACTGTGATGAAACGCCTCATAACCTTCATTCTGGTACATGGTTCCCTAGACTCATCAAAAGAAACAGCCAGCTGCTATTTGACGATAATATTCTTCGAGGACGTGTTCCATTTCATGTCAAGCCAACGCGTTGACTTTGCTTTGTACTTTGTAGCCTTTGAATGATGAGCTTAAGTCCAGAATTATAGTATGAAATACAAGCAAATACTATCAAAGCTTATATGTAATGTAATAACTTTCTCATCACTAACCGTACGACAAGTAATAGCGTCACAGTCGTTGAGCAATACTGAAGTTCGTTTGTTTCTGCAGCATGAATGAATATGACGCCACAGAAATAAAATGTGCTCTATATAGATCAGGAGACCCCTATGCAAATAAGTTGACGAGGCATCCCACCTTAGCCTCAAGGGGTGACCATGCCTGTGCATCCCAAACCTTTGATGAGGACCACCTGGTTAGCTTTGTGCTCTTTTGTCATTCTGAATACTTTGAATTGGGGTGTACACAATACAATTTTTTTTCTATTACATTGAGAGTAACAAACGCAGTTCACCTGATTCCAAGTTATTCCTGTGGCCCACGTCATCTGCATTCATCCTTGACAATGAATCATAATGTAGATGCGTTGTCACCCTTTAGGACCGAGATGGAATGCCTGTAATAAAGGTCTCTTGAACCCTACACTGATCAGATGAAACTCAGCAGCATTATATTGTTATTTGACGACAGTTCTGTGTGGGTGTGGTCCTACCGCAGTAGAGTTCACCCATTCATTCTGCAGCATAAAACAAACTGCAGCGTAGCCCTACCACTATCAAATATAAGCCGAAAAGTTAATGCCACCTTATGCTCTCTTTATCGTCTGAAATATTTCCTTCCTCTGAAAAACAAAGACCTTCAGACCCTCGTGCTGCCTGTTATTGATTATGAAAATGTGTGTTACCAACTTTCAAGCAACAACCTTCTTAACAAATTTGAGCGCCTACTTAACAGCTGTATCAGATTTATTTTTGGTTTGCGTAAGTTTGACCATATTTCGATCTCACCTTTAGTGGCTTACTATCCAGCTAGGGCACAATTCTAGATTTCTGCATATTGTTTTCTCTATCAATAGATAGTTTTAATCTGTCTTTATGTCATGACAGGTCCATCATTCCAGAATTCTTCATCATCTTTATGGTAAACAAGTTCTTCATTCATTCATCGATTAATATGGTCCGTAATAACAAAGGTCATGCTTTATGTGGCCATTATATAATTAAGACTAACTAGCGCATCGTCTTTACCCGAACATACATCAACACTTCGGGCTTACTTAAATATACGTCTGTATATAATAGACACCCCTATATTTACCTTCGCAGAAGTCTGGTTTATAACAATAGAGTTGTCGAATGATTCAATCAATCAATCTGAAACTCTAACCTTTATTCTGTATAATGGACACCAGACAAATAAATCCCCAGAGCCCTATATACTCATAATACTTTATTTTAAATAAATTGTATGAATGAGATAAAGTTTGAGCTAAACTAAATACAAGTTAAGAAAAAACAGTGAAAGGGTAATAAAAGTAGTCACATGTCTGTGAGGTTAAAGAGATCGCCCCATTTTTAGAGAAAAAAAATTGTTTTTAATGATAGTTTAGAGAAGTTTATTGGTTGATAAATGTGATTTGGTAGATCCCTAATAAGGATTTATTAGTTTGACCTATATGTATGCATTTTTAATTTAGTTTTCACCAACTTTCGGACGTCTGTATGAAATTTTGCAGTCATATTAAGAACTGCAGTAAGAGCTGCTAGGAACCTTTTAGCTTGATTATTACTCATCAACAAGGTAACTAAGCAATAACTTTGTGACTTTGTTGTTATAGTTGCTTTTTTGACTCACTATTTTTTGCCACCGAGGACGTAATCAGTTTGTTCGCGGACCGTGAAGTATAAGCTAGTCAGAGCTACCATGGCTCGAGATAACTACAAGAAATATACAGAGAATAAAATTAACGTTTGAGTTGTGGAAACGTCATTTTTAATGTAGGCGAATTAAAAAAATAAAGTACGGAATTAAAAAGTTTCCTATACACCTTGGAACGGTTCAGCTTTCTTCGGAAATTTGTTTTACTTAAAAAATGAAGAACAGAACATTTTTAAGAAATTAAATGAAGTTTAACTTGACACAATTAGGAAAGCATTACTGAAAAAAGTCATGAAAAATAATTAAAAGTGTCCAAATATATGTGATTTCTAAAAACTTATTAACAAATTAGATATATTTTTTATGTGGGGAAAATTCATGGATACTTTAGTACGGAGGTGAAGTAAGGGTTACGCAGGATCTGATTCTACCTATTAAAATCTGAAGGTGTTTGTCTCGAGGCCCTGAGTTGGGACCACGGGAACGCATTCGTACACTACCACAGTCTCGAAAATGAACCATCTCGAGGCTTTGATTCATGGCGTCAGACGACCCCCATGGCCACAGTCTATGCCTTAGCTAGGGGGCATAATATACACCCCTTCCGAGTACGGCTCTCTGGTTGCGAATTTGGAGATCAGTCGATAAAACTTGATACCTAAATCATATAAAATATTTTTTTTTGTAGTTTTAATACAATATTAACTAACTTCAATCATTGATTTCAAATACTTGTACTGTTTCATAAACGTTATAGGTACAAATTGTCAGAAAAAGACAAAACAAAAAAGATGACATCAAATACGTAGGAAATATTATATATAACGCCCTAAGCATTTACCCAAACACTGAGGCAATCAATCGTCGCCCCATATCAGGTATACGGACACAATAGGTCTTGTTTTAAATATTAAATTCCTGTATAATTTTTTTAACATTTCAAAACGAAAATCATTGAGATGATATATGAAACGAAAGCATTTTTTAAGATTTGAAGGTCCAATAAATATTATTTGACTTTCATGTCAAGTTTTTACAATGGAGCCTTTTCCCTTTTATTTTCAATTTGAACGAGGGATTCATTTCCAAAAATAATCGAAAATGCTTTGAAGTGTATTTAAAACTCAAAAGAATATTATATATAATAACATTGGATTATTCGAACAGCCGAGTTTAAGAGGGAATATTGAAACGCTACCCCTTCGGCGATAAGTTTATGATGGATAACATCATTGAAGATTCCTGAACACTGATGAAGATTCACAGTACTATCACGATGTATGTTGAGTGTACAGATCCGGAAAATTAATTACTACAGTACTACATAGTAATTCCAACTCAGTTCGTCAGTCCTCAGGGGTTCTTAATTTGTAGGTTAATGGATGTAGATATCAGGAGTCGTAGTCATGACTTGCTATCAGGTGTAAAATGTGATCATTTATCATGCCTAAAATTGTAAAAAAGTTCTTAAAAGTCAATTATTCATCATTCTTAGCTTTTACGCACCATTTAGCAACTTACAGTTATAACCGTAACAGGTGGGGAGTTCAGCTGCATATGTATTTTTGTTTTACAGTTATTTTAACATAATAAAATGTTTCCGTTGCAATACTAGTTAAATAATATTGCATATTATTTAAAACATAACTTATTTAACGTAGGAAAAACTGCGGGTAAAACTAGAGCCTCATTAATTCAAAAAAGCTCTAGTAGAATGAATTTTAGCAATAAATAGAGATGAAAACTAAAAGTTCATTAAGGTGAAATGTTTTTCTTTTACTTTTTATTACTGAACACATTATTAGAGTGGAGTTTAATTATTTATTTACAGAAAAAAATTGTAAGGTTCTAACAGAACTTTTCAATTTGTTTCTCTTTTATTACGACTGTAAGGCTTTTTTAATTGAAAGCAATAAAAAGTTATCTAGTTTTATTAGTAACTTAAACAGTAATATATGTAAGAACTGTATGTATATTTAAGCTTATTTAGGCTTGCGCTTTGTTATACTTTACACAATTTTTTATTTTATTTAGCTAATAAAACTTTCTAGTTCCTAATTAGTTTATCATCTAAACATTGAGTAACTTCTAAGAAATCTATAGCCAGGGTAAAGAGTAAAATAAGTGAGTATAGAAATCAATGAAAAGTTGTTATACGATATTTTTTTTCATCTGCAATAAAGATCATTGTTAAAAATACGTTGATATTAAAAGTCCTGTGTTAACGTTTGTTATGTTGGCAACTAATTTATTGCTAGATCTACCTCCTCATTAAGCTGACATTCTGTAAGGGCGTGGCCAGCGGCGTCATGCCGATATACTGTTAAAATTGTGTGTGAGTGAACCCCACGGTCTAACGCTAACAACTCACAAACACGGTTCAACGTGAATAAACACAAATAATTTCACACGATTGATACTTGGCACATCTGCGTGGTCAATACTGAGGCCTCATTAATTTAAAAAGCTATATATATATATATATATATATAGCTTTTTAAATTAATGAGACTGGCTTTTAACCAACGTTCCGGACTTTATAAGAGCTGAAAATTGGCCCTCATCTAGCCCAGACCTCAAATTATAGTTAGTTTTAGAGGACATGGCCTGATCTAAACGACACGGCGATATTGAGTCTCTTAAAAAATCTTTGGAGCAAGCAGTGGCGAAATTTCCCTGAGAAACAGTGCGTAAATCCATATATTCGTGGCCAAATACATTAAAGGTCTGTATAAAAGCCAAAGGTTGCTATTTTGAATAGAATATTTTTTGCTGACTGACTAATAAATATGTAGGTATAAATTTTAATAATATTACAATACTTCATTTAAAAAAATGCATTTTCATTTGTAACAGAACTTATGGCCGGACTAGGTGTTTATGTATATGTATATGTTGTGTATATATATAGTGTATTTATACATGTATTATGTATTTAATATATATGTGTTTGTATTATTCTTTGCATGTATTAGTCATTTTTAGTTTTTTTTTCTTTTATTAATTAGTTTATTGCTACACCTATCATACACCTTGGGTTGACTGGTAGAGAATGCTTTTGGCATTGAGTCCGCCCTTTGTGAACTTTTAACTTTGTTAAGGTTAATGCAATAAAGAGTAAATAAATATGTATATATATATATATATATATATTTATTTACTCTTTATTGCATCTATCTGCATATCGATGGATACAAGCGTCGACATTTCTTAAAGGGTATCTAGCCCAAGGGCAACTACGGCACCTCAGCTTGATCCTGTCCTGTAAACTCGCCACGTCTTAATCTATTGGGAAGTCTTAATATATTGCGTATATACATATTTCCTTTAATTACATGTGAAGTTTGTAAATTGGTGCTAGGGCAGCAACCTAAGGCAGACTTTAATGAGTGATAAAAGGACTTTCATAAGCGGTTACTCTAACTTCTACATTATTTCAGTTCCGTGAAACTGTAGTCTTGTTAAAATAAAATAATGTTATTTCTAAATAAATCTGCAAATAACAAATAATATTGTTCATTATATCATCATCATCATCACAGCCTATCCATAGTTCCCTGTTGAACTAGTGATGCCTCCCCCATAGATTGCTACAAATCATGATCCCGAGTCATGTGCATCCAATTCCTGCAAACTTGCATAATAACGCTCCACCTAAAGAGAGGGGTCACCCTACACTGCTATTGCCAGTTCGAGGTTGCCACTTGAGAACCTTTCTTCCCCCATAAGTTATTATATTACATAACACAAAACATATTGCGTAAGAAAAAAGAATTATTTAATCTCGAAATATATTAAACTTGTAGACATTTTGTGTAACCTCCCTATCTTCTTTGTATCGAAAAATGTCAAAAGTCTAATCGAAAAGAGAACAGCTCAAAAACCTGGAATATTAAAACCGAGAACGTAGCAGACTGAAAAATTCCTTTGCGAATTTTTTATTGGAATTCTCGTCGGTTTTATTTATTCCTTACTTCGAATGCACATTTAAAAAATAAGCGTTTTTAAATTAATAAATTCAGATATCACGTCATTTAAAAAAAAGTAAAGTTAATGTTTGTATAAATAGATCCCGCTCACAATTATTATCACATGTTAAGGCCATTTCACACACTTCTGATTGAATCTATTGCTGTGTGTGTGACGAGGTGTAATTTTGAATTATGTCCCGATGTACATGTTATGGTGTACATGCAGACAATGTTAAATTTAGCAGCAGGAATTAATCTATACAACTCCTCAGAACAGTCTCAGTGGTAATTTCGGTATAACATACAAAAGCATATCAGCATATCTTCACAAAGGTAGTGGTATAAGCTGATCAGCAAGTACCGGGCGGTGGAATTCGTCGTATGTCTTAGATTTTTTTTATATTTTTGTTTATATAATACCTACTTGAAATAGCAGCATAACGCTATTGTTAGTGTCTTATTGTAATTGTTAGATCCGGAGACTCTGTCTCTGGTTACGAAGCAATCCATCTTGGTCTTCAGGTGATAATTCATGTGGATCTTGAATCCTACAATCCTATCCTTAAAAAATGAATGTACACGTCATGGGCTACAGGCATCATATCAGGTGATCTATGACCTAATCACATGCTTGTCACCTCTAATATTATATGAAAAGAGAAAGTTTTGCGATCAAAAGCTTTTACTTCAAAAAGTGCTTTAAAAGAGTATAATAAAAACGAGCTTAAATTTTTCCCATAATCTGTAGGAACAATGTTTTTGTGCTCGGCGTACGAAACAAATTACCAGTGATTCATCTTATTTCAGGTGCCCTCAATAATAGATTACACTACGACGCTACATCTCTCTTTCCTTAATGTGTCTACGTTAAACAAAATTTTATTCAATGGCAAATATTCTCTCCTGTTTCTACGTTAAAACACCTTATAAGTTATTATAACTTTAGCCTGACTGCCTGTAAGTATATGTTAACTGGATTGAAATGCACCGTGTGGATGATGATGATGTCTTCTGAAGCCTGACTGCCATAAGGTAACAAAGTATGTGTTAACTGGATCGAAATGCACCATGTGGATGATGATGATGTCTTCTGAAGCCTGACTGCCATAAGGTAACAAATTATATGTTAAACAGATCGAAATGCACCGTGTGGATAATGATGACGTCTTCTGAAGCCTGACTGCCGTATGGTAACAAAGTATATGTTAACTGGATCGAAATGCACCGTGTGGATGATGATGATGTCTTCTGAAGCCTGACTGCCGTGAGGTAACAAAGTATATGTTAACTGAAAACTAAAAACTTTGCAAGGCAAAAATATTGTTCTTTGGCTGGGTTGCCAAGGGGTGATAGTAGATATAATGTGCTGTTTCACTAGATGTCTCGAACTTTTGACAGTGTCTGATATGCCAGCCTTATCAGTAAGCTTCTAACGTAATGTAAATGGTCTGATCAGCTGGATACAAGATTTCCTGAAAGAACTGTTTCTACGAGTGATTATAAACGGCTGAGGTTATGGCAATAAATGGTTGGTCAGAGGTCAGTCTGCTCCGGAATTCTTTTCCTGCTGCATAGTAACGACCTGCTGAACCCCGGTATTTTCGGGTATGCAGTTGACAGGATAGTTGTGGAGAAAACCACCCGGTGTGCGGGCTTGTCGAGAACAAATACAATCTGAAAAGGAGGCTTTAATAGAGCGTATTAATTTCACATTACAGACAGTCTCCAATTGAGGCGATGCCAATCTTCTGAGTTTTAATGGCACCAAAACCCAGTTTCTTCACCGTTGAAAAGAGCCTGATCGCCATAGCTCCTACTTTCTGAAATGTAGGTCTAGAATACGCAAGCCACTTTAATTTATTAGAAGTTAATATCTAGTTGAACCTTAACTTTGAGCGCTTCATTGAGTCTAAAGTAAAAAATGCCCCTATAAACCTGGAATATTTGCAAAGGTGGGGTGGTACTTGACAAAACAATAGTTCATGACCCTTTATGAAACAGAAGGTTGGTCTAAAAATACAAACACATACAAAAAAATACAAGGGATCCGGATACTAGTGAGGATGCACTCCATAATAGTCCTCAAATATGTTATGATGATGATAAGACAAAAAATGTTATGCATAAGTTTAAAGTCTTTAATATTTACGCATCAAGTAGTTTTATTCGTGGCATAAAACCCGGTCTCATCGAAATATTTCTATATAGTATCTCTTGTACATACAGGTTTCTTTTAAAATTGCAATTAACAATGTCATTAGTGCTGGTACCGAGATTCGAACTCGGTTTGCTTGCTTAAAATTAAAAGCGTGCGGTCAGACTGAGGTACCACGGCTCAAAATACGCAGAAAAGAAATAAGAGCCGCTTTTTTTGTTTCGTATTGATGGCCGCTTTTAGCCCGAGGGCTTTTACAGTTTCACCGAGTATAGAGGTGACTGAGCGCTTATGGCGCCTCTACCTAGCCTCTATTAGTGGGTGACCAGCACAAGGGCTACCGAGAGAGAACCTCGGCTTTGAATGGTTCCCTGATAAGAGCCGCGTAGTCCAGAGCATAGTCCATGCTCTAACACTAGGAGGCCTATTCGCAGCATTGAGATTTATATATAGTCTGTTACTTTACTTTACTCTAGATATTTTTCGATGTTTTGTAAAATTATGGCTCTATCACTATGATTTATGTCCCATGACATCTATTTCCGTCCTCCTGGTGTAGTGGTTCGATCGCCAGCCAAAGAACGATAAACTTGCATCACAAATTATTAGGGTCTAGATTTGTCGTGTATGTCTGACCTCGCATCTGAACCTTATTTCTCTCTCATTGCATGTGCATCTTATCGGAATTGGGAAGGTCATGACGAGTCGAGTTGAGAGCTGGACATTACGTAATAAATTGGACATGTATCAATATTAATAATTATTAATATCTTTTAAATATTCCTATTTTTTTTTAATTTATCTAATCGAATATTGCCATGATTTTTTTTTAAAAATGAAAAAAAAACAAAAAAAAACAACAATGATAATATTGCTTATACGTAAGTAAATAAATGATGATTCCTTATATACGATGAATGTGGGTTTCATGGGACCCAGATCATTAACTACCAAGCGAGCTCGTTTATCACCCTTAAATACAAAACAAAAACAATTTTAAACGTTTCTGGTATAAGCTCCAACAATAAGCTTCAAGCTTATATAACAAAATCCCTATCACCTTTACAGCGGTTTCATCTCTTTCACATCTACTTAATAATAGATTAAGGGTCTTTAGTCTATCTACCTTTCTCCCTTGCCATTTAACATTCACTAAATTACTAAATTTGAACTTAACGCAGGTCGTATTATTTTCAAATGACCTTTGCATTATCATGTAAGAAAACCTTAAATACGTTTTCAATTTTTGAAAAGAAAAAAGTTTTTGCTATGACCTGTAAATATCAATGAATTTGTATTATTTTTTAACACTAATTACGTCTATATAATATAAGAAAGTAAAAGAAAAGTAACAGCCATTATATAGGTATATGTAATGGCTGTTACTTTTCTTTTACTTTCTCATATTATACAGACGTAATTAGTGTTAAAAGGTATATGTACATATGAAGCAGGTAACGTGGTCAATAGATTTTCTAGCATAAAACGGTGTGCGCTTCGCGTCAGCGGCGTTAACCCACTGCTGTGCATAGGTTTCCTCTCTAGAGAGTGTATAGACCACCGTGCGACTCCACGGAATTCACATGTCTTCGAAATATTTTAATTATTATTTCTCAGATATGTCGATTTCCTTACGATGTTTTCCTTCCTTCATGGCAAATCAGCACTTAAAATAGAGACAAACAATTTTACTAAGGTTAGGGTTTTTTTTATGTGTGTGTGAGTATTTTACAGCTTTATCTAATTACTACATCTATCTAAACTCCCGAGCAGGAGGCCCGCCGAGTAGGGAGACAACGACGATGCTGCGAAGCTGGCGCATAGACTGCTGCTGCACCACCGCTGCACTGCATTTCGACCCCTGTGGACGGAGAATGTCAACGACAACAGAGGGGGGCGATAATGCGATCCGAGGGCCCCCATAAGGAGGTATGAAACCTAGACTCGGATCGCTATCTAAAGGGAGGGCGGCACCAGGGATTGGACTCGGTGTGTTCGCGTATCGTGCAATCGTGCTAAAACACTGAACTACTACGGAACATAACATATATGGTATGTTACAAAATGGCTTTTTATATTAGTGACATGCACGACGGTAGAGGAAAAATCATTTAGAAAAACTATCAGAAAAACAAAATTCTAAGAAATAGAAAACAAGAAATATTACGAAGAACTTTGAAGACCGCCATTCCCCAGCAGAACTGCGTGGTGAACGCTCTTACTCTCTAGACCACTATTGCTACTGTGTTACGCACTATGAATGATATGATGGTGAGATGAATTTTTATTAAAATTTTAGTCGTTTCACTGCGCAGATTAAATATAGTGCCGTAAATCTTTCTGAATTCTGAGTACAAACGTAGCCCGTAGTTATCTCCTTAGCCATCACTTACATTACCTCATTTCTTCGTCAAGCCTGAGGTTCGCTTTGAGTGTGTGTGTATTTAGAAAACCTGAACTCCGAGTCTCGGGTTCGATTCTCGAATGTGAAACAATATATGTGTTACTTGTTACAAATTGTTCGTTTTCGAATCTGGGATATGATATCCCGTGTAGAGAGGATACGGAAGAATACATCTAAACCTTAGCATCTTCTTGCATACTAGCTACCGTGTTTTAAGAATGTGACACTTCACTTTAGTATAAAACGAAAATGAATCTCACAAATTACTTTTTTTTCAGTTTCTCGAACGAATTGGATTCATCGATCGACCTATGCGTCGAACTTGTACCTACCCAACTGATGGCCCTAGGTAAACATACTCTTCAACAACTTTTACAACTAGTTTTTCTTTTATAAGTAAGATGACAAACGAACAAGCAGTTCACCTGATGGTAAGCCATTACCGCCGCCCATGGACTTCCGCAACACCAGAGGAGTCGTGGATGAGCTGCTGGCCTTTAAGAGAGGTGTAGTGTTCCCAAAAATCGGTATAGGTATGACATGGACGTTAAACATTGGCTTCGTTTTATCCATGTTCATATTAAGACCTACCTTTTGGGAGACACTATTGAGTTAATTGAATGAAGCGCTAAGGTCCCTCAGCGATTTAGCCATTATAACTATATCTTCGGGAAATCGAAGGTGCGTGATGTACTCACCATTGACGGTGATACCGTATCCTTTCCAGTCCAACAGCTCAAAAACATCGTCCAGTGCAGTGCATAAATCCATTACGTTCTACATAAATCAATAAATATTCTATTAATAGCATACACAACAAAGTTACACAAGCAAAGTGGCTTTCAATTCCTTAGTCTAACTAAAGTAAACTATTTAATGAAGTAAAACAACTATAATAATTAGATTTTAATTAACGAAGTATAATATAATTTGGATAAGTGTAAGTTGTAGTCTTAATAGCTGTGTTCATGTACTTGAGAAATCTAAGTTCAAATCCCCGGTAACGTCAACAAAGAGATTAAATCGCGATTTAAATCCACCATACGCTACGTATACGCCGTAGTTATATAGTGCAGCCAGTTTAAAACTGTGGCGTATTTTACGCTAAAGCTTGCGTGAGTAGAACGACTCGATCGGAAAGAACTAAAGTTTCACCTGTGTGCTACTGTCTTCCAAAACTTAAAAAAAAATGGTAATCTTGACTAAGAAAGTCCGACAGTGGACCTATCGTTAATACCTTTAACTAAAAATTTTAAAAAACTTCCAATTGTCTCGTCTACAGGTTTAGCTTTGTATCGCTGATCTTATTTAATAACATAATTAACATAAAGCCACTTGCTGACCTGTATATACTTTAAAAAAAATTTCTTACATTATTTCTTTACGTGGAGAATTCCTAATAAAATAATCCAATCCAATTTTCAGGGGTATCCCCCTAGTAGTGGGGCAGGGTTATACCGGACTCCTACTGGCTAAAATGACTTGATTTCGATCGATGATTTTTCTTCTCGACCCCCTGGTTCCGGACTACAAGATAACCTACCGCAAACTACCGCAGTCCCAACAGCGTTGGTCCGCTGAAGACCACTCCTTGTTTTTGAAGTGGAGCAAGAGCTCCCCACCTTCTTCATGTATGAGTGCGCCATCTCGAGGCCCAATAAAAAGATATCTAAGCTATCTTTATTATTATTACGCAAAATTCATTGTGTCTATCCTTATTTAGTTTATTTTGGAAAACAGTATTCATTCAATACTGCGTGATCCAAAGAGTAAAAATTGGACAAAAACGTTGAAAAAAAAAATAGAATAGAGAACTATTCTTAAAAACATCTTTACAGAAGATTTTGGGAGCATAATCCGCCATGCGTCCCTACAGCAAATTGGCGATCTCATGTATTTGAAAGTCATTTATTTTAATTTATTTCATTGAGTCCTCACGACGTTTTCCTTCAACCACGTGCAATATAATAATTTAACTGATGCTGCCACCGGGAATCGGACTCAGGTCGTGTACCGTCAAATTAAAAAGCACGCGTTGAGACTCTAAACTACCATGGCTCTAAAGACAAACATTAACAAACAATAATTTCGAATTTAGTTCTTAATATCCAGTTCTTTCTAGTATTCAAGCTCTACATCACTTCATCCAGCTGAACTTATGTTTAAATTCTGTATGAAGGATTTATATTTATTTACGTATGTACGGATTACAATGGCCAATTCAACCTAGTATCATATTTAACTAGAATCGTCACTAGCCTAATGGTTTAGGGTACGGTCTGCGAAACTTAGACTTAGGTTGTCATCAACGATTCGACAATTTTCGTACACCGTCTTCTATCACAACATATTAAGCTAAGTTGAGGAGGTAAGCCGGATTATAGTTATGTTAAAGAAACTTCTAGAATTTTTTTTAAAAAAAAGTAAACTACGAATGTACTGTTAGTTAGAATCCTTCCATAAAAAATTTCCCTTTGGGCAATGATATCCTGATCCGAAACCCAATTTTTGTTTCACGCAACACACGATTTTTTTAAATTCGTATAACAAAATACTCATAGTAATAACTTGTTGTGGTGTTAGTTATGATAATTTTCATATTAAATAATTCGATGTAAAAATCTGGTAACTAACGGTATTCTTCATAATAATAAATTTAAACATCTCTGGTATAAGCTCAAACAACAATTACAAGTTTATGTAACAAAGATCTACTCACCTTTACAGCGGTTTCATCTCTTTCACATCGAGTTAATAATAGATTAAAGGTCTTAACTGTATCTCCCTTACCACTTAACATTCACTGAATAACTTCATTTTAACTTAACTCAGGTAACATTATCTGAAATTGTGTTGCCCTTAATGTTACCAGGATTACATAAGAAAATGATTATGAATATATATGAAATTTAAAGTTTCTCGAACATAAAAGATGAAGATAACATTTAACTTCCAGTTAAGAGTTGACGTTTTATGTATGCAATAAATTTACTGATATATAACATTTTGTGTATTCTCCTTCATCTCGTATGGTGAGAGAATTCGGAGATCCATTTACTAATAGTAATGCATGTCACTCCTCAGGGGAATGAAAACGAAAGAATGTTTATTGAGTATGTACAAGAATAGAAGCATAAAATAGCAACATAATGCTGCTGTGTTTCGTCTGGCTGGTGGTCGGTATCCGGAGACCTTTATTAATGGTGATGAGGCATTACATCTAAGTCCTCAAGGGTGACAACGCATCTGCTTGATGTTTCGTTGTCAAGGATGAATGCGAATGTCATGGACCACAAGAATCACTTGGCGTCAGGTGAACTTTGTACTCGTTTGTTACTCACAGTGTAGTAAACAAAAAAATTGAGAATGTAGCTAAGATGGTGTAGAATGCAGTGATTACTTAAGATTGAAAATTTAATGACTCATTACTGAGTAGGGCTAATCCATCTGAGTTATCAAGTTTTAAAACTCTTAGTACTACCAGTCACTGAAGACAAGTTGCTTATGCCCAGATCTCAAGATTAGGTGCTTTTTATATATCTTGCAGATGTTCATGGGCAGCGGTGATCACTTGCCATCACGTGATTTGCTTGATAGTTTGCCACCTAGTCAATAAGAAAATCTATATAACCATGTATAGGAACCGCTGTCAATTGAAGGGGTATGTGATGAGTGGCAGATAAACTCAACGACCCCACGATCTTGCGGCTATTGTTACTTGATCTCAACTACACGGCTGTATTTGAGATTAAATGTAATTTTATAAACGAAGAAGATCCGAGTACTACAACTATGGTTCGGATTGGGACAAGAATTAGGTATTTTAGTTGGATTTGAAATACAAATACTGGGTGTGATAATGTATTAATAGTGTTTTGCTGCGCCCGTATGTGCTCGAATGTGTAACTTACTTGTCCTTTTACACTTAATACGATATTGTGTTTTTAAGAAAACTACAAAGGCAATGCTGGAGATTCCAAATGTATGCATGCGGTATTGTCCCCGATATCGTGGAATTGTAATCTTATTTTGAACCTTAATTACACTTGATGTTACATTGTATCATTACTCGCGTTCCAAAGCCTAATACAATGTGCCCATTTACCAAGAAGATTTAGGTTAGGTTTAGGTTAGGTTAGAGTTGAGTTTAGGTTAGAGTTAGAGTTAAGGTTTAGGTTAGGTTAGAGTTAAGGTTTAGGTTAGGTTTAGGTTAGAGTTTAGGTTAGGTTTAGGTTAGAGTTTAGGTTAGAGTTTAGGTTAGAGTTTAGGTTAGGTTAGAGTTAGGTTTAGGTTAGAGTTTAGGTTAGGTTTAGGTTAGGTTTAGGTTAGGTTTAGGTTAGGTTAGGTTTTTTTTTTTTTTTTTTAAACTTATGTTTTATCATCTTAGGCGTTTTTTTATACTTATTAGATTATATGTTTTATATGTATTAATAGTTATTTTGTTTCGCTTATTTGGGGAGTATGTTTTCTGGCAGTTCGCTATTTGATACGTTTCCTTCCAGGTCACATGTCCCCATATTATATTATTTTGTTTATTTATTTACTAATTAGTGATATACTTAATCTAATTGTTTTCATTTATTTTCTTAATGTTGTTGATGATTGTTTGGCAAAATGAAGTGAAAGAGTTGATTGCAGATTTCTTTTTTAATATTTCAGGTAAGTTATATGGTGACACCTCTACTGCGTGACACGTTTCTTCGTGACTGTGCCTTTTTGCAGCGAACGCTTGGCAGTGCTTAAGTAGGTGTTCTACGGATTGGCTGGAAGTGCCGTCGCAGGGACAGGTGTCATCTGGTGCTATTTTAAAACGATGTAAGTATTTCTTGTTAAATCCGTGGCCTGTAAGTATTTGTGTAAGCTGAAAGGTGATTTGTGTACATTTGCTGAGTTCTTTGATGTCGTTCAATTTTGGGAGTAGTGTTTTTGTGTGTGAGCCCTGCGGGGAGCTTTCATATCTGGCTTGCCAGATGGCATGGTGTTCTGTGCGGAGCTTGTGTTTGACGTAGGATATTGGGAACTGCGAGTAGTCAGGGGCCTTGTGCATGCGTGCGCCGCTGTTGGCAGCCACATCGGCTTCTTCGTTTCCTATGACACCCGAGTGTCCCTTTACCCAGTCTATGTAAATGTTGTGTGTAATGTGGTTAGATTGTATGAGTTTATGTATGTTCACTATGATAGGGTGTGTGTTGCTTCTGTTATTTATCGCGTATATTGATGAGAGAGAATCGGTGAAGATGTATGTGTTGGGATGATTTTCGCTTACAATCCACTGGCAGGCTTTCCAGATGGCGTACAGCTCTGCCTGGAAGACTGTGCAGCTACTGTGTAATTTGTACTTTTTTGTTACAGATGTTTCAGTGTCTCCGGGTCTGTAAAGCACGAATGCGGCTCCAACTGATCCGTCATCCTGCTTACTTCCGTCAGTGAATACGCGAGTGACCAGAGTACTGTCCGTCGTTTTGGAGTTGGTTCGGTGTTCAGAGGAGGGTATGGGCTTGATTGTCAGCCTTCTAGCGGGATGTAGGAGGTCTTTGACGGGGACAGGTTTCTCGTAGGAGATGTCACTGGGGAGAATTCGGTTTTCCCAGTGAGCCTGACTTTTCCGATTTGGTGTACTTCTCGGATTTTTAGGTCTAGAGGTGAATTATTGCGAGAGCTAGAGCAGCGGTGGTTGAGATGGTGCGGAATCCTCTGATGGCTTTTATGGCAAAACCACGCTGCATGCTCATCAAAGATTTTATGATGTAGCGCTTGTTTACTATGTGTCCCCACACCCCGGCAGCGTAGGTGACGATTGGCTCGATGACTCGGAGATAGATGGTACGCACGTTCTCGGGATGAGCACCCCAGGTTGGTCGGGAGTACAAGCACAGCTTATTGAATATTCGCGACGCTTTTCCCAGAACGTGCTGTACGTGGCGGCCAAAAAGAAGCTTCTCGTCCAGAATTATACCGAGGAGCTTGATCTCTTTACAGGTTCTTAAGATTTGACCGTCCATCTCCACCCTGAGATTTCTGGCCTTGGGGGTGAAGGCAATCAGTTGTGTTTTGGAGGCCCCGAATTCGAGCTTGACGCTTTTGCCCCAATCCAGTATCTGCTGGAGAATCGTGTCCGTGAGCTCTTCCAGCCGATTGACATTTTCGGCGGTGACCACTAGTACCACATCATCTGCATAGGCCTGTATGTGGCATCCAGGTGGTAGATGGATCTCCAATAGTTCATCAAGTATGATGTTCCACAATGCAGGCCCACACACCGAGCCCTGAACGCAGCCTTTGGATGTGGCTCTGGAGACGCGAACTCCTCCGTGGTCCAGAACGACATGCCTGTCTCGGAGGTAGCTCTTGATGAGGCCGTAGATATTTTTTGGGCATCGTATGTCTCTGAGGCGATGAATGAGGACCGGCCACCAGGCGTTATCAAAAGCCGCCCTGATGTCGAGCGAGACGGCGACAACTTGTAATTTCTCTTGTTTAGCTTTCTGTATATTGTCTATTAGAGTGTTAATGGCGTCGACCGTGCCGGTTTGCTCCTTGAAGCCGAATTGTCGTCGATTGCACTGTCCTGTGACGGATGCCCAGTGCATAATTCGTTTGGTGATGAGTTTTTCGAGGAGCTTTCCAAGGACGGGGATGAGTCCAATGGGTCGGAATGAGGTGAGAGATGTATAGTCGGCTTTGCCGGGTTTCGGGATGATTTTTACATATGCGGTTTCCACTGATCGGGGAAGTGTTGAAGGGTAAGGCAGCGGTTCATGATGTTGGTGATTAAACGGGGGTAAGCGGATGCGAATTGTTTGCATATGTCGGCTGTTATATGATCGAGCCCTGGGGCCTTTTTGTGGTTCATGTATTGCAGACACTCCATGACCTCCTCCTCAGTGAATGGTAAGTCGTTACCAGTGTCTACGGGAGCATCATAGCAAGCGCGAAGTTGGTGATGTCGTGCTATGGTGTCTGGATTGTCATTAGGGTAGAAATGCTCTAAGAGAGCCTCCGCCGTCTCTTTTGCACAGGTGGTGAATGTATTTCCAACCTTAAGGGTAGCTGGTGGTCGACTAGGGGCGGATTCCTTTAAAAGTCTGTTGGTGAGAGACCATACATTTTCCTTCGTTTGTAATTCACAGAAGCTGCGGAAGCTTCTCGTCGACTCCGCACGTAGGGCACTGGCGTACAGGGCTTTTTTGGTCTGCTGTTGCTCTATGAGGTCATCCAATGGTAAGTTCTGTCTCTTAGCCGTGCGTAATCTGCGATGTACGTTGATTACCTCCTTTTTAAGGTCCTCAAGACGGCTGTTCCACCAAGGCGGTTTGTGTCTATTCCCTTTGCCTTTTACTCGCATCGATGCCCCACAGGCCCGGTGTATGATGTCGGTGACTTCCCCAAGGAGCGACTCAAGTCCCTCTGGGCTTAAGCTTTCAACGCTCCTGTCAAGGATGTCTGTGTTGGCCATAAGCGTGTGGACGGTGTTTCTAAATATTGTCCAATTGGCTTGTTCTGAGTTGTATAGGAAAGTGGAAGTGTTTTCTGCATGTTTATTTGTGCTTTCATTGGTGTTGAGTGAAAATTCAATGGCGTTGTGTTGGGAGGTGGGGCATGTGTCAAGATTTACGTGCCATCCAGATATGCTGTTGAAAAGGTCACTGGATGCAAGAGTGAGATCGATGATGGACGATCTATTGCGGCCGTGAGTGATGGTTTCAAAAGTTGGAGTGTCTCCTGAGTTACAAACGTATAAGTCGTTGCTGTACGCTAGTTCAACTAGTGTTGAGCCTCTGGGGTTCGCCTTTGCACTCCCCCAAGATGGGTGCCATCCATTAAAGTCGCCTCCCACAATTACTCTCGCCCCTCCTATAGCTTTAAGAAAAACGTCCAGACGCTCCATGGTGTTGTTGGCATCGACATCGGGTTCGATGTACGTTGAAGCTATGTACGTCTTCTTACTTCCTGTCGTTAGTTGTATGACCGACAGGTTTGCTGAAGAGTATTGCGATAGGCCAAGGACAGAGCCGACACCTGTCTTAGCCAGTATGCAGGCCTTGACACGCGCGCCGTCGGAGAATTGGTAGATGTTGATTCCGGGGATGTTTTTAACCTCGTTGTTTGCGCCTACGTAAGGTTCGGATATTAGAGCAAAATGATAGCGTTCGCTGGTGAAGGAGACTAGAAATTCGTGCCAACTGTTTTAGGATTTGTCCACATTACACTGTAGGAGTTTTATGGAGTTATTCGGTGCCATAATCTATTCTGTCAATGATTCTTTGTTTCATGGAGAGCAATTGTGGGCAGTTATGTGACGTGGCGCTGTGTGTGGTGGTGATGGATGATTTGTATCGGATGTTGTGTTTAACACAGTTGATGCACTTGATTACAGCCTTAGGGCAGTCAGCTGTCGTGTGGGTGGACTCACTGCAGTGTGCACAGTGTTGTTCGGTGGAAGAACACTTGTTTTTTGTGTGGCCGAATCTAAGGCACTTGTAACACTGCAGGAAGGGTGTGAACTCCTCTACGTGTATGCGTTGGTGATCTACACTGATTCTGCCCAGGCTCATACACCTGCGCCAGACAGTGGGTTGTGCAAGTAGGATGGCGTTATATAGGTTGGGGTTTCGATTGGAGCGCCGGAAACGGAGCCGCAAGTCCTCCTCTTTGTTGATTGCGTTGGTGAGTTCCGGGTTCTGTCTGCTGATTATGCTCACCAGATCTTCAGAGGGAACGTCTTTGGAGACTCCCTTGAGAATGAGCATAGGTAGCAACCTGCGAGCGGGTTCGGCGTGAATTGTCTGGGTGTTATTGATGCGAGTGAGGGTATCGTTCCTTTGTTCTATGTTATCAAACTCGATTCTCAATTTGTTGTTTGATACGGCTTGAACTCTGCTAGGGGCAAAGCCGGAATTTTTAAAACTAATATTGCGCCTCCAGGCCTCGATAATATCCTGTTTCGTCTTTACTTCGGTTTTCGCCGAGACAATAATTGCAGGTTTGGAAGCAGTTTGGGGTGTTTGTTTGGTCGTCGGAGCTGGTTTCTGGGGCTCGGGTGCTACGGCTTGTGCATACGATGGGCGGGTTTGAGAAGGAAGGGTCAGCAGCGGTAGTTGTCTAAGCCGCTTGAACTCCTCTCTGACGCAAGCGACAATTTCCTTCTTCAATCCTTCGGTGGTGGCAGGCGGAGAGGGGGCTGGTGGTGTCGAAGAGAGTGTCGTTTCCAACACTCTCGTTGCCCTACAGTTTCCTCCGCAGCGGAGCAGATAAGGCGCTTGTTAGCTGCGGTAACACTCTTTCCCTCAGTCACAGCGGTTGTGATGCAGGATATGAGCTTCTGGACGGTTTCGAGGTATGTTTCCCTACTGTTTATGTCTTCTGCAGACGCGGGTAATGGAGTTTCAGCGACTACGGGTGCCATTCAAAAGTTGTGGTGTAAAGATTCTCAAGGTCACGCAAATCAAGGTACCATGTCGCCAATATATTTGGAACCATCTCCTGGATTAATTCTTAATCAAGCCCTCGAAATAATATTAATAACAAAAGCATTCATAATTACATAAAACATGAAAAATGTTACAAAGAAACTAATTTTAATCGGCGTACTGTTACGCTGAAGACATGCAGCTTTATGAGCCGACGATTCAGGAAACTCAGTTCACCAAAGAGTCCACCAATTGGAGGGCTTAGCAACACCATATCATCCGCATAACTTAGGTTATTAAAACTTATATCGTCTACTCGGCAGCCTAATCTTAAGCTGCTAAGCTCATCAATCAAGTGGTTCACATATATGTTAAAGAGCCTTAGGGTGCTTAAACCACCCCGCAATCCAATCTATAAGGGTTGGACTGAGTATTTGCCCATCGCACAACATTAATTTGATTGCTGTTCCAGTACAATGATATTGTAACTAGCTCAGCAGGAACACCCTATTTTCGGAGCTTTTCCCAGAAGCTTGTATATAGGACACGAAATCAAAAGCTCTAGACAGGTTCAGGAAATAGGCGTACACTGGTGTTTAGCGATCAGTATAATATTTCACCGTGTGCTTCAAAGTTAGTATTGCCGATTCTGTGGATAGTCCCTGTATAACCCGAACGTAGCATCGTTAAGCTTCACGTATTTTGCGAGATAAGTGTCAAGCAAACTGTCCAATATCTTTGCAATAAAAGTAGCTAAAGATATAGGTCTGTAGTTACATTTTTCTGATATGTCTATAGAACCTGTTTTAAGAATAGGCACAACTAGTCTTCATCATTTCTTGTTGATGTGGCTGTGCCCCACACACAAGTTAAAGAACATAGTGAGCACCGTAGGTAAATGTGGACCAGCATGCAGGATATGCTCAATGCTAAGCCCGTCACGAGCCGGCGATTTGCTCCTTTTCATATTAAGTATGGCAGTTTTAATTTTCTTACAACTGAAACGAATTGGCAACCCCGGACGCGAGTTTTCTTTATTATTACTTTGCGATTCACTAGCAGCAGGCGCCTGAACCTCAAAATACTGACTAAATAAGTTGGCTATCCCAAAGTGATCTTTTATTTCATTAACACTCTCATGTAAGCATATATTATTATTAAGATGCTTAGTGCATGACCAAAATTTATTAAACTTTTTTGCGAATGTAACGAAGCCAATTTTCCATAGCTATTTGTTCCTGGTGTTTTGAACACCAACGTAATTTTCACTTTAAAATTTTACGAGCTTATATATATATGACTATAATGTAACCAGCATACAACAATAAAGAGACAAACAAGATTTTCTATTGACCGAATTCGTTTCCGCCTAAGTGAGACGAAAATTGGAAACTCATAAATATGAAAATGCTCGCAATTTGCTCTACCGCACGTTTTGACAGTTTCATCAGCAAAAGTGGATCGTGACGTCTCGTGCCTTTAGTGTAAAAAAGGTGCGCAATTTTGTCACTAAGACCGGAGGCTCGGACGTGAACGGCGACCACAAATACTTTTTATTTAGATCCGTTAAAACGTTAGCACCTGAACTAATTCTCTTTTTTATTTTAATTTACTCAACACGTTTTACGTAATTACCAATTTATATAAGTTCAAGAAAATTTAAAACTTTTGGACGTATTTCTCTCATAGGATTTTGGTCATAATAATCGCGATATTACATTTTCCGAATAACTCGGTATATATACAGAGAGATCCGATACAACATTGTCTTAATCCGATAAAAACAACTGACAGAGACAAGATTCGTCCCTTTCGGGCACTCTCGAGTTAGTTGCTCCGGCACGCACGTTAACGGTCCAAGCCAAGCCTTCCTCACGCGAACCTTTTCAAGCCTAAACAAAATACAATACATCAGAGCTTTGGTTGCTACCCAGGCGGACTAAGCCTAAATATATATCCTTTTAGTAGCACTTACCATTAAAAATATGGACGTATATACTCGCTGGTACAGCATTATTTGGCACGCAAGTGTAATTCCCGGCGTGGGAAACACTCGCGGCCGGTATGAGCAGGTCCGACAATCGTTGAGCTGGATCCGTTGTCACATTGATGCCTCGCTCGACGTCGTAGTTAATCATTCTGCTGTTGTGGTACCTGGGTTGAATTGAACATATTTTAAACTCAGTCAAACATTAGGGATATTGTTGCAACATTATCTTTTTCAATAGTTTCCAAGTATCAAGCTTAATATAGGTAGAGTAAGGTAAACTTAATATAAAAGCCTTTAACACAATCCCACTGCTGGGCATAGGTTTCTTCTAATAGGGTATTAGAGTATAGTCCACCACGCTACTCAGTGTATTTCTGTGCCTTCCTAATAAATTTTTAATTTGTATATCTTAGACATGCATGTTTCCTTAGGTTGTTTGCCTTTACTGCCTAGCACATGGCAAATGGTTTGCTCACACGAGTAAGAAGTGTTTATACACTAAGCCACTTAACATAATTTCGATACAATAATAAAATAATAAACACTTAAGTTACTATATCTTAAAGGACTAAGTTATTAACAATAATTCGTGTATATAATTTCAACTGACCAAAATACAAAAGCGGGCGCTTCCGTTGTCTGCACGACAGAACATTGCAAACGTAGAGTCGATCCCGGCTTGAGATATTTTTCCGTTGGCCCGGATATTTGAGCGCGAGCCTCTGCGAAGGAAGATTTATTTAGGCCGTCAAGTGAGAGTAGCAAAAGCGGAACGTTGATGTATTATCTGGGTAACAGATGTTTATACGGAATAATATTTTTTCTTATTAACTCAGTTATATGAAAGTAGTATGGAGGCGTGCAAAAATACGTCTTGCTATTTGTGCGCGATTTCGTATATTCGAAGACATTCATGAAGACATTCATACAATCTTCGTTTAATATTCGAATTATATAAAATTTTTAGCATATAATCACAATTTTAGTATATGATAGTTTTCTTGCAGTTTATTTATTTATTAGATAATCCAACAGTTATATACAAAAGTATTTATTTATTTATGAAAACAACTAATTACACTAAATAACACTAATTCAGGATTACACAGTATTGAAACAGATATAACTAGCAATTCTGGTAGTTTTTGTTTACGTGGGTTAGTAAACTACTGCGTGCACGTATTGGTGTGTTTGTATATATGTTCGAGAGTACATCCCCATGAATAAGTAAACTAATGGTATTTCAACATTACTAACAAACCGATAGGAGATTTTTCTCTTAGGAGATTTAGAGGACGATTTGCGACAAGTTTAATAGAGGATCCGAATCTAAAACATAAGTTACGTAAGCCTCACCCAATACGTAAAGGCTATTGGCCCCTGTATTTACGTCAAATGTAACTTGATTTAAGATAAGCACTCTACAATGTTTTGGCATGTGCAAATGGTCCGATTTCAAACATCAATATTCACTTAGGCTTATCTTTCTCTCCTTTGATAAAGTAAAATGCATTGAAAAGTGGAAACCGTACTAGGATTTTGTAGCACGCTTAGCGTAAATATTATATATACATGATTTATTTTTGAGCAGCATACTAATGTTCCCGACTATAAATATGTACCTCTTTATAATTTTAATATAAAATAAATTCTAATAATTATCAAAATTAAGTTAAGTTTAAATATGTAAGAATATTGTAATAGTAATAAGCAATTTTTGCCAGTAGTGAAGCTAAAGTGCGTTATGTATCTACATATGCTGCAGCATATTTTCGTCGACTGTGGAAGGATCAATCCTCATAGAGTACCAGCGTAAAATATCAACATAACGCTCGCGTTTTTTATTCTAGTTAATCCGGAAACTCTCATTACTGGTGACGACGCATTCCATCTTAATCCTCATGGGTGATTCCTTATCGAAGGATGAATGGGCATTTTATGGGCCACAGGAATCATTCACCATCAGGTGAACGCTTGTCACCTTCAATGCAATAGGAAAGCATTGAATATTTTTCTTAAAGTTAAATCATTTATCCGTAAATACCTTAACTAAAGTAGTAAAATAATTGATTGGGAAAAGAAGAATCGTTAAGTCAATTGGGTCGCTTTACCAACAACGTCAAGCCGTAGAAAGATGCTGGTAGGTGGGTGCGAGGAAACTTGACATTCGTAGATACCGGCGTCCCGTTTCTGTACGAATTTCACCTTCAACGTCCAATCCTGACGAATAAAAGTCTTTATTAACAATGTATGTTCCAAGGTCTAATAGGAAGTAAACTGGAAACACTTAAGAAACACTTTAGGTCTGCTCGATGGCCGGATGGCCAAGGGTCACTTCTTAAGGAATACCGGAGTTCAAATTTATCTTAGCGCTGCTGTTTTTCGTCTGGTGGTTGAAGAAATTGACGATTTCTTCCATATTTGTCCTCAAAGATAGAAGAAACAAGGCAATCAAGATTTATAATTGAGGCTACCTAAACCTTATGAACGTTGGTGTCGTGGGTTACTGGATGTACTTATCTTCTGGTGTACTCGTTTTTAATTAAAAATAAACTAAACGCGATTATTACATCAAATAATTGATTATTGATTTAAGACCTCTAATTAGTTAATGGTGACGAGGCATTCCATGTCAGTCCTCAAGGGTGATAACGCATGAATGTAGATATCATGGGCCACAGGAATCACTTACCATCAGGTGCTGTAACTGTGTGCTCGTTTCGAACTCAAAATAACAAAATAAATAATAGTAATAAAAAAAAACAAAAACAAAAAAGATTAACGTAGGGTAGAGCTGCTGCGCCACGGGTCCTGGCTTCGATTCTAAAGCCAAGAAATAAAAATTGTGTATCACAAATTGTTGATTTTCTGATCTGGTTGTGTCTTATGTATGTGCCGTCTATTTGATATTGAATCTGAATGTGCCTGTGATCTTATTGTATATGCATTGGACACAGTAGATGTTCACGCTAATGCTTAATGCATTATAATATATGGAACGCAGTTGATGTTATTTTTTTTTAAAGAATGCTATCTTCTAATTACTATCATTCCGGTTAACCACTCCAACTAAGCTGAAAATGCTTGTGCTAGGAGACGGTTCAGGTGTGCTGGATGCTCGTTTGCCGCCTATACTATAAAAAAACGACAACAGTTGAATAGCGGATTCGAACCTCGGACCCTAAGTTTCGGAAACCACACCTTAAACAATTAGGCTATTGACGCTTATGGCTGGTAATAACCAGAAGATCGCCACGGTTGATATCGACCAGGAGGACATCAAGTCAATCGTCAAGACTGCATTATAATTCTCTGAGGGGTGCAATGATACTCTAGTATTAATTAGTTTTCCAGAAGCCTTCATACACCAGGCAAAGGTAGCGATATTCTGCCTTGGTCTGATGCTATTTTCGTTTTGAACAAAAGCTGTGGTTGGAGAGTTCTAACTGCAGCTTTTGTTCAAAATAATGTAGCTTTTGTATTTGTAATCAATACCTCAGAATGTTGGAGATGAATTGCTTGAAATCGTTGATCAGAACTGTATGTTGTTAATCCAACTGTTAGAAGATGGTAGTCTTTTCTTCTAATCCATGATACCTGTGAATATTGAAAAATATAAACAAGAAGAAACAATGATAATGGTTAAGTTTAAATTTTAAATATCTTCATGAAATACAAAGCGAAAGGTAAATTAATACCTTTTTACAAAACACAATAAAAAAATATTTTTTCTTTATATTTCTTTATTCAACGATGGCTACCAATTGTGGCAATATATTAAGCGATGATATCAACTGGAAATGGTATACAATAGTGCTGTATGAAATTCACTTGTGTATTCGCAAATCATGGCCTTGCCGACGTAACAACGGTGATAGAGCCATCTTGATTCTAAATGCAGGATGAATAAGTTCCTTCGGGGTAGGACCTGCGAGACAATACCAGTGTGAGATTAGGTGATTCGGGTTGGGGAAGGGAGCGCCGAGAGATCTCTGTGTTTGCGTATATAATTAAAGTGCTATAGGATATCATGCGCTATGATGGTATTCACCACACAATCAAAGTATTAATTATACAATAAATCTGCCAATATCGTTTAAATTTTTATTCGGGTGCAACAATTTTGATTTATCTTGAATAAATTAAAACACAAAAATAATTATTTAATTTTCATCAGATATTCATTTTTTTGTTCTTATTTGCCTTTTCGAATCTAAATATTTGGTTAGTGTAATAATTTGTGTTTAAACCTCGATGAAATAGTTTGGAAATATATTATATATATTTTATTTAGTACATATTTTTTAAAATATTCAATGAAATCCTATCCTGTTGTCTTTTCTAATATATTTAACAGATTTGAATTTTGTATCTGTAGTAGGTAGTCAGAATCGAGTGCGACCTAAATGAAACCAGATGCCTCCGCACTAAAATGAATTAGACTGAAAGTAATTCTTTTATGTGGGACAAGCAGATCACTTGGAACTTAACGTTGAAATCGTAAAATTATAGAATTCAATATTTGGCTCACTAAAAATCTTGTAAATAATAATCTTGAAAATCTCTAAACTGCAGTTTGTTTCTAACTGCAGAATGAATGGGTCGGCTCGGCGAGGGTAGGACCAAGCCCTCACAGAATACCGGCGTGAAATAGCAACACAATGCTGCTGTGTTTCGTCTGGTGAGTTAAGGGATCCGGAAACCATTATTACTGGTGAATGGCATTCCATCTTAGTCCTCAAGGGTGACAACGCATCTGCATTATGATTCCTTGTCAAGGATGAATGTAGATATCATGGGCCGCAGGTATCACTTAACATCAGGTGAACTGTGCGCTCGTTTGAAACTATCAATGTAATAAAAAATACAAGAGCTATATCTGCAGAAGAACTAAGGTAACATACGATATAAGTCAAACTCTTGATTCTAACAATACCTTTACAACCACGAAGTGAGGCTAAGTAAATAATCAAAGTGCCTTGTGAATTTTAGTTATGTTAATTAATGCAATCTCTAGTTATTCGGGTCCTTTCCTGTCAGAGTGCAATGCCCATGAATATTTAGAACCCAACAATAACGTGATGATATGGACACTGTCGTGATGGTGAGGCAACTAAAGCAAACTGAGCTTATGTTCCATTGTGTCTGCTAAAACAATTTTCTTTGATGAATGTTTTTATTTTGTTAAGATGACAAAAGAGTACGTAGTTCATTCAGTGATAAAGGATTACTGGGGCACAAGACAACCAAATCTATCATTGATAAAAAATCAAGAACTATGCGTCTTATCAATTTTTATTAAGATGGACTAAGGAGTAGTCTCCGATTTCTTTCACGTGATCACTTCATACATTTTCTAGAATACCAGGGTCATTTTAAAAAAGTATCAACGTATAATAGGTTTAGTATTAATACGTATAATAATTTTTAAGAGGTGTTCGAATTAATACCTCCTGCTGAGCTTAAACATAACGACAAAATTCAAACTTACATCCTCATCGTTTCACACGAATTTTTCTGCGCACACAACAACTCTCAACAACTACTCTGTAAAATAAAGAAAAATGTATTTACGATTCTTCTGGTGTTGCGAATGTTCATGGACAATGGTGATCACTTATCATCAGATAAGCCGCTAGTTAGTTTTCCACATATCCATAAAAAGAAATAGTAGTCAACAGTACTGTTTTCATCTGAGTGAAAGAAACCAAATACCTTATTACTGGCAACGGGGCAATCTAATTAAGTGCAAAAGTAGTGGAGAGAGTGTCAACGTATTTGCATTATTCTGGAGGCATGAGGATCTCATGAATTGCGGGAACAATTAATTAGTGTGCTCGATTCTCACCCTCTAAATTTATATTAAAAAATAATGACACGCTGATATTTTAGTTTGGTGATTTATAAAACCTATTATAGTCTATTATTTTACATAAAACTACAAAATGTCACTATTGAATTATTGCCGAGTGGACTTCAACCAGAAACGCATACGTATAGAATTAATTATATCAGAAAGAAAGAACACATTTGTTCGTTTTAGCTAGTTTTAGTGAATAACTATTTTACTAAATTAAGTAAAACAAACTAGAATCAATCGAAACATTAAAAGAAGATAGTTTTTAATAATATTTTAGTAAATAGCAGCATAATCATAACAACATGATCATGAACATGAACTGTGTGCTCGTTTGTTACTCTCAATGTAATAATATATATATATATATATATATATATATATATATATATATACACACATATGCATATGCGATTTTAAATCTGCCCACTCATTTGTCTCTGCAGGAGCCGGCGCAAACGACGAACAAAAATCCATACACTTTTGTTTAACGTACATATATTCCATCACGAGAACTCTATCGTCTAATTTGTAAGCGCATAGGAGATTAAGAGGCAGAGAGTTAAAGACGATACTGGATCCATCTATGTTATATAATATGATTACATATAATACTATTGCTGTAGCAATATACTGATACGACTTAGGGACCTTCAAGAGAAGAGCCTACACCTTCCTGAAACGCCGGCAACGCATTTGCGACTCCTGTGGTGTTGCGGTTCATGGGCGGCGGTGATCACTTACCATCCGGTGGGCTGCATGCTCGTTTAACGCCTATACTATATAAAAAAAGTCTGTTACTTTTTCATTTCTGTAAAAGAACCATCCCTGACTTTTTTTTGTTTGGTTGTATCTTATAATTCATTATCATTGTCATGACAACCTATACATAGCCCACTGCTGATTGTTGCCTCGCCAGTAGTATGCTACAAAGCTCGATCCCGTGCCACCTGTATGCATCCACTTCCCTCAAACTTGGAGGGCGTCACTCCATCTATTCTGTAATTTTATCACTTATAATTTAATTACTATCCCACTTCTTTTGTATTATTACATGGTGGATATTTATTTGAATGTCTGTCTGGTTGTCATTAATATAAATAAAATAAAATATTTTTTACTTTATTTTAATGTTCAACTTCAATGCTCCAGATTCCACTGTACAGTAAGCATCCCATGTGTCCGGTGGAATCCGGGGATGTCCGGTGAAGTTTAATACGCAGTACTTTTTATATATCGTGTATCGAAAAGTTCCGTTCTATTTTCAAGGGGTAAACTTTACGGTAATATACCTGAAGTACTGTTAAATTTTCATAACAGGTGTATTTTTTTTTAATATAGAATAAGTGGCCGATGGTAAGTGATTACCGCCGCCCTTGAACAACAACACGAGAGGATTCCAAAATGAATTGCCGGCCTTTAAGTAAGGTTTAGGCTCTTTTCTTGAAAGGCGTATTATTTTTTATATGTAGTATTATTATATTGTTGTCAGTAATGCTCCACTTTTAATCTGCGATAAAGAGTGTAGGCTAATAAAAAAGAGAGTAACCTGAGTCTTAATTTAATGGTTCTTATTACAAATAAGCCAGGCAGTTTAAATTTAATGGATACGACGGACAAATTTTCTACATCACTTAAATTGAATCATAATGATAATAATGATAATGTCTTTCTTTTTTTTTATTATATTGAGAGTGACAAACTCGCACATAGTTTACCCGATGACATGTGATTTCTGTAGCCCATGACATCTACATTGATCCTTAAGCAGGAATCATAATGCAGATGTGTTGTCACCCTTGAGTACTGAGATGGAATGTCTCGTCACCAATAACAAAGGTCTCCGGATCCCTACACTACACGTATTATGATGCTATATATATATTTTACGCTGTGAGGGCGTGGTCCCACCCCGATCGAGACAACCCACTCGTTCTGCAACTAGAAGCAAACTCAACAAACAAACAAATTGAACTGAAATCAAACAGTGTAGCTCTATCACTGATTGTATTCGACCACTGTGATATCTTCTGGTTATCATCAGACGATATTAACTTCATTTACGCAACCCCAGATGTACTCACTCGTCGTCCAAGCGATACGATATCACTTAGAGGATGTGTTGCTTTTTAATAAGACTGAAAAATTACACTTTTAGTATCATTTTATCCCACTTGGTCTTTTGTTACGGGAAAGAATACGCTCCAATAGATGTGCAGATGGTGTAACTTGACGGTCCAATATCACGCTTCATCGGGTTTTAGTTAATAAGAAAAAATATTGTTTGCACAGCCTGTTAGATATTTTAGTATAAATATATCTACAAAGTAAATACTTCGTTTTTTCGGTTCATTTGTTTGTTTAATTTTAGTATTTTCATTGCAGAAATAAATAGAAAGCGCCTCTAATGCGATTCGATACAGATGTTAACGAAAAATACAGATGTAAAGTAAAAGACGAAATATTCTTAATTATGTTTTAGTCAAGTCTTAAGATAGCTCTCTAGATCATTTTCTCGAATGGTACTAAGTGTTTTAAAAATAGCATAAAGCTCCGAGAAAAACAGAAAAATAAATCCTTAGATATTTTATTATCACACCGAGTGGATATCGATTAAATAAATACAATGTTAACTTATTAATTATATAGAGTTCTTGCTATATGACAGTCTATGAGGTTTAGTAGTGAACTAATGATGACCTGAAATGATTATGAATTATATAGAAATGTAGTGATGATCTTTAATTAAGGAGTTAGTCAGTACTTACGATACCGTCACCAATATTCCTGATCACGCATGGCAGAAGTGCAGTTGACCCTGTTTGTGACGTCACTATTGTATTATTTTCTGTACCAAAGTGCTTTTCTGGCGTGCTACCATAAAACTCATCTAATGGCGGAAACGTGACGGTAAGTTCATTTGGTTCTGTTTTTAATGTAGATGTCGATGGCACTGCAGTTGAAGATGGTCCTGCAAACAATATATTGCTTAAAGAATTACATACTAACAAGTCATCTCATGATAGGTTAAGCAATCTTTTTTTTTAACTATATAGAACTACGATGCAGTTACTTGCTAGCAACATAAATAAGTCAGAAGGACCCCCCCACCCCCGATAGAATACTAACGTAAAAAACAGCATAATGCTGCTGTGTGTTGTATGGTTAAAAATCATTGGGACATGGGCATATTTAATGTTTGTCGAGGATATCTTTATGCTCGGTTGTCACTTTATTTTAAAAATATATTACAGTGGGCGAAATAAAAAATGATAAAAGTGCTGGTAACTCTCGTTTCGTGCAACCAATAAGAGAACTTCTCTAGGTATTATACTAAAATGGCAAGCCAGCATCTAACCCTAACAATAGATTATAATTTAAATTGAGTGTTCATTTGTATATCGTAAACAGATAGAAGTACAAAATGTTATTGAATAAAATTACTTTTACGGATTTTACGCGTTTGTTTGGAACGTTTTTTTTATTAAATGAGCAGTATTCATATAAATATAAGAAAACTTGTAAAAAGTTATTTATTATTATTGTAGGGATATTCATTTGATCATCTACCCTGGTTGGTCAATAACATACTATATACCGTAATCCCTCGATGGAAGAGTCCAAACGGTCAGGTTAGGGAAGGGAAACCTGCGGACCATAAGAGCGGTGTCGAGGAGTATTGCCTTCTGCGTTATAATTATAATTACCATGATAATTTATAACAACACTCTTTTGTACATTAATAGTTATTTTTAAATCTATTTAATTGACATATATAACACAATCTTTAGATAAATTCTATGTAAGTATGCTTCTAAACATCAATTCGTGTCAATAGCTATAGGTTTAAAGATCAAAATCTGCATTATCTGTCATCACGACATCATAAAAAGGACATGAGCAGAGGCAATATACTTTTTATGATCGTCTATATATGCTAATATATTACATATCTCAGAACAAGTCTACAGGTCGAACTTCGGTCACTCGCAACTGAGCTGTCATAATTTTTATATTTTTTTTTGGTTATTACATTGAGAGTAACAAACGAGCACACAGTACACCTGATGGTAAGTGATTGCTGCGGCCCACGACATCTACATTCATCCATGACAAGGAATCATTATGCAGATGCGTTGTCAACCTTGGAAACTGAGATGGAATACCTCGTCACTAGTAATAAAGGTCTCCGGATCTCACGAACCACCAGACCAGACGAAACACAGCCACATTATGATGCTTTTTACGCTGGTATTATCTGAGGGCATAGTAGTAGTACCTGCACCTGAGTCGAGCCGACCCATTCATTCTGCAGCTAGAAACAAACTACATTGTAGCTCTACCACTGTCATAATACATCTATTACAATACATCTTTCTCAAAATTCTTCTTGAGTTATCATGGAATATATACCAATATATAATATATAAGGTTTGTTTGTAATGGCCCGCCTCGACATAAATGCTAAAATATTTCCTTTTATAAAAATTGTTAATGGTCTGACTGAACCTGTTTGTAAATTATACTATGACTATTAATTGATTTAATTGCCGTGTGGTGCAGTCGATGGGGTAATTGGCTGCTGGATTCAAGATGCAGCGTTCGATTTGCAGCGGAGGAACAATATTTGTGCATAGCAAGTTATTGGTTTTCGGGTCTGCGTTGATTGTGTGTATATTTCGTGTCCTTGATTTACTATATTTGACCCTTCCATAGGTTTTATTCCACATGCATTATATCGGAATAGGGAAGGGAGCGACGAGTGTCTGACTGTTTTTTTCGTAAATGCTTCCCACTATAAAATATTCATACATCATCATTGTCATAAAATTTATTAAAAGATGTCATATGACATAATAGATGTCATTAAAAGATGTCATATGCCATAATAGATGTCATTAAACTCACTATTAAAGGGGCAAGATGGAAGGCGTGTTTGTTAGAACATTTATAACGCACAAATTTTTGAACGGATTATGAGGGGTAATTTACTACATAGCTACATAAGATGTAAGACGTTAATTTTTTTTATAGAATAGGTGGTAAACGAGCTAGCATCTTGCACCCGATGGTAAGTGATTAACGACTCCCATGAACATCTGCAACGCCAGAGGAGTCGCAGATGCGGTGGCGGCATTCTAGAAAGGTGTAGGCTTTTTCTTGAAGGTCCCTATGTCGAATCGGTTCGAAAACACCGCTGGCGACAGCTGATTCCACAGAGTAGTTGTGCGTGGTAGAAAATTTCGCGTGAAGCGCACAGTGGTGGATTGCCAACCATCGAGATGATGAGGATGAAATTTTGATTTATGTCGTTATGTATATCTTTATACCTTATCATAACTTCATGACTATATTATTATTATTTTGACTAAAGGATGCCAAATTAGAACACATCTTGATAAAGAACCACAATACATGCATTAGAACCCTTGAGGAGTAATTGCCTGGATAGCAGTATCACAGGCTTCCAGTTCACTATAAGAAATGAAACACAAAATACAAATTTTACACTGGTGTTCTGTTAGGGGGCTATCCTTCTCTGGTTGCGCTGACTCATTCATAATATATCGAAAAACAATCTACAGCGTGTACTAAAATATTTCTTTTGTATTTTAATAATATTTTTCTTTAGTAAATTTAATATTATATTTTCTTTAGCCGTTACATAAGCATTTGCTTCATTTGTCATTCCTCCCGGGGTTGACTGCTAGAGAATACTTCTTGCAATTTAGCCTTCCGCCTTTTCTTTACGTCTTTTATGCGGCTTATACAAAAAGAGATGAAATAAATAATATATATATACATAAATATATTGAATATATAGTATCGAGTTATTTAAACTTTATCCCAGAATATATTTTAGTAAATAATAATTTATTTATTTATTACGTTTACCAACATTTGTTTACTCTGATGACGTATATATTAAATTGTACATAACTGATAGAATTCAAATGTGACAAGTACATAGGTAATTAATTTGTAAACTCAACGTAGACTTCAAACTACAGCAACTCTATATACGAAAAGGAAAAAGGACAAAGATAAAGATAAATATTTATACGTATATTTTTTAATAATTAAGTGATCACAGTATGTAATACATTACAGTCTAGAGACTGTAATATTAGTAAACTTGACCAAAGTACGCTATAAAAATACAAAACTTAAATATACGTGTGACAGTTGTAAGTGGTTAATTAAATAAAAATATATAAAAGAATCAAAGTCTAAGCGTTCGCCTTTAATACACGTTACGCCAGCTAATCGAGTTCGGTGCACGCTGTCGGCGACGAAGAAATTGTTAATTGCAATTTTAAGTGCTGGTTTATCACGTGATTGACGATGAAATAAAACATCGCAAACAAATCTTCACGCCTAAAGAATAAATAAAAAAAAATATTTCACAACACCCTCATGGACAACGGCGGACAGGGCAATTTTCGTATAAAAAATTGGAGCTTTTTCTAAACAACATTCAAAAGCTAAATTATTATATTCATAAACGAAAAAAGTAGCTAATGAGGGGCTACAATCTGTAAAATGTTCAAGTAAACATTAAAACAATCACAACCATCTAGTTAGAGAGAATACAACGATTCAATGTTTCTTCTCTTTGTTATTTTTATGGTTATTGTTAGTTTCCTAACAGTTGGTGTGTTCGCTGTGAAGACACTGTTCGCTTGTGTAAGCATTGTCTCTATGATAAAACTGGAAACTTGGTTGGCCTGATTACAGGCTTCCTAGTTATTTTTCCAACTCTAACAATGCTTGGTTGATGTATTACAAGAAAAAATATAATTATTAATTCTTTGAATCTTTTATTTTTAAATTGTTGCAAAAAAGTACGTATCGTACTAAACTTGTACGCATTAGAAGTTTTATTTATGTTAGTTAGGGTAACATTTAGTGTATAAAACAAAATTCCAATTTATTCAAGTAAGAATAATATTAAAACGATTGTGGAATATGATATACTCGTACTTAAAAAAAAATTTAGATTTTAAATTAATTAGAATTATAAAAAAGAATTTATACAATTTATTTACTAATTATGATTGCAGATAATTTATATTATATTAATTATGATGGATAATATCAATCAGATTTAGGTAGACCTACGCTGCTGTTCATCTCTGGGTGTGGTATGAATGTGTCGGCTCGAGCTTGGAAGGTCTATACGCCCTCACAGGATTCCAGCATTACCTGCTGGCATGTCACAGACAAGAGGGATCGGAAGACCTTTATTACTATTGATGAGGCATTCCATTTTAGACAACGCATGCGTATTATGTTTCCTTATAAAGGATATGAAAATTTGGGTGCGAGCATGAGCCGCAGGAATCGCTTTCCATCACGTTTTCTCGTTAGTGTGTTTTCTCGTTTGTGACTCTAAAAAAAGCCAAAATTTTACCGATTGCGGTTACGGCATAACTGCGCTATCGTCGTAGTTTTAAACGCTCGGCATAGCATATGACAGTTTTCCTATCACCTTTTGGCAAGAGTTTTGGTGATAGAAAGGCTATTACCATCATCATCCTCATGATTATGGTGATGATATCAATGACAATTTCAGCATCATCATCGCGATGTTGGCAATCCACCATTGTGAGTTTTATGCGAAATTGTCTGCCACTCACAACTACTCTGTGGTACTCAGCTGTCGCCAGCGGTATTTTCGAATCGATTCAACTTAGGGAACTCCAAGAAAAAAAAGCTCTGCTCATTCGTTTGCCACATTATTCTATAAAAAAAGAATTTTCATATCCGGAAATTTTCAGAACAATAGATGTTAACTCAGTAATATGTTTTGTTTGTTTTGTATTTAAAGAATGCTAGTAATACTCTTACCGTGACTAACATCTCCGTTAACCATACCAACTACGCTAAAACAATTTTCCTAAGAGATTTTGGCGACAATAGTAGAATGGCGGATTCGAACCTACAATCTTAAGTTTCGTTTCGTTTTGCCTCTACCTGCGAGTTGCGTTTGTTATTAAAGGCGATCACAATCTGTTCAATTAACAAGACATATATTCAACAGATGCGTGTATTAAAGGAATTATTTTTAATGGTTTATTTGATAATTTGATGCAACAACAGCGAAGGTTAAAACCTCGCCTTGGAACTCGTTATTTCCTTTAGACCATCAGACAGGTGTGATTTACACGCACGATGTTTATAATGCGTTTATATTACCTGCGATGTTGAGATATCTGATCTTAATACATTTTGTAATAGGACGCATGTGATTTTACATCCTACTGCTGAAATAAAACTGGGCCTGTCTTGTAAGTTTAAACGTATTAATAAACTATTAATTAAAATGTTATTATAAGGGGGTCTAATTGTCAGGGGGTCCCAAGACTTTCTACGTACCTTTTTGGCTTTTTCGTGGATCGTGACATAAAAATGAATCAGATACAATGTCCTGAACCATTACATATTTATGTTAGCAAGCAAAGTCGCACTTAATTTTCGTTTTCTTCTTTTCAAAGTACGCCTGATTACATTCATACTCATATGTATGATACTAGATATTTACATTTGAAGCGTCAATAGCCTTATAGTTTGGCGTACGGACTGCGAAACTTAAGGTCGTAGGTTCGAACCCAACTTTAGCGTATTGTCGTGAACCATCTCCTAGCACAATTATTTTCAGCTCAGTTGGAATGGTGGAATATTAGTAATGTTAAAAAAAACATTTAATTGTAATTTTTGAAAAATTTTGAAACCGATATAGCCCTTTTTTATTTTTATTCTTAAACAATGGTAGCAGTGATATTGGTATTACTAACAATGCCATGAATCTGGAATGAAAATCTATGCTAGAGCTTTTATTGGATATGATTTACGGAAAAAGTCGAACCATAGATTCGAATCGATGACATCAAGTTTCGCACACCGTACCCACTGGCGCTTTGTCTATGGCCACGCTGTGGATAAAGCTTACCTTCACCAGCTCCAGTGACAGTGTGGATGAGTAGAACAACGACGCACAAGCATCGTTGCCCCTCAAGCGACATTGCTGTCGCGAGCTTCGCACCTGTGAAAAAGCAAAAAAAAATAACTTTTCCACATCGATAGCTTTGTATTGTATTGAATGTACAAAAATTTACAAACGGGCACACAGTTCACCTGATGATGTAGTCTATAACACCCACATTCATCATCGGTGAAGAATCGTAATGCAGATGCGTTGGTTTGGAGATACTGCCAATTTGTAGGATGATGAACAATGCAGAAGTGTTTTTAAATTATTATGGAAGCTATCGACGCAATCTCGTCCCCTTATCTAAATGGTTAGAGAGGCTTGAAAGCGATGCCGTACTGAAGATTTATTTCGTCACTGGTCAGAATATTATAGTTATACTTAACTTAAAGTGGTAGTCATTTTTTTACGAGCATGAATAGGTCTGCTGGACCGGGGAGAGACCAATCCCTCAAAGAACACCAAGGAGAAAAGCCATGCTGTTTTTCGTATGGTGAATGTAGAGCACCGGGAACCAAATTGCAGACTCAAATATAATGTCTCGTCACCATACTGGTCTCAAGATCTCACACTGATGAAACACAGCTGCAACATTATGCTGTTATCGTACGTTGGTATTCTGCAAGAGTACAGCCGATAATTTTTGTTGCACACTTTTTTAAGTTTTATTCGTATGCATGTCTTTTTTTTATAGATAAAAGGGAGAATACGAGCAGTGGGAACACCGAGGTGCTCATCGACGCCCATGGACAACCGAAGGGAAGGTGATGACGAGTGAGTACTTCCTGTGATTAAGTATATCTTTACGGCACTATAATAGTGCAGACGATGTCATCGAGAAAAAGTAGAAGGTATCACCGTGCTCGAAATTGATCATGGAGGACATTTGTCAAAACACTCTCTTGTCGTCCGTTTCCTTAGTACGACATAATGCATCTGAAATAAAGTCGGTGGAAGGTTCACATGCTGTATCGCAGACATAAGAATTATACATATTAATCACACCCAAACCTGAAAAACAACAATTTGTGCTACACAAATATCATCTACATAAAATACGTAACCGCTGAGGTGCTACGACTCTTACAAAACACAAAAATGTCCACAAAAGCTCTACGTTTGGAAATGTCAAAATGTCTTTGAATAATATTCTACATCCACAACACTTATTCAACAAACGCCATGCCACATTAAACTTACTCTTTAAAAAATCTGCAAACTAACAATATGGAGCATTTCTTAAATTCAACTTAATATGCCTATTGCTCAGATCGCCCAATACATGGTGTTGTAGTACATACATCGCCTCGGTTGCAATATATAATAGATCCAAAATCCATCCCCCAAAAAAAAATATTATTTTTTAAAAAAGAACAATGCTAGCAGTGCTATTAAAATTACTAACATTTCATTTAAACACTTCAACTAAGCTTAAATGCTTGTGCTAGACTCCTCTCTCAGAGAGTGTCAGATTATGGTTCACCACACGGCTTCACTGCGGTATGGCGGGCTTTACATATATTCGATATATTTCTTTAATGTATGTCTTAGACATGCTGGTTTCCGTACGATGTTTTCCGATACTGCTATACGTGTGATAGACCAGCACTTTAAATTATAGTTAAAGATTTCATTGATGCCGCCACTGAGGATAGGTCTAGATTTTCTCGCGTACTGAATGAATTGAAAGCGAGCGCTTGGACACTGAGCAACCATGGTTCTCTCTTTAATAGCCTGGACCAAAATTTGTGCATATCTAATTCTTATTCTTTTCGAATTTCGTGTTTCAAATATTCCGTATCACTGACACTGCATTCGAAGCTTCCTCTGATCTTATCACATGACTATTTTGATAAGATATACCACATGAATAATCAGTGATAAGGGTCTCCGGATCTCTGCACTCGCCATATGAAGAACAGATTGCTGCTATTCCACGGAAGTTGGCTTCCCCGGTCAGCTTGACCTGTATCTTGACTTTTCCGCTGTTATAAAAAAAGGAAAGGAATAAATTCACTATCATCATAACAGCCTAGTCCATAGTCCATTGCTGAACATAGGTCTCCCCCCAAAGACTGCCACATAGCACGATCCCGAGTCACCTGCATGCATCGACACCAAGCAAACTTGCATAGGTCGTCGCTCCATCTAGTGAGGTGTAGGACACACAGTGATTGGCAGTCCAAGATTGCAATCAAGAATCTTGCGGTTATCAGCTCTACGAGCTATATGGCCACCCCAATGCCACTTCATATTGTTCTAAAGGAATAAATTAATATAAATCTTATCTTTAAATTCTTACTTACCTCCACTGTTCTTTGTTCAAATTAATTACAACAGCTATTGAGTTTCGCTTAATTTATTTTAAATGCTGAGTTTAAGGCTACGAAAATGATTGTCAATTCAGAATTTGATCTCAAAAGGAAAGAGCATAATGGACGTTCTAACAATTATTGCGCGTCGTTTTATTATTTGATCCGTATCGCTTAAGACCTTTTTTCATTTTCTTTAAATAAAACATTTTTAAGAATTTATCCTTTAGAGCTTTTTGCTTGCAGAATTTTCCTTTCTTTATTGCCTATTTATAGGTGTATAAAAGGGTATTGAAGCTTTGTATATTTTAAGCATTATATTTTTAAATTGATGAACTTCTTTTGTCATATTTACTGTATAATGTTAAGATTATTAGAACCCAAGGAGAAATAGACCAAAATTATTCGCAAAGACCTCGTATCTTATCGATGCACCTTATTGAGGTTCTAGTGACTAACTAATAGCATAAATCTGTGTTATAGAGGAATGTGTGCAGAACAAGGCCGAAAGACAACAATTTTTAAGTACATTTAATATTAATTTATATGAAGTTGGTGCGTGTAATAACATTCTTGCCTTTCCGCAGTTGGATTAGGGTATAATGTTAAACCTGGACTGTATCATAGATGACCTTACCTTGATAAGTTTACCAATGAGGGTGTTATGATAATACATTGACGAGACCCACTATAGTAATATTTTTTTTTAAATACCTGTTTCTATATATAATACTCAAAATGTATTAATTAAAAATAAACGCCTTAAAATCCATAAAATCATAGTTTTAGTAAGTGTTGTACTGGAATATTTGAGAAAATATAATAAATCATTGAGTCAGAGATCTAGTCTCTGGTTTGAATGTTCTTTATTCTCTATTTTCATTCATTATAAAAGGTTCGTTTAAGAAGACTATGATATGTTATAACCTTGGATATTGTAGCTATGTAAATAAAATGGAGTAATTCGGTATCTAAGCGCTCGTATTCATATAGTTTTGTGACTCCTTGATAAGGTCCGCCCCACCTAACCATCACTGACGCAGGATGATGACCACGTTGTGCCTTTCCGACCACTTGAACAGCTTATTTAGAACTGTGAGCGTAGTTTTAAAAAAAGAAATGTTTTTATGTAACAGTATTTATGGCTAGACTAGTTGCAATATGGCACCAATGCAAGACCATCGTTAGTTACCGACTTGGGACCGATTAATATCAATCAGTTTTTCTTTTTCAAATAATACAATAATGATAAGTGAAAAAAAAATAAGTACGAATAAACATTTCCTTATGCCTATAAAAATATTACTGATTTATCATATTTAATTCATACTCCTAAAATCTCACGAAATAAGTATTTAATTTACCAAAGAAGTACATACGTAGTAAATTTTGTCGCGTGAACACGCCATGAACTACCGCACTATATTATTGTAAACATTTATACAACAATTTCAAATGTCCGGAAATAGCAGCGATATAAATTTTGGGGACGTTGAAGATATTACCGGATTATATTGATATATATTGGACCTTGTTCTCGAAATTTAGTCGTTGTTATAAATTTTATGATCCCTTAAAAATGAGATAAAATTTAAGAATTTGCGATAACTTTGTTACGTTCACGTGTTCACGTTTAAGAAAGAAACAGAGAAAAAGAAAAGAAACTCTTTATTTAGCCCAGAGCAACGGAGGTACAAAACGCATCACAAACTAGATGAAATAAAATATATGTATACGTTTACAACCTCTTACTGCTTATACCTAGGTCATACTGAAAGTCTTTAGAAAATAAAAAACGACTCAATGTAGAAAGTTGCCTATACTTTTATTGTTTTTCGAAGTAGTCTCCGTTCCTCTCTATATATCTTGGCATTCGATGGAACCACAGAGCAAAGCTGTGGGTCCATTCTTACTTATCTCTTCTATGGCATTCTCGAACGCACTCACCGCGATTATTAAAGCGAATACCTCGACCCTTCTTGTCGTGGTGTTGGAGATCGGTTTGGTCGGGTTTGGTGGGGTGCTGGAGCAATAATTGTCTTTTCTTATAGAGTTGGTGGCAAACGAGCAAAGAGCTCATCTGGCGGTAAGTGATCCCCGCTACCCATGAACACCCGCAAAACCAGTCTTAACAAATGCGCTACCAGCCTCATTCCAGGTTCGGGAACACCGCTGGTGACAGCTGACTCCACAGAGTAGTTGTGTGCGGCAGGAAATTTAGCGTAAGCACACAGTGGTGGATTGCCAACCATCGAGATGCTGAGGATGAAATTTTGATTTCTGTCGAGATGTACGATGTTTAATTCAACGGCTGGAATTAATCCGCTAGTTGTTTGTTTTCAGTTTATGTGTGCCTCGTATTTTTAATACCGCATCTGAATCTTACTGCGATCATGTTTAAACATGATATCGGAATGGTGAATGGGGAGCACAGTTGATGCCATTTTGGTAATAACCGGAAGATACGGCCGTGGTCAAATTAAACAAAGGTAAATCATCATCCTTATTCTCATACCTACTAATTACTATCATGAAAATTAAAGGAAATACCATATAGAGAGGAAAATATCCCTCTAGCAAAAATCTATCAGTTTTGACGATTAATTGGATGTGAGTGAGTATGCTTAAATCTAAGAGTTCTGAATAAAATTCTTTCATGCGGCCTCTTTGGTGTAAATATTACAATAAATCTAGTCTCAATCAGTTGTTACACAATTAATGGCTTAGATTTAGATTTAAATCCTTAATGAAGCCTTTTCAAAAGCTACTTCGTGAGCGTTTGACGAACTATTCAATGGCTGTATAATTTAGTCGACTTCCTTTTCATTATTGGCTACCATTATAGAAATATATTCATGTATGTATGTTTTTTATATATTTATCCGTGTATTATCTATATTTATATTATTATTAAATTGTCTACTTATGTAAGTAAGTATATATTCATAATTGTATATTATTTTGTGTTTTCCTTTGTTATATATTTTTTGGTTTATTATTCATAATATTTAATTTTTAATTTTGTTAAATATTTTTAATTAATGCGCATTAAGTAAGCTCTTTGTAACCTTTTGTTTTCTGTTAAGTGCAATAAAGTATAAATAAAAATAAAATAAATTCTCCGTTTATAGTTATTGATTTGCCATTAGTATCAATATAAATATCAACACTGTTTTATATCTTTGTTTTTTTTTTTAGAAATTATGGTTGATAAACGAATACACAGTTAACCTGATAATGAAATAAAATAACTGTATTCCATATATCTATCGTCAACAATTACTAACAACACATCATACTTAGGGAATAGTACATATGTAACATACCGTAGCAATAGCCGCATAAATCAACTATGAGAAATAAAAATAAAATATAGTATATGGCGTCCGATATATGATGACATTTCCAATTACGCACATATATAGAACATATATAGAATGGTGGTAGTCGCCAGCATGGTCATATTTACAGATTTCTTAATACGTAAGCCAGAGCTTTATTCGAATTAACTGTTTTATAACGAATTTTTAAGATACGAAATAAACAAAGGAGAAAGAAATGCAATCGGTTGACAGTTAAGTTCTTTCTGTTTTTTTGTTATTGTTTAAAAAGTTAATTTTTTAATAAATTAGTATTCTCGCTTGTTGTTTACAACTTTATGCTACTATCCAAAAAGATTTTCAATATCTCGTCGGTAGAAATCATCCGACATTCGCAAAATCGAAAAATATACGATCTCATTTCTGCATCATAATTAAAGGAAACTCCGCGCATAACATTTGAAAGAAATCGAAAGAGGTGGAAATCCATATCAATAAACTCGGATTCGGGCAGAACAAAACATCCCATTTCAAACAATCTTAAGCATTGTTCCGAATTCGTTGACAAGCGGAATATAAAATGAAATGAAGCTATCCATATATATATTAAACGTAATAAGACATAGAACAAAGTCTTTACCATAAGAGTAACTCAAATGCAAAGCGAAGTATTACTATGCAAATGAAATTCTGCAGCACATTGTGATGCTGCATTAAACAAACGATCTAATATGACGCCATAGGAAGCGTGAAGAGTTGCGGTCATTACGTTCTTAATATAATCATGTTATGTTAGCACATATTCGAGGATAATATTCTCGGGTTTAATTTGAGAATTCCGTCACACTCGGTGAACGTTTGACCTCATTACGTTTATGAGACGGCGATTTTTCTTTCACATTTGTGCTTTGGCTATATGAAAACGCGTATTACTTTTATTCAGGTTACAACGAGCGCACGGTTCAGTGTAAGTGATTCTTGCGGACCATGAAACCTATATTCGATAAGGAATCATGATACAAATGCTCACTCTTGAAGGTGTTATATGAAAACGTGCTTTATAGTATTGAGGGTGACAAACGAGCACACAGTTTAGTGTAAGTGATTCCTGCGGACCATGAAACCCATATTCGATAAGGAATCATGATACAGATGCTCACCCTTCAGGATGTTATATGAAAACGTGTATTAGCTTGATAGTATTGAGGGTGACAAACGAGCACACAGTTCAGTGTAAGTGATTCCTGCGGACCATGAAACCCATATTCGATAAGGAATCACGAAACTGATGCGTTGTCACCCCTTGGGACAAAGATGGAATTTCTCGCCAGTCGGCATGGTTTCCGGATTCCTACACACTGGAAGAGCTTACTAGATTTCTAGATTCCTACACAGAGAAAAAAGCTGTAGCATGCTGCAGCTTCTTTCTAACTAGAGTCTCCTCGACTGGCAAAGGACCACGCCCTCACAGAATGCCAAGCGGCATAATGCTGCTCTGTCTCGTGTGATGAGTGTTGGCATACCGGCAGCTCATCTGCGACTCCTCTGGTGTTGCGCCTATCCACGGGAGATTATAATCACTTACCATCAGGTGAGCTGCATGCTCGTTTACCAGCTATTTCATAAAAAAAGTTACTGGTACGAGTCATAGCATCTCAGTCCTAAGAAGTAATGCGTATATGCATCTGAAAGTTATTAATACATACGACAGAATTAAGGTTTTATCATTTTAATGGATTCTGTGTTGTTTTCTTTTGTATCCACATGCTTTTATTATTGTAGGAGATTCATTTTTATCATTTAAATATATATATATATAATAAACATACCTATATAAGGACCAACCGACAGGTCCAACGTTCGAGCATTAGGGCGAAAGGAAGAGAAACCGGCGGACTATACCCAAGGTGTTCAGGAGCATGTGGTATGTGAGTCGGGAACTGCCCGCCCTGGAGTTCAAATCGCCGTAGGTGATTCGAAAGGCTGGTTCAGATTAACTTAACTGTTTGCAGATACGACTATTGAGATAATTGTAGTCGGCATATCACCCCACATGTCAGGCACTCCTCCAGTCCAGTGCGCGAGGTCCACGTTATTATTATTATAAAAAATACAAAATATATTAAGTTTTCTCTAAGTCCATATCTTTAAACGAAACACTGCCAGCGAAAATGCACCATTCGAAGTCTTATACACAGCCGTAACGTTTTATGGGTTTTCGCTGAGTCGTATTACGGCTGACATATATGAAGCGACACGATGACGTCTCACTACTAAATAAAAATATAAAAGTGGAACGTTTACCCCATTTACCGTTAGGGCACTATGCTGGTTTATTTTTATTCTGTTTGTCTCTACCAGTACCTCGCAGTAGAAACCTGATATGAGACAAGAAAAGACAAATGATATAGATGTAGAGTCTATATACGTGTACGAAGAAACACGTATATAGACTCTACATCACATACATGTGAACAGCATACACATTACGTGGTTTTAATATATCTTCGTTAGATGCATATAACCATCACATGTTAGAAACGACAATAGCTCACTGACCTGCCAATTTTGTCCATTGAACGCAAGATTATATATTTCAATATTCTTAATTACATTTAAAAAACATTCATTGCCTTGTTACCCTCTAATACTTATAAATAAGCTATGTAATATTTTCTGTCTGACACACCCGACTATCATCACGGATGTGGGATACCAGAAAACGCGAAGCACGCTTTTTTCGGGAGGAGCTGAAGGAAGCATTAGGGACCCTAACGGTGAACAATCTAGAGCAGGCCATGCTGGAGTCTGTAGATGCATAGAACCAAGTAAGCAATTATGTAGCTACGCTGCTAAAAGTCCGCAAGTCCTGAGGATTGAGGAAATACAATGAATGCTACCATCACCATGAAGTAATACTGACCGTGGTCCCGCGGTTCAAGAAAATTCCCTCGGTCGGTGTTACGCATATCAGTAGGGGACGAGTCCAACACTACGTGTGCAAAGGCGCTTTTTGCTCCATAAGAAAAAGAAAAAAAAACGTAAACGCACTTGTTACTCACATGTATAGTGACATAAAATTTTAAATAAATTATAAATAGAACCTTACTCATATTTAAGTTTAATTTATCTAATATAAGTTCATTAATAGCTTAAGATCCATTTTAGATTAAGGTGGATTATGTGATATTAATAAAAGATGCAGTAAACTTTGTTGAAACAAATAAATAAGATTAATATCTAAGCAGTTCAGAAAGCTTTTCAGCCGGCATTTTCGGAGGCAAACGAGCAAGCGGCCCACTTGATGATAAGTGATCACCGCCGCCAATAAGCATCCGCAATACCAGAGCAGTCGCAAATGCGTTACCGGCCTTTAAGAAAGGTGTAGGCTCTTTTCGTGAAGGTCCCTAAGTCCTATCGGTTCGGAAACACTGCTGGAGACAGCTAATTCCACAGAGTAGTTAAGCGCGGCATGAAATTCCAAAAATCTTATCGCGAGAAATGAATATTCCCGCTAGGACTCTGTCGTGTCCTCTTTACCGATGAAAAAATTTTCACGATTGAAGAACTCTACAATAAGCAAAATGATAAAATGTAAGCTCACAGTTCTAAAGAAGCTGCTCAAGTGGTTGGAAAGGTACAACGTGGTCATCATCCTGCGTCAATGATGGTTGGCGTGTCTTCTCAAAGAGTCACGAAACTACATTTTTGTGAAAACTTCAGCCAAAGTGTATCAAGATACAGTCTTGGATCTTGTTGTGAAACCTCTCAGCAATACATTTATAAAAATATGCCGTGGAATTTCCAGCAGGACTCTGCACCTGGTCACAAGGCACGAACTACCCAAGCCTGGCTTGAAACCAACGTTCCGGACTTTATAAGAGCTGAAGACTGGCCCGCATCTAGGCCAAACCCTGTAGACTTCAAATTGTGGTCAGTTTTAGAGGACATGGCCTGCTCTAAACGACACGGTGACATTGAGTCTCTTAAAAAATCTTTGGAGCAAGCAGTGGCGAAATTTTCCTTGGAAACAGTGCGCAATTCCAAAGATTCGTAGCCAAACAGATGAAAGGCCTGTATAAAAGCTAAAGGGGCCACCTTTCGAATAGAATATTTTTTTATTTTTTGCTGAGACTAATAAATATGTATATATTATATTACTTCATTAAAAAAAAATGCATTTTCAGTTGTTCTGTTACAAAGTATTACAAAAATTGTTACTTATGGCCGGACTAGGTATATAATTTTTCTATTAAATTACATTTAATTAAACTTTTTTATCTTATACAAATCAAATATTAAATATTGATTTATCATTTGTAATAATTGAAAAATAAAATATAATTTACATAATATAAATATAATAATAAAGAAGTATTTAATTACAATGTAAAATTCAGATTCAAGAAGATATAAAGTACAGAAAGATCAACATTAAACCATTCCCCGCAAAATCTCTTAGTAATCTTCCAAAGAACGGAGATGACTGGAAAATGCGTACCGTTATCATTCTTGAGATATAAAATTACACCCGTATATGAATAAGCCACTTTTATTACGTGCTTTGATCCACTGAGACGTAATATTACAGGATAAGGGCCTCTAAATATCTATTTACCTGGCTTTTTTTCATGTAAAAAGAATTCTTTTTGTGGTCGGCCAACCGGGGAGACCACGCTCGTACTGAATACCAGCGTAAAATAGGAACATAGCTGTATTTCCTACGGTGAGCATAGGGGTGAGCATGGTGATTCAAAAACAGGTAAAAGTATATGACACCACAGTTCCCAGGGGTGACAACTTGACCCTAGTTATGGGCAGATGTTGATTATTCACAGATTAAGTGGCAAATTAGGTCATCTCATGGCAGGCGAACACTCGCTACACTAGAGTCGCAAGTGCGTTACCGTCTTAGAAATGTCATGGGTATAGTCATCACTTACCATCAGGTTTACTGTGTGCTTGTTTGTTACCCTAATATCATGCAGTCAAGCGTTCTGGTAGGGTGGGTGGTGTTGTCACCCCAATATCATGCAGTCAAGCGTTCTGGTAGGGTGGGTGGTGTTGTTACGCCATTAAATTTCGCTTCAGGGAGAAACTATTAAGTAGATTGCCTCCCACATTCATGTGCGAAACACCTTGACAAGAAAAACAATGTGGATTCTCATCAAGATAATTGCTCTTTTGAAGTTACGCTCATTGTGATAAATGAACAAAAGTCATTAGGGTGTATGTTTCACAAGTAAAAGTTTCAAGCCGGTTATTTAAAAGTAAAGTACATCTACAATAGATTAAAAAGACAGAATTCCTTCCTAGAGAGGTTATCAGAGCATACTCTGCCAGCCAGTTCCACTTGGTGACTTTAGGTTTCGTGGTTCGAAATATGTTTATTTTAATATAATTAGGACATGCAAATTTCTACCACGATGTTTCCTTTACCGCCGAGCACGTGGCATAATATCAATCATCGTCACACCATGAATCGAACTCTGCTAGCTTGTGAACTGTCCCCTTTAGAAAGCGATCCGAGTCGAAGTTTCGTGCCTCCATCTGAGGGGCCCTCGGATCGTATCATCGTCCCCCACCGTTCTTGTTGTATTGGACGTTCGTCGTCCACGGGGTTGGGGTGCAGTGGTGGTGCAGCAGCGGTCTACTACACAGCGGGCCTCCCGCTCGCAAGTCTAATTAGATGAATCTGTAGAGGTCTCTGGACCAACAGCAATACTCACACAAAAAGAAATCGTGTACTGTGAACTAAAAGGAAAGTTCCCGGATACCGAGCTACCACGTCTCTTAAAGTATGAACAATAATTAAATTTTAATTGTGTTTAAGTGTAAAAAAACCATAATTGTCCATATTATTTTTTTATTGTATGGCCATGTTTAGCGACGACTGTAAAATCATCTAGTCAAAGTAGCATGCCAACCACGACGCGTAGACACGGAAGGCCACCTACCACTTGTCTGACGACGATTAAAAAGGATTTAAGAGAGATAGAACTAGATTCCTTCATATCGTGTTGTCTAGAGGGTTAGCGTAGAGTCCAAATAATTGGGAAAAGTAAGAACTCACAACACTCACAAGACACAATACATCATCTGTATGATATGATTTTACGCAAGTATTGACTGAGGATATAGACCTTTCCTGGTCAAGCTAACCCATTCATGTTACAATTCTAAACGAACCGCAGCGCGACCCTGATAAAAAAGGAACGATCGAATTTTTTTCTCTAACAGCCTTCCCAATTTAGTATATGCTTACCGGAGGGAATGACCTCTCATTGCATGCCTAACGATTAGCAGAACATGCCAGTATTCGAAGAACCCCAGCTTGTGTTATGTTCGGACGAGAACTAAGTAGGTAGATATACTGATGGGATCTACTCCTTATGAGAATTCGTGTCAGTACTTTGGGAAAAGTTTGATGCAATCAAATTATCTGGTTCGAAGCAATATTCTACAGTCTAGTACGAATGATGACATAACATATTGGGTTCTCTATTCGACTAGGCTTTTCTGTATGTTATCTCGTAAGTATGTATTCGGCATTTCCGATATATTTCGTATATATTTTACAACACTATTGTTCGTTATGTGTCAGTATCAAAATTTTTATGTCATATAACTCATCGGATTATATATCTCTTTTATTTAAAATATACATGTTTATTTTATGAAGCAGGATGACACACGAGGTTAGGTCCTCACCCCAGATCCCATAAACACTTACATACATCCTCAAAAAAGATTCAAGAAACACATGCGTTATCACTCCTGAAGACTGGAATGAAATGCTTCAATACCAGGCATTAGGTCACCAATTCCCTACACAAAACATAGACATGTTATGCTACTATTTCATACTGTTCTGCTGTCCTTCCCTTGTAACTGGAAATAAGCTGGTAATGTATTAATGAAAAATATTTATTATAACTCTGATAAGGTTTTTTACGATGCGCTCGACGGTGAAGGACAAACATCGTGAGGTCCTTTATATCTAAGATATAATAATAAAAAACATACACTCAAGACATGTGAAGTCCGCCAACCGCGGTAAAGGCTGTGGTGGACTATGCTCTAACACCCTCTTTAAGAGATCTATGCCCAGCAGTGGGATTTATATATTGAGGCTGTTACTTTACTACTTAATATGCATATACTTATCATGAAAATGCCTTATCTCGTTAGTACCTTGTCTATAGATTTAAAAAATCATCATCTTACAATTTTTATTCTACCCTACTCTATATTTCTCATCAATATTATTTCAAGAGCGTATTCTAGGTCCTTTATCAGACCTCTTGTAAATCTAACGTAATAAATCTTTATCACTCTATTCACAACTTTCCTACATTCACCCCGAAGTCAATTGTTCTAAGTCGTTTTATATAATGCGATGTAATGCTTCAAAAACTTTGAAGGGTTAAAGTGTCTTAATACATTACTCCGTTTTGAGAAATTGCAGACGTCACTGAGTAATAGCGACGTAGTAAAAATCGCATGACGCCAGCGCTAAATAAATGGAGCCTCTGAATCACACAAGATTGCGAAATTAAGTTCTTTGCAAAATATACAATTGAATAAATCTATTACGTAATTTTACAAATTTATTATTATAGGGAAGATTATAAAAATAAACACGATTTAAATAGACGTTTAGACTTCACTGAATCCATTCTATGATCTTTACATTTTTGTTACTCTTTTTTTTGGGAATTTAGTGATTTAGGTCTCAACTTAATAACTGAGCCATGCAGCGTGGTTGATTTTTTTTTGGTGTCGAGGAGTAATCTTCCTAAGAAACCCTGCCTCCTGGGGTGAAAGACAGGGTTATATGGAATTCATACCTACTAATACCCCCCCTAAATACGTTGTCCACTCTCAGTGTATTTGGTGAGGCTCCGATATCTCTTACAGAACGTACCGGTATCCTAAGCGTAGTTCTACCTTTCTACATGGATAGTAATATTTGTATAAGGATGTAGTAAAATACACTAAATAAACATTCAAGCATTCTTTACGTGGCGTGCCACGATGTAATTTGTAAACGGTTACTAGCGTAAAATAGCTTAGAGCAATATTTTGCTTCCTCTGGAAGGTGATGGAGATCGAAGAATTAATTAATAAAACAAAATTTTTTTGGCCGTAGAACGAAATTAGTTCTAAGGGATTTTGGCTTTGAGTGTTTGTACGTTTGTCTCCTAAACTCCTAAATATTTGTTTTCAAATTCCTTCAAAGAATGTTAAATAGTAGGTAATACAGTCTGTAAATATGTTGGAGAACCCTATGCTAGTTTTGTGATCAAATAATCAACAAAATCGATTGTAATAATTTTCAACGCACAATTTCTTTTTCCGACTAACGGTAAATTAACAAGATAACTTAAACCTTTTAATTACATACTGTCAATCGCCTTGGTAAAACCTTAATAAAATTATAAGAAAATTATGCGTACAGCGCACAGTCGTGGATTACCAACCATCGAGATGACGAAGTGTGTTATGTGTTATATGTCATAGTCCGCAGATCTATGCAGATTCCGGCTATCACATGTCTTCGAAATATTTTTTGTGTATTCATCAATGATTTCCTTTACGCCGAGTACGTAGTAAATGAGCACACAAAATTACATTAAGCAATTTCATTGTTGCAGGCGCTGGGGATCGAATTCAGTTTGCTTCGTATTAATATATATTTTCAATTAAATTTCAAACATAAACTTTATAATATTCGTAAGAATGTAAAAAAGATGTAGCAACCCAGAAGGAAGTAATTTTTGGCCATTTTCCAAAGACATATAAAGACAATAATATAATTTATGATTATCCATTACCCATGCAAATTCTGTCTGACTACTTAACAGCTGAACACAAAAAACGTTTGAGTTGCTGCATCGTTATTATTTTGATGGTAGCGTGGTGTAAGGGTTAGAGTGGCTGCTGCATCGATGGCATTGGCGTGTCTGGATGGGTTGTATGTATGTGTATGTGTGTCCGTAACACTGTAGCTGAATTTTACTCCAATCTTATTGCATATGCATTATATCTGACAAGGGAAGGGGACTTTAGTTAGTTCCTCTGTGTGCAAATGCAGCACCATATAATATACGTTTTATTTAGTCTAGCAATAATTGAAAGATATTACCGTCGTAATCGACCGGAAAGGCGTCATTTTTAAACTGTATCCATACAAGTCGCGATTCTTTACTTATCGTGAAAATCCATTTTAAATAATATATTTCGTCTCAACCTGCCAAGTAAATGGTATCCTTACATTTAAATTGAGAAACATTATTAACACAGGCTTTCCGAATAGGCTCTGTCGCCTCGAAAACAATATTTATTCCTTTCGTATAAAGCAGTAAAGGGGTCGTTATAGAAATTTAGTGCTGCGTAGCATTGACATTATAAAAGAAATTGTAACTGTACAAATAAACAAAGTAACGAGATCCAATGGTCGTAGAGTAATGCACGATCTCTGTAACTTTTTCTAAATTAATTTATACGTTGAATGTACATACTTTTCCACTTTACAATAAGTTTTGAAGGCTGCGTGTAATAATGTGGCAATCTACTCTTAAATTAGCATAAGTATTATTACTTTTTATGTATTTTTTCATGATTTCGTGTACTTGAAATTTTGTAACCATGGTAAAGCAAATTAATGTGTTCACTCGACCAGGGCAGAACCATGCCAGTACAAAATAAAGTAATTATATATACAAAAGGATATATTTATATATATATATATATATACATATATATATATATATACATATACATGGAGTTGAGCTGTTAGATATTTAAAAAAAGCTCTAAAGAACAAAAGGGAATGTCCCTTGAAAACCAGAACAGACCCGGTTTCATAGCTCAATCATAAAAATAATATTATTAAATTGTGTTGGAGCTACGATGTAGTTTGTTTCTACCTCTACCATGAATGGGTTGGATCGACCGCAGAGAATACCGAAAAGCAGCTGCATAATGCTGCTGTGTTTTTGTTTGGTGGGTTTTGGGGTTTATGAGCGGCGGGTATCACTTACCATCAGGTCAGTATTCCTATGACACAATAAATAATATAAAATAAAGACATACAAATACAATATTAATTCATATAACATATTGGTACATCAATTGTAAAAGCTTGGCAGACTTAAAGCTACTAATGAAAAAGCACAGACTTGTTAATCGTTGAATGTGGCGTGTTATAGAGACATGATAAAAAAATTATTCTATTCCCAGTGGAACCCACAGAATATTAAATGTTTGATAAATTATTTATACACACGCAGTTGAATCTTGCTAACAGCGCAGGGTCCTTTTGCGTTTAAAATATTAAAGTTTATTTTCAACATAAGGCACCTTATAGTTGTTAAGTTTTATTTTTTATATTAAAGACTTCGTATATGCAATAGTGAATTGACAGTAATAATATTCTCAAGCGTTAAATAACTTTGAACTGGCTCATACAGTGGAGGTAAATTACGTAGTACGCGTACGTAGTTAAAGACTTTTACCTTTTAAATTGTTCTATAGAACTAGATGATGTTCACAGTTGCCCCAAGCTGAGTTCGAAAAAAACTATTCAAACCGAGGACTGAGGAATTAGCATCGGTAGAACTGCAGTTTATATTTATAATTGTCTATCGTTATACTGGTAAAAGTAAATCGTAACAGTCAATATATCAAATCCACTGTAGGCCATAGGCCTGTCTGGTGCTAGAGTATATATAGAACGCGCGGAAAATTGGTAGGTTTAACATGTCTTCAAAGTATTTTTTCTCATTCTGAGAAATACTCAAACATGCAGATTTCCTATTTTTTTTTACATTATTTCTCAGACATGCAGGTTTACTTACAGATTTCTCAACAAAAGTCTTACATCATCACCGTGCAGGTGGTAAATCAGAACTTAAAATAGCGATTAATAATTTCTTTGGTGCTGCCGCTGGGAAATGTAGTTGGTTTTTTCGCGTACCGTGAGTTAAAAACGGATGTTTAGACACAGATCCACAGCTCACCGCGTTTCAATGGTGAAAAATTTCATTAGCATCTTTTAATATATTGTTTTGTCAACAGCCGATATGTCCAAAATGAAAGACAGGTTTTTGATAGATTTGAATGAAGTTTCATGAACGTCAAATTTACATTCAGTTCGATGACCAATACCTCTTTATAAAGGAGACGGCAAGAAACTGTGGGATAATTTTTTTTGCTAGAACTACTTGGGGCAGGCAGGGACTTTAAAAGCGGGGAAGACATGGGATGGCCGCACTTGAGCTGTTGGGGATAAGAATATATACAATGGCGTACCCGAGGTCCTGTCGTCATGCTCAGAATGTTCTTTTTATAACATAAGGAATGTAACAAACAATGATAGTAAGATAACTATGGCCCATGACCCCAGCCATGCTGGCAACTTGGCTTGACAGCGTAAGCATATAAAATATATAATTCTCGATCTCTAAATTTTACCAGTATCATTTAATCAAATTTTCTATAATGACGTGGTGATCATTTTATTTTTATAAATTTTAAAAACTGTCAGATTTGTTTCTTACGTCATTTAAATATTTCTATTCATTTTACGAGGGAGAAAATAAAGATAGGACTTTCCCGAGAATCAAATCAATCAGAGGAAATGTGTCCTGTTGCTATTACGCTGTATTTGTTTGGTGAGGCTTTCCACGAGGGACAAGTTTGCGTGTATTATTGCGAAGAATTCACTGATAGTGTACTATGAAAGACAGTAGAGAGAGCAACTCTGATATAGGAGGTCTGATATAGGACCTCGAATACGCTCTTGAAATAATATTGATGAGAAATATAGAGTAGGGTAGAATAAAATTGTAAGATGATGATTTTTTAAATCTATAGACAAGGTACTAACGAGATAAGGCATTTTCATGATAAGTATATGCATATTAAGTAGTAAAGTAACAACCTCAATATATAAATCCCACTGCTGGGCATAGATCTCTTAAAGAGGGTGTTAGAGCATAGTCCACCACAGCCTTTACCGCGGTTGGCGGCCTTCACATGTCTTGGGTGTATGTTTTTTATTATTATATCTTAGATATAAAGGACCTCACAATGTTTGTCCTTCACCGTCGAGCGCATCGTAAAAAACCTTATGCATAGGAAGTAATAATTAAAAAGAAACTCTTATATTTTTATCGCAATCAGAGTTAACAAACATCAAATGCTATCATTATTTGTCCTGCAACTTATTAAGTTCCACATGCACTAATTTAGTAAGACTATTATTATAAGACGTATAAAAATGTTAGGAAGTGTTTTTTTTTGTAGTTGGAGACTTCTTTAAACTTTAACTCGTTTGTACAAACTAGAAGGATCAGAACAACAAACAAAGATCGTGAGTGCGAGGGCTACTTGAAGATTTTTTATTTAAATATCTAAGATTAAAACTACTTATGTACAAAATTAGCATAAAATTGTATGATACATTTGAACGTACATATATACCGATATATTCGTATAGAGATATTTGTGTAAATAAAAATATATTCAGGTCTGTATTACTCGAATGGGGTGAGCAGAGCTTAAATATTGTTAAAGCCACTTAATATCACAGCTAGCTATGGTTAGTGAGTTGATGAATAATTGTCATTAGCGTAATACTGGATTGTTAGTGGTCAGTCCTCAGGGGCGATAACACATCTGCATTATGGTACCTTATCTTCTTTGTTCTGTGCCACAACAATAGAAAATGGCTTACAATATACTTTTTCAAATTCTAAATGTTTAGCTATCTCACCTGGTGATTAATGTTCTTAAAACTTCGCTTTCTTTTGCTGACTTTTAATGTACCTCCAAGAATTAAAAAAGCCTGCCTCTTTGTATTTTTACCAGTCTAATGAAGGATTGAATTTGTTTCATTTACAAACAGGACCGTACCAGATAGCAAAATATAAGATACAAGTTATAAATAAGTCCTAACCGAACAACTTTCTCCAAACATGGATTAGACCACTTTAAATAATTACTTAACGGCTTTTTCTGAGAGTAGCGTATCTGTGATGTTTTATATTTAGTAAGTAAAAGAAGCCTTTGAACAAATTGCCGACATCAAATTACTGATATTAGTCTTTAGGGCTGATAACACAATTAAGTCACGAATTAAGGACAAGGTTCTTAACGAGGATGGATGTGTGTGTAACATCAGATAAACTGTATGATTTTTATATTAAAACATACGTGTACAAAGTTTAACTGATGACAAGTGATACGATTAATAAATCTACACCATTCAGTAAATACTTCATGCGGAGATGGGTCACCTGGCCATCAGTAAGTGGGTCTCCGTATAAACCATACAAAACACGGCAGTTATACTGTTATTTCACGCTTGTATTCTGAAAGGGCGTGATACTTCCTCAGTTGAGAGGACCCATTCGCACTACAGGTAGAAACAATAGTGATAATATATTTTATTATACATTATATAATATGTTTTGATAATCCATTTCAAACTGTGTTAAGTTTCAAATATAACAAGACACTAATAGAGTTTTATCGGGCCAATGTCAATTTCCTTTCATTAGGGAGTACGAAATGTGATCTTTATATACCTGACGAGAACAAGAAAAGGTCACTTAAATGACACAAGGACGGAACGTAAGATGAAACTAATTAAACCGTCGTTGGGATGACAGTACCCATAAAGCCCACTTCTAATAGAGATCTTTTGTAAATTAGGATATAATGTTCACTACGTTACGACACAATTATGGAACCTCTACCCGAATTTAACACTGTGTTTTTTGATCATTCTACTCGTTTCACAGCTCGCTTGGCCTCCAGTGGATTATTAGCAACGATTCTCGAGAGGTTTACCGAAATATTTATTTTGCTATTCCATACACATAAATCATAGCTACATAGAGGCAATATGGCGCCAGTCGCAAAGACCACAATAAGCTCCTGATTATTTTGCTTAAAAATAGATATAAATGAATAAATTAATTTTAATGCTTTACGGTAGCAAAAAAAAAGGAACTTAAATTTCTTGTCGTGTCCTACGAAGGTCTAGCTTTTCGCGCTTTTCCTGGAGATGTGATGATAGCTCATCATTTTCCATTCATTCAATTCATTCCCGTGGCCCTGGTGTTATGTGACGTTGATGGAGCTTCGTGGGATTTAAGTCAGTGCGAGTCCGATCTAACCCAACCATGCTCCTTCGAGCCAGGATATACATAATGCTCTTTCTCATGTGCACTAATAATGTCATGGGTTGTAGTAATTGCTTACCATCCAGCGAACAGTTCGGTCCGGACACCGTTATTACTAGTAGTCCTCAGGTATGACAATCAAACTGAATTATGAATCTTTATAGAGGGTGAATGAGGGTAATGAGGGGCTGCAAGAATCACTTACCATCAGGTGATCAGTACAGTGCACACATCTTAGCAGGGTGATCTTCATTATTTCAGCAAATCACAAGTCCGATGCTAAACATAGGGCCCCACAGCCTACCTCAGAGTACGATGCAAGTCATCTGCGTCGAACGACTTTCAACAGACTTACATAGGTTATCACTCCATCTTGTGGGGGTGGTCCTACGCTGCGATATGATATGATATTGGAATATTATGATGATGAGATGAGCTTGCCACTCATAAATTATTATTAACAATATAGCCCGTAAAACCTATACCAAGGGTATTCAGATACAAAGTATGTAAACGAATGGAAAGATGTACATATAAATGTACATGTACAATCGGGATGGACAAAATGACGCTCTCCATGTTTTAACTAGATCCTATTGAAATACATGCGTTAGTGTAAGTTTAAACTAAATGTAAAAATAAAATGTTTGAAATTGAATATTTTCATTTATTTTTTACAATGGTAGCAATGAGCTACGCTACAATTTGTTTCTAGTTGCAGAATGAATGGGTCAGCTTGACCGGGGTAGGACCACGCCTTCACAGAATACCAGCGTAAAATAGCAGCGTAATGCCGCTGTGTTCCGTCTGGTGAGTGTAAGGGATCTGGAGACCTTTAACACAGGTGACGAGGCATACCATCTCAGGCCTCAAGGGTAACAAAGCATCTGCATTATGATTCCTTGTCAAGGATGAATAGATGTCATGGGACGCAGGATCACTTGCCATCAGGTGAACTGTGTACTCGTTCATTACTCTAAATGTAATTAAATAAAAATTACTATGATTTGGTCTAAATCGATCGGTACGTGACGACATCGGTATTCAACCAGATCCCAGTGTCATCTCTTTCTCGTCACGGGTTCACTGGTAGGCGCGCACTATTATGCGATAGCTTTTCATGTTTGTTGTGGCAAGGACTCATAAAATTTCCTTGACAGAATTTGCAATAAAATGAATTAAAAGGATGAGAGGAGGCGAAAGATTATTTTACTAGGGAATTATGCGTGACAAATGAGCACACAGTTCACCTGATGGTAAGCAACGCTTGAGACTCAGAAATTTAAATTAAATATTGATACTAAATTTGGTTAAATGTCAGTGTTAAAGTCACGCTACAGCTAATTTATAGCTACAATGTTAATGAGTCGGATCAACGGGGAAGGACCTTCAGGGCACTCCATTATTAAATAGGAGCATAACGCTGCTGTGATTGAATTATTTATAACAAGTCGTTCATCTTAGTCGTTAGAAGTAACAACGCATGTATCCTAAATCATTGTTGTAGATGTCAAGGGCCACAATCACCACGGCAGGGTCCTAACTAGGGATGTTAATAAATTAGTGGGTTATATTTTGAAGGATTGGTATATATGCAGCTAATATGCTCCTGGTGGTTTCCGAAAGCGCGAGTGACCACCCCGTCACCATTCGCGTTGCTCTTTGATCGGTTCTGCTGTAGCCCAAGGCCGCTGACCCTCCTCGACCGTCTCCGAAAGACAACCGCTGCCCGCGCGTCTATGTCGCTTTAGTCCCGACAACCTCTTAGCATCAGCCAAATCGTTTTACCACTAATATCATAAATAAAACACACTTTGTCGCCATAAACGACTGAAACGGAAAGATTCGTAGCCTAATGGTCTTTGCAGGTTCACCCCTCTGAATCTAGGTGGTCTCCCAGAGTATAAGAGTGGGTAGTTTTACAGTGCACAAGGGAAAACTTTACGTGTTATGGGCCTTTGCCTTACCCTTTATTTTGGGGTTGGGAGTCATTCTGCTATGGCAGACTACGAAACGCACCGTGAGAGTGAGGACTGGGGTCATTAACGAGCTGCAAGTAGAAATAACCTCAAGTGCATACCTATCTGAGTGGCTACGGAGGGCGAGTAATTGGAGTGGTTGCTATTCCTCGCAGGTGTTTGAATGCAAAATCTTCTTCCCCGTCTTTTATGTGCGTGAAGTAATAGTATTAGGTCTTCCTAAGCAAGAATGATTATTTACTTTAAAAAATATCATCAATTTGATATATTAAAACTATTTTTTTCATTTATATAAATCCATATTACGAAATAATTTATTTAGAAAATCATTTTTTTGTTCCCTCATGATATAGTATATCGCAGAAATTAATTTGAAATTCAAGAGTCACGCTTGAAAAATGTCTCCACAAAAAAGCTCGCAGCGGGACACATAATATAATAATCTCACAATATTTCAGAAGCCTACCCTTAGTTTATGAAGATATTATAAGGAAAATACATCGTAAAAAAGGCCTCAAGCAAGTAATTTTTGGCATATCCAACGATTAACCCCACTGTTCATTTTTATGGGGTTACTTTTTCCCATTTCCCCTATTTACAGTCAAAATATTTAATTTCGCCCAAAGGTAATAATTATTTTACTCCCAATAAAATTTCATTTATTTATGTTTATATAAGCTACGTTATAACTAAAAACTAAAACTGTAACGAATGGCCCCGTACGGTTCGATCCTCATTCATCACGAAATTTCAGTAGAAAATATATTCTAGCGAAATAGACGAGAAAATGCCTAATGAGGATGAGTGACAGCACCGGATATCCAATTACTGGTAAAAGATATTCCTTATTAATCCTAAAGTCTAGAAAGCAATTTGAAACTTTGTTGCGCATGTGCCTATGTATGTCATGGGCCGCAGCCATAACTTGCCATCAGATAAAAATAAAAAAAATCCTGGTGCGGAAATCAAAGCTTTTGCTTTTATTTATTTTTTATGAAAGATTAATGAACACGGCGTTATATACTAAATTTCAAGGCCATTTGTCAAATGCCAACATCAAACACAGACCAGCTTTTGCTGGAAAACAATTGGTACAATTCTCCATAGCATAGAATCCGAATTTTTGATTCAAACTGTGCGAGACTTTTTTGGATTTAATAGTAAAACGAAAATAAAAAAGCTTTTTAATCCGAAAGCTTTATGTAGGTTTTAAACAAAAAATACTATTTTATTCGTTTGATCTATGCATTTTATTGAAGCATCTGTAGTTAGTTATAATTATTATCCTTTTTTATTTATACAAAATCGAAATAATTTACTATTTAATGTAAAATAAAATTTAGTGAATAATTTTATCTATTGCTTAGTCTTCTAATATTTTGACTCTTTATTGGCTGAAAAATTTACAATGTGAATGCTTCAACTCGACTAGGGAAGGACCATTCCCTTACAGATTACAAGCAGCATAATGCTGCTGTGTTACGTGTGGTAACTATAGGGATCCACCTACAGGTTACAAAACTTTTTATCTCAATCCTCAGGGGTAACGACACGTCGTGGATGAATGTAAAGCTGATGGGCTAACCTTGTTTGTCCATGTTCTCACCTAATGTTAAGTGGAAATGCAGTCCTGGATGGTAAGGCGCACTAGCTCAGTAACTGCCTATTCACTCTACTCTTGAAAACACCCACATTGTAATCGGAGGGAAAGACAGAAGCGGGCAAACTATTCCAGTCCTTTGCTGTACGAATAATTAAAGCCGAATCAAAACGCTTCGTTCGGATTTGAGGGACGTTCACAACAAAAGGATGAAATCCAGCAGTGCGTCGTGAGGTCCGATGGTGGAACGGAGATGGGGGAATTAGATCGTGTAAAATAAAATAAATAAAGAACTGCACTGTCTTGTCTGCGAAATTTAAGTTGGTATACTCGAATCCGCCATTCGGATATTGTCATCCAAATGCCCAATGTATTTTGAGCTTAGTTGGAGTGAATAACGGGAATGTTAGTAATGTTAATAGTGTTGCTAGCATTCCTTCTTTTTTTTAAAAAAAATATACTGCGTAAGACTATAAGTAATTTAAAAATGTATTTAATACTTTAAAATTATCAATCGGATACAACGATAAAATGTTAATAGCGCAGATACCATAACTTCTTTAAAAAAATACGTTACGTAAGACTATAAGTAATTTAAAAATGTATTCAATACTTTAAAATTATCAATAGGATACAACCATTAAATTTTAATAGCGCTGATACCATAAATTCTTTGAAAAAATACGTTACGTAAGACTATAAGTAATTTAAAAATGTATTCAATACTTTAAAATTATCAATAGGATACAACGATAAAATAAATACACTAATTAATTATTTATTTACATATTAAAAGGGGTGTTTTGCTCCTGGTATATTGTATGTTCGTGAGGAGAGTGTATATTAAATGAGGAGACCGAAATAGTAGTACTCAATTATTATATTGTCTAATTATTATACACCCTATGAGCACGCGGCATCTCTATGGTATTTTACGACGTACTGACACAAAAATGTTGACTGCACATAATTGCTTACAATGAAAAATGCTGAGCTGTTCCAATGCGCAGTACTCGAACATATATAATAACTTGTTTCGGAATGGAGACTCATACGTCGTCCCCTACTACAGTCCGAAGTAATGTATGTGCAATAAGGTCATATATACATTATAGAATATACAAAACATTCAGATATAAAATGCACCAATATGTTGCATACAAATATTGTTCCTCGAGTGAAAATTGCAGGTAACACGATTCAACTGCTCTAATTACTACGCCATAAGTTTTAAAAACATAAAAAAGTTTGCAAGAAGTATATTTAATTATAACCACTTAAAATTTTATAGTATTTTTTTATTGGTTTTTCGTTCTTTGTTCGAAATCAACGAGAGAAAAGTCTCATGGTTAACACGAAGAAAGAATTTAGATTGTTTGATTAATCTAGAACTTGATTAAAATACAAGGTTGTAAACTAAATCCGAACTTACGAAGCTCATTAATTTGGACATCTTTTTTTTTTCATTGCAAAAGCTGAATACTTATTCCATAAATGCCAACTTTGTTCTCCTTATATTTCAAAAAAGGTTATTACTTTAAAAAGAAATATTTCGTTTTGTATACACGCGGTACTTTGTAAAGAGAAACTTTATTTGTTATTTTTGATTTTTTATTTCTTTTTAACAGAATTCCAGCAATGCTATTAAAAATACTAACATTCCAATTAACCACCTTAACTAATTTTAATAGCTGAAATGCTATATCATAGGCCGCGAACCTCCATTACGTGTTGTACAAACTGTGGCGATCGGTTTTCAGTTCCACCGGTGCGAATAACGTCGGTGAAATACCTCGAAATTACAAAAGATATATACGTATCCATGATCAGGTTTTTGCTTTTATATTATTTAAATACCCCGACCAGATAACTAATTCATTTGAAAGCTGTAGGAGCGGATCAAAAAAAAAACAATGATTCTAAAAAATATTTGGACTAATACTTTGGTTTGAATTTTTTTTCTAAAATATGAGATATCCCAATCAATCTATATATTTTACAGTAGGGGAGTCAGTCAGGTAGTTTCTAGGGGCATTATAAATGGGTCCTGTCGACCGGAGAAGCAACAAGATCACAGAATACCAGCATGAACTAGGAGCACTGTATTTCCTATGGTGACTTTAAGGTCCCAGTGACCCAATAGCGTCAAGCTAGACATCTCAGATATCAGGCGTGACAACGCATTTACGTTCTGAAACTTTATTAAGGATAGATGTTGATGTCATGGGGCGTTCATGGTGTACCATTAGACGACCTCTATGTATGGTTATCATCCTTCATATTGTAAATGATCAGGAGTGGCTAATGTTGATGCTGATATATATATATTTATATATATATATATATATATATATATATATATATATATATATATTATTACATTGAGAGTAACAAACTCACACACAGTTCACCTGATGGTAAGTGATTCCTGTGGCCAATGACATCTGTATTCATCCTCGATAATCTTAATGAGGATGGAATGCTTCGACACCAATAATATAAGGGTCTCCGGATCCCTATACTCACCAGACGAAACACACGCTGTTACTCTGTTATTCTGTTCACGCTGGTATTCTGTGAGTGACGTGGTCCTTCCCGGTCGAGATGACTCATTAATTCTGCAGATAGAAATAAACTGCATCGTAGCTCTAGTACTCGTAAATCGTGAGGCGTAATAATATGATGATTTTAGATAATTACGAATATCTAGGCTTTCATGTAACTACAACGCATATAATGAGTTACATAACAAGATCGTGCCAACCCATTGTCATCATCGGAAGCAATACGCACGGCATATTTCCATCCTTTCTCTGTCGATATGCCTAGAATTTGAATGAAGCGATATGTTTCTTCGTTTTTAATGCGAACGGCAAAGGGTTGAAATAATTTTCCTACGGCAATCTCTCCATCTTATTATAATGTGGACGTCTTAAAAAGAAGAGTGAATAAATATTAATAATAGTAATGCGCTTTACCATCAAAGTCTACATGACCACTTAACATCAGATATATAAGCACTAGCTTGTATAGATTTAAATAAAACTGTACAAAAGGCTTTAGTTTTTTTTTGAAACAACCTTGACGATACCTTCTGTGTTGATAAATACTCTCAACAGAGTGTAGGTACGAGTATTTTAGCAGTGTCGATAACAAATGTGCAAATATGTTTGTATATAATTATATATAATTATAATATCTGTTTTATCCCTTAGCCAATTTCAATAAAATAAACACTAAAAGCATGGCCTTGAAGCTTAACTGAATATATGGCTAAAAATTAATTTCAAATTGATGAAGTTATTATGCAGATTAGCGACCAGAACAGATAAGATGGCGTAATATCCTATTGAACGATACCATTGTTGTCGATGCTGCCAAATACCAAGGAGTAAATTGTGGTTCTTTGAAGAGACTGCCGAGGTTAATTGATGGTGATGGAGCCGTGGTGGCTGAGTATCTAAGCTAACTCTCTTTTTATTTACGATGCGCGAGAGCAAACCGAGTTCGAACCCCGGTGTCGGCACACAGAAATTTGTTAATTGTAGTTTTAAGAGCTAGAAGTATACCACGTGCTTGGCGGTGAAGTAAAGCATCGTAACCAGCATGTGTAGATATAAAAAAAAACATATTAGACAAGTGAAGTCTGTCAATCCACGGTAAAGGACGTGACGTGGACGTAACGTCAAAACACTCTCTAGGGCTTATGCCCTACAGTGGGATTTATATATTTAGACTGTTTCACTTTACTAGCTAGCCTCGAGCAAAGAAGAATATAAAATTGACCAGAGTAATAAATTTAGAGTATTATACAGAATACTTTCTGATGAATGTAGGAATTGCACAATTTAATTCATTCGTATCTTTCCCATCGTGAGAATTTAATAACAGTAGGTTTCTTTACGTCTTGAATCCGTTCGTTGTGGATACTCTCCATCCGGTCGAAATGTGTTTTGGCATTTTCAATGTAAATAGCAAAGGATTCTAATAATTGTTTGGTATATTATTTTATTATTCGTATCTACGGTCGAAAGAAAGTTCGGATGCCATCCAATGGATGAGACATGCTAAGATCCAAAAACAATAATTATGCCCAAATGCTTTTCTTGGCTAAATATCTAATATAATAATCAGGCGCAAAATCCGATATTCACAACCTCCTTACTCGAAAACATTATATTATACCGGCAATGCTTTGAAATACATGCAGATGGCATTTTAGACTAAGTGATAAAAGCCCTGGTAGCTGGGCGTCCGCTTTTAAAACACGGTACATGAGCAAACCTAGTCTGATCCCCGGTGCCGTAATCAATTAAATTGTTAATTGTGACTTTTAATTGTTGCCGGGCTCGAAGAATAACATAATAATAAATACGTATTTCCATGATATGTGAAGTTCTAGAACCCGCAGTGGAGCTCCTTCACTAGAGAAGCTAGGAAGCCTATATTTTTTACTTTTTATTGTTAAGACAGTCTAAAATTTCATCTCATTAACAGACACATAACGTTAAAATGTTTGTTTACTGAAGAAGATAAAGAAGAGATCATTTATCTCGAGTGCAAAATTAAACAGACAGAAAGAAAATGAAAAAGATCAGTCAATATGTATTCCCGCAAATGAACAACAGATCCAATAATGTTGCGCCTTGAATAATGTAAACGCACAAATCCATCGGTAGAGTAAAACGAATGAGAAAGTTGATTGAGCGAAAATTATGTTTGTCTTAAACATAGAAAAGGTTTCCAACAAAAACCATGGATTTATGTTTTTTTTTATTTTTGTATAAACTTTAAGATATTTTGTACATACATTTGCAATGTTTTTTTGATATCCTTAATAATGTATGTATGTGCACATATATGTATGTATGTTCGTTTTTTTATTATATTAGGATTTTGATTTTTTTTTCGGGTTGATGTCCTCTATAGCCTGAGGGCTTATACAGTTTCGCCAGGTTGAGAGGTTACCGAGCGCTTATGGCACTCTGTCGAGACCCCTATGTATGGGTAACCAGCACAAGGGCTCCCGAGAGGGAACCTAGGCTTGGACCGTCACCCTGTTCCGCGAGAGCGTCGGTCTCAAGGGTGCCCGACAGGGCCGAACCTCGGCTCGGTCAGTTGCTTCTGACTAAGAATTATGTATATTAATATATCGATTATTATTATTATTGGCTATCTGTACCACTTCGGAATGCGTAAGCGCTGTAGAAGTGACCCAAGAAATCGGCCTATGACATGGCGGTATCGCGAATAACCTTGTTTGCGACACCCTCGCCGTCGGCGGGGGCGATATAAGGGTACAATGTACGTGTGTTGTGTTTTATGAAGGGAAGGATTTTGAATGATTATAAATTTCCACGTGGTCCTTTACCAGTCGGGTCAATCCAATCATGTTCAAGCTACAAACTACCTGCAATGTGGTGCAAAATTTATATTATTATTTATGTACTAAATACGAAAGGCACAGCGAAAAAATAACAAATTTCATAAAATTATTAATTATAATAAAAGTACAATATAAATTACAAACTAAGTTAGTAACTAAATGATCTGTATTTGCTCGATGTAAGAATCAAATTAATTCACCACACGGCTTATGTTCCATTTAATACTAAGAGTTCGTTTTATAAAACAAAGGTATTTTCTGTACACTGATTCTAATTAAAGTGTTAATCGTTCGATTTGCGACGCCAAAAGTATTGGATAATTTCCTGTCTTCAATTGATACTGATTCTTAGAGATGCGCCGGTTACGTCACAGCCGTATGACAGCTGACTAAGCTTTTCACCTGGGGATTGGGAGAGATATGCTGATAGCCCCACAGCCACGGAACAGCTGACTTAGTAATTCACCTTTTTTTTAATAACATCGAGAATAACAAACGAGCACTCAGTTCACTGATGAAAAGTGATTCTTGCGGCCCATTACATCTACATTCATCCTTGACAAGGAATCATAATGCAGATGCGTTGTCACGTGCTTGAAGTCTGAGATGGAATGCCTCGTCACCAGTAATAAAGGTCTCCGGATTTCTACACTCACCAGACGAAACACATCAGCATTATACTGCTGTTCACCGCTGGTATTATTCTGTTACGGCCTGAGTCTATCCCAGTCGAGTTCTACCACTCGAAAACCTGGTTACCTCGAAACCTGGGAATGCTTATAATTTACTATATCCAATGTTTATTAATGCTCGCAAAAACTTATAATCGTAAACCAAAGTCGTGAATTACAAGAAGCTAAGTTGTTTTTGTTGTTGATTTCTGTCTTAAATTATTGTAAGTAATCGACTTAGTTTTGGTTTTGGTCCAAGTAGTGCTGATAGTTTTAATGTAATTCGTATAATAAAATACATGATCTTAATCCGCATGGGTTCCAAAGCATCAGAATTATGATAACTTATCTAGGATGAATGTTAAGGTTTTGTGGGTTCACAGGAATCACTTACCATCAAGTGAACTGTGTGCTCGTACTCACCCACAGTACAATAAAAAAAAAACAAGGTACGCGACCGAACCGATTTCACACCGACGAAATCGCACCATCGATCATCTCCTAGCCGCAAGCATTTAAGCTTACTTGGAATAGTTAACCAAAACGTTAGTAATTTAAAAGCACGTCCAGAATTCTTATAAAAATAAATAGGTTAAGACAACAATCAACCACAAAAATAGCTTCATGTAATATACTTTGGTTTACGATTATAAGGTTTTACTTTAGTCGTTCTTGCTATACCTTCATTATAAATGTTACATTAGTGAATTATTTCATTAATGTAACATTTATATTACATTCAGTGTATATTAACATAAATATAACACGGTGGCCAGGAGTATAAGAAAATGGTGAAAACCTTTTATTCAAATAAACTTCTCGCAATGAATAAAGTATTCCTCGTCGAGTCGAGTTGTGAAATAACTTGATTTTTTTTTATCCGATTTCGAGCTACATGAACAATTAGTAGACGTGTACAACATTTATTTTCTCGAAAGAGTGTCGACTATAAACCGATTTAGAGAGAATTGCAATCGTCGACACCGTTTTACGTTTTTAGATATACTAATAGATAGGCCAGATATATTAATAATTTAATACTTTTTTTAAGATTTAGATAGTTGATACGTCGCCTGGAACGGGCGTGTAATAGCAGTATAACACTGCTGTGTTTCATCCGGTGAGATGTAGAGATCCGGAGACCTTAATTATGGTAACGAGGTATTCCATCTCAGTCTTCGAAATGATAAATGTCCAATGATAATGCAAATTTTGTTAGTTCTACTTTATTAAGCACATATTTGATTAAATAAATAAATAAAAAATAACTTGTTTATACTTAAAAATAAATATTTAACTTTGTTATATTATAAAAAGAAATTTTATTTTTCGTGAACCTAGCACAAGAATTTAATCTTAGTTGGAGTGGATAAAAATAAAGTGGAATGTTAATATTGGCAAGAATTCTATTTATAAAAAAAAAACATAAAAGTTTTTGAAATAAAACAGAGGTTTATGAAATATTTAGTATTTCTTATTCCCAATAAAATGAAATAAATAGCTAAAAACCAACTTATCACAATGGCAGATGTGACCTTGTATTTGGCAGCAAATGTTCGATTATATTCTCCTAAGCTTTCCGTAGCAGATGGTACCAGGGCACGATTATCGGATTTATGTTAATGACGTGTACACCACAATTCCGCCGGTTTAGATTATTCGCTAAATGTATATTGTTAAGTAAACATGTAGCGGTAAGGTTGGAATATCAACAGTTGTAAAGCTGTGGCTAATTCATAGACGGAAACATGAATGATTCTGTTTGACCAGGGAAGGACCGCGCTCACATATATAGCTGTGTTCGTCTATGTCCCCATTATCCTTTTTAGTCACCAGGAATGATAAGGCATCTGCGACATGATTCCTTTTCGAGGATGAATGTAGGGCCGCAGGATTTACTTATCATTGAGTGAAGCGCGTGCGAGTTTGTCGTCCTTAATACATTAAAAGTGAAATGTGATCCGTGATGTGTAGTCCTTCGCTCTACGTTAATATATGATGTAATTAAACTTTTGTCAAACAGTATATATGACATCTTCAATATCACAAACATCAGTTGTGTCAAATATACAAAGATATTGAGAGATATAACACGCATGAGACGTTAAGCAAATATATTTCTGCTCTACGTAAAAAAAATGCCAATAAATGTCTACACAATTCTGACAAAACCTCGACACCCAGCCAGTAAAGTATTTCGATATTGGCACTCACACACATTTTTATTCTCATGTAGATTCCCGAGGAAATAAGCATTTTTTTCTTCAATAACATACGACACTCTTTCCAACCGAAGCCAGTATCAGTATTTATACTGTTTATTTGTTTTGAAGCGTACAATAAAAACAACAACGTTTCACACTTCGTTTTAGGTAAATCGAAGAGACAGAGATAGCAACAGCTATCCATTTTACATTGTATGTAGCTACCGACAGTCCTAGGTTCGATTCTCGGCCGAGAAAAGAAAATATTTATCACAAATTGTTGTTTTTAGTGTCTGAGACAATGCATCTGCACCTTTCTCTAATATTAATGTACAGTAACACCTGACAAGGGAATTAGGCTACAACTAAGGGATACGGATAGGGCAACGGCTTCTTAATCCAAATCTTCCTACTATGGTTCTAGACATGTATGCAGGGATAACTTACCATGAACTGTTATAATTCTAATATCTTAAAGATAGTTAAATGAATATTTTCGTATAGAATAGATGGCTCGCAAGCATGCAGCTTATGGTAAGTCACCGCACGAATATTTGCAATCTTTGAATATCAGCAACACCTTGTATATATTTGATAGAGGAAAAGCCAAACTGCAGCTTGTTTCTGGGTGCAACTCGACTGAAGAAGGATCATAGCACACCAGTGTAAAATAACAATATAACGCTGCTTTGTTTCATGTGGTGAATGTGGGGATCCGTAAGTCGAGTTACTAGTAGAGAGGCATTCCAAACTTAGTCCTCGGGGATGAGAACGCGTGTGCATTCTCAATCACTATTGAGGATGAGTGTAGATGATGGATGATGGATGTAGATGAGACTATGTAGATGGATGTAGAGACCGAAGTCATCACTTATCACCAGATGGACTTGTTTTCCACCCTAAATACAATTAAAAAGAAACAAAAAATATACTACGCATGAATCGCTAACTTTTATATTCAAAAGGTGCGAATTGTATATAATGAAGAATATTTTCAATATTTTTTTCAGAAGCGGATTCAGCAAACATGACAAATGCCCTCAAATACGTTAAAGGCCAAGGCCGTGAACTGGGATTCCATTGCGTGATAAATTTTGTCGATTTCTTCGCAACACTATCCAGTGTGATAAATGATCCGCTTAGTAAAAGGACTGGAAGTTAAAAGGGATATATCGGAGCAGTAATCAATCTTTTATTCAAATTTTTGTCCGAACCCGGTTAAAAAGTTTTAGGGTCTTTTATATATCCAGTTACGCCATTCGGGCAATACACATTGAATATTGAATGTTGTAGATTCGTATCGAGCCGTAGCAAATCGTAGTGGTAGTGTAAGGTATATTGACTATTGAGTAATTGATGCAGCTATAAACTATTCTAGCTACAAAGTTGATTGATCTGTCCACAGGGGAAATGTCCACGCTAATTAATCAACATTCAGATTAGGTTAAAAAGTATTAGGCTCGTTTTTATATTCAGTTACACCGTTATTGGCATAATATTGAATATTGAAAACGGTACATCCGTAGCACGACGTAACTAATCGTAGTGGTAGAGCAAGGTATATTGAGTATAATTAAGTAATTGATGCAGCTAAAAGCGTTTTTAGCTACAACATTGATTGGTCTATCAAACGGGAAAACGTCCATGCTAATCAATCAACGTTCAGATTCGGTTAAAAAGTCTTTGGCTCGTTTATAGCAAGGAATATCATCAGATAGGTATGAGACCAGAGAGTAGAGCGACACACTCAGTCTATGAGCGCTTTGAGTAAGTAAGAGACCCGCAATAGGGAACACGTTTTATAACCAGCTCACGGACCCCTCAGTTCCGTGAGCCCTGTGTCCGATGAAGCTGTAAGAGCCGCATAGGCTAACAGCACCAACATCAACAGAATCTAGAAAAATAGCAAGGAATATTGAAAATTGAGTAATTGATGTAGCTATAATAATTTCTAGGTACAATTCTGATAGGTCCGTTCAACCAGGGAAAGTACATGCTCTCACGGGATATCACTTTGAAATTGCAGCATTATTTTGTGTTGTGCCTTGTTAGCGAATAATTCCATCTAAGTCCTAAGTAATGACAACGCACGTGTATCTTGTAGGTGATGATGCATTCCAGCAGTGGCTGGGCCGGCACGGACTTGAGAAATAATTGTTAAAATACAAGGTTAACTTTTTTAGAAAAAAATATTTATCATATCCTTCAATTCAATACAAAAAAATAATTACGTAAGTAAGTAAGTAAAGTAACAACTTTTATATATCAATCCAGGACATAAGCCTAACCTTGATAAGGTTCTGGAGCATAATCCACTATTTCGAGGTTGTGGACTTCATATGTGTAAACAATATATTATCTTTATTTATATCTTAGCCGTGAACTCCCCACGATGTTTTCCGCAGCTAAAACTTGAATTTAACAATTTCAGTTTTAAGTTCATAGTCTAACTCGGTTTATGCGTACCGTGAATTATAAGCGAGCGCTTAGACCATGAGCTACCAAACACGGCTCACGAATGGAAAATATAAATTATTTTAAATTATCTTATACTTCTCTTTGAAACTGGTGGTCGAAATGAAATGAAATATGAAGTAAAAATATTCAGGTTGCATATACTGTTTAAAGTATACTTTATTTAACAAATGTTAATATTAAATATTTTTTTTGCTAACACAGAAATATTGCGATCTACGTTCCAATTCCAATACTGTCCAAGACTGTTGTTATTGTCTACTAGTTTTCAACAACAAATTATTTTTGTATTCAAAAAAAGAAGTCATAAAAATTTCCGAGATGAACTTAATCGTAAAAGGAAGATTTTCCGATATCAGAATTTAATCACTTCTTAGATTGTTTAGTGGAAGGTACGCCGGTAATAAAAGAGCAAACTTTCGACCAGAAGATAATAAAAACTTCAACCTCTCGCTTACTCGGGTTTTAGAAAAACCTTATTTGGCAAATAGCAAAGTTAAGGAAGGGACCTTTGCTTATACTTGCAAATTAGTTGGGACGTGAGGCAAAGTTCGTGTGTTTACTATATAGAGTATATATATATAACAAGGACACAGTCTAGTCTACTACGGTGGAACGACGCTGCAGTTTCTAGGAGCAATACGAGTGAGTTGGATCGACCGAGTAAGAACTACACCTAGACTGAATACCAGCGTCAAATAGCAGCATAACGCTCCTTATCTTATTATGGTTGATAGATCTGGGGTCTTTAGGGGTAAAAAAAAATATTTTTTCTATATATGATGAAAATAGAAATCTTCGTCGTTATTGCACCTCTCTTTTTTTATTTATTTGATGACATGCAAGTTTCCTCACGATGTTTCCTTCACCGTTGGTCACGTGATTATTCAACACCACTAACAATTTCATCGGTGCCGGTATCGAGGGTTGCACTCGGTTTGCTAGTTTAAATAAATAAATATAAACAGTTTATTGCCACAGAAAAAAAAATCAACGTTACATAAACAATAACATACACTTTGGAAAACAGAGGTGACTCAGCGCTGGTTTTTAGCCACTCCCATCTCCCTTACATGTAATGCGGGAGTCGTGAGGATAGAGGGCTTTCCGATCGCCATCTAAACGTTATATTTCTCAAAGTGTTTATACGCAGCAAAGGAAAAGAAAAAATAGGTTTGCGCAGACAAGAAGACTATCTACTACTACTAACCAATACTAATATATTCTCTTGCATGTGCGAGTGTTAGCTTGCGTGGGTTCGTGTGTGTGTTTGTGTTAATGTATGTGTAGGTTTGTATATATTCTGTAGGGGTTTTTGGGGTTATTATGTTTTGTACCGTGAAATTAGGAGCTAGTTTTTAGACATTGTGCTAACACAGTTAACAAATACTGGTAGAAATAGAACCATCTTATCGATAAAATGATGAAAAAAGTCCGATAGTAAACCGTCTGTGAGAAATCTGTCTAAACAGTGTTGTAAAATCAGCGTCAACTTTGAAAACGTTAATATGTCGTGTTAAAATCATGAAGAATTTCGTGAAGTTAGAAATATCTATCATATTTTATTATAAGAGTATCTTTTTTAGTGATTGAAGTTTTAGTCAGAAATGAATTGATTATATGTCACAAAGAAAACATGTGAAGATCAGATCTTTGGGTATTTTTACATGAATGAAAATTCAATTTAGGTTACCGGATCAATTTATCCCACAAATCACATTTATGTTATCTATTGCACAGCAGAGTCGGAGTTTGTTATATAGCTTTCATATAGTTTTTTAAACTGACGATAAAATAAAAAACGGTTAATTAAAATTTGTTACTTACATATATGTAACATTTCATTTCAATATTTTCTATTATAACAACACAAAAGACACTAAATTTTAATGATATTATGTACTTATACTAATTATGAGTAATTAAAATGTAAAGAAAATGTAACTACTACCGAAAAAGAACATTTTTTCTTTGATTTCTAATATATCAAATTTTTCCTCTTTAATGAACAAATTTCTTTTTTTAAATAATGTATAAAAAGTTAGATTACTATCGACGATCTCACATCACACGGTGAAATTAGTATTTCTTAGTACTTTTCACTTGGAACCTGTAAGTTCTAAACTAGGCCTAGATTGTGTCACTTGGTGAGCTTATCACCGTAATTAGATTAGAAAAATAATTAAATGATATTCTTATATGAAAAATTCTGAATGGGAAAATGGAGACTTGGAAAACTCTCAGAATCACCAACTGTAATCCTACGACGTATCTGGTCTATGGCTCCGGCAAGAACATCAGAGAGGGCGGTCTAGAGTAATACCATCATTCCTCCAACCTAACCGCTGGTACCTTAATGGCACGGCCTCCAAGTTTAGTAGAGTATTTTACTCTCCCTGTCTAGGACCATAATCAGAAAAGCGATTTTAATTCGTCCCGATCTTAAAAATAGAATTGCAATACAAGCCATCTTCTTTTGAATGTTTTTATGGGGGGGACGCAGTATGAATTTCCTTCCCAACTCAACGAAAAAATCTAAATTTAACAATATTGCTAGAGAGGTACCTATAATCGGTATTTTTACCTCAACGTGATGTGACCCATTTGACAAATACATAGTTTCCAACAACTGTACTATTTCACATTGTAAACTTTAAGAAGAAAGTTTCCAAAGCCATTAAATCACAATTTATTGTTATCTTACATTGAGAGTAACAAATGAGCATACAGTTCACCTGATGGTAACTGATTCCTGCGGCCCATGACATCTACATTTATCCTTGACAAGTAATCATAATGTGGATACGTTGTCACCCTTGAGGACTTAGATGGAATGCCTCATCACCAGTAACACAGGTCTCCGGATCGCTGCACTAAACAGACGAAACACAGCAGCACTTTGCTGCTATTTATGTTGGTATTCTGTGAGGGTGTGAACCTACTGGTTTACACGATTCATGCTCAAGCTGAACGAAGCGAACTGCAGTGTACCACTGTAAAAAATTAAATGCCCTGGAAAGCCAAGCTCCAGCAATGCCAAAACCGAATTATCTCCGTGATCCCTGGCTGACACAGTACAACGTTTATCTGAAATGTGTAAAATTTAGTTTGAACTTCGCCTAATACTTGGCAAAGGCTCCTAGGTTCAGGAATAATATTTGTGCAGTAAAAAAATATTGTATTCGGCACTGGCTGTATGTTGAACATGTATTAAATTAGGATATAGAAGTGGATGACGAATGTGTTTGAAAGAATGCTTACGACACTATCTTATGTATATCGTGCGCAGTAGAAGTCATGTGTTAATAACCAGAAGGATATCATCATCATTACAGATCTTGTCAACGGCGGCGAATCAGTTGCAAATAAACTCTTCTCCACAAGAAGTGGTTTTAATTACTATAGTTTGCTTTTACGCCGCCTGAGTCTTAATTCCCTTAAAAGTCTTATCAAGGAGTCACAAAACTACATTTTTGTGAAAAAGGAGTGAAAACTTCACTCCTTTTTCAAAACAACTTCACAAAATACAGTATTGGATCATATTGTGAGACCTCTCGGCAATACACACAAGGCACGAACTACCCAAGTCTGGCATGAAACCAACGTTTCGGACTTTATAAGTGCTGAAGACTGGCCCTCATCTTGCCCAGACCTCAGCCCTTTAGACTTCAAATTATGGTCAGTTTTAGAGGACATGGCCAGCTCTAAACGACACGGCGACATTGAGTCTCTTAAAAGATTTTTGGAGCAAGCAGTGGTGAAATTTACCTTGGACACAGTGCGTTAATCCATAGATTCGTGGCCAAGAGATTAAAGGCCTATATTAAAGCCAAGGGTGGCCATTTTGAATAGAATATTTTTTTATTTTTTGCTGACTGTCTAATAAATATGTAGGTATAAATTTTAATAATATTACATTACTTCATTACAAAAAATGCATTTTCCCTTGTAACAGAACTTATGGCTGGACTAGGTATACACATTAATCGAACTGTTCTCAAGGAGCCAATGCCATTTATTTTATTTCAATGCTATCGCAATACCACAAAGCAGCAGTGACATCTTACCAGTTATTTATTTGACAAAATCCGTGGAGACACAATATGGCGACACTGTTCCGACAAGGAGCCTAACGTAATTGACATATCGTCGCTGTCAGACGGATTTATAGAAATTCCTCTATCGAACGTTTTATCATCGGATTATACGCTATATTCTTTCAGTATACAGACGCCGTGATCATCAAATAATAAGACACTTCATTGAATAAATGAATGCGATTAGAAATTGTACATTAAAATGTAGTATTGTTTTTAATTTTTCCTCTCATGACCTTGAGTAACCTTGACCTTACTTTACAATATAACTCAAGCGGTGGTATAAAAAAATCTCTACCCAAATTTAATGGTTTCAGTAACTTAGTTTTTTCTAAACTTTATAATATTGCCAAAACTTTATTATGAAGTGGTGGTTGTAGAGCTACGTTGGATTGGTCGACTTTATCTATCTAAAAGTTGTTATTATTATTTTAGATCCCTCGCAATGTTTTCTTTCACTTCCAAGCACGTGGTTAAACCCCCAATCCATAAAAAGTAATCTTAACTGAGAAGAGACCTATTTCTAGCAGTAGATTGTCTTAAGATGATAATGAGGACGAATAAATATCTACGAAATTTTCTTTTAAGAGAAGCAAATAACATTTTTACTAAAAAGATACTTTTTTTTTGCGAGAAATTACTTCAAGATTAATAATATTTGAGACGTGAGTGGCCTATAAATTAAAAAAAATATATATGAATATTACAATAACACAGGGTCGTAACATATACTATAAATAAATGATAATAAGAATATAACAAAAATGTAATATCGGCTCTTGTGGAATGATATTAAAATTAGTATGCTCCACAGAATTGCCAGCCTCTTAAATAATGCCCTTTTATATGGGACTTATAATATGGGATTTTTTATTGTTTAAATGTATTTTTGTTAACATTGAATTGGATCGATCTGTCGGTCGTTATAAATACACATTCTATTTAAGATACTTCACTACGGAGTCATGGACTCTCGGTGAATTTATGTAACACTATTACATTTCTACCTGAATGCATATTTTATTAAAAATTCTGGCTGTCTAGTGGATTTTAATTATAGTTCGATGTGAGTTCGATCCCATGCAGATACCAATTAGTTGCAATTTCAATTCTTACCTTTTGCTCGGCTGTGAAGGAAAATGTTGCAAGGAAACAAAAAAAGGAAAGAAAGAAAAGAAAAAAAAAGGAAAGAGGTAGGCGGATGTCTAGACCAGACAGTAGAATTTATATTGAAAGGTCTCTTACTTCACTTATACTTTGATAGATTTTCTGAAAATTTTCAGTGTTCCATGTAAGAGAGGCGTATAGATATAAATATAATTAATTTATAATGGCATACGACTATTCAAAAACAGTTACTTTGTGACTTACTTAGTTAATTTTAATTTATTTTTTTATCAAACGAACACATTGTTAACCATTGTTCATTGTGGTGAGTGATGACTGGGGCCTAATTTCAATCTAGCTGGAAGGGTATTCGGATCTCTACACTCAGCAGTCAAATAGCGGCATGTGTGTATGTATATATATATATAAAGGTATATATATATACATATATGTATATATATAGGCATATATATATATATATATATATATACATATATGTATATATATATATAGGTATATATATATATACATATATGTAAACATATGCATATATTCGCACACTACATACTCTACTATAAGATCATAAAATCCAGAAGATAACACAAGAACTAGGGAAGAGAGCAGGCAGTCCAACAATTGTTGATTCTATTAATTATAATAAGTACTTTTAAATTAGTAACTTCTAAACAATAACGAAACTTTTTATTAAAAGATTCTTTAACAAGAATATTGCGAACTTTTTTTTATGGAATTAATTAATAAGATATTTTCTTTACGGTATTTATTTGACGTTGACCCTGTGGTGAAGTAGTTGCTGTTGACTGTTATTACTGCATATGTCTTGGATTCCTATCCAACCAGGAACATTGGTATTGCATCACCAATTTTTTGTTTTCATGTGTTCGGCCATAACTTCTGGTAATTACCAAATAAACAGTGGTAGAGGCACGTTACAGCTCGATTTTAGCTGCAGCATGTATGGATTGGTGTACCTGGGAAAGACCACTCACTCATGAAATAGCAGTATAACGATGTTGTGTTTAGTAGGGTGAGGGCGTTTTGTAGGGGAGGGTAAAAGAGAAACTAGTCGAATTCCTTGCCGTTTCTTCTCGCTAGCAGCTGCCTTCCTAAGGGGGGATCTTATTAGCCATGTTGATGATTCAAAAGTGTTTTGTATAAACCTTCTTGAATACAGCTTCTTTTGATTGTTGTTAATTTGAACTATAAATACATGTCAAAGATATACATATATTTGCATGACAGAAGTATATAGTTTATACATGTAAAGTATGGATAACTTAAATTATTATGTATATAATTTTTCCAATTTATTATTTATTTCATTTATATACTTTAAAATTGGAAAAAGTATCCGCACTCACAATATATATTCTCTGCTCGACCCAAAGGAAGGTTCATGAATTTACAATGTTTGTTATATTTGTGCAAATAAGGAATAAAAAAATAATACGAAAATATAACTTCAGATTTTGTCAAGCAAATGTGTCATCTAATGTATCACACTGGGGAAGGTATGCAGTTCTATATCGCGACTCATGCTTTTCAGATGCATATTAGATATTAGAATATATAATTATAATCAGAATTTATGGACCGGCCACGCAAAGAAAGAAATGAAACTCCCTCAATAATAATAATAATGATTCCCATTGGTTGGTCTTTATATATGTATGTGTATATTAAATTGATCAATGATAATATAATAATGAATGATATAATAATGATATTGTGTTGATCAATAAAATAAACATATTATATTGCTTTATTATATGTTTATTTTATTGATCAACTAAGCGGCGAAAGGAAAAATAATATCTGATGGCTGTGGATATCATAGGACGCAGTCAGCCCACCAGGTCACAAGCGTGCTCGATCGTGAGCTTGCTCTACATTAAAATTAAGAGAAAAAACTTTTTCGTTCTTATTTTCAGATGAAGCAAATGCAACAAAAGAGTATATATATATCTATATATATATATATATATATGGTTTTATTTATTTAACAATATTAGAAAAAATTCTTGACCTGGCACAATAGGTGACCGATATGTGGGGTTGATGACGACTGATATTATCCTAATACTCGTATCTGACCTGAGGCAGCTGGGACTCCGGGACTTGCAGCTCCAGCCTTCCCTCAGGGTTTTCCATCTGTTTGCTCTTTATGTATGTATTTTATTGTAATATATATTTGTCTTATTACATTTCATTTATTTTATTGACCTAGTAGGCGAAGATAGAAATAGATAAAAATAATATCTCTTCATAATTATAATAATCTTTATTCTCTATCCAAAGTTATAGGTTACATATGTAGATAAACAGTGCTGGGATTTTCTTGTATGTGTGTACAAGAAAATCGCATCCCTAACACCTGTGCCAGATAATCCCGATACATTTTGAATACTTAACATATATTTACGAGTATTGACCACAAAACAAAATACAAAAACCAAAAAGAATTGTTTATCGTTAATAATAAGACTCAATGTATGAAACACTTACATTTCTAAGGACGTTAGCAAATTGGGGTTTTTTGATTGCAATTTTGAGTGCTAACTGCCATCCGCGGTGAAAGAAAACAGCATGTCTAAGAAAATACTACATATTATGATTACATCAGCAACTACGGTAATTTTATTTAGAAATACATATATAGTTATAACAAACACACTGACGTTGTTTATGAAATACAGACTGATACTCACATGAAATAATATAACATGAATAATTAAATCATAAACATTGTTTAAATTTTTCTACTCGTTCTCTGTGATGAAAAAAAATCATACATTCAAATACAATCAAAAATCAATATTTTTGTAAAGTTTAAGATTTTTTACCAATAAATTAATGAAGAAACACCTGCACTTCAGGTGCCTGACTCAAAAACATTTTACTGGGAACGAAAAAATAAAATCCGCCATCCACTGCTTGTTCCTCCGATCATTTTGCACTTGCAATATATCAGAATAACGAAGGGGTATACGAGTGAGTGCTTCTATGTTTACGCAAATACTATATATCCAATATTGACACGATCGGGTAATAACCAGTTAATATAGCCGTGGTTGAAATCCAGCCAGAAGGATATTATAACCAGAATCTGTTCATAAAGAAACAATATTGTTATGTATTATTTTAAATCCTCAAAAAAAATCTTACATACTCTCTTACATGCTAAGATGTTAAGATTGGTAATCAGCATTATGATTATATAAATGAGATATGTCTTCGATACAGTTTTTATTTATTTCCAAACTTTAAGATAAGTTTCTGGCCATTCTGCCCTCGCCTCTTGTTTACACTTTACTTGTTTATGGCCACCATAAAAAAAATTAGATTGCCCTGTACATAAGCAATAATGAACAAAGTTACAACTTGGAGAAGAATAAACATTTATCTTATATTCTGTTAACGTCACTTTTAGCGAACCATTTGTTGATAAAATTCTGACAAGTATGTTATAGTAAAGCCAACAAACATATTAGCTTAACGCTTAACCAGCCTACTGCATTACGTGTTCTGGCTTGGTTAGTGTCTTTGATACTGCATTTGAATTATTTTTTGAGTGCTTAATTTGTTTGTGCAAATATATACATATATGATGACTTATTAATATATATATATATATATAAATATATATATATATATAAATATATATATATATATATATATATATATATTTTATATATATATATATATATATATATAGAAAGAAAATTGTGCTTATGGTACGCACATTTTACTTGAAACTTCGTAAGTTATGGCGGTCGTAGCTTGGACCTGAGTTACGATCGCTTAGTCGCAAATCCAAATCCGAAGCCACAAGCTTGTCATCGGTTATGTAAACAACGAAATCAAATGATTCTATCTTTAAAACCTGCCATATCTTTGTGATTTTATGTTATATTATTACTTAGAAAACAAGACAACGTAATATATAGAATAAGCGTAGTGAAGTTCACAGAAGTAATTACTTTTTAAAGTTCTTTGTGAACTTGAGAAAACTAAGAATTTCAATTGATCACAACTTTGGACAGTGGGTTTTTTTAAATAAGAATTCTTTTAACCCTTGACGGTCTTAATTTAAAATAAATTACGAACATTTAAACTAATGTTTGATGACAAAATAAGTTAGATTGATTGCTGTTATAAGAGTTGTTCTTTAAATATATTTTATATGTATAGATATATATTTTATATAAATAGATTATAAAAAAATAATAGGTAACTAGTATAATTAGTAACACTAAAATAAGAAATTAGTTATGTACGAAACTGTGGCATATTTTCTCATCGAATATTAAATAAACTCATTATACTCATTATTTAATAAGCCTCAATGTTTAAAGACTTAAATCAGTCCGTATTGCCATTATTTTCACACACATTATCTGAATCACACTTATCTGAACTGAGAGGAGGTAGTTTACTGTTGGCCGTATAAGGAATCTCAAAGTCAATCAGCGAGGTATGGAGAGGGCTATGCGATGTTTTTCTGCCTTATCGAATATATTAGGATATTCGTTACGAACTAAAGCAACCTACATAGCTCAAGTGGCAATAGGCCGACCATATAGATAATAGGACTTTTAACCGATACAACTTAACAGTGGTAGAGCTACACTGCAGTTCATTTCTAGCTGCAGAATAAATGGGTCAGCTCGACCGGGGTAGAACCGAGCCCTTACAGAATACGCAATATAGCAGAATGCGAAATATAGCAGCATAATACTGCTGTATTTCATCTGGTGAGTGGAGGGATCCGGAGACCTTTTTTAATGGTGACGAGGCATTCCATCTCAGTCCTGCTTTATGATTCCTTGTCAAGAATGAATGTGTATGTCATGGGCCGCAGGAACCATTCACCATCAGGTGAACTGTGTGTGAATTTGTTACTCTCAATGTAAAAAAAGCACGTAATGGCCATCACAGTGTAGAACGACTCACCCACTAAATGGAGTAATGACATATGCAAGTCTGCAGAAAGTAGATGTATACAGGTGGGTCAGGATCGTACTCTGTGGCAGTCCGTGATGGAGACCTATATTCAACAGTGACATTGGAGTCATGTCAAAATATATTTTGACAGTGGCAGATATATACTGTAGCTTGTTTCCAAAAGAAAGATGATTGGGTCAACTCGACCGAGATAGAGACTTCGCGCGGAATGCCAACAAAAAACATCAACATAACGCTGCTGTGTTTTGTGTGAAGAGTGTGGGGGCCCGAAGTACCAATTACCGGTACTGAGGTATTCCATCTCAGTCCTCAGGAGTGTGTGAGTGGTGTATATTTATTGATGATGGCTGTGGATAACATAGGGTGTTGTCAGCCTACCAGATGACAAGTGTGCTAGATTGTTACATCTAACATTATTAAATATAAATCATGATTTCTACGTTCTATACATTAGGGTGACAAACCAGGTGAACTGTGAGCTCGTTGCTCTACCTTTAAATTAAGAAAAAAAACACAATCACAACTACAAATTTTCTTAGTTTCAGATAGAGAAAAGTCAAGATGAAAAAAAAAATGTTCTGAGATTTCTTTCCTACTACGAACAATACATCTTGATTGATTTTTTTGTTAAAACGTATAGGAAGCAGTCCAGCATAGCGTTCCTCAACTCAGGAGATGGTTCGCGACAATAGTCGAATGGCGGATTCGAACCTACGGCCTTAAGTTTTTACCAATAAAGACTTTTACCAATTTTTTTTCATCAATCTGACGATTGAATCAAAAAAATAAATAAATTTGAAATTGCAATTAATACCTTGTATAATGGTAATTGATATTATTATTTTTATTATTTATTATATACTCTTATATTCTTTTAATTCAATAAAACAGTTCAACACTTAAAAAACAGTTAAGGTATTGTTTTTTATATTATTTTTTCAAGAAGATGCTGCTTATTAGGATCACATTGACAAGGAATAAGTCTTTTATATAATATTAAGGAGCTTCTGCATTAAGAAATACGCCGCAAACTGGCTGCCCTGTAAAATAGCTGTCTTCATTCTAGTTTCTTTCAAAAGAAATAATAATATTATTATAAAAAAAAACTTTATTTCTCTCCACAAACAATGCCCTTATAAACTATCTCACATAATGAGTAGTACTTCTAACAAGGCTTTGTGAGAGCTGTCGGTTGCGCTAGGTTTTACACCTGTACTAAAAGTCACCAAGCCCGGCCTCTTGATTATTTAAACTAACATTGTACCTAAAATCAGTAAGTGCAGAAACGTTATTTACTATATGCACTAAATTTTTCTGATTATATACGCACGTATAGTACGGTGAACGCGTGTGTTTTGCAATACTGCAATTAAAACGATTATTATATGGTGTTAAGGGTTAAATCGTAAGCCACCCACACTTCCTACTTCCCCGAATTGCAAGTATCCGAACTATTCCAAGCCACAATGAGGTCCGTCCAAACCAATAAAAAAATTAAATATATTTTAAATAAACATTAAAATAACCAACTCAGCGATAACTGCAGATAGTCGTAGTCATTAAGATTAATTATAAGACAGAGGATTCCTTTAAAGTCGTCATTATAAAGATAATTGAGTAATAAAACATTAAAGTTTCTAGGAGTTGGGAAATAAAAACTTAGTCCACTTCTCGAGGGTTTTACATTTACACAACGCTTCTGACGTTTATTCGGATATAAATACGAATGATGTATAAATGAATTAACTTTAACTTCGACCTTGTTTTAATGGAACGTTTTTTCGTATGATATTTTGGGTTGCGTCCCTCTTTTAATGCGATATTTTTGTTATATTGAACTCAATTGTTAATAAGAATAACGTAGAGACTATAGATAATAATTTTCAGCTTTAAGATATTATCATATATTAAATTTGTTGTAGAAGAAATAGGACGATCATTGAAAGTGTAACATTAATATATTAAAAAAAAATTACAAATAAAAAGAAAAAAGTAAAGGCCTTACCTTAGTAAAGGATTAACATCCTTTCTAGTTAGGTGGCCTTTACTTAGCATAGCCCACCACGAGGCTCCACTGCTGGCGAACTTAACACAAAAGTTTAAGTAACTTAAAAAAAATTGTTTCTTAAACGTGCAGATTTCATGATGTTTTTCTTCGCCGCCGAATGTGCCTAAATGTGATAATTCAAATACAATTGCGATTAACAATGTTCATTGATGTCGACACCGGAGATCGTATTCGGTTCGTACTGTGAATTAAAAGCGAGCGGTTAGACACTGCTATTAGAGCAGAGCAGAGATTAAATAACTAGATCACGAATGACCTGATACCGGAAAAATGCAATAATATGTCATGTTTCTTTGGCATATTCAGTACTATATTATCGATCAAGCATTAGACCATATACGCGTATATTGTCGACATGATAAAATTGTTTTTCATTAACAATAAATTATTTGTCAAAAAAAAACTTTGTATGCTAAGTGATGATACGTCATGAGAACCAGGTGGTTCGAAAGGCCCTGAAATTTCTGAATACCCTTGTAGGAATATCGAGAGGAAGACCCGAAGCCACCTATAGGTTATATACACCACCCTACGACCTGGAAAGAGCCCATCTATTAATGACAACCGAGAATAGACCGAGCTGGCGAGCATCTGAACGAGGAGACTAAATAAAAGCTAAAGTAAAAGAAAAGAAAGAAGAAGAAGTTTATTAGAATTTGTATATTGTTTTAACAAACAAGAAGATTTTCTCAAAAAAAAATGATCAACAGAGATACAAATCTGATTAAAAACAACGTAGAAGAATCTAAAAATAAATTTAACTTACATTTAATAAAGTACAAATTACAAATATCTCAAAACTGAAACTATTGTTGAATTATGAAAACATGTTGTGAGCTTTGTTAAAATAAATAAGTTAAGTTAGTAATTATTCTTTGCTAAGGTACTCTAATAATAAATCCGAAGTTTCGACTAGTGGAGAAATAAAAACTTCATCGTCCGCTTCCCACGGACTTCAAGTATCGGCAAGAAAAACCATAATGGCGAAACGAAGTTACAAAGAATACTACAATTGTAAATCTGCTGGGACGGGTCACGTAGCAATATATTTGTTAAGTTAGGCTGTTACAAAACATTTATTATTAGGTAGAATTTTCACCTTTTGTTTTTAGTAGTTTTTAAAAACATAACGCCACTGTGTTTCGTTTGGTGTTTGGCATTCCATCTTCCAAATCCAAATCTTTGTTAAGAATGGATGTAGTCGTCATGGGCCGCAGTTATCACTTAGTGTCAGGTTGGTGAACACCCAAAGTTGTACAAAGGACTTCTCGTTGGTCGGGGTATAAGGAGTAAGAAAATAGCACATTAATACTGAATTCAGTCAACTAATATCCTGCAGGACATCTCCCTGGACATTTGCACGCTTCCCGGAGCCACTTGAAACGCACTGTAGAAACCACTCTCTGTTACGTTGTACGTACGAATAAGAAGCAGCACGTTGATATTAGGTCTATACCTATGAAAAAGTTTTGATTGGCTGTGAATTATAAATTCACATTAATTTTGTTTTAAAAACATGACATTCTTTCTACACAGTCTTTTGTTTATTGATTAGCTTTGTATTTTCATTACGTTCGAACATTTTTCATCATAATGGATACTTTAAAAATTCCTGTAATTATGGAGTATTAGTTCTGTCGTGGCATAAACGCGGCACAAATGGCATGTCAAACATCAACAACGTATACGGAGAGAACTTTACAAACGAACGCACAACCCGTTATTGGTTTGCCCGGTTCCGTTCTGGAAATTTTGATTTGAAAAATGAACGTCGAGATCGTCTGGACACTTTAGTCAACAATGATGAATTAAAGGCGATTGTGGAAGCTGATGATACTCAATCTACAACTGAGGTAGCAGCAGCTTTTGATGTTAATATTAAAACAATATTGTTCCATTTGCGACAAATTGGCAAGGTAAAAAAGATGGGTGCCCCACGAACTTAACGATCGCCAGCGCAACGTACGTGTTGAGACCTGCCTCGCGCTGCTCAACAGCCACAGAAATGAAAGAGTTTTGAACCGAATTGTTTCGTGCGACGAAAAGTGAATCCTGTTCGACAATCGAAAGTGCTCAGCAAGTTGGTTAGATCCAGTTTCAGCACCAAAGCAATGCCCTAAACGAAAAATGACCTCTAGAAAGTTGATGGTCACTGTTTGGTGGTCTAGTGCCAATGTGATTCATCACAGTTTTTTTTACCAAATGACATGAGCATTACTGCAGATGTGTGATGAATAACTGAAGACCATGACGCAGAAGCTCGCACATCTGCAACCCGCTGCTCCTAAAAACAACGAGTGACCCCATACTGCACAACAGACAGTCTCCAAGCTGCAAGAGTTGGGGTTGATAGCTCTCCCACATCCACCGTCCTTGCTTGCTGACCAGACCTTGCTGCCACCGACTATTACTTTTCCAAAAGTTGGACAACTTTTTAACGGGAAAAATATTCGATTCCCGAGAGGCAGTACAAAACGCCTTTGAAAAGTTTGTTGTCTCCCGTCCAGCTGATTTTTACAAAAAGGGCATCAATAAACTACCACTGCGTTGTCAAAGATGCGTCATTTACATGGGTGCTTACTTTGAAAAACAGAAATAAAAAATTTGGAAAAAAAATACTTTAACTTATTTCATACAAAATAGCAATTTCATAGGTTGTAATTTCATATTTGCATACCTATCATAAAAGCCAAGTACGTACGTATGATATTTATTTAATTACGCTTAACCATCTCAAGGGCAAATATTTATGAGAGAGGTCAGAGACCTATATTTATTAGTTATCTGTAATGGCATAATTATTATTTTATGGAAAGGGAAACTATTGCCAATTTAATTCAAAACTTGGTGACTTCCGTAATTTGCAATCTGGGTTACGTTCAGTAATGTCTCTTCTGTAATACGAACTCATCTGTTTTAACTCAAGTACAACTGAAGTTAATTGGAATAGTTGTCCTATTAAAAGCACAGACCACGTAGCGGATGCTAAGTTGCGCCCCTCATTATTCAAGCGACCCCATTACTGCTTGACTAATCATGGTCTAAATATTATTCTTTTATTTATATTGAGATACAGACTCATAATTTTCGTTTTATGAAGATATTAACAGAAGAAGTGAGAATAGGACGGGATTTTATAGATTGTTTTTCCCTTTTTTTCTTTTATTTGTATATTGACAGAGAATTCAATGGTATTTCCATATAGACCCCTTAAACTACGCCGATAGAAATATTAATTAAATTTTATGATAATGATCCATATAAAAAATCAGTGGACAATAGAGAAAAAGAGGAAACTTTTTCTATTCAAACTATTTTGTATTTACCACTTTATGTTATTATATTTATTTAAACTTTATTGTTCGCACCTTACAAAAAGGAGTACAAAGAGTGGACTTAACGCCTTAAGGCTTTCTCTACCAGCCAACCTGTGGCATGGAGAGACATTTTGTTAGTTGTGTACTGCATACATTGTAAAAAAAAACAAAATAATAATAATTAGAAATATTTACAGGAAGAAAAATCTATAAACTGTAAACGGCATAAACCTTTGGTTGATTTCAATGACTGTATAAATATTTTACAAAAATGGTATTATTTTATCATTATAGTGGATGAAGGGCAAGTTTACATAGTTAATTTATTAACATCTTCGGGCTACCTACAATATTGCCATATGGAATGATTGATGGACACCGCAAAGCGCGATGACCAATTATGAACAGCTATTAAGTTCAAATTCAACTAAGTAATTGCGCTGTGTAGGTCCTTAATAGGCCTGGACATAATGTTGATCGTCTTCATACAAATAGTACGAGCAACAAAGCTTTAGATAGAAAAGGTTAAATTGAAATAGGGCGAAAATGTTGAGGGGGTACCGGAAAGTACCCGGTCCTACGATCAGGTACTTTCTAAGGGGCGTACAAAAGCCTTTTTCCAAAGTGTCGGATAAACTCCTAAATCGAGAGAAAAGTTTATGATATACGTGACTGTAGGCTTACTATATCGAGTATTATAATTCTATTAATTTTATCGCAGCCCACAATATTGGATTTGATTGCAAGAATAGGTTTTTAACGTCAGCCTATGGGTCAGGAATGAAACAGTGGAGAGAATGAGAGACTAAATAAGCTTTAGTCTGAGCTCGGATAGTAGGTTCCATTGGAATGGTCGAGGTTAAATGAAGGTTTATATTATATTTATATTTTATCATTGTGAGAAATAGAAGGGCCGCAATCCACGTTTGGTGACCAATATAATTTAGTAACTTCCAACACACAACAACTTTTCACATTCGATCATTTTAAAATTGCGTACTAATACAAACTAGTTGGACGACATTTGACAGTTTTTAGATTGTATGCAGCATAAATAAGGTTATAAAGGGAAAAAAACGGGAGCTGGAAATTGACCATGTGTAGCCTTATGATGAAGCCAATGGGTTATAATGAAATCATATATGTCGTGTGACGGTCATATAGTGGATACATGTCTGGACTAAGAATTGTCTCAGTCCAGACATCAATCCATGGACAAGTTAACACAAGTCCATGGTCTCCACGAGTTTGTTCAAAAATTGCCGAATGCTGATACGCGCCATGTGTCATCGGTCAAGTAAACGAAATTTTCTCCAATAAACTCTCCATAGGTTTGAACATGATCTAGGAATACCTAATTTTCAACATTCAGTCCTCCTCTCCGACCTCCCCAGGCAGAAATTGCTTGATTCTTATCTTTGTCGAGGATAGATGTAAAACGCACGAGCCTCAGTCACTTGCCGTTAGATTTAATATGAGGTAGTTTGTCACCCCTAAAGTTATAAAACAAAATATTGCACTATTATATTATGTACATCAAACAACTGTTTATTAATCTAAAAAACATCACTTGAGAATTGTTCTTCATATATAAACATGATCATGAGTACTGTATGAGAAAAATAATCAATTTATTATGTCAATTTTCCCTCAAGATTTTTCGCGTAACATATAACCTGATACAATCCCTAAGTCAACAAGACGCGTCGCCCCATTTATCACTTCGTTCCAATCCGTGACCGATCAGGCCCGTGAACTTGCAGTTTTTTATCCGGTTCTTTTGGTCCTTTCAATGAAAAAGGTTCCATTCCACGTGTGTACAAAGTGAACACACACGAACTTAATATTTGCTTGGGTAGTTGGCTGATCACTAAATTTAATATATTTGAAGCTATTTTATTTACCAGGTTAAATTTAAGTCTTTGATAAAATGTAACGTACTAATGAAAATGTTTTACTTTACCTCCTAGAACTTGTATTTTTTACGGTTAAAGTTGTACAAGATCTACAAGGGATAGAGATATAAGTAGAACCTTTTATATATACATATATGAAGCAACGCAATATATGAGAAATAAAAATGTAGTAGATATTTTTTTTTTTTGAAAAGCATTTTTAGCTTGAAGTAATTGTACGCTATGTATATAGATACATATTCATGTATATATGAATATACGTATGTATGTATGAATGTTATATAATCTTTTAATTTAATTGACATCCACTCTGCGTGATTTTATTGTTGGGAAAACTATATCAAAAATATTTCCTTATGATGATTTTATTCACATAATATATAATGGGAGTTTCAGCAAAAATATTAGAACTTTGTCAGGAAACGTGGGATTTTTTAACGATGAAAATGTTTTTTATTAACAAAATCGCGCCTTCTTGCAATGTTATTAAAATAAAGAATAATCAACTATTGTGTATTTGTGTAAATAGTGCTCAGTTAGTTATATTTATGTTTGATTAACTGGTTAATCGAAGTGCCTAACTACGGTCGTCTAGCTTTCGCATGAAGATAAGAGTAGTGGAGCTACACCTCTAGTAAATAGCTGTAACTTAAATTGATACCACGGTAGAGCCGTCCAATTCCACCGTCCTACAGAATACTGGCGCATAATGCAGATGTTTTTTGTGCGGTGATTGTTGGAATTCGTGGACCTATTTTCAGGTAACGAGACATTCCAACTCAGTCTTCTGGTATATCAACGCGAGTTGAATCTTTGTTGCTTCATTATCTACAATCAGGATATTGATGTATCGCAATTATTATCCAATATTAAAACTTCTATTACTTATAAACAACATAAAATGAAAAAGTGATTTGGATTTGCATTTTTATAATCTACGGCTATCGCTAAATTCGAAAGTTTAAGAAAAAATCAATACTCGATTCCATCATTACATTACATTCCAATAATCCTGGGGCTGAATGCCAGATGCGACCGAGACGTACTCTATCCATCGTTTTTAGGTAAACATTTTGAAGTATTTTTCTTGAACCTAATTACAATGATAGGGTACCTGCGAGGCATAAGGTTATCTATTATTTTTTTTCATTCACTATCCGTGGTCAAATTGAGTTCGATCCCCAGAGTCGGCACCAATTAAATTGTTGATATCAATTAAAGTGCTGATTTTTTGCGTGGAGAAAAACTTACTCACAACGTGAGGAAAATTGTTTAAACAAAAAATTAAAATTTGAAGATACGAAAATGTAAAATCCACCAATCTGAAATTGTTTTCGGAATTACTAATAATTTGAATTGAATGAAATCACGACGTTTTTTTAGTATAAGTCTATTTTTAGTATTTAGTCTATGAGCAGCTACTACCTACTATCGGTAAAAACATATTGCTTTTTTTTTAAATAATGCTAGCAGTGCTCTTAGACTAACATTCCGGTCAGCCGCTCCAAATAAGCTTAAAATGCTTGTGCCACTACACGCTCACGCTCACAACTAGTCTGGCCATAAATACTGTTACATAAAAACTTATCTTTTTTTCAACTTTTTAATTATTTTGAATTTGGAACACGTAAATTATTTTAAAAACTTCTTTCGATTTGCGCCATTTCACATATTTTTTCGTGTTCATTATCAAGTTACAATATGGAATGGGGTGTTAATGAAAATAGGAATGAAGTGATCGCCTTGCTCAATGGGTATGGAGCCGTCGGTCATATTCCAGACACTTCAAGAGCTTGGTATCAGCCGTATGTTCGTATATCGTACTATAAACAGATATAGCAACACTTCCTCTGTCGAAGACCAGAAAAGATCGGGGCGGCCGCGTGCTGTTAGAACTACAAAGGCTGTTAAAGTCAGAATGCGTTTTTCAGGAAGCAAAAAACCCCATTAGGGAGCAAAAAATCTTATCGCGAGAAATGAAGATTCCCGCTAGGACTCTGTCGCGTATAATAAAACAAAAAGAGAAGCTCAGTGCTTATCGTTGATATACAGGACATGCCCTAAATCAATCTTTACAATAAAAGAGAGTGGATCGATCAAAACGCCTTCTGTCGCGATACGCAGTAGTAGTATCTTCTTTACCGATGAAAATATTTTCACTATTGAAGAACACTACAATAAGCAAAATGATAAAGTGTATGCTCACAGTTCTAAAGAAGCTGCTCAAGTGGTCGGAAAGGTACAACGTGGTCATCATCCTGCGGCAGTGATGGGTTGGTGAGGCGTGTCTTATCAAGGAGTCACAAAACTACATTTTTGTGAAAAAGGAGTGAAAGTGAGTGGAGTTTCAGCCAAAGTGTATGAAGATACAGTCTTGGATCATGTTGCGAAACCTCTTGGAAATACACTTTTTATAAATATACCGTGGACTTTCCAGCAGGACTCTCTGCACCTGGTCACAAGCCACGAACTACATAAGCCTGTCTTGAAACCAACGTTCCGGACTTTATAAGAGCTGAAGACTGGCCCTCATCTAGCCCAGACCTCAACACTTTAGACTTCAAATTATGTCCAGTTTTAGAGAAAATTGCCTGCTCTAAACGATACGGCGACATTGATTCTCTTAAAAAATCTTTGGAGCAAGCAGTGGCGAAATTTGCCTTGGAAATAGTGCGTAAATCCATATATTCGAGGCCAAACAGATTAAAGGCCTGTATAAAAGCCAAATGTAGCTTTTTTGAATAGAATATTTTTTTATTTTTTGCTGACTGACTAATAAATATGTAGGTATAAATTTTAATACTATTACATTACCTCATTAAAAAAAATTTATTAATATATATATATATATATACAATCGTGATTGTGTAAGTGATACTATTTATTTATATGCAAGATAAGAAGGCATATTGGTGGCTTAAAAAGCAATTAAACATAAGAATAAGAAAAGATTTTCCGGATACAATTTATAACATACTGGCTCTAGCACTACTAAGGGTTAGACTTAATAATCTGAAATAAACACTGAAATAAAGTTTAAATTTCGAATACTAAAGTAAAACGGATATGCTTTGAAAAATGCGCCCTCCAGGAACTATGAGTACGCGTGTGAGGGCGTCATTAACACGTTTTTTTTTAAATAAAAGGCCAAGGTATCAAAGGAGTAAACAGTTCAGTTGGCGGTAAGTGTAGACTGCAACTCATAAATGTCATATTAAGCTTCACGAAACATACGATGCAGTTTGTTTCTAGCTGCAGAATGATGAGTCAGCTCGATCGCGGAAGGACCACGCCCTCACATAATACCAGCCTAAAATAGCAGCCTAAAGCTGTTGATACACAGTCTGGTGAGTGTAGGGATCCGGAAACCTTTACTACTGGTGACGAGGCTTTCCATCTCAGTTCTCAAGGGTGAAAATGCATCAATATTATGATTTATTGTCAAGGATGAATGTAGATGTCATGGGCCGCAGGAATCACTTGCCGTCAAGTGAACTATGTGCTCGTTTGTTACTATCAATTTAATTTAAAAAAAAATCAAGATTGATATGCGATGAGATTTGATGCCTCGTAAGCAAAAAGTAACTATCTACGGATCCGTAGGTGTCTACGGATATTTCCACTTATTATACTATACACAGTAGAGTTTCACGCTGGTATATAACGCAGCTCTTTTATTAAACAAATTATGGTTAAATGGTCTAAATAGTTCTATTCCGTTTACCTTTCAGCTATATTTATCACTTACATACTCGTAAACCCCCGAAAACTTTATTCACACTTGAAAATTTTCATACATGTCCTATGAAAAATAATTATCTTTTATTTATTTATTTCTATTTTATTATAAATATTATCCTATTAAAGAATACAAATAAATAGGCATCAATTTATATTGATTACATATTTTCATTATAACTATTTACACGGCCAATTATAATGAGCTACGTCATTTTAAGTAAGTTATGTGAATTAGCACACTGTATCCTGTTCCTTCGCATGCCATCCAAAACCTAATTTGGGACAATACCAAAGCTCACTGAATGAGATTCTACCGAAAGGGTCGGAAGTTACAACAAACATGTTCGGTTTGTTTTTCCCTTCGTCATTGTCTTATTTTTTTTTGTCCAACGCTTTTCCTCTTGGGGTAATCCCGTACTGTCTGTTAAAACCACGATTTATAATCCTTGCAAGCTTAACAAGCGGTGAATAATGTTTTTCGGAAATAAAAACAAAACACTTAAGTAAGTGAAATATTATCCCTTCGTGTATTTATCTTTTTTATCATTATTACATCGGGGGTGACAGACGAGCACACAGTTCACCTGATGGTAGGTTATTACTGCATCTAATGACACCCACAAAGTACCAATTCATCGCCGGTAATAACAGTCTCCGGACACACAGACGAAACATTTCGAAAACGGTGATATTCTTTTAGTCCCGGTCAACCGGACTCATTAATTTAGCCATTAGAACCAAACTTCAATGTTTTAAAGCTAGAGAGAATAGATCGCTAGATTTAAAGCTGATTGATTGAGATTAACTGAGGCTAGAGATATATTTAAAGAAAATGTATAACATTTCATAACTATATGTGTATATATACATATATATATAAACATATATGCAAATACACATAACACCGTGCGCAAGATGGGCTTTAAATATGATATTTTTATGTTATAATATGTATAGGTAAGACAGACATACATATAGATTTATTAAAAACTGAATGTTAGACCAAATTTTCTCAATACATCACTGAAAACATATCCAAATTAGTTTAGCCATTAAATATTTCGTCATTAGCGTGCACAAATGCACAGACAAACAGAAAAACAAAACATGTTTATACATAGTTAAATTAAACAAGAGGAAATGTAATAGTTCTTTTAAATTAAAAAAAATATCTGATACAGATTATAAGTATAAATACGAGTGCACAAAACTAGTGATATGAAGACGAAGATAATTTCTAAAATTGGAATGGTACAATTTTTTTACAATCTAACACACAATTGATCAGAAAAGCAAGTTCAGTTTATGGTACAAAATTCAGCTCAACGTGCATATCTACGTATAGGGTATCACCGCTATGGGGAAAAATGGAATGAGATTTATCAGTAATTGGTGTAATTTTACCCATCACTCTTTTTGGAGAATACACAATCTAATATGCTCTTATTTACCTTATCGAAATTATATTTCGTTACTCTAATTAGTGGGTGGTCACATACGCGTTTATTTTATAAGTTAATATTAATATATTTTTATAAATTAATAGCAGCAGTTCATAATTTAAACAAAAAAGAAAACAATATTACCAAACCGATTTCATTAGTTAAGTCAATTATAATGTATAAAACAACTAGTAGAACTTAAAAAATTAAATAGGTTCACTGGTATGGATGGTAAATGTTCACGGTGACCAACAGTTCAGAATAAAAAAAGTAAAGTAAATAGCTTATACTCATAAGACCCACTGTTGGGTATACTCCTCTCTAGTGATGATGTTAGGTCATACTTAACCACGAACTTTTCAAAATATTTTTTCTTAAACATGCTAGTGTCCTGACGATGCTTTTGCCGCGGAGCACTTAAAATGTCATGTTCAATCGACTCTTAAAGTATCAATTAACAATTTCACCGGATATCGAACTAGATTTTCTCGTATACTGAAAATTAACAACGAACACTTAGATACTGAACTTTCACGGTTCTTCGACGCCTACATAGACTACCAATTAAAAAAAATACAATGTACTAATAATATAAAATAGTAAAGATGTTTTTTTTTTATTTATAAGAACAAAAGTCGCAAAGTTCTTCAATGTTTCTCTTTGTAGATGAAATTATTTTCTAATTTGCGAGTTGTTTTGAATATATTACAAAGTTTTGAATAACAGATCACATCGTCGAACTATATATTCAGCGAAACAAATTATTCTTTAGTAACTGGAAATAGCCGACAGAGATATAAAATTTAATGCCCATTTCTAACAAAGCTTAAATAGCTGTATCGGGATAATCCCGAATAGAATTTTGGTATAGGCTTTCCGAAACAAAGTTAGTTTTTACAAATAATGTTTTTTAAATTTTAAAAAGAATAATTGTTGTGTGTTGGCTCGGTGTTTTTTATCTGTTTCCCATTTATAACTTTACGTACTTATTACCCAAAATCGATTATAGGAAATTAATATTCTTGGAAACACCTATATTGAGTGCGATCATAGATTTGAAGTTTTTTTCTTTTGCATTTCTCCGATACCGTCCTTCTAATATCAATATGAATAATAAAATAATTACTTATTATATATTTTCTATAAAAGAAGAGAACAAACGAGCATGACGGTAACACAATTTATATCATATCCGTCAATGAACATCTGCAACTTTAATCTTTACTATACATTCTCCTACCGTCTTGTCAAAAAGTTATCATTAGATTGATCTCGATATGAAAACGTAAAAAAGCTTTCGATAAAGTACATAGGCGTGTTGTGCAAACCAAAAGTTTATATATATATAATTTATATTTCTCTTACAATTTACAAATTGTATATTTTTTGTAAATCTGAGAGCAATGCAACTGCAACCACTACAAACAACAGCTGATACCAGAATATAGTTGTGCGTGGTAAAAAGCTACGCACGAAGCGGACAGAAGTGGATTGCCCCAACCATCAAGCTGATGGGGATGTAATTTTAAATTTATATATATATAATATATTAACTGTCAAGATATATGATTTCAGAATTAAATGATTAGAATTAATCAATCCCTAAGAACTACTACCGTGGTAAATTCGATAGAACTCAGAGATGCAACATCTCATCGTAAGGCCAATGTAGATATATTAGATCAAATGGAAGAAATTCTTATTTTCCCATACTATGCGAAATATTTCTTACAAGTGAAAGAAATTACATCTATATATGTAATGCTAGTTGTGGTATTATATTACAATACTCATATTCCCGCTAACCACTCCATCTTTACACATTTTTTTATAAAGAACTATTCATATGTATCGAATTATAGTATATATATATATATATATATATATATATATATATATTTTAAATACTTGATATGCTTCTCACATTACAAGCGTTCGCGTTATCCTCTTTAACTAGGCTTAAATGCTTGCGCTGTGAGTCGGTTCATGATCACGTATATTACATGCGAATGTTACGAATTTTATTAAAAATTACAAAAACGTAAATAGAAATAGCTTATAACTAGCTTTATTAAAGCTTGGTAAATGTCGTTAAGATTCCTGTTAACTCCAACTAAGCTTAAATACTTGTGCTGGAAGATGAGATCACGACAGTATTCGAATGGTATATGAATCTAGAACCTTAAGTTTCGCAGCAGTACATTTTTTTTTTTTATATTTTTTTTATTTTATATTATAGACGGCAAATGAGCATGCAGCCTACCCGATGGTAAGTGATCACCGCCGCCCACGAACTTGCGCAACATCCGAGGAGTCGCAAATGCGTCGCCGGCCTTACAGGAAGTGTAAGGTATCTTTGTCTTCTTTTTTTAATTTTTTTTGCTTTTGGCTATTAATACTCTTAAAATTTTGTTGAACCATTTGATAGTTTAATTAGTAATTTATCTTCTTAGCGTATCCATAGTGTTTACTATCTATGAGATGACAACTGACCTATGAGATTATGCATCCTTAACGCACTCGTGGGTTTCTAAATCGAAACCTAAAATAGTTTCTAAAGCCTAACCTAAATTAGGCAACATCAAAGCTTCATTTTAGGTGTTAATGGCTCAACCTGGGAAAGACCACGCCCTCAAAGAGTACTCATGACAACAGCATGACGCCGCTGTGTTTCGAGTGGTGAGTATAAAGAGTCTAGAGACCCAATCACAAGTGCGCACAACATGTTCTACGTCAGTCCTGAGGGGTGACAACGCAGTATCTTGAATCTTCTCATCATCAAATCAAAAAAGGCCAAGTTTGAATATCCCAAAACTATACTGCGTCTCTAATTCTACGTCATAATATCCTTCGTTTATTCCTTACTTTTATCACATACTCTTTACAATATTGTAATACGTATATATATAATATATGAATATGGATTCATAATGGTTTCTTAAATAAATATATTACATAAAGGCTAGCGGTAGTTTTGATTAATTATGACATCAGATAGTAAAACATCTCTAGCCTCCCCGTGACCATGAGTGTCGAGTGCGAAATGTCGGGATGAAAAAGTTAAAAAGTTATTGGAGTTCTTATAAATTATTTTATTCACGACATTTATGTATTAAAGTAAAAAAAAAGCGAATATAGTATGTAGTTGCGAATTTATTAAAAATATAATAAATTCGCAGATAAACACCGCATTATTTTTATTTGCAAATATTTTCACCAAGTTTTCTAAAAACTTGTTAATAATTGAATAATAAAATTCCTGACGATATAATAAACACATACTGTTTTTATTGGTTTGTCAAGTCAGGAAATAATTATAATTAAGCTTAAAATATTAAGTTCACATTTATTTTTTAGTCGCAAGTCGCAAACTATTTCCTATATACATTTTGAATATTTTTTTAAGATTTCCTAACAAAACTCCTACGAAACTTTTATAATATAATACTTCTATATATTTATAACGTTACTTAATCACCAATAATATATTTCCAATGGTTAATTCCATTATAATGTTACGTAAAACCTACTCGAGAAAGCGTCAACGCGAGAAAGTTTCATAAAAAACTTACCCGTTCACTTCCGATAAACACACATCACACTATAAAAATAAAGCACAGTCCAAAAAGCTCAGCAAAAAGTTCGTATAACTCCAATTACTTACACTTCACTACTTCTAGAATTCACTTCATAGTTTTGCGTCAATTTTTATTTAACACTTCACTGCATTTTTTCTCTACTATCGCGTAATGTTTCGAGATGGGACTCGTGCAGCCCCTACCGTATCAAAAGGTTCTCTAACCCCCACCCTTAAGCTTTGTGGCACCGTAATCGGGGCGCATGCGTGTCGCTTGTTATAAAATTGAGATTTGAAATACGAAATGGTCAACAGAAGAATGAAATCTAAATTTAAATACAAGATAAACAGTTGTATCTCTGTAATAAATATACTTAAAGTTATATAACAGATAATTTTTGTTGTTATCAAATATTTTAAATTTACTCTTTACACACATTTGACACCTTTTTAAATATAATCTGTTTTTCTTTTGTATACTTTCCTTTATAACATTTCATATTTTGTATATCTACAAAATATACTAATGATATTAATGCATATGTACATCATTTATTATTGACCTTCCTAATGTCATGGGGCAAGGATTTCTAGAGAATGAATTTGCCAGAAAACCGGTAAAGTGAGCTGGAATACTTTTTTTTAAAATGTTATTTAATTAATTATTATAGGATGATCTAAAAATTCTGTCATGAGATAAAGAGAGATATTGGAATTTATTTATAATATACGAAGGTGATGACGGATCGTTTATAATGGAGACGAGAATAAGCAAAATTCTAGAATTAATTTTCGTAATTCTAGGAAAGACAATTACATTGAGATCGATATTGAGATATATGATCATATTTATGTACTTGTTAAACATCATCGTAAAACAACAATTTCTTAGCCGAGTCACGCTGAAGCTAAATAGGTCGGGTCGGGAAAATACCAGACTTTCAGCTTGAAACACGAGCATAACGCTGCTGTGTTTCTTATGGTGAGTGCAAGATCCAGGGACCCAATACCCGGTCCCCACGAAGGAAGCATTCCATCTCAGTTCTCAGACGTGGCCACTCTTGTACATACACATATAATTTTTTTAAGGATAGATATAGATGAATTGGACCGAACTCGAAGAACTCGCTTTAAAGTATAAAACTAAAGTAACAGTCTGAATATATAAATGCATCCCAAACAAAAGTTCCTGAACCTTCCTGGAGAAGATGTAGGAGCACAGTCGGCTCTACTGCGAATTATATTACTTAACATGTCATCTCAATAATTTTCTTTTATTAATTTCTTATACATGCAATTTTCCTCACAACGTTCGCCGCTGAGCACATGGTCGTTGGCGATAGACGTGTCATATTTTATTGACAATTTCTATCTGTATCCAATTAACAGGAAATCAGTGATTATATAAAAAAATATTCATTATTCATTGCGGCGAACAGACTATACAAGATAAAATATTAAGAGATAAAAAAGCCAACGGCACGCGGTGTTTCCGGGCGGTCACCCATCCAAGTTATCTATATTTTGGCGTTGTCTGAAAAGATAAACAGGTAAAGTGATTTCAATCAAACAACCACATTATTTTATTTCTAAAGACACAAGATAATAAAATTTAGGAAAAATTATCGTTGAACTTTGATTTCTACGAAACAATGTTAATTCTTTTAAATATCTGACGTTTTCATTTAAATCCTAGTCATCTTATTTCTAGTTAAATTGCAAATACAGATTTTCGGAAACCTCATGATGAATTTTTGAAAATCTTTTTTTTATAAGAAAAAATTATAAGTTAAAAATCTTGCTACGCCTTCACTATAAAATTATAATTATTAGTATCTTTATATTATGTTCAAACTTTCAACATTCTCTCAGGGTACCAACATCGAACAAATCCAACCATCGCTTTAACTTTATTTTTCCATGTCGTAAAGTTCAATTTTATAATAATAATAATATTAATACAAAACGTGACAAAAATTTTCCCCACAATGGTGCCCAAGTTAATCCTACAAACATATTATTAACTTTGGATGTCTTAGTAGTCTCTTTTTATAAATCGAAACAACTATTGATAATAAACATGATAAATGAAACGGGAAGAAAAAAAAAAAAATGACTTTATTAGTATTTTTACGTTTATACATTTTAAAAATATTGCTTGTTGTTTGATTTCAAAAATAATAAAGCGCTACCTACATGTGCTTGATTATTTTTTATAGGTATTGTTTTATTTTATATATATATATGTATATATATAAATATATATATACATATATATATATATGTAAAAATAATTATTAATAAGAAAGATTATATTATCTATATGAGACTAGCTATTTTCCGCGGCCTTTAAATATAAAAAGTATCACAAAAACTATTTTAACATGTATAGATTGAAAGCAAAGCTACGACGACACCTCATCTGTATTTGTATTAAAAAAATCTTACGTTTCAATTAAATTTCCAAAAATACAAATTTTTCGCTTTTTATTTCATAAATGACACAGTTCCCAGTAAACTCTCTTCCCCTATTTGACCACCTAATGAGTCTAATTTACAAAAGGAACCTGCTTTATTTTACTTAAAAATATGCTTCTTACGTATATACAAACATTCTTGTTTGTATGTCCGATGCAATATGAAAAAAAGTTAAAAAAGCCAATGGACTCGCGGTGTTCCCAGGCGGTCACCCATCCAAGAATAAGATCATAGATCATATGCTTGTATCTAACTTTACCACTAGATTGTGGGTTCGAATTTATACCTTTCGGATGTCATGTTTTTTTAACACAAATCTATAGAATCAGTAGATAAATAAAAACGTTTTAAAAAAAATTGAGGTGTCTCATTATACAATGCTTAAGGTTATATAAATTTGATTTTGTATATACAATGTAATCATTTTATGAATTTAATTTAGTATCGATTATATATATTATAAATAATTGTTTGGACGTTTTAAAGACTCTAAGGATCTACTTTTTCTCTTTTGTGAGGGTGCAAAATCGTTCATTCACATGAGCAACAAAACACGCGCTTCCCAGCCAATGAGGTGCGTCATATCGCTTCGTTCGATTTTCCTACTTTTCGTAATTTCATCATCATCCCAAACGTATACTTTTAATTCAAAATATAAGCCTACTATAATGCAAACCAAGCAATTTTTTCAGATATTTCAATAAACACACAAATCCAACAATTCCTGTTATTAGAAAGTTATTTTATTTGATTTTCTTGAAATGAAATTTTCTCCATGCTGATTTTAATCAGGACCCACTGTCATTAGTAAAAGCAACCAAGTGAATTGGAAAACAAAAGCCTTCTGTCAAGTTATTTCAAACGGTTTATGAGTCAGCATTTCAACTAGGTGAAATTCAGGCGCCATTGTACTTTGAGTAATCGTTCACAGCATTGGAATTAGCTAGCTGTATTATTCGTTCAATTGTTTCAGTTCTGGATATATTCAATTGGTGATTTTAGTGTTAAATATTCTGTCTGTCGCTTGTTGAGAAAGTGAAAGGCTGTTTGGAGACGTTGTCGCTTTAATTTGAACGTCTTTATTTTTTTCTTACACTTTAAATTTAAAACAAAATTTTCCTAATACATTTAATAACTTTCCTGTCTATATTCCTAACGGGATAGTTAGATTACACTTAATAGAACAATGGCCGCTTTGTAGATATTATCACTTTAGGTATTACATTTAAATTTTTTGTTAGTTTTATTTTATTACATTGAGAGTAACAAACGAGCACACAGTTCATTTCTGCGGCTTATGACATCAAAATCCATCCTTGACAAGGAATCATAATGCAGATGCGTTGTCACCCTTAAGGACTAAGATGGAATGTCTCGTCACCAGTAATGAAGGTCTCCGGATCCCTTCACTCACCAGACGAAACACAGCAGCATGATGTTGTTATTTTACGCCTTAAACTTTAAAAATTAAAACAGAAATTTTGCCAATACACTTAACAACTCAAACACTGATTTATATTCCTTACTGGCTAGTATCAATACCTACCTAAACCTAATCTGCTACCTACCTAACTAATGTGATACCACAATTGACGATTCTTATAAAGTCTAATACTTTATACGCGTTTCCAAAATGCCAGTGGGTAACCTACGTTTGATTCCAGGTACTGAATTATATATGATATCCGTGGGAACAAATGCAGTTGCCACAGTCACCTTTTACTTTGATTTTTACATTTTTACATACTTACCACTCTAGCTGTCGGTCATAGGTCATGGATATTTTTTTTATTGATATTGGATAAGTATATACGGACCATTTTTACACAACAGGTCCAAGAAGCCTAACGCCAAGTTTACAAACAGTTGGTTGTGCCTGATGGAATGCCTCGTCACCAGTAATATAGGTCTCCGCATCCCTGCACTTACCATACGAAACAGCTGCTGCTAATTTACGGTGGTATTCTGTGAGGGCGCGGTCGTACCCCGGTCGAGCTGACCTGCAGATAGAAAAAAAATGCTGTGTAGCTCTACCACCATTTTTCCTAAGTTCAATCAAATCAATAAACCTCTTGTCGTATCTTAATTAAGACGATGGCTTTGATGATGATGCCGTCCTTATCGGTTCCGACCACCGCGATACCTAAAAAAATGCGGTAAGCATTTCCGCAAACACAACAGTCACTCATCATCCGCTTTCCTAGTCCGATGTTATGCATCCGTGATAATGTCGGAGAATGATTCAGATGCAGTGTTGAGAACCAGGAAAATACATACAAAAATCCAGACTTGAAATGCATGCATCATGAATTAAAAAAGAAATGATGCACAAATATTGTTTCTCGACTCGAAATCAACCCTAAAACCCACTACCCAGTAGCAGCCCGATACTATAACTACTACGTCATGAAAATGTAAAATAATAAAAACTGAACTTGTCTATCTGAACTAGTCATCGCTCCACTCGTTCAAGACCAGACTTGATCCTAGACTGAGTTTTCTAGTATGAAGTCAACAGCATACATCTAAACACAATTTAATCCTCAACATCTTGATGGATTTTTTTTTTGTGTATGAGTATTGCTGTTGGTCCAGTGACCTCTACAGCTTTATCTAAATAGACCCGCGAGCGGGAGGCCCGCTGAGTAAGGAGACAACGACGATGCTGCGAAGCGAAGCACGAAGACCGCTGCCGCACCACCGTTGCGCTCCGACCCCTGTGGAATAAAGAACGTCGACGACAACAGAGGGGGGCGATAATACAATCCGAGGGCCCCTCATAGTGAGGTACGAAACCTCGACTCGGATCGCTATCTAAAGGGAGGACAGGATAACTTTAGAAGCGGCCTAAAACACGATTAAATCGCGTGTAAACCGCTGTACGAGGAAGACGACGTCGATCTTACGTCGTTACCTGTGCACTCGTTGTACGAATTTCAGGAAAAGTCGCAACTATCAAACGGCGAATTCGAACCTAGGACCTTAATTTTCACAAACAGTATCATTAAGCTTTACGCGCACGTTCTCTTATTATAAATCAAATACAATGCGAAATTCGATTCATTGTTATGATATACATCAATTGTTTCCAGTTCATTTTGTTACCGGCGCGTCATTAAAACAACTTCAAGTAGCTCGAATTCATATAAAACGTGACATCGAGAGTTTTCGTGTACAATGTTATTTGTTAGTATTTATTATACGGCCGAGGTTTATTCGTTTCTTCAGGCGTCGTAATTTTTTTAATTAAAAAAGAAGGGCCACCACCATATTTCATTAAATTTAAGTTAGCCATACGTGAAAGTGTATAATTGTCTAAGAGCTCGCTTTTAATTCACGGTACACGAGTAAACTGATTTCGATCTCCGATAAAATAATTAATCGCAATTTTAAGTGTCGGTTTACCACGTGCTCTGGCGGTGAGGGAAAAAGTAGTGGGGAAATTGAACATACCTATGTAAAATTGAACAAACCTATGTAAAATCGCCAAGCTGCAGTAGGGCCTCGTGGTACTGAATAGTAGAGTTTATATTATAACTAGTCTAGCCATAAATACTGTTACATAAAAACTTTCCTTTTTTTAATTTTTTTAATTATTTTGAATTTGGAACACGTAAAAAATTTCTTTCGATTTTGCGCCATTTCACATATTTTTTCGTGTTTATTATCATATTACAATATGGAATGGGGTGTTAAAGAAAATAGAATTGCAGTGATCGCCTTGCACAAAGTGGGTATGGAGCCGTCGGTCATATTCCAGACACTTCAAAAGCTTGGTATCAGCCGTATATTCATATATCGTACTATAAACAGATACAACAACTCTTCCTCTGTCGAAGACCAGAAAAATTCGGGGCGGCCGCGTGCTGCTAGAACTACAAAGGCTGTTAATGCCGTTAAAGCCAGAATTCGTCGAAACCCCATTAGGAAGCAGAAAATCTTATCCCGAGAGATGAAGATTCCCGCTAGGAGTCTGTCACGTATTATAAAACAAGACCTGAAGCTCGGTGTTTATCGTCGATATACAGGACATATCTTAAATAAATCCTTACAATTAAAGAGAGTGTATCGATCAAAACGCCTTCTGTCGCGATACGCAGGTGATAGGCACCTCTTTACCGATGAAAAATTTTTCACGATTGAAGAACTATGTTATATTTTTATTTTTTGCTGACTGACTAATAAATATTTAAATATAAATTTTATTAATATTACATTACTTCATTAAAAAATACATTTTCGTTTGTAACAGAACTCATGGCTGGACTAGGTATATGTATGTATATATATATATATATATATATATATATCTCTATATATATAAATATATGTATATATAGGCTATAACTATAGCCAATCTAATCAACGTGCTGGGCGAGTCTGACAACAAGAGAACGTTTAGATGACAGACCTCATTAGAGCCACTCCTATCAATACATGAAATTCTGAAGGCTAGATTTGTTAAGAATGACGCTGTCTCATTTAACAGGGTAATGTAGACCGCGACAAAAATTGTCAAAACATGTCATAATATATGTATATAATTATAATTATATATATTTATAGTCTTTTAATTATACATTATGGGTATATAACCTTAATCCTTGTAAACATATTTGAAAGAAAAAGCTATCAAGTGTCATCGCACAAAAGTTCGTACAATTTCCGGGCTTTAATAAAGTTTTGTACGTATACGAAAATTAACATCCGGCGAGTTAATTATATATTGGAGTAATATGCAATTCAGAGTAAGGAGCGAGCATTAATTTGTACTCTCCATTATAAGTGACGTTAAAAATAATAAGATATTACAGTGGTATATACTTCAATAACGTTAATTTTTTTATAAAGACTCATTAATTCCAAACGTAATTGTAAACAAAAGGTCGTGTTAAATTTATATCATATGATGATATTTATTTATTTCATCGTTTTTATAAACTACAAAAATAAAGCTAAGCAAAAAATTCATATCATAAATATGTATTACATTCCAATATGAAGATTTAACGATTATTAAAATATTTATCCATTCTATTTTTCATTTGAGTCGTCTTGTCCCGGAAATAATGACTCTCTCGGAGAATATCAGGGTAAAACGACAATACAAAATTGCTATTACAGTAAATCTCAGCACTTACTATTCGAGTAGCAGAAGTTACAATTCTTTTTATAAAACATACAATGCATCGACATGAACTCAACAAGGACATAGACGGTTAAAAAAAACCATTTAGAAAATGCAGCCTTTAATCCATTGTGTTGCCATCAAACTTTGATTCTCAGTCGATGAATTTAGCTTTCGGGTATGGGTATATTTAATGTATGATGCGTCTCCCTCACACTGCATTTAAATCTTCCTACGATCTTATAGTACTTTAATAACTTAATTTTTCTGTCTTTTTACTAATTTATTTCTCGTATTTATGTACTCTTCTTCTCTTATGACATTCTAAAGGACGCTTACATACACAATCATGTGACATTTTAAAATATTATTGGCATGTATGGGTATGGGTATATCTAATGTATGCTGCGGGTCCCTCACACTGCATTTGAATCTTCCTACGATCTTATTGTACATTAATAACTTAATTTTTCTGTCTTTTTATTAATTTATTTCTTTTATTTATGTACTCTTCTTCTCTTATGACATTCTAAAGGACGCTTAAATACACAATCATGTGACATTTTAAAATATTATTGGCATGTATGGGTATGGGTATATCTAATGTATGCTGCGTGTCCCTCACACTGCATTTGAATGTTCCTACGATCTTATTGTACATTAATAACTTAATTTTTCTGTCTTTTTACTAATTTATTTCTTTTATTTATGTACTCTTCTTCTCTGACATTGACATGACACATGACATTCTAAAGGACGCTTACATACACAATTATGTGAGATTTCAAAATATTGTTGGCATGTTTGAGTGGTATGGTAATTCGTAGAAACAATCTTGGATGAAAACTTGAGTCCTAATTATTTCTAGACCTGCGTTTCGATTAAGATCTAGCACACGCGTATCTGAAAACGATTTGTTTAACTAATAAATATGTTTTTTTCTATCTTTTTTTGTGCGTGATGATAATTATTCATTGTTGACCCATTATTAGTCAACGAATTTGAAATAACCGAGGTTGAAACTTGATTACAGTACATAAAGCTTATTGAGTTACAAATGTATTCTTTACTTTTGGCTCGTGGACTTTTTTAGCCAACCCTGGTTGATAGGTTGAAAGGTGGCCGAGCATCTAGAGTACTCAGGTGAAACCTTTATTTATGGGTTACCAGTACAAGGGTTCCGGAGCCTGAAGCTCTGGCTCTGAGCAGGAAAGCAACTGACACGACGGTTTTTCTTATAGAATAGGTGGCAAACGAGTAAGCAGCTCACCTGGTAAGTGATTATTGCCGCTCATGGACATTCACAACACCAGAGAAGTCACAGATGCGATGCTGGTCTTTACGAAAGGTCTAGGTTCTTTTCTTGATCTTTTCTAAATCGTATCGGTACGAAAATACCGATGACGATAGCTGATTCCATAGAGTAGTTGTGCGTGGCTGAAATTTTTGCGTAAACCACACAGTGGACTGCTTACCATTGAGATGATGAGGATGAAGTTTTGAATTCGAATTCTGTTTTGATATATGATGTTTAAAATCAGCGGCTGGAATTAATTCGAACAACCCCTCAGTAAAATCCCCATAATAAATTCGAAAAACAATGCATAGGGATACCGCTTAGGCTCATTCAGTTGTGCCTATCGGTTCTATTCTATTTGGCTTCTATTCTAAAATCTTAAATCTGATGAAATCTCATTTTAAATTCAAAAAAATGATTGTGCCTTATTTCATTACACACACGCAATTCGAGAGAAGAACTTGAAATATATATAAAAGTAACAAAAGGAACGCATAAAAAAGTTAAGAAGAACAATACTTTAAATCCGGAAATGAAACTTGCGAAAAGTTGTTTAGATCCATGAACTATGTAGACAGTAAATGCTTTTGTGAACTTTAACACGTCCAATGGTTCTCCACATTTATTGCTACAATAGATAAAGTTTGAGTTGAGAAGTTTTCAAAAATATTACACAGCTCTACCCTGGCCTCCCTTTTTGATAATATTTAATCTCGAACATGGGATTGCCACAAAAGGTGATCCATCCGCATCCATTGACTTCTAACATTCTTGCATAGGACGTCGCTCTATCTAGTGGTAGGTCATCCTACACTCCAGAAATGTGCTATTGTTCGTATACCCAAATATATCCAACATTATCTGATTATTTATGTGCAGCAAAATAAGCTGCAGAGAGAATAGATCTCACAAGTATACCGCTGTTAATCTTCAAAGAACCAGACGAGAAGTCCTTAATCCAACCGATTACGTCAGTAGCCGTAGACTAAAAGTTTACTGACCAGGTTAGCACGGCAAACTCTGTGGCCTTGGAAGCGTGGCCTTATTTAGTGAGTAGGGCACATTATATTTGCGAGCTGTTTCCGGTTCAAGTAGCGGCTTCTTAAAACTGAGATCAACTTATTCTTTTACTTAATCGATTTGATTATATTTTTCTTGTTATCTTTTTATAATTATTAATTATATTTTTAACTTAAAATCATTACGAATAATACAGTTTAAAAAATTTACATCGTGGCTCTGTAAACTTGACTGACTCAATAGAGAACTAAGGAATCATGCATTCTGATCGTGTAAAGGTATATGTTTGTGCAACAGATATTGTTTATTTTTAGTTATGTTCCATTGCATTGATGCTGAAGCCGTATTGTCTCTCTTGTCTCTTTATATTTACATATAAACTTTTGATATCTGGTGGGAAATATTTAAAAAATTACCTGCCTACTGGACGGAATATAGGGTTATGCACAACTCTTACCTATTAAACCATCTCGATGGCCACCTTAGTGCATTGGGGCCCTGGGCTAAATCTTGTTACATTTCTCTGTATATTTTATTCAACGATCAGGCCTTCCTTTTTGAGCCTGAACCCGAAGTGTCTTTTAAGTCAACGTATACGACAGGCCGGTTTAGTCCTATTCTAGTAGCCCGGGAGTACCGGGTTGAAATTATATTATCTAGGACAGTTACTAACAAATAAGCTAATACAGTAGGTCGTTAGATATTTATAATTGAAATTGACTAAAATAATATCAAGTTAAGATATCGTAATAGTACACATCAAGCCGTATATTAATAGCTATTTAGGAACCGTAAACCTAAACGACATACATGATCGTTTTAATCCGCAGCAAACATAGCATTTACCTAATGTAGGCTCACCCTTATTAAACACCCAGATAATAATTGTCCGATATAACTTTATAGCCTAAAGGAGAATGCACATATATAACAGTACTTATCTTTCTATAATGAATATCAAACAAACCTTTAGAGACCAATTAACGAAATAGGTGTTTGATTTTCGTAATTATCCGGGTATTTGCTCTAATGAGTGGTATAGAAGTGCAGTAAATACAATTATTCGTATTTAAGCAAATCAAAAATTTATCATATATTGCTCGTAACAATTTGTGTGTGGGTTTGTTCGTATCCGTTATTCGTCAACTATTTTCATTCATGCTTTCCTAGCACAGAACTTTTAACCTTTGGATTGGTATTGGTATTGGATTATTAGTAATGCTAAGAGCATTTCTAGTATTCCTTAAAAAAGACCCAGTGTAAGAATAGACCCATTTACTTACATGTAATTGGTTGTTTGTACGATGAACCACGTCAAACAGAGAACATATATATAGCTGCTTACCTCTAGTGTTTTCTGAGATGTTCCTACCCAGAGGTATGATCAGATCATTTATTACTAATCTAATCTATGCCGGTAAACTTGTAGCTTATATAGTCGGCGGTGATAACTGGATCGAAGTACCATTTCTCTATTAAACATCACCAGATTGCCGATTTTCATGGGCGCCGGTTATCACTTACCATCAGCTGCGTGCTCGTTTGCCAACTATTCTCTTAGTTCATCTGACGATACTTGTTAATTGCGGTCCATGACATCTACATCTGTCCTTAACAAAGATTCGAAATGCACATTAATTGTCGCTAGGAAAACTGTGATGGAATACCTCGTTTCTTGTCATTGGATCCCCGGATCCCACCCTACACTTGCTATTCGAAACACAGCAGCGTTTTGCTGCTATTTGACGCTAATATTCGGTAAAAGGATGTCTTTCCCTGGTGGTATTGACTCATTCTTATAGCTAGAACTATCTGCAGCATAGCTCTATGTACTTAAAAACGGTGTACAGTTTATTATCGTTTTATTTTTATATATAGTATCTTATGTTGAATTAAAAAATGATTGAGAAATAGAAAATTGTAATACAAAACGTGCCGACGCAGCCAGCAGATCTCTGGTATAATTTTCTAATAATAATAATTGAGTTCTCCGATCCGATTCGATGAAAGGTTTAAACATAATAAGCTCCCCTTACTTCACACGTGGGTGTTTAGAAGAGATAATTTCAGAAATAAAGCTAAACTTATTAATAATCTGTGATCCTTGTGATCTGATTATGAATTGAAAAATCTGCCATTAATTCATTCTAAGATCTCAAATAATGGCAAGTAAGCACATGAGGGATTACCAGAGAGCTGGAATCAGAAAATCGTTATAATCAAGGCCGAAATAACGAGATGATCACAACCAACTTTACAACAATCAAACTTCAAAAGGAAATTTAGCCTTCGAGGAGATTGTTGGCCGAATGTTTAACCTTGCGACAACATGTAAAGGTGTCTTGAAAACAAGACATATATTTCATATGCGGAACCGACAATTAAATTTTTAAGACATGTGGAGTCCACCAATCCGTGTGACTGCTTCACTACTATGAACTTATACCTTTATAGAAATGTCATTATACGTACACCTGGGATGCTAAGAGATATTAAAGAAAATACCACCATCTATGTACCTGCTCTTCATTTTTTTACAGTTGAATAAAAAAATATCCGGATACGGATTCATCGCCGTACAAAGTAAAAAAATATTACAGATTGTTGTTTTTGTATTTGAAAGATAAATGAAGTTCGCCCTGAACTGTCCTATCGCGTATACCGTTACTACTACCTTGTATGTTTTCATATGGAAGCAAGACCTCAGGGATACCATTTTCCTGGTAGCATATACTCTACTTGAAGCATCAATGTGTCACAAAGCAATTGACGATCACGCACGCGCTAAAAGCTTTCTCACTATGACAAGGTAAGCACGAATACCACCTATGGTACTAATCGAATGGTAAACCAATCGAATCATTGACGACATGGTTGCGCAAAAACTTACGCCACTATAATATATCTTGCGTAGTTATCCTCTGCTAATAATCAGAATTGTTTCGTCTCGCTTGAATTGAAGAGGCACTGCAAGAAGAAGAAGAAGAAGAATATTCAGATGTCACCCTGATCTAAATGGACCCAAAGAAAGTGATGCATCATCATCGCAACCTTGGCCTAGATTGCCACAAAGCAAGATCCAGGACCACTTGCACCAAATGCATGCAAACTTGCATTGGTCGTCGCTCCATGTTGTGATGACTGAGATGAAATACACATTCATCCTCGGTAAAACAGATGCATTATCACCCTTGAGGACCAAGATAGGCATTCCTCGTCACATCCGATCTAGGTCTTCGAATCCCTACAATTACCAGATGAAATACAGGCGCGTTATGCTGCTACTTCACGCTGTTATTCTTTGTGAGCGTGTTTCTTCCCGTAGAGAGCTATCACTGTAAGGTTCGATATCAAACAAATATAATAAGGGTTGCTTCACACTATAACTTGTGTTCCCGTGCGCAACCGGGAGCTGCAGCGTGTCCCACTCGTCTCAGCCACCGTCGTCGGTGCTCCAGACCTTGTTTATTATATATAATATTTATAGCATGTTTATGACAAGCTGCAAACTAACAAGCGCAGGCGTGACCGAGTGTGTATGGACGGACAATACAACACCTCCTTAATTAAACGACAACGCTGTTATATACACATCTATGTTGTATGATACAAATATTTACACTTAATAGAAAATAACGCAAAATTATTTAAAAATTTCGTTATTAAGCATGGAGTCTAAAGACATTGAATCGAAATTATCATTTTTAATAAATGCGTTATTCCTCACTCTTTCATACATTAATCAACATACAGATCTTAGACTTTTTATAAAAATGTGTATAATTAAAAATCGTAACTTTTTATTCTAATATACTAGTGGAACCTGCAGTATCCGTTAAGGGAGCAGTCATCTACAATACAGGTATTCCTAGTATACATAGCATCACACTGTCTGTAAGTTATAAATTTTGAGCACATCTCGTACTATACCTACTTACTTATAAGAACCTTAAATTACCTTTACATAGAATTTATCGAATAAATTTATTATTATTTAGGAGATATTTTTTATTCAGTCTCCGCCTGGTTGGTCAATAAAATAAATAAATAAATATAATACTAAAACATATAATTAAACAAATATATACAATACAATATAATACATATACAAAGACCAACCAGACGGGAATCTATCGACAGGGGACTTCAAAATTTTTATTACTATTAATTATAATATATATATATATATATATATATATATATATATATATATATATATATATATGTGTGTATATATATATATATATATATATATATATATATATATATATATATATATATATATATATATTTATTTATATTTATGGCAATTGAAAATCCATAAATTTTATACTAATATTTTCTACACTAAGTAGAGTCACATGATTTTATAATAAATAGTGCCTTTAAAGTATGATCCGGATAAATGCAAAACAAGAAATTTGCAAGTATGAGTGAACGTCTAACAAAGTTTCATATAAGCCTCAAAGCTTCTGTGATCTATCCACACTATTTGTAGGAAAAGCTGTTGAAATTTATAGTGTGGATATTTTTTAGCGATTTAGATATACCGATAGTCTGTATTCACCGTTGTTATATTACATTGAATAACTACGAGATTAACATTTATTCATCTTATCTATAAAATGAGTACTAAAGCGTAACAGGCAACTAGATTTATTCGTTTATTTATTCGATTTATTCGTTTAAGCTTTTATGATTAATCAAAAAAACAGGTATAAGTAGCATTTAAAATATATCTAATTTGCTATTTTTAATCATATTCATAACACACAGTCTACACTCTTGATATAAAAAATAAATAAACCATTAAGCCAGTCAATTACTGGATCTATAACGTATTTTTACACTTATTATACATAATTATTTATAGTAATAGTTTTTGTTGTAATGTTAGGGAAGGCAAACGTGCATACAACTTACCTAATGGTAAGTGATAATTGCTGATAATAAAATTCACTGTCAGGCAATCCACGTTGTTACCTGTAATTGTACCCTGGATACCAACACTCACCGTACGAAACACAGCGGCGTTACACTAATTCATGTTGGTATTCTGCGAACGCGTAATCTTTCCCCAGTCGAGACGACTCTGTCATATTGTTGCTGGAAACTTAAAGCACCGTGGTTTTGCTGTTAAAGCATGTATGACTTAGATATTTATTTTATTAGTTAATATATCTATTAAAAATTACACGGACGAAGTCTACGACAAAACTGAGAATAAACTAATCTATACCAATAAGATTATACCTTTTATTCAGCTATTACCTCTCGTTACTAATTATTAAGTTACGTAAAAGTTATCAAAGAAAATATAAGTAATTATATTAGTAACTTTCCGAATCCATTAATTCCATTGATTTAACTTATTGTGATGCCTTCTTACCAATCGCATACGTAAATACGAGAAATAATTTCTATAAGCTCTTTATTTTTTGGTGTAACACTGAGTCAACTTTTTCTATTCAATTCAATTCATTCTATTCATCAATTCATTTATTATCGGATAACAATGATCCATTAATACATTTACATTAATACATTTAAATAAATTACAATTAATACAAAACACACACAGACAAAAACATAAAATAAACAGAGAAAATAAAACAAACAAAGAATAACAATAAACAATTAGGTCTGCTCCACTAAGATTATAAAATGATTTAATGACAAATATAGTTAAAATGTCAACTTAAAGCATTAATAGCGACTTCGATATTTATTTACTTATGAGGGTATTATTATTAATTATTTATTTATTTATTAGTCAGTAAGTGAAACTTGGCACAATGGTTCAAGTTCTGACAGTCATAACGGTCTGCTAATACCCTCAGGATGCTGTTCGGGCTGACCCGGACCCGAGGATACAGGGATGTGCACCGTTTCCGCATGGTCGTATAGAAACAATCGACTCGTGCCTCGGCGAACATCCCCGACGCGCTACAGAACGGAGGCAGCCCCAATAACGCCCTGAACGCATTGTTGTATTGGACGCGTAAGGCGCTGTACTGCTTTTGAGTATAGAACAGCCACAGGCCGCTCGTGTGCAAGGATGTACAAAACGCTCTAAATAGAGTAATTTTGACATCCCGTGAACATCGAGCAAACCTGCGGGCAATCATATTAGCTCTTACAGACAGCGCCCTCCGCTCCCGCTCAATGTCTGTATCGTCCCTCAGGTCAGAGGTTACAAAGTGTCCTAGGTATTTAAACTTGTCTACTCTGCGAAGTGGCGTACCATTCAGCTTGACGGAGGGAATGTTACCCTGACACCTACCCCTGGCCCGAAATACCATACACTCACTCTTCTTTGTATTATATACCAGACCGTGATTTAGTGCATAGCTTTGCAATATGCCAAGCAGCTTAGACAGCCCACAGGCCGACGCACTCAGCAGCACCATGTCATCAGCATAACTAATATTAAATAATTATTAAATTACGTTATTTATCGTATTAGTAAGTATGTGGATATGAATCACTAGCGTCCAATCTGTGGAAGATATTTCAACTCGATATTCCACACTAGATAATTGACGTCTGTTCTAGGGTGAGAACGATATTAGATCTATGATACTCAGAATGACATCATCAAATGACCGGACAAGTGTGAGTGTTGGCTAATTTTTCCGACTAATATTTAATTATTTTTTTTTCGGAAAATGTAGATGACAAAGGAATACACATTTCACCAGATAGTATTCACCTCAAATAAGACTCAAAACGCAGACGCATTATCGCACCCGAAGACTACCAATAATTGAACCTTAGGTTCCCTACGCTCACCAAACAAAACACACCAAAGATACGTTACTACTTCATGCTGGTGTTTTCTGCGAGCGTGGTTTTTCCCAGTTGAACCGGCCCATACAAGCTATAGCTGGACATTAGCTATAGCGTTGCTCCACTTTTGAAACGTACCACATAAAAACAATTTGTTTCTGTAATCGTATAATTATTATTCCGTATGTAAATAAAGTATATAAGGCTACTATTCAGATCAAAGACAGATATAACAAGTGGATTTAAGCGTTTCATTAGAACGACCTAGCTTTACATAGAGGTCGTTGAAATAATCATTACGCTATTCAATCAAGCCGCAGTTAAACGGATATTAAACCGGTCGGTGGACATAACAAAGTGAGTCTAAAGATTATATGGTAAGCGATCGATCATTCTACTATTTACTCAAATAACATTTATATATATATATATATATATATATATATATATAAATGTTATTTGAGTAAAAATACAAAGATATATTGAATGTCTTCAAAGGAAATGGAAAAAAAATCATAAAAATCATCAAAAAACGTATGTTCAATGTTAAGCATCAGTAAAATATATCGGCAAATAAATGTAAAAAGAATATAAATGTACTATCTAGAACACAAATACTGGCAAAGAAGCACTCGCTCATAGTATTCCGGAGTGAAATAAAAGACGATCTAGTTATATACTAGAACATTTTTGTAGCGTTGCATAGATGGCCAAATTACGTTAATAAATACATGAGACTTGACATAACCTGAATTGGAGAGAGTTCGCCAATAGGACCTGCAAAATGTACAATTTTTATTTATTATATTGACTGTAATAAACAAGCACACTTTCACTTCAACTTATGGCAAGTGATTCCTGCGGTCCATGACATCTACATTAATCCTTGACAAGGAATCATAATGCAGACGCGTTGTAACCCTTGAGGACTGAGATAGAATGCCACGTCACCAGTAATTAAGGTCTCTCACTCACGATTACTGTTTGATGAGAAGTTGCGTATCCGAAGATGTATCCGATACTTGGTTATGTCCAAGTTATTCATGACTTAAGAAATTTAAATAAAAATCCCAATTTACATATTAAAATGTATCTTATGTATTATTAAATTACCAATAATATATGCGAGATTTTGTTTAATATTTTGAAATTTTCTGATAGGCAAACAACTAGATAGATACTTATTCAAAACCCAAAATAAGGTAGAAAAATGTATTTTTAAGTTAAGGCTACAAAACCAAATATTGTTGTACGAAAAAAGACACGTTTTATTTAAATAAACTGACTCCCAAAACCAAATGTATGAAATGTTACAATTCGTACAAATTACTGAATGAACTTCCTTGATATATTAGCCATGCAATAAGTTTAAGTTAAGCAAATATTATTGTAACATTTTTATAAATCGCCCTTAACCTTCTCTTGTACCACTCAATTATGATAAACAAGTATTGTTAATTCACTAGACTAGTTATACTTTGTGTGTACGATTTTAAACTAAGATAATTTACTACTACCTCCCTTTTTGGGATATTCTTTCTTTTTTCTTTAATTAATCTATAGTTTTAATGTAACAGTAATTCTAAGTTTTATTTAAATTAAACTTCATCCGGAGGAGGGGCTTAGCAACTGTAACACAGGTCTAAGACCTAGCACGGTTGCTAAAGAGAAGAAAATAAATAGTTGAAATTGTAATTGTAAATCAAATAATAAATAAATAAAAATAAATAGTTGTTATCAAAAAACGACCAGCATGCAAGTTTGCTGGAAGTCGATTTTGCAGTTGACTCAGATGGTGCTTTATATATGCTTTACGGGTAGGGCAGTGAACTATGAATAATCCGTCATAATAATGACGGTGATTGGGGTGATGGGATAAACAAAAACAAAAATTAAATAAACAATAGAAATGGCATACGAAATTTTAGTAATAATTTTAGATAGATCTTTTTTAAATACATAATTAAATACACAAACAAACTCAATATGAAAATCAAAACAATAGCACGTAACCCCGTTAGGTAGCACAATACTTACAAATTTATTGATCACAACCATTGGTTATATGTTCGTTAATTTTTTATTATCCTTTGTATAGGACCACGACCTAATGTGGGTACGAGCAAATTTCATTATTTATGTATAGTATATGTATGAATGTTCAAATATATAATAATTTGAAAGACGACCACACAAGTTGGATTATATTTTTTTTAAGTTTATCGCTTTTAACCTTTTAATTTAGATGTCTCGAGCCCCAATGGTCACGGGGGAGGGATTGAGGTGTTTGACGTCCTGGTGTTATATTTCAACTGGATTACGGTCAGTTTTTAATCATTAATTTATCGTCCGATGTACGCAGAATGACGCAGGATCCAAAGCCGATGGTAGTACCTAGCCATATTTCTTAATTTTTTTTTATATATCTTAATTTCATATGCTTAAACGAAAGAAAATAAATAAGCGTAAAATATTAATTTGAACTATGTTATTGCAACATAAAAATTACTCCTTTCTGAGACTAAATGAAAATAATTCCCATTTCCATCATCCGACGAGTATTTCCGAATTCATAGTTTGGTCGTGGATTCATTTATATTGTATATAAGCAAAGGACTAATTTGCCCGTCAAAGAAGTAATTAATATTTGCTACTGTATACCAAAATCACATAACACTCACTGTTTCTAGGGTTCAATACCAGGTTGAGTGCATTAAGTTAAAAAAGAACTCCATGTAGAACTGATAAATGTCCAAATACATTAATAACATCTCTAATAGTTTAAACAAGATTATATTAGTTATTTGCCATTCCATTCAAGTCGAACCAAACGTTTCTAGTTCAATGGTGTCTAATTAAGTTACGACTGACCAAGGGCTTCAGCGAATGGACGAGATTACATCGTTATCCGGGAATTGATTACGTCCTGAGTGAACTTACTGCACCGCAAGATAAGCTGTATGGGATTTCAATAGAGATAATTCTCGATCATAATTCATTTGAGTGTACGTATTTCTTTGGTGCTGTTTAAATTATTTCAAATAAATAAACTATTTTTCCAACTGTAGAGTATTTGTTTGTAGCAGCATGAACGGGTCCGCACAACCGCCCTTACAAAATAAAAGTAAAAAAGTAAAATAACACCCCATATATATAAATCTCATAGGGCATAGCCCTTCTCTCTGAAGACTGTGTTAGGGGCATACCCTCACAGAATACGATAAATAGCAGCATAACGCTCCTGTTTTATCTCGTGGGTCTCTTCTATAGGACCTTATTACTAGTGATGAGGCATTCGATCCTATCACTGAGGGATGACAACGCACTATCGAGGATAAATGTGGCCGCAGGAATCACTAACCATCAGGTGTACAATGTGCTAGTTTGTCACACACAATAAAATAAAAAATATTTTCCTTATAATTTCCTTTGCGAGCGTTTGTCTAGGAATATAGAAATTATTAAAGACACATGAATTGGTTGCCACTTAATTTAAAGCCTAACCTAACCTAAGGAAGATAATAATAAAAACATATACCGAAAAAAAAGTTAACAGCCCATATAGCTCATAAATTCTTCTGTTGGTCATAGGCCTTCTCTCCCTTGATAGGATGTGCCTCTCGCACCCTTCACATGGCATCGCTCAACACGAGGGTCCACTATTGGCGTATGTGACGACGTTGAAATATTTATTCTTATTTCTTAGATATGCGGGTTTCCTAACCATATCTTCTTTCACCGCTGAGCGCGTGGTAAAATTAGAACTTAACCCTTTAATTGGAATCGGGAACTCGGTTTGCCCTCGTACCGTGAATTCAAAGCGTTTTTAGAGACCGATACTCGTAGCTCGAAGTCTAAGCGCATGCTTTGAATTTAAAATACCAATCAATGTAATAATTTGATAACCTTTATAAAAAAAAACGATATGAATGTTAAAGCGTATAAATACTAGTTATTTAAAAAAATAATAAAAAATATTTTATGTTATTTTAAATAAGCCTTTAATACTATTTAAGCATATATGTACATACAATTATTTCTTTAGGAAGATCCAAATGTTTAGGAATTGAGTATTAAAAGTTGATGGTTGAGATAATTGTGATGAAAATATTTTAGTATATAGAGTTTAGAACAAACCCACCGTTGTGGTAATTCTATTAAGAATTACATATATATATGAAATCTATCCGTAATAAAACGTCTTCGTGGCTTGGTGGTGGGAATAATTAATAGCAGTTGCTTTCACGCGAGCTCCGTGCTCGAACTTCAGCAGAAACAATTCTGTCACATTAATTAGAGGTTGTGTAGATTTACTTAAATGTCCTTGGGTTTTGACTATTTTAAACTAATACTGGAATAAAACGCCCATTTTTATGTGATCGTCATCACTGACTACAAATATTCCACTGCTGAAAATAGGCCCCGCTTATAGATTACCACAAACCACGAGCCCTACTCTTGAGCAAACTTCTGTAGGTCGTCGCTTCATCTAGTACCCCACTATACTGTGTCTGACAGTCTAAGGTTACCAATCAACCTTACAGCCCCATACGTTAGTTTCTACGATCTATATGTTCAGCCCATTGCTCCTCCAACATGCTGATTGACCTATGTCGGTCACCCTCGTTCTACTGCAGTTGTCTACGTTTCGTACTCTATCGCGCAGCGAGTGTGCATATCCCGTCTCATGGATTCTGAGATTGTATATACTGTTAATTATATAATTTCTTATATCATAGAGTTTGCATGTTACAACATGTAAAAAAATAAAAAGATGTCAAAATAAATACACGTTTCATCTGATGTTAAGTGATTTCTGCAGCCCATGCAACGCTTCGTCACCAGTAATAAAGGTTTCCGGACCCTAAACTCACCATTGGAAACAAGCCGGTCGGCCAATTTAATCATGAGACCGCGATCTCGGAGAGCAATGTTTACTCATTCAGCTCGATATGCAGACGGATTATCATCGAAACACGAGTCTGTGTCCGTTATTTGTTCAAACAACCTGACAATTCCTTCGTTCAATTTGTCGTTACCAAGGGTATGGAATCATGGCGTTCTAGCTCCAATTAAATTATACGACCAATACGAACAATATCCTAAACCCCAGTGATTTCCGACTTGTTGAACGGTTGCAGTGCCATTCCTTTGTCTTTCCGAGTTCCATTCTCTCACTCCTCATTTTCTTCACTTTGACGCTGCCTCATCTATTGAGTTATTGTCCTTATTGTGTTTTGTGGTGCTCTCCAGGACTTTATTTTTATTTTATTATTATTATTTTTTATTACACTGAGAGTAACAAACTCGCACACAGTTCACCTGATGGCAAGTGATTTCGAGCGCGGCCCATGCTACAACGTTCATCCTTGACAAGGAATCATAATGCAAATGCGTTGACTGAGATGGAATGCCTACTCACCAGTAATAAAGGTCATTGCTCGTAAGCCAAACTTGTGTATGCAAGATGTTCGATGCTAATTACACAAAAACGGCTTGCAATTATGATGATTTGAGTGGCGCTGATTGTTGGGTGTCGGGCACTAAGCATCTCTGCAATGATACATTGACTAAAATCTTGTTAACAGGAACAAGTATAAGATACAATAAGCAAGTGGTAGAGCTACACTGCAGTTTGTTTTTAGCTGCAGAATGAATGGGTCAGCTCGACCGGGGTAGGACCACGCCCTCACAGAATACCAGCGTAAAATAGCAGCATAATGATGCTATGTTTCGTCTGGTGAGTGCAGGGACCCGGAGACGTTTATTACTGGAGACGAGGCATTCCATCTCAGTCCTCAAGGGTGACAACGCATCTGCTTTATGAATCCTTATCAAGGATGAATGTAGATGTCATGGGCACTTAACATCAGATGAACTGTGTGCACGTTTGTTACACTAAATGTAACAATAAAAAAAATATTGACTTCATTTTTTTATGAAAAAGCATGAGAAGCTTTACGATTTAATTGTTTTAATAACATATTTTTAAACTAAGAACTTAGGTTCATAATAAATTTCAAAATTATATTTTATAAAACCGCACATTTCCAAGTAATCGCAAACTTTTTTTTGCATAAAGTTCACCTTTTTGTACATCTGTTTGTCTTGTGCAAATGAAGTAAAAATAAATAAATAAGTGACCCACACATGAAGAAAAGTTTTGCAACACGTACGAAAGATATAAAATATTCAGACATTGCAACATGCAAAACAGTTTTGCGAGTTGCGAAACTTTGTAAGATCTTGCTACGCCAGATAAATCTTCTGAGTGCGGCTGAGCTGATAATATCTGCAGTGTTTACGTTAAAGTTAGGATAAAACAAATATGAAAAGAAATATACATATAAAACCTATATACATACGATTTAAAATATTGCAGTGCAATATGCAAAAGGTTTTTGGATCTTTTTATATTCCGTTGAGGGTGACATATTTATGTGATGTTAATCAAGTAACCGGGGAGCGACCATGCGCACACAGAATACCAGCACATAATAAAACCTAAAAGTTTCATCTACTGAACTTACCTACCATAGATGAAATAATTGCTCGTTTTTCACACTAACATTATAAAAACATAGAACATAACCAAATGTAAAGTTCCAGGATTCATAATGTTTATAAATAAATATATATTTATAAAATTAAGAAAATATCCTTTATATGGCAAATAGTAACAATTTTGGATATAAGAGAGATATAGAGAGGTGAAAGAGAATTATTATTTATACAATTTACTTACTACTACTAACAAAATTATTTTAAAAGCGAGCGAAACTTTCATTTTTGATAATCATAAAATAATAAATTGTTATATAATAATAACATTCTGTATAAGGCGTGAATGTTATATTTAGTAAAAATATCTTTTTTATTGTAGATTACACTTAAACATATATAGGTATATACAATCGGAGCGCCTGTCATTATATGATAGCAAAAGTGTAAAAGTGCTACAGGGTGTTATAATACTGTGAAAGGATAAATGTTTTTTCTCTCGAACTTGTAAATGTGTCATACAAGCATATTATCCTGTGTTGACAATATTTCTTCGGAATAATTGTCAACACAGGCTGCATACCATTTTTTTTCTTACATTGAGAGTTACAAACGAGCACACATTTCACCTTAAGGCAAGTGATTCTTGCAGCCCATGATTACATTCATCTTTGACTAGGAATCATAATGCAAATGCGTTGTAACCCTTGAGCACTGAGATGGAATTCTTCGTCACCAGTAATAAGGTTCTCCGGACCCTACAATCACCAGTCGAAAAAAATTACATTAGTATTCTGTGAGGGCGTGGTCCTACCCCCGATGAGCTGACCAGTTCATTATGCAGCTAGAAACAAACTACACTGCAACTCTACCATTGTTGTATCTCTACCAATGTTTGTAGCTCTACCAATCTCCAATCTATCTAAACGGGTAAGTGTGACGAGGGGAGTACCATGCCCACACTCAATAGAAGCTTAATTTAGCAGCATAACATTGCTATGTTTGGTATGGTTAGAGTAGGGATACGGAGACCCACGTACATAGGAACCAAAGCTTTGCATTATAGTCCTCAGTGATGATAATGCATCTACATTATAAGTCCTTATCGATGCTGAAATCACTATCAGGTAAACTATGTTCTATCCTCCAATATGGTCTCCGAATCATTTCACTTATCAGACGAAACACGTTATACTAATATTTTATGCTGGTACTCTGTGAGGGCGCGTTGCATTCCCGGCCGAGGCAACCCATTCCGTAGCTAGAAACCAGCTGCAGCGTAGTCTATCAATGTCTTTCAATTCTCTTGAATAAATGACACAATTAACTTCGGTGTTGTAATTATTTTGCCGCTTCTTTTCAGGAATTAACGTGGGGGTATTTAATTATGTTGGTCCAAGAATTACTCACGATTCGGTCGAGTCGAGTAAGATGAAGTGGGAGAAGAAAGTAACGTTGGACATTAAGTCCAATTATTTCCGTTGATGTTTCTAATATTTAAACTAATAAAATAAACAGTATATTCAGTAAACATAATATATATCATTAGTAAAATTCCCAGACTGAAAACACATGAACCAATTTTGTGCTTCTCTTACTAATACTGAGTTAAGACCATAAACGTCAAAAAAAATTTGACGGCTCATAGTTTTACATTTTTGTAATAAAACTTCATAATGTATGGCGAAGTTCTTCATTAGATTCACTCATTTTGGCGGATTAAAAACCAATTGAAAAATGGCGCTTTTCATCTATTTAATGGTATCAAAACCAGTTGCATTTGAACAGTTCAACCAAAGAGATTTTAGTGTAGTTTTTACTTATACAATACGAAAAAGTTCCGTTTTTCCGCATGCAGCTCACCTGATGGTGAGTGATCACCGCCGCCCATGAATACCAGAGCATGTTGATGTTGAATGAGCAGAGTTGAATACCGCAACACCAGAGTGTAGGTCCCTAAGTGGTATCGCGTCGGAAACACCGCTGACGACAGCTGATTCCACAGAGTAGTTGTGCGTGGTAGGAAATTTCGCGTGAAGCGCACAAAACGAAATTTTGAATTCTGTCGTGATGTACGATGCTTAAATTGATGCTTGCATCGGCTGGAATATTTATATGTATATATATATATATACATGCATGTTTGAATATTTATAAATTTTTTTAGTCGCAGTGAAATAATAATTTCTATATATTTTATAAAATAACATTTATAGTAATTTATTTTATATATTTTTATTTACATATACTTGTTTATTTTCCACTAAGTACTCAATATGTCGATAATAATAGTGAATTATTAACTAAATAGTGTTAACGACACTCGTGTCAATGGTATAGTTGCAGTTTTGTTAGCGGAGCCATTTTAACAATAGCGTACTTATAATATGAAATAGTTATTCATATGTCACACCTGCTACCGGCCTTGACGTAGTCCGTTAAAAATCATACAATGCTACTTCGCAATCGCAACATCGATGACTCACAGTAAGCGAACGAGTAAGGACGAATATTGAAATGCCTAAATCCGGTAGTGTTAGAAAGAGCAAAATATAATTTACTGATTCATCGCTTTTTGGCCTTGATGTGACATGACATGTGAGTATTTTAAAAATAAAGTTTAATCGTAGTTCCTTAAAGTATTAGTTTCTTTGCGATGGTGTTGTAGCAGATCCGCAAAATCATTCGTTTGTTAACAAAATTATTTTTAATATGAAATGAAATTTCAATTGTCGCATGACATTCTCTAGGTGCGTTACGTGCATTTTATGTTTTTGTTTTCATTTTGTTTTGATACTCTAAATAAATATAGATATGGAAATAAATATGGACTTGCCATTGTATTAGGAATTATTTCCGCCAGTTTCGAGATATATTATTGATTAAAGTAGATAAAATAATTTGACACAAATTGAATCTGTCATCATCCACACAGTCCGGTTTTAATAAAATAGTGGCCATTCTACTAAAACTTTTCAAGAGCTTTTTAAAACAATCTAGAAAGTAACATATTCACGACCTCAAAATGCCATTGCCAAAATGCGAAAAATCATTTACTGTGAAATTTCACATGTGAAATCACTGTGAAAAAACTAAATAATTTCATCAAATGAAAATGAAATAAAAGTAGCATTCATTTCCATGTCTACTCCGTTGGGTTAAGTATGTTAATTTCATATTAATTTTGTTAATGTTTGTAACACGTCATTTCTCTAAGCTTAGTCCGGAGTAGTATATGATTTTTATGTTTTAGAATGATTTTAATTCTTCTAAGCAAAAATCATAAAAAATTATTATTGTTTTGTTTCTTGATTTCAATAATATTATACTTTATTTTGAATAAAGTCCACATTGCATTTCACTAAACGTAAAAAAATATATGTACAACTTGATAAGTTTATTCAACAGGTTACTAATTCATTAGGCAATACCCAAAAAGACTGATGTTTCCGAACTTGTAAGAAAAAGAAAACGTAATGTACCAGCCTATACGTTACAATGATACGCCGGATGATATTCGCCTCCTCTCTAGCCATCTGTATTGGAGCATAGACAATGAACTTCCATGGCTCATCAGGTAACTTGTAAGTAAGAACCGCAACATGTAAGCACTCGTATATATTAATATATGGTCGTTAGTCAGCTCCTGTCACCGCAATAATTTCGCAAGACTTTGGGACGCCAAATTTAATAGCTTTGAGAACTCGCAAGTCACGGTTAATTTAGCCATCGTTTATAAGCGTTGTCGTAGTAGTTAAAGTATCTGGCAGCAGCGTCGAGTGTCCTTCTTTCGAATTCCATCACATTTTATTATTTTTCATAAATAATAATTGTTTAATGGGCTTGTTTGTGGGTTGTATCCCATATCCCGGACACTACATCCTACATAAAATAAAACTATTATAATATAAAAGTAATATTAATAACTTAAAACGACTAAGTTCACGGGTTTTAGATATTGTGATGAAAATTGAGAGCGCCTTTAGTCTTATAGTTTCAGACACTGTCTGTTAAACTTAACGTCGTATTTTAATCTACCATTCGACTAGACAGAATTCAACATTTATCCTCATTATTTCTACAGTTGAGAGGTTTGTGAAACAGTGCACACTGCACTTTGTTTCTAGCTGCAGAATGAATGGATCCGCTCGACCGGGGTAGAACCACGCCCTCACAGAATACCAGAGTAATATAGCAACATAATGCTGCTGTGTTTCGTCTGGTGAGTGTAGGAATCTGGAGACCATTATTACTGATGACGAGGCATTCAATCTCAGTCTGCAAGGGTGACAACACATTATGATTCCTTGTCAAAGATGAATGTAGATGTTATGGGTAGCAGGAATCAATTACCGTCATGTGTGGTCGTTTGTTACTCAATATAATTAAATAAAAAAAGTTGGCAATCCACTTCTGTGCGATTGAGGCAAAATTTTCTGCCACGCGAAACTAATCTGTGAATTCAGCTATCGCCAGCAGTATTTCCGCACCGATACGACTTAGGGACCATTAAGAAAATGTCCTACTCCGTAGCTGGAGTTGTTAAAAGAAATATTAGTCATGTACGCTAGCATTATTTTTCCATAACTAAAAAAAGGTCTGGTATTTTGTGAAACCGTGGAAAGGACAAGGCCTCGACCTATTCACATTGGATGTAGGAAATAGCTACATTGAGGCAGACAGAATATTATCAAACAATCTACCAATATTTATTTACGTTATATCGTCGCTCATAGACGCTATATAAAATATAGTTATTCTAAAGCTGACTGAATAGGCCCAATCTTAAAAATAAAAGTAAAATATATAAAAAGCATATAAACCTAAGTCCTTCTGCAGCTTCTTCTCTAGAGAGAGCGTTAGAGTAAAGTCTTTCACTAGACTCTACTGCGGTTTGTCGAACTTACATAATGTATTTAATTTATTTGCAACGCAGGTTTCCTTGTGACGAGTTCCTTTGCGTGATAAAACAACAAGAAAATTTCATTGGTGACAGTTTCGGGGATCGAACTTTATTTGCTCGTTAAAATTGAACGCTTAGCTCTGTTTCTTATACATCTTACCTGAACCGAAATATAACATTTACTGGAACCGCACGTAAAACTATAATAGAAAACGACACATCTATAGATAAATTCTCAGTAGTAAACAAAGCCTGTTTTGCCCTTCACGGACAAATTATAGTGACTTTGAAAAGTGAAAGCCATGATGAAGATCAAAAATCGAAATTTCTATTAAACTATAATTCGTCAGATATTATTTGCTCAAATTATTTTTTCTCTAGTCACAATAAAGAAATACTATTGAAGAATTCAATGAACACTCATGGAAACCGTAGAGCGTTCTACTAATTGCAAGAATTATCTAAGTCCTCCGAGTTGAAAATGCATTTGCATTATGATTTCTAATCGAAGATTAACATAGGATGTTACGGGTTGCAGAGATCTTTTACATTTTGTACGTCTAATACAGGTTATATAAAAATATATAAAAATTGTGTTGAATTTCAATTGTCAAATATTACTCAGCAAAATAATTTGTAAATACTAAAATTAACAAAAAATTCAAGTTATATTAACTTACTAAAAATTCTGATCTATTCTGCATCATATTGATATCATATCATATTCCATTAAATTTTCTATTGCTGTTCAGTATTATTCATACGTTTTGGACCCCGTACACTGCTAAGAATCCTTACCCGTATTAGAATTACTCGGTTAATCTTACCCTTGAGAAGTTATTACAAGTTTGGTTAAACTTACGGCAAATTAGATATTTTAGGAATGTACCCTTGGGGTTTATTGGGCCAAAACGTGTTTTCTTAAAGCAGTACATTAAGAAATCGTTAAACATAGAAGTGAAATAAGAAGTATACATACATTTATATCATAAAAAATCTAAAAATATGACATGTGCAATACAATGCATCTAAGATGTTTGTGATAGTGGCTTTATCGACAGGTCAGGTAAGGTCATGAGATCAGTAATCTTAATAATTAACTAACTAAACAGTTTGAAACGCTAGGAATTAAAAAGAGTTAAAAAAAACGATAAAATCCGTAAAATTAGTTTTATTCAAATTTTTCACTTATTGGCAAAATAGCATAGTACCAACGTGTCCATCCTGAATGAACTTAAAATTTAGGCTGTCCACCATATACCTACGTAGGATCCTGGAATATTTCAGTCACATTGCCAGAAAAAGCAGTGACAACTTAGAAAAGCTAGTTAGCTAGTCACAGAAAATCGACGGGACAAGACCTAGAGGTGGAAGCCCAACACGTTGGTCTGACCAGATCCGCACCACTCTCGACACATTGGTTAATAAATTTGCAGCAACGCTCTGCACATGGCACCAGATAGGGGAAAGTGGCGACGGATCATCAACGACAGACTGTTCCCACAAGATGGTCACGACCCTCAGCATTGAGGAAACCGACGCGAGGAGAGGGAGAGGCAATACAATTACCAATTATTATTGTTGGGGGTTAAAGGGTTTATTTATATTATCTATTCTATATCCTACTGGTTGGTCAATAAAATAAATTAATAAAATAAAATAAAATATATTAAGATCAACCAGACGGGAGCCTCTCGACAGGTGCAGTCCAGACGGCCGAGGATTATGCAGAAAGGGAAAGAAACCAGTGGACGATAAGAACGGTATCGAGAACGAGCACCACCTTCTGTAGGTTTATAATTGTTATTAGTATTAAACATTTAAATAATAATATATATCTATATAAAAAATGCTATTTCTGACAAGAAACGCCATTTCTCATCAGAAAGCACCACGGCAACCAGTTTATATATAATTATTAATAGAAAAAAGACATGAATAATATGGAAAGGAAAATGTTTGACCAATACTGATCTAACAATATAGAATCATAATGTAGTCAAAGGGGAATGATTTGAGGAATAATGTGACACATTTAAATATTTTTTGCTGATATACTTCACGACTTTATTATATTTCATACTTTATTTTTTACGAAGTAGAATCCACCACCGTTACTAAACTAAATTGTAGAAATATTGACTTGACCGAGCTATGGTAATATTTATTATAATAATAATATTAATTTATACCTTTTTGGCACACATAAATAGCAAAATCAGGTACAGTAAAAACAATTAAAACGAACAAGTTAAATACTTTTTACCTAATCAAAAAAGAAAAACAAAAAATTATAAATAAATGGAAGACAATTGAAAATTTGTTACCGTAAAAATACACATATTACACGCTATAATAAATCCATAATCTTTCAATCAGCAACCAAAAGAAGTTTCCGTGGCAGATTTTGATCATCTCATTGCAAATAGATATTAATGTTTTTGTTTAAATACTTTCAGTTTAGTAAATATGAAATAAACTGTCAAATGTCTTACGCAAAGTTCTCTCTTCCAAATCATATTCAGTTATTTATTATCAAGTCAAGTATTTTGTTCAGTTGTTTCATTTTGTAAAGAGGACCCCAATTCTGTAGCTAATTTAAATTTCGACAACAGGTTATTCATGGATCAGAAATTTGACATTAATACAGGCTTATTTTTACTGTCTGTTATGATATACGGGGAATAGCTAATACAAAAGATACTCTTGGCCTTTTGTTTTAGATAATAATCATTCAGATTCGGAGAAAATAAACTAGTACAGTCTTTAATAATTCTTCGTATAAATCGTAATAAATTTTATAATTCCTTTTTCGAATGTACGGAACTCTATTGAGGGGTTTATTATTTTATTACGTTATACACACATCAAAGTTTTACACATAGAAAAAATATTTTTAATAATGCTATATTATTTGCCAATTGAGCTACCAAATTAATTAATATTATTTTGTGTTTTTAAATAAAATGAAGTCATACAAACCTATGAAACAATAGTAAAAAGGAAAATGAAGCTTCAATTAAAATAAAACAATCTATTTATTTTTAAAGGGATTTTGATTAACAAATTTATAAAAAAAAAAAAAATTACTCCCTTAGCTCGAACACATGCAAAAATCCTCCTGGGTATACTGAAGGCCATGTTATCCAGTCTCCAGGTTTTGCGGGAGGTTGGCAGGGTCTGTGGGAGTGGCTGGTGATTCCAAGCAGCTCGCTTGAGAGTATCCCATGAGTGCTCGACCTGGTTTTAGTCAGGCGTGCCGGTCGGTCGATCTCATTTATCATCGAGAAACACGAATCTGTTATTCGACAAAATCGTCGATAACGACCGTTTCGTAGAAATTTGCCGTCAGAGAGCCGTTGTATGGAATCAAAGGCGTTCTAGCTCCAAGCAATATTCCGTTCCAATTCGACAACGATTTGCCGCCTTCCTGAACGGTTCCAGGCAGTCCTTTATCTTTTCGAGTCTCCAGGCTTTCTCTGGACAAAGACACGTTGGCTATCTGGGTCAGTACTGGTCCGAGTATACGCACGCTGCATTGCTCATTGTAATCTGCGTTGTTGTCTTTGCCGTGTGTTCAGCGGTGCTCTCCGGGACCTCGCTGCTCGTAATCCAAACTGGTGTAAGAATTTCGAAAGGTTTGCAACTGTGATCTGATTGGACTCGAAAGATGTTGACTGTTGGATTAAGGACAGTCAGCAGTCTGATGTAACTTCTGAACGGCAGTAAGAACAGCTGCTAAAAGGGGTATTAGCCAAGTTACCCCTGCTTAGGTTCCTTTGTTTAGTAGTTCGGATGCAGGTTTGAGACGCAGATTTCAAAATTTTTCAGCATTAATAATATAATCTTATAATATTTTTTTCAAAGTGAACGCAAACTTTTTTAAAGCGCGTATATATGTACGTACTTCAATTGTTAAATTTTATTAACAAATTTCCTCAATGATGATGTTCTCTGGTTATTGCCAGATTACATCAATTGCGCAGAATATCTTATAGTGCTGTCAGAATTTACGCAAACAGATGCACTCACTCCCTTATTCCAACAGGGCCATATTATATACAACACAGCCAGGCATGAAAACCAACAATTTTGTCCTCTTTCCTCGGTAAGGAATCGAACCGCAACGCAACAGCCAGCTACTCTAACCACTACATCACCTGAGCTCAATAATATTGTAATACTGAACGACAAAGAATAAAAGCTACCCTCGGAGACAATTACGTGCGGCTATGTGAGTATCTTAACCGCCTCGGCGCTCGTCAATATCCGTATTAGCCCAATTTAGAGGTCGTCACTAACGAGGGTAACGTTTTCCGGTTCAATGTTGCACTATAGGTCGGAGAATTTCATGGAAATTGATTCCAATGTTAGGCGAGTAGGAAAGGAGGACTGTTTCACGCAAATCATAACAGTTTCGAGAATTATTTTGGTACAATATAATCTTTATCCGTATTATTATTTGTTGCAAGAGTGGACGCAACAACTAAATTTATTATCTGTGTGCATAATGCACAAGTTGTGTATAATCTATGGATGTCCCTTCTTACCCTGACGTAAGCGCTAGCACAACGTATCCATTTTATAGTGTATATTATTTTGTTTAATAAATCCTTGTTAATCCTCATTATTATCCATATTGGTCGTGATTAAATGAATTATTAAAGCGGGTAAGTTCGGCTAGGACGCTTTAATAATTCTTGGGTTTCAATTTTAATAAGCTGCTTTTAATTATCTTATTAATATTATTATTGTATTTTTTTGGGAACACATTCCACCATTTATCTCGTTTCGTCTCATTTGTCTCGAAACTGTGTTCTTTTACCGCTCTATCTTAACACTGAGGGTCATCTATTTGGTCTTGCTTACGCCGTACTAAATAATTCAATAGTTATAATAGCGACATATATATCAGCAGCAAGATTTACATATATTTTATTTTATCTAAGTTGTTTGTTTATGTAACATTGTGTTCGTCAGGGGCACTATGTCTAATAAATAATAACTTTCTATCTTATTAACTTATTTAATTGGTCTTATTAATTAAATTCTATTTATCCGTTTTGGTCCTGATTAAATGAATTATTAAAGTGGATAACCTACGTAGTTAGGACAGTAGCTGCATTCGAATTTGAACTGGTTTTGTTTATTGTATTAATATTATTCGTTTCAGTCCTTATTAAAGCTTAGTAGCTAGGACGTTCCATTTTGAGCCGACTTTATTTATCATATCATATTAATTTTATCCGCTTCGGTCGTTACTAAATGAATAATTAAAGCGGAAAAGTAAGTGTATGCTTGGGTAGCGTAAAATTATACAAAATTAAAACCGACATACAGTATAAAATCTCAATAAATCTAATAAAAAGCTTGATCTAACTAAATTAAATACAGAAAGTGAATAATCATATTAAATACAATATAGAGCGACGACCTGTTTACACTTGCGAAAACGCTTTGGATGCAAGTTTACAGTAATCCGTAGAAGCCAATGTTCAGCGGTAACCTAATAAGAAGTCGGATTAAAATAGGGATGATCATAACGAAAAAGGAAAAGAAAATATTTCTGAGGTATTTCGCCGAGTTGAATGAATTAATTGGCTCGATCGCGTTAAGGTCTTGGCCCTCATACGATAACAGCAAAAAGCAGTATGACGCTCCTGTTTTGTCTGGTGAGTGTGGGATCTGGAGACCCTTATTATTATTATTAATAATAATAATAACATTTGTATATACCTTTTTGGCACACATGAATAGCAAAATCAGGTACAGTAAAAACAATTGAAACAAACAAGTGAAATACTTTTACCTAATCAAGAAAGAAAGAGAAAAAATGATAAATAAATGAAAGACAAATGAAACATGTTGTTTAACGCCAAATAAATTAATGGATCTCCACTCAGACACTGTTGTGACTTATGGTCACAACCCTGATATTCCGTGAAGCCTACACAAGAGAAGTGGTGGTCCCAATTTTATATACTATTATCAAAAAAAAAGTATAAAAAAATAACAAAGACAATAAATAATAAAAAAATCATACAGAAAAAAAATAATAATTATAATATGAAAGTTGATAAGTTATAGGTATTGTGCTTTTAACAGCTTACAAAAAAATAAACGAATAACAGAAACAATAGCTAAAGAAAATTTTATATCGGGTGCCCACTCGATTAATTCATTTGAGTTTGCTGTGCTAGTTATTAGAGTATATGTTTCGAACAAGGTACTTATCATGATTATCCTTTTGTAATTCCATTACATATTTGTCACCAAATTACCATTCCACCTCAGTCCTCAGTGCGCAAACCCGTCTGCTTTATAATTCCCAATCGAGGATGAATGTGAGTGTCATTGGCCGCAAGAATCATTTACCATTACGTGCTCGTTTGTCAACTTTAGCACAATAAAAAAAGACATCTCATAGCTTTTTTTGAACGGGTTTGATAGTTTACAATATATTACATCGTTTGAACAGGTTTGACCCTTTACAAATTTTTACAATCTAGAGGAAAAATTATATCTGAATCGTTATTAATATATAATAAAATACTAAATTTAACTGTTGATTACGTGGTGTGTCGCTTAGTGTCCAAGCGCTCGATTTTAATTTAGCAGAATCTACGAATACTAGTCGATACGAGTCGTATTTTCTTTTACGCATGTACAACGGATTTTAAGGAAATTTCTCGGCTGATTTCGCCGATTCTTCATTATTAGTTAGGGGTTGCTCTCAAATAAGTGCCATTAAAATTTAATTAAATTTGCATCAGTTGTTTTTCGCTGCTACCCTCATACCTCAAGTAACGTCAATACGTTATTTACTACGTATACATAATTTAGAATTGAACGCTGAATGTGATATTAAATGATTTGAACGTAAGAATTAAATTGTCTTATTAACATCACAAATTAAACACATAATTTAAGTATTAATTTCAAGTTAAAGTTAAGTATTTATTTTATTTAAATAAAATAAATACTATTTCAAAAAAATTAAATATAATATTAATTTTTGTTTATGTAAATTTTTGACAATTTTACAAAACAGCATTTTTTTTGTAAATCAATTGTACTAAATTGTATTTTCAAATAAATATTAATAATGATACTTACATAAAGAGAGTAATTTCCGATTTTATATAATGATTCAGTACTTATGTTTGAATCACATAATTACATATCTGGTGTTCAATTCTAGAAAAACAAATATATATTATTACAAATATTTATATCTTTATTGACTATTATAGATTGCAATTATTATATTTCAACAATTATATAGTGATTACAAATTAAATCCAACATATTGTTTACCTTCTAAAATAAAAACTTAAAATTGCAGTTAACAATTGTCGTAACGGAATTTTTGGCTTCTTCGTACCACGGCTCGATCTCCGAGGAAAAAGTACGTTTTCAACATTCTCCTTATTCCGAAAAAAAATATGATATATTTCATTAGCCTAGGTTGTGTTAAGGCGCCAACATTATATTTTAAGTATTCAAAGCAGAAAACCCGCAAAAGTTATGTGTTCACGTAAATATATGCTCACGCAAGATTTTATTGCGAAGAAGGGTTTTATGAGAAAATTCTCGTTTTGATGATTTTGAAATTACGACCGTATAAATTGCGGTTCTCTTATTATAATGATAATAAACATGAAATCTTTGAGCGTTTTTCGTGCGTACATTTCAATCAAGCATTAATACATTTAAGAAATCAGACAGTGCATTTTATGAAAAATTGGATTGCTGAGTATAATAAACAGGAAGTGTTTGTTCATAAGTAGATTATTTAATTTTATATGAAACTACATAATATATATGAAGCAAAGGGTGACAATCGAGTTCACCTGATGTTAAGCGATGACTGCTGCCCATAAAAACTATCACCAACATACTCAACGATGATTCAAGATGCACTTACGTTTTCACCTCTAAGGACTGTGATGATGAAATTAAGGGCACACACGAGCGCACAGTTCACCTAACGGGAAATGGCACTTAATGGCAGGCCATTAGCTTAATATTTAAGATAGACTTACGTTGAGGAGTTCGTGTTCAAATCAACTCATCAAGTTAGTCAAATAAATTCATCAAGCTTTTCGATAATTGTTAACAAAATTTATCAGTTCCGATTTTCAATTTTAATAGAGGTCGAGCCATGCTTCGGTTTGGTTCTAGCTAAAACATAAATGAGTCAGTTTCACCGAAGAAAGACCCGACCCTCACAGAATGTCAGCGTAAAATTTCATTATAAATATGAAAACTTCAATGTTACTACCATGCAGAAAAGCTTTCGCGACGAAGCTCTACAAGTGTTTGCGTTATATTAACCTATTAATTATGTACAGTGCAGTGACTGCCTTTGTAAATTATACTAAATATAAGCTATTATAGGATCTGAAAATGTTGATAAATAATAAAAAAAAGGAAATTGTAAAAAGTACTCCTAAAAAAAAACTTTTTTTTAAAGATTTATTAGCAATACCATTAACTGATATTCCGGGTATCCATCCACTCCAACTAAGCTGAAAATGCGTGTGCTATGAAATTTTTCACGACAATATTTGAATGGTAGATGCGAACCTACGACCTCAAGTTTCGCAAGCCGTACCCTAAACCATTAAGCTATTAACGCTTCAGTAAAATAAAAGTGAAAAGTAGCTGGGCATAGGCCTCCTCTTTAGAGTATGTTAGAGCACAGTACACCACGCGGCAGCACTGCGGATTTGCGGTCTTTACATGTCTTTCAAATATTTTTTTATGATTATTATTTCTTAGATGTGTATTATTACTTTTTCTTCACCACCGAACACGTGATAATTAAGCACTTATGATCGCAATTAATAATTTCATTGGTGTTTGCACCGGCGATCGAACTCGGTTCCTCGCGTACCGTGAATTAAAAGTGAGCGCTTCTTCTACCCTGACCTACCACAGCTCTAAGGCAATTTATTAAATTAAAATTAGCGGGGTGGTCTAGCCAGAGAAATAATAATGATGTTATTGACTGGTGCTACTGACGTGGACAAAGTGTAGAATGTGGCTACATTTTCTTTATAGAGATAATCAATTTTGTGTTTTACTTGAATCCAACATGACTGAACCCAACATGCGACTGATAGTCATCGATAAACTATATGCTATAAATTGCTACGACAAAACTCAATTATATCTATCAGATATCGATATGCCACCGTTTTCAACCTCGTCGTACTGTTGACAACGTAAACCTGAAACGTTGTAGATTTTTTGTACAGATACTAATTTTAAATGAGCACATAATTCACCTGATGGCAAGTGACCAAAACGATCCTGAAATCTCAACAAAGGGCCTAGATGCACCTGCACTAACACCATGAGGACAACGATTTTTTTTTATAGATAAAAGGGAGCAAACGAGCTGCGGGAACACCGAGGTGCTCATCAACGCCCGTGGACAAGCGCAACACCAGAGGAACTGCAGATGCATTGCCGGCCTTTAAGTAAGGAATAGGCTCGCTTCTTGAAGGACCCTAAGTCGTACTGGTTTGTAAAAACCGCCGAGGACAGACCGTTCCACAAGGCAGCTGTGCGGGGCAGAAAATTCCACGAGAAGCGCACGGTAGAGGAATACCAGACATCCACGGGGTGAGGATGGAATCTGGTTGCCTGTTGTGTCGTCCGATGACGGAACTCGGCGGCAGGAGTCGTTCCAAACAGTCCCCGTGGTATATACGATAAAGATGAAATGCCATGCCATTTTAACTACCGGTTACCTAGAGTCACGCCGCAGCTCTATAAAAACTACAACGTAAATAAGTTCCTCTCAAGTCCTAAGCTTGATAGGTTTAGGGACTTATTGAGCTACAATAAGAATAAAGAGATAAGCACTATTCATAATTCCTTGAATCGGATGACTGCTTATTTTCAGATATGGGATGAACATTTTTAAAACACATTCAATGGTTTCCTATCTGCGAAATGAATGGCCTTTCTTCTACCTGATCTTCCCCAATCGCACTGATTGGAAAGGACTATTTCGTCACAGAATACTAGCGTAACGCTGTTGTATTGCGTCTGAGGAGTGAAGGTATCCATCATTCTATCTATGCCCTCAGTAGTGACAACGCATATGTATAGTGATTTCTTATCAAAGAGGAATGATAAAATCATGGGACTAACATACTATCAAATGAACTGTGTGTTTTTTTGTCACTCTAAGTTTGTACATAATAAAGAAATCTTGTAAGAAAAATATCTTAAGATTAATTGTTAATCACAGTTGGTTAAACATTTATTATTTCTGATTATTTCTACTCAATTGTCTCAATTGATAATGTTTTTGAATATCTTATTATTATTTTTAACAAATCAAAGATATAATATTTCAACAAATTCTACAAACCTCATTGACAACATCGTGACTGTTCCAACAATTAGGAAAGACCTAATATATATAATAGAATTTTAGAAAGGTCTATGCCCAATAGTGTGATTTATATAAACAGGTATAAATATATTACTTTACTTTTCTTTCTTACATATTTAATTTTAACTTTAATAACTTTCTACCTTTGAATTTACTTACTGTGTTAATTTCACTTTGATAATGTCAAACGTAATAACTAACCTTTTAATTATAAACAAGAGCAATGCAACGTTTGCTGACTAGCGAGTATTTGATATTCGGAGTTGCGGTGCAATAATTTTATTATCTGTTGGAACAGTCACGATGTTGTCAATGAGGTTTGTCGTTCCTAACCTAACCTAAGAAATTGTCGTTCTTCAGTATTGGCCATTTCAAACTAAAAGAAAGAGTTTTGATTGGCTGTGAATTCTAAATTCAAATTAATTTTGTTTTAAAAACATGACATTATTTTTACAAAGTCAGTCTTTTGTTTATTGATTAGCTTTGTATTTTCATTACGTTTGAACATTTTTCGTCATAATGGATACTTTAAAAATTCATGTAATTATGGAATATGAGTTCCGTCGTGGCATCAACGCGGCACAAACGGCACGTAACATCAACAACGTTTACGGAGAGAACTTTACAAACGAACGCACAACCCGTTATTGGTTTGCCCGGTTCCGTCCTGGAAATTTTGATTTGAAAAATGAACTTCGTGGTCGTCCGGACACTTTAGTCAACAATGATGAATTAAAGGCGATTGTGGAAGCTGATGATACTCAATCTACAGCCGAGCTAGCATCAGCTTTTGATGTTAACATCAAAACAATATTGGTCCAATTGCGACAAATTGGCAAGGTAAAAAAGCTTGATAGATGGTTGCCCCACAAACTTAACGATCGCCACCCAACTATCGCATCGTACGCGTTAAGATCTGCCTCGCGCTGCTCAACAGGCACAGAAATGAAAGAATTTTGAACCGAATACAAGTCGATTAGATCCTGGTTCAGCACCAAAGCAATGCCCTAAACGAAAAATGACCTCTAGAAAGTTGATGGTCACTGTTTGGTGGTCTAGTGCCGGTGTGATTCATCACAGTTTTTTACCAAACAGCATGAGCATTACTGCAGATGTGTACTGTGAAGAACTGAAGACAATGATGGAGAAGCTCGCACATCTGCAACCAGCTTTGGTCAATCGGTCGCCACCGCTGCTCCTACACGACAACACAACAACAACTACGCGCAACTCCATACTGCACAACAGCTAGTCTCCAAGCTGCAAGAGTTGGGGTTGGAAGCTCTCCCTCATCCACCGTACTCACCAGACCTTGTACCCACCGACTATTACTTTTTCCAAAATTTGGACAATTTTTAGCGGAAAAAATATTCAATTCCCGGGAGGCAGTATATATGAATAATTTGTTGCCTCCCGTCAAGCTAATTTTCACAAGAAGGGCATCAATAAACTACCACTGCATTGGCAAAGATGCATCGATTACACGGGTGATTACTTTAAATAAGATAAAAAAAAAGATTGAAAAAAAATACTTTAACTTATTTCATACAAAACGGCAATTTCATAGGTAAATACCTATGAATTTTGACAGTGGTAGAGCTACACTGCAGTTTGTTTGTAACTGTAGAATAAATGGATCAGCTCATCCGGGGTAGGACCACGCCCTCTCAGAATACCGGTGTGAAATAGCAGCATAATACGCTGCTGTGTTTCGTCTGGTGAGTGTAGGGATCCGGAGAGCATTATTACTGGTGACAAGGCATTCCATCTCAGTCCTCAAGGGTGATAACGTATCTGCATTATGATTCCTTGTCAAGGATAAATGTAGATGTCATGGGCCGCAGGAATCACTTAACATCAGATGAACTGTATGCTCGTTTGTAACTCTTAATGTAATAAAAAAATAAAAAAATATATATGTATAGGGCTGTGTGGTGAAATATTGTGATATATTTAAAATATATTTTATTACTTCTTTCTTAGACATGCAGGTTTCCTCAAGATGTTTCCTTTCACCGTAGAGCGAGTGGTCGGCACATAAAATAGGAATGAATAGTTTCACTTGTGCAGGCTACGAGGATCGAATTCGATTTACTTGCGTAAGAAATACCAATAAATTATGTAAATTAATTAAATGTTAAAATTACTTTTATCATTGCATATATATATAAGATGATATATATATTTTGGTAATACTGCCTATACGTATACCCCATGTTACAATATTAACAAAGCGTATCCTGTATAGGGAAAGTAATGTAGAAGTAACCACAACATGACAACGTTGTCACTTAAGAAGAAGAACGGTGTACTCCTTCAAGTTCTCCGAAAAAAATGCTGGCAAGAATCGTGGATAGATGTGATCACTGTTCTCCAGCTCGTTTGTCTCCTCTTTTCGGTTTTTTGTAGAAAAAAAAACACTGGACGTTACTGGATACTTTGTTGGCCCGTTTCTACTTTCTAGATATAACACTTCTTTAGGTTACAACTATTTGAGGTGCCTTATGCCTATATGTTTCCAATTTATGCAATGTGTTCCGTTAGTGGCACAACAAAGTCAAGGGGAAGAAAGGTTTACGAGTAACTTAACAGACAAATAAAAGAAGACAATTTCCGAGATATTAAGATTTTTTTATTTTCTCTTAAAATACTCCCTCTTCGACTTGTCTTATGTCACTATATGTATAAATAGGCTGATAATTTTGTAGCTGCTGCTGCAAATTTCATCAATAAATTACCTATTTAATAGAGATTTCAGAAAGTTTTAACATTGATAACTTCTTTCTTGTTATTTTTAAAAATAAAAAATAAAAGAGAATCTCAGATCTCGGAAATGGCGACACTTTTAAGTAAATATTTTTTTTGTCTAGTAGGCGGCTCGTCAACTAATCTCCCCTTGAGTTGGCCGTGCCACTTACGGAACACCCAGTATTGATGAGCTTTGATTTGAATTTAATACATATACGATAGAACAGGGAAAACTATGATGGAGGAATTAAATCTTATTGCTCAGGGGTGACATTGCATTTGCATTTTGATTCGTTATTCGAGAAAAATATCATCATGGGTTACAGAGATTATTTACCCGAATCGGAGCTTAATTTAAGCATTAATCATGCTGTTAAATTTATTATTGCTTGACTCCTGTACTGTCAGAATAGTTGTAAAGCCACGCTGTAGATACATTTTAGCTACAACTTGAATGGGTTAGCCTTTCAGAGGGTTCTAAGCCGTCACGGAATACCAGCGTGCCGCTACTTGCTTTCATCTGGTTAGTGTCGGGATCTTGCTTTGTCGTGGCAGGGGCTTAGTAGCTCTGGCTTGGTTACCCATGGTGACGCTAAGAGGGACTGGCCTTGGTGCTTAGCTTGCCCAAGATGGTTGCACGCATCCAAGTGGGCTCTCTGAGCGGACATTGGATTTGTGCTGATGGACTACGGGCGGCCTAAGTGATGGTGTTGCGTGGATCACTTTTCCCGGCCCCCTGCAGGGTGGTCCACCCTATCTTCGGGGTTACGTTCGGTAACCTATTCAAATTTCGACTAATCAAAAAAATAATGTAAATTTATTATGTTCCATTGCGGAATAAGAAGAGTGGTTTTTAAATTTCCAATGCAAGAGACGGTATCTCGATTGGTGCCTATTCTTATATTGGTGTTTCTATATTTCAAATGCATCTTACTTTTGAGTAGGAAAATAAAGAGCTTGCAGTTTCATAAAATAAACTTAAAATCATCTAATTATGTGTGCAGAGAGAACAGCATGTTGTTAAAAAAAATGTTTACGTTATCAACTTTATATGTATTTATTATATACTTTTATAACATATAATTAGCGATTACATCATTAACACTGAATTATTGGTGCAAAGAAATCAATAAATCACTATACAAATAGAGAAAAATGTACTGAAACGGCGTAAAAATATTTTTCCCCAATTTCTAATACAAAGACACAGCAAGCGCATTAACAAGCATGTGTTGTTAGTGTACATATTTTTATTATAATTAACCATGCAAAAAAACTTCGCTATTTCCCTCCAATTGTTGAGATAATTCTCTTATTTATGAACTTTCCTGAGACTGCCTTAGTAATGTATAATAACTATAAGCTCCTTTCAAGATCTGAAAAGATGACATTTAAATTTATTTTTTAACGTTTGTGTTTTTAACATGGCGAGATGATAATGAGACTGAGGTATAAATAGTATAAGATGTTTATTTAACAATCTTGATTTAGTTTACTAATACAGGTAATTTTTTATTTAAACTTCAATTAAAAACAAGTTATATTAAAAAATAAAGGTTACAATGGGCGGACTCAACGCCTTTTGGCATTACCTACCAGTCAACCCTTGAGATGCCGTTGAGATTGCCGAATTTGTTATATCCTTAGCTTCTTTCCTTTGACGCTGAGAAAATGCGTAATCGTTCGGTTCACCCATAAAAACAAGTTGTGGGTGAATCGCAATGACAGGACCTCAATAATGTATCCGCCATTTTATAAATCGCTCGGTAAACTCGCATCTGGGCTCACCCGTTCCTACAACCATGCACTGTCCCCGCGATCACCGCGTGTGACGCCCTCTGCCCATGCACTTTCGTTAATAAATGGTACTTATTTTCATTATTTTATGATGAAATTTAATTTTAAAAACTCATTGCTTTTTTAACAATCAATGATTCTGACCGTATATTTACAATTTCTAGATTGCAAGTTTTAATTTTCTGTTATTTACAATATAGTAGTGTATATCTAAAAAATAGAAAAATACTTACGTTAATAAAAGTTGCCATTGTTAAATCCGTAAAAGGTCCTGCAGAAAATATAATGGTCCTATTGAATTGACCGATCAGTATTTGAACGTCCTTTGTCGAGACTTGCCTTTGTTCCACCATAAACTGTTATATGGACCTCGCATTAATTCCATGCTCTGCAATTTTGTATCAATACTATAATTAATATGTTATGTAAATGCCTGTTAAGGAATCATTATTTGAGAATCGAATAATACCACCAAAGTCAAATCCCGCAGCAATAGTGACGCAAAATTTCATCTGGGACATAACACTTAAAATATTCCAGACATGGTGCAAATCTAAAAGTGGTTTCTTAATTTCATTCTTTCGTCCAATGTAATACATCAAATCCAAGTTTTGAAATTATATAGTTTGTGTTATAATGTAAATATAGTCATTGTACAGTTTTAAAAATATGTATGATGTAAATTGACCGATAGTGAAAAAGCGTTTATTGCTTCCGCTTCATGAGCGTAGACGTATTGCTGGCTTGGCGTACCTTCATGATATAACAAATAATATTGTTGACTGTTCAGTTAATAGGGCACATAGCATTCGCACTTCTACAACCCTTAGACATAGAAACGTTTTGTATATCCCATTAGCTAAAACTATGTATAGGCAAAATAGTTACTTTATCATAGTTGGCAGCTATTTTAATTCGACTCTATTGACAATTGACGTTGATTTATTTAATCCAACCGTAACTCAAATTAAAAGAAAGCTAAATTTCATGTTCTTTATAAAGAACTTCTTAATGCTGTCTATTGTTAGCAACTTTTTTTTTAGAATTTTGTACTTATTTATCTATTTATTCGCCGCTGAGTAGGACAATTACAGCCTTCTATATTAATTATGTTATTAGTTTGCTTAAGCTGTAAGTCTTCCAAAAATTGTAAAAATAAAATAATATAAAATATATAGTTTATTGCTACACCTATCATACACACCTTGGATTTACTGGTAGAGAATGCCTTTGGCATTAAGTCCACCATTTGTGAATTTTGTTAAGGTTAATGCAATAAAGAGTAGATAAAAAAAATTAGCTTTGTATCTCTTAAATTATAACATTTAAACAAACGTAAATATATTTCTAAAATTTTTACAAACCGTGTAAAAAACATCGTTACTGTGCCAACAGTATACAAATAACTGCGCAACACCGAAGATTAAATATTCCGTAGTCAGGAAACGTTGCATAGTACTTGTCTCTGCCTGAAAAGTTAGTCATTTCGTTTGACATTATCAAAGGAGAATTTGTAAGCTAGGTGAATTCAAAATGTAAATTGAAGTAAACTTTAATATAGCATCTATTTAGTTTCTTGTGGATGAAGTACCAATAAATTATGAAATAGAAGTAATTACAATTTGACTTTCCCGACATAATCGAAGCTTTTTATGATTGATCCAAATTGTGGGATAGTTGAATTTTATGTTTTTTCAACAATATGTCAAATATACGAGTCAACATCACCTTTTTTAAATTGGATAATTAAATTTTGTTATTTGAATGGTAGTTAAATGTAATCAAATGATAGTTAAATTATAAACTTACCGAGATTTGATAAGCTGTGGCGCATAGCATTATAGAACATACGAAAATGTAAAGAAGCATTATTGGTGAGAGGCATGAATCAAACAATCGGGAGTACCTGAAATAAGGAATATATTCAACATAGATAAAATAAAAATATTTAGAAATAAATATAAATAGGAAATTAAGCAAATAAGTAACGCGCAGAAATAATGATGAATAATAAAATGACAATGCAGGTAGAAAAAACTTCGGGTAATAAGTAGTTAGGAGCATCCAATGAGACTAATCTAAAAAAAGCTTTGATCGGTAGATACGTCAGGTCTTGCCGTCGCCTTTGACATACGGCCTCATGAGGAAAGCCTTTAAAAGGTTTTCTGTCCATCCTCAGTGACTATAACCGTGGCTACATAGTCACTAATAGTACCTATTAGTGACTATGTAGTCACGGACAGACAACCAAAAAGTAGCTCATAGGGCAATGGAGGAAGATATTCCTCATGCTCAAAGTATCTTTTTCGGATAAGATTCGTATTGAAGAAATTTGCCCGAGAATGAACTGTGGCCTATGTAATCTTCATCTATCTTTACAAAAATGGAACGCCTCGTTTCCTGTAATTGGGTTCCCGGATCTGAGTGTAGACCCACCATACCATACGAATCAAAGCATCATGCTGCTATTTCGCGTTGGTATTTTGTATGAGCGTGGTCCATACCCATTCGAGCCAATCTATTAATTATACACCTACAAATTTGCTGTATTCCATACAGATAATTTTCTATCACTGGTAAATCCCTGTTGTATCAGAAGTGATAATTGCTGAACTATTAGCGTCTATATATAGATAAAGCGACGATCTATGTATCGTAGCAAAGAATGATGAAAATGATGCATGAAACCAAAGATTAACTTAGATTTTGATGTTTGGGGAGGCCTATGGACTGCATCAAGCTGGTTTTGGAAATAAGGTCAAGCAATCGCAGCAAAATAAGTTTTAATTTGCAAAGGGGTTAAAAGGTACTTACTTTATCAATTCCACATGGCGCTTGTAGCACTTCCGCAATCGAGCCATAGCAATGACATCAGACACTGGCTTCCCCTCCGTTCCAAAAATATCGGCACAGTCTAACGTCAATAATTCCATTTCACCTTTGAAGAAAACCATAGTGACTATAGAATTTGTATCAAATGATGATATCAAACTACTGCCGTAAATGCATGCGTAGCTTTGATATATTGAAGCTAATAAATGTCCTGGTATTGTATTTTTATCAAACGGGACCCAAGTACTGACAACTTGCATGTAAGATTCAGTGCCGTTTTTAACAAGGGCTCGATACAACGGTGAATCAGCAAATTTGTAAATAGGAGGAATCATCACACTAATAACAGTTGTGTACATTAGCACCCAATATAGATAAGTTACTCTACGGCAATATTTGGTATAATTTTCTATAATGGAATTCTTTACAGAACAGGTACCAAACCGTTGTTCTAAATCTGCTTTTGTTACGTATTCTATAATACTCTTCCAATGCTTCTGCCAAAACAAAAACGTTGTTAGCTTAACAATGCTTACTGTCGACAGCATAGTGAGTTTTAGGTTATTCAATACTAAATTTAGGTCAGATTTAATATACCAGATGTCGACATACTCTGTAGCCGTGAAAATAATTACTGATAAATGCATGAAAAAATAAAAACATCTCATCTTTTTATTTTCCGGTGATAACATTCCGCAAAATTTTAATGCTTTTACATTTGGACCTAGCAATGGACTAGCCGTTGTTTCCAGTTTACCGAGCCATCGTTTCAACATCTTGATACAAAATAAGCCGTGAAATAAAATCAAACCTTTATATAAATAAGTATACTTGGCTAATTTACTTGGATACATGTGAATTACGCAATAGTGTTGGGAATATATCAGACGTTTATTTGTATTAAGAAATTTTGATGTTATCTTCTGCAAATGTGTCCAGTAAGTTTCGGGACATCTTTTCCATTCATATCGCATGTGAACATTCTGATTACGATCCCTGGTGGCAGCAGTAATCAAATTCTTAAATGCAAATTATAAGTGCTAAATCTTCTTATAAATCTTATTAGAAAACATTTTTATCTGCCAATTAAATAATATCAAAATAACATACAATAATAAAACAAACATATTTTTAATACATATTATGAAGTTCACTAATTAGTGAAGCCTAGTGGACCTTTACTTTATTACCTACTATTACTTTATCCTACTATCGATTATCTTGACAATACCACTGTACATATTATCAAACGCAGTCTAGGACTGTGTCCCCCGAGATGAAACTGAAACTTGTTCAAGTTTACAGGAAGTCAGGTGGTACAGATCGAAAAAAAAGACATTTAGGCAATTTTTCGGGGAGGTTTGAAGTGATTATTGAACCCATAACAAATCGTCAGGGCAATTATGTCATGAATATTATAATATTTTGAAATTGACATAGAAAATAATATATTTTAAATTTACAAAATATATCTAGGTGTATTATGTAAATTTACCTTATAAATAAATATAAAAATAATATATAATACTTTTTTTCCATCACTTTTCATGCGCTTAGTTTAATCGTAGACAATTACTTCATTCGAATTCCCTCGGGGGATCAGTGAGGCATGTGCAAACTCTCATACCATAAACTACATGTTATCAAAGCAAATTATATTTTATTATATTTTGAAAAGTAACTTTATTTTAATTTTACGCATGTGTATTATTTTTATGTTTCTAATAATAGAAAATCTAATGTATAATCTTGTTAGGGAACTGAATTAAAATATTAATCCAGGATTGTTTTATATAATTTTAATTATCGTGATCTCGGCTGTATGCAATTAAAAAATGGTATGTACAATTGCAACTATTACCAGTATATATAAAATACAAAACAACAATAAAAAAAAGTACTATTCGTACATCACTAAATTGAATAAAAATTAGTCTTCACCCGCTAAATAATTTAAATACAGGTGTACGAAAAAAGATGTTAATTTCAAACATAGAGCACACTATAAAAACTTGTAATACATAGTGAGGGTAAAATATAAGTTTACTTTCATTATTTAATAAAAATGGGATAACGAATAATGATAATGATTAGGCTAATTAGGTTTACGGATTCCTTTTCGCTTTACAAGACATAATTAGCGTATATTATATAACAGAACAGTATATAGCAGAAATTGCGTGCAAATAAAATTTTTATTGCCACTTAATCCGCAGTACAAGCGCGTGACGTGCTATGTTCTAGCACCTTTTGACGGTGGTAGAGCTACACTGCGGTTTGTTTCTAGCTGCAGAATGAATGGGTCAGCTCGAATGGCGTAGGACAACGCCCTCACAGAATACCAGCGTAAAAAAGCAACAAAATTCTGCTGTGTTTCGTCGAAGAGTGTTCGGATCCAGAGACCTTTATTACTGGTGACGCGGCATTCCATCTCAGTCCTCAAGGGTATCAAAGCATCTGTATTATAATTCCTTTTCAAAGATGAATGCAGATGTCATGCAGCGCAGGAATCACTTGCCGTCAGGTGAACTATATGCTTGTTCGTTACTCGCAATGTTATAAAAAATAATAAAATCTTCTACCTTATAAAAGATTATATGCCCAACGGTGGGATTAATATATATAGGCAGTAACTCAACTTTTTCTTTATATACCCTCTATTCTCCGATGTTAGGCAAATAGGATACGCATATGGTATGTCCTATAATACCGATACAATTACCTTAAATTTTTGGATAGTAAATAACCTCTGAAATAAATTAGTAAAGAAAATTATGAACTTATTTTTTTAATAATATAAGCAGTGACGAACCAACACAGTCCACTGGATAGAACATGCGTACAAATCACCTGTAACAAATACTGGGATAGATTGACTCGTAACCAGTAATTGGTTTCCCGAATCCCTACACACTCTACACGAAACACAGTCGTAGCGTTGTTTTATTTCACGCTGCTACCACGTAGATTTGTGACGATTAAGAGACACTTGCGCTCACCATGGATTGATAAATTACTAATCTAATTCTAGAAGTATTCATAAAAAAAATCTGTTCCTTGGTAAACGCATTTTGGTATTTTTTGTAAATATTCGTAACGGTCCGAATTAGTGTTTTATAAAAAGAAAATTTTGAAAAGTTGCCTGGAAAAATAGTAAATTCGGTATATACTGAAATTTATAGTTCATAGTAAAATATCTATGGGATTTTGGTATGAATAACTCATCGAATCCAAAAAACGAACACACGATGGATAGTTTTCACAAATTCACAAATGGTCAAAACTAATTTATTGACATCTGAACGGGACGTTCGTCGGGTCAAATAGTGTATAATAATTGTATTTGCTCTTTAGTTAATCTTACAATCAATAATGCATATACACATTTACAATCTGATGCAATATATTACATAGTATTGAAACGGATATTCTGTTGAATGAAAAATTCATCTCAAAATGACAAAAACCACAGATTATATATGTATTGAGTCGCAGGAATTACTTGCCGTAGTAGTTAAAAAAGAACTTAAATCATACATTAATTGGAAAAGCTAGAAAAGTAAAACCAAATAATTCAAATAACGTCTGTTTGCAATCTAATCTGTGGTTAATAAAAAAAAATTGTCACTACAATGATTTTTTTTAATTAAATTCGATACGTGTAAGAACTGATTACGGTTATTTGACGTGAAAACCGAAGCGTGAAAACAAATATAATTACTAAATTATATAATTATTACTTAATTAGTAAGTTACAATGTCTTGTTTCTTAAGAATAATGACAGGCAGGACAAATTGAGGCCCATGAAAAACTTTATCGATCCCCGTTCTAACTATCAAAGACTGAGATGTTTTTGTGGTTCTAAACTCACCATACCAAACACAGCAGCGTTATGCTGTTATTTTCCGTTGGTATTCTGTGAGGGTGTGTTCCTTTACCGGTCTAGCTGACCCATTCATGTTAGGCTGTATCTTTGTTAAAAATATTAATGTTATCTTAGTTAACATAAAAGGAAAACATAAAAATACCAAAATTACTAGTTAAATAAAATACTATTAATAAATAAATAAATAATTAATTAATTAAATAAATAAATATATAAATCTTTATTTGCAAGGATATATATGGTTTACTATAAGATGTTCATATAGTCAGAGTTTCACATATTCTGCTCGTTCCACACATACTCGTACTACAACAATACCAACCTTTAATTTTTATAAAACACATTATTTTTATTTTTCATTTATGTAATCATTTATATTATAATACATTTTTGAAATAAGCCAGGTATATAATTCGTTTTTGAATTTTCGCTTTGGAAGTCTATTAAATATTGACACTGCCATACAATATGCATTACTCCTACAGAGCTTTATCCGCTGTCTTGTTATGTAGAGTTTATTTGGACCTCTAGAACTTTTAGGAGGCTATAACCATTGCGTAATACTTAATGTGGCCTTATTTATTGTAATCAGTTGTTTTAAAATATGTTTTGTAAGCCGGCGTTGGATAACCTCATAAATAAATAAATACTATGATTTGCATAGCTTGTGGCCTCTTGTGGCTCTTGTTGCTCTATATTAACTATTTTCCTCCTATCTTATATATCTATAGAATTGGGTACAGTCTGCGAAAATTAAGGTCGTAAGTTCGAATCGACTTAGTCTATTGTCGTGAAGCATCTCCTATCACAAGTATTTTCATCTTAGTTGAAGTGGTTACCCGGAATATTAGTAATGTTAATAAAATTGCTAATAATCTTTTAAAAAAAAAAAGAATATTGAATTATTATTGTTCCGTCACGGGAAGGAAGTGGGCAAGTGATAAGCTGCCACTAATGAATATGTTTTTCATACTTCAGATCTATGGTTAAGCAGCGTGTGTACAGATAATGGCAAAAACAAATCAGTGCTTTGTTTTAATGCCAACAGATTTTTTTTGATAAAGTTTTAGTATATAGTATTAGTATAGTTCGTTAGTATAATATTGTTTAGATATAGTTTTAGTATTGGGAGATTTAACGAACAGAACATCTTCGACGATATCGTACAGCCATTGCAATCATTATTACTTATCAAATTGGCGTTTAGATTCGGATGCATCACGACAGGGTTCGCACACCTCTAGTTAACTTTTAATTATAAACTTGAAGTCTACCAGTAAAAACCGTGAATGGCAAATACTGCTATATCGCGAGTGTTCATACTATAGCGCATCTTATTTTTGAACTGCCCGCACCGAATGACGTCTGAAACGGAAAGGTGATGACGCGGAGTCCTCGGCTGACTATTATTGGCTTCGAATATTTTTCCAAATTGAATACACTACAACTATACTTTACTCGTATACAGATCACAACAATGAAGCCAACCTCAGTCAGTTGGTAACATACTTGTACATAAATAATAATAATAACTTAAGATGATTCTATAGGACATAGTAATAAATTAAGTTATATCAGCCCTATCTAGCCCTATTGAATCGTATTGTAGGTCTTAGTATAGTAGGCTTGTGAAGGCGACATTCAAAAAGAGCTATAAATATTTAAAGATATATATATGGAAATTCCGTGTTTTTAATTTTGGGCCCTTGTGAGAAAAAACGTGACGTAATATAATGATTTAAAATCTTCGATAGATTTATAAAAAAATAAAATACACGAAGAATTCACAACGAACACGACAGTATATATTTTTAATACTTATTGTTTATTTGTCAGAATTATTTTCACTAAGTTATTCTGTAAAATGAAACACAAAAGCATCCAAGCCATTTGAGCTACAATTTACTACAGTTTACTACACTTTATGCTTACGATTTTGCATATGAGTGAGAAGAAAAAATTGTTTTTCCATCCCATTTTCAGCAACTTTTTTAAAATACAAAATCGTACCCTAATAAACGATATAATTCTAATAAATAGAAATGTAAGATAAAAAGAGAAACTGTAACTGTGTGTGTTTGTGGTAGTGCGAAGTTAAGTTTAACCGTGTGTACGTGACTTGTAGTCACAGAAACGTGGCTACAAATTTAACTGGGACTACATTTGCATTCAACGTTGTGTAACAACGTACCACGTAGATTCAGCTCGTAAGAACATAGATCTGCTAAGAACATCTAACAGACGTTTATCTAAGTGAGATCTTCTAAGTAAAATCATCATGTAATATTCCATTTATGATTAGAGCTTTAGCTTAATATCCGGGCGCTGTTTAAAATTCCTAGATGGTGAACTCTTCACTCGTTTCTCACCACTTATCTTCTATATATACATAAATAAAAAACGTTTTAATTGCTTACACTTGTGAACTTTTCGATCGATTTAACTGATTTTTGTTTATTTTTTCAATGTTGTCAGGACAAGGTTTGTATGAACGATAATTTTGGTAAAATCCACCCGAATTGTCGGAAATTCGGAAGAAATTTTGGGTATAAAAATCTTAGTCGCAGTATCAGTTGATTTGACGTTCAGTTTGATAGTTCTGCTGTCACATGTTTTCTTAACTTAGATTAATCTCAACGTGCAATATATATTACAATCACAACGTTCAATAAATCCAACCGGGCAACGCCGGGTACGAGTAGCTAGTTTTATATAAGAAAGTATCTTACTTTTACATATAAAATTATCTATATATATATCTTACCTATATACTATCATCCCTTGTGGCGAAACGTTAGATAACGAATACATCAAAATTGTCATAGACAAGCCTTGCAAAACAATTTGTTTTCAATTACATGTATCACGATATTTTTTTATATTCATATATACGAGTTTCGTTTTAGAAATATATTCATCTTGTGATGGCAGTGCAAAAATTTACTAAACAGCAACAAACTTCGCCCATAAGCTCGGAGTTGCAACTATTAGATAACGCTTTAGATGTACTTACAAGAGTCGGGTCTTACTGTAAGCGGATTCTAATATTTATTGGGTGTAATAATAATAACTCGTTTTCAATAATGTAACATTATAATATTTTAAATTACCAACACTATGAAGTAACAATAACATTGTTTGAATATTTTTTATAATATTTAGTATCGAAAATAAAAAGCATTCAAATAATTGCTATACATAATGTAAATCTAGAAGGTTCCTGGTACTTTAGCAAAGGCTATGACTATTTATGTACCAGCTAGAGTAATTCAATAAAATGATGATTATGTACACATCGTGTAATATGTAACACATAACTATGATTGTTAACAAATAATAAAGATAAAATAAAATAGTCTTTATTGCTGTTTTTGAAAGAGTCTATAACTAATTGAATCATGGAGAAAATGAATGATTATTTTTTCATTCATTTTCTCCATGATTCAATTAGTTAAAGCCTATCATAGCAAAAACCAAAGATTTAAAGATAAAATTAGAAAACCTTGAGAAAGAGAAGGAATATTTGTAAAGAGATAAGAAGCAAAACAACATTATTATTTTTGGATTAAAAGAGGAAGAAGAACCCACGTCAGGACAAATACAAGAGGCGAAGAAAATATTTAGTAAAGACTTAAATATAAACATTGAGGATTCTGAAATAACTCATTACATCGGAAAGAATATATATATATATATATATATATATCACAGAGGATTATTCTAAAGAAGTTCTGGAGAAAAGAAAAATTTTACAAACTAAATTGAAAGAAGAATGAAAGGATATTTCGTATGTCTTAAATACGACAAGTTTGTAATAAAAGTAAAGGAAAATAATACAACCAATGATAAAAGAAATATAGATTTATCTTCATCGCATACACGAGCAAAAAAAAACAAGTCTGGACGCCATCACAAAATAATAGGCGAACGCTTTTGATGTCATGAGAGGCTGCTAAATCTCTCTCTTCCTATACGGCGGATAATAGGCAATAACAATTAACTATCGGCAACTGGAAAACACAACCACATAAAAATGTAGACACACAACCACATAAAAACCAAATAACTGGATTGTTAACATAAGTGACAATAAATACATTTTATTATTATCATTATTTTATATCACCAATATAACAAATTGCTTTAATTGTGGTATTTATAATTGATATCGCCTTTTATATACACTAATATAATAAACACAATTCAGATTATTTTAAAGTCAACAACTAAGTCGACAATTTTGTACCATTTCTAACATAGTAAATCCTAGGTTCTATTCTACTTTTCTATGACAGGTAACGTTCCTGTCATGGGCCGTGGTCATCACTTACCATCATATGCGTAACATCGAAATAGGGAATAGGACGACGTATTTTGACGACAACAGTGGCTTTGTATTTGCGCAAATGCTTACGCCACTCATAAAAATATTCTACGTAATTGGTTTCATCTGGAATTAGCCAAAAGATATGGACGTGGTCGAAATCGACAAAAAAATGGATAAGAAAAAAAAAATAATATGTAGATGTTGGACAAATGGTTCGCATCGGTCACTTAACACGAGGTGAACAAAATGTTCTTTTGTCATTCCGATTTAGAAAAAGTGTGTAACAATTTACCATTACAAAAAAAGGTTCTGACTATCGATTAGAATATTTATTACAAGTCTCGAGTTCGATCCAAGATGAATATATTCTGCTTAGGTCATAATTGTCACTGAGCGATGGAGATTGAATACCAGCGCTCTTATTACCGATTTGTACTAGAAAATGTTTTTCTATACGACAACACAAAGACCACACCCTAGTTAAGTTGCAGTAACCAACATCTACAGTGGATAAGATCTAAGAGATGTTCAACTTACAAAATAGTTTGCCACGTTACTCTACAATATTTTAAATTATTTGTACGTGGATGGGTGTTATAATATCAGCGTTTGGTATGGTGGGTGTATCTGTGGACTCAATTGTTACCTATGAACCTTATTGAATACGTAATCAGGTATGTATGGGTAGCAACCACCAGAGTTCTGTGCTCGTTTGTTACTTTTAGAATAAAAAAAACCAATTTATAAGAGCTCAGTTTAGAATTTGGTGGATTGGATTTTCCTGCACATTTAAAATTTTACGTAAATCAGATTTTTTAAATTTATTTTTGGAGTCTGGTGTACTCGTGATCGCTTCACGTGAATATTACGCATAATAGCATTATGATTTTTATTTTTTGTTTTGACAGTCGTAGAGTCACTACGTAGCTAATATCGGCAGCATGAATTAATACAGCTATATTAATTAATCCTGTAGGATATAAAAATTAACCGCAACCTTACCATGTGTAATGAAAGTGACTTGTGAACTTATATACTTTCAGATATAATAAAAAATAATAAAGTTCCTATCTAGGGCCGTGCGGTATCTCTAACAACAATAACAATTAAATATTAAGATATACGAGTATGTACCATAACGCACTGCCTACTGAAGCGGCGGTGGCGATATCAGCGAACATTAGATAAGGTTATTATTGTCAATTTTGTCCTAATGTTAGTCGCACTGCGGAAAATTAGTGCAAACAGTGCATAAAATTATCAAGCATTAATTATTGTTAGCAAATTTCAGCAGCGTGAGAAGGAAAACCTGAAATATTCTTTTTATTCCAAACATAAAAAATAATCTTTTGATGCATAATAGAATATGCGGACAAATGTTATTTTAGAGTAGTTTTCAATCCCTGAGCTTTTAGTACTAATAAATATCAATGACGTAACTTAGTGGTAGCACAATACGGCTTTGTATTGGCTTTGATTTTGTCGCACGATGGTAATGTTTTTGTACAAATACATAATGGATTTTTTGATTTTATTTTTATTTTATTTTTTTTATCCGTGTATAATCAGGCGCGTTGTCACCCCGGAGGAATAAGATAGAATTTCTCCGGATCCCTACACTCGCCAGACGAAACATAGTAGCGTTGTGCTGCTATTTTTTGATTGTATTATGTGAGAGCGTTGTAGTTTTCTATATAGCTGACCTATTAATGTCGCAGTTAGAAACGAACTATGATGTGGAGAAAGTGGTTATGAATTTACAATTATCTCTAGTTACAATATTCTCCAATTGTGGATGTTCCTAATATATTATATTAAGGGTTATTGTAATTATCTCGTTACTCCTAAACAGTATTACAGCCTAATCCTTAAATAAATGTTAGCACAATGCTTCCGTTTTGGAAAGGAGAATACAATTGACTTCCAACACATATAAATTGGTAGCCAGCCACTGTTTAGATTACAGCAAGCGAAGTGAACTGCGTGCAAGGAGCGTTTGTCTTTTCTCTCCTTAGTTAATTTTAAGATAATTTTTATTCAACTAGTAAACAATATCAGTTACAGGCTCATTTATATATCTTACCATTAGTGGGATCGTTAGCCGAAGCAGAACAGTGCATTTCAAAATCATCTGCAAATAATGTCTAAGGAAAATCATCGATATAGGTAAATTATAAGTGACCAAGAACGGTTCCTTGAGGAACATCGCATTGAAAAGTATAAATTATGGTCTTCAATTTGGTTTTCCTTTGTTAATGTTATATTTTACACAGTTTAAAAATGAGCGGAACCTAAAATTCTTTGGTTATTACTCCGGAAATAGAATTGCCCATAGTATGATTAAGTCTAGTATTAAATAATGTATTACTAAGCTCAGCTGGTCACCCTTTACTTTTCTTCAGCTCAAGTGTCTTCAGCCCCAAAGTTCACCTGAGTCCATGCTAGTTTGTAATATGACGTAATGTGAGATGTGCTAACAAAGTGATAGGTGAACACGACGTTATTTTCTTATTATTCTGTGCTTCTCGAGGGCGCTCTCTGGCTCCCCTAACGTCAAGTTGTGCTTAATTATAATGGCGTATCCGTGGGAATATACCGAAATAAGCTCCAATAATGCACGGACTAAAAATTTCACATATCTATACAATTATGTTTAAAATACGATACACGGAATCCTAAGGGAACCCGGCAAAAATATGGTAAATCCAGCAAGATTAAATTTTTGATTCACAAAAACCGGGAGGAAATCAACCGTAAAAGCGACACGTTCGTTCGTGTCAATTAATTTGGATCAATAGGATTCATGGATTTGGAAAGTTGCTAATATAGAATAATTATTATTGATTTTTGCTATACCTATAGATTAATGGGAATAAACTTATTTTTAAAGTTTATTTTAGCTACCACATTCTTAATTAAAAAGTCCTTAGTGATATTATAAATATCAAAATTATGTACCTATATGTGTGTGCAATAATCTTTTACATTTTTTAAAAAAAAGGCTAAGAGCATGGTAAACTAGTACTTGAAATTGTAAAGCCAAAGGCCACCCTGTAGGCAGCTCCGCAGTGGCGATCTATATACACAGGTTGTTGATTTTTTCAGTTTAAGCCTAATGTATAAATTTTGTATAAATATTCAGAACGCTAAGCACAACGCCAAGTTATTGAGCTTTTCGAGCAAATCCTAAGATTGTGACTGATCCAGTACCTTTAACCATTTTAGTTTTTGTAGTATGGAATACGCTATCATCATACCTAATTCAATATCATTAAGTATAATTCGCAGCAATTTTCCCAAAAATCGTCGTCCGAAACGAAGACACAATGATTACGTACGTCTTTTGTGACAGGGATCGCAATTAATTGATAACAATAATTGATAAAACTCCATGTATTTGTCAAGTGTGAATCTTGATAGCAAAAATTATAGTATCAGTAGATCTTTATTTAAAAGTGTGTGCAATGTAAAAACTCCAAGTATAAATTTATCTGCCCTATACAAAGACTTTGCCTCTTTTCCCAGGGAGGGAAATCATGTTATCCGATATTCTATGAGAGAATTCAGCAGGGTTGTAGAGCCGAGGGAAGCTGTAGTTCATTTGATGGTAAATATTTGTCAATTTTTTTTTCGATTTTCATATATGACATTCATGTCCACAAATTTGTGCAACATTATATTATTGCAACATTGCTTAACATCGGAATAGGAAATGCGACAATGAGTGAGTGCTTCTGTGTTTGCGCATATGCTTACCGCATAAAAATAATATTCTGCGCAATTGGTTTTTCATCTGGCAATAACCAAAAGATATCGCCGTGGTAGAAATGGACGTGTGTGGTGACGGTGGAGGAGGACATCGGTCACCAATATTATTTATTTTTTATATTATTATATTATTATTTATTCTTGAAAAAATATCATCTTTTTTTATAGAATAGGTTGCAAACGAGCAAGCAGCCCACCCGATGGTAAGTGATAACCGCCACCCATGAACATCCGCAATACCAGAGAAGTCACAAATGCGTAATTTAGAAGAAAATCTAAAAATAGTTCTGTTAATGTGTACATAACATAATAAAACATTTTTTTATTAACATATAATTAATATTTACTCAAATAATATATGTTGTTTAATTTAATACCATTTTCGCCAATTGGAAAACAAATATTACGTCAAACGCAGTTGAAGTTATGACAGACAAAATAACTTCATGAAACGTTGGTCACAGCTGTGAAAATACGACACGGTTTTGTTTACTTTTCAACGCTATTATTTGTTTTATTTTTGAGTTCGTTTCGTCACAATTAGAAAATAAAATATAGGAGATATGCAGCCGATATTATTTGTCCTTATTGTGGATATATTATATGGCAATATAAACCTTTATACCGTTACGCTATTTTTTAATTAACGTTGGCGAATTTTAACTGTAATGAATTTACTCTCAACGCGCCTAAAGACGTATTACTTTAAATCGACTTAATTATTAGAAAAAACACTAAACAACTGCATATATTATCATTTTTAAAGGTTCATACTGTTATATGTTTCATTACATTTAAAAACTACATTGTATACAAAACTTAGCTAGTTTATTATTAGGGAATGATAAATTCGATCATTTGATAGATTAGCCGAATTGGTAATGGACCAGCCGTATGGCTCGCAGAACCGATAGCTGATGGGGGAGATAGGTTCTTGAGTGGTAACCTCGGTCTAGCAGACACGGTGTAGAACTACACCCCAAATAAAGATTAAATTTATCTGAAAATACTTGAAGCTGATAGAACTGCGCTTACTTATTTATTTAACTTACGCACACAAATCATTTATATATATATAGTAATATAGGAAAAGTATGCACAAAGGTGCAGTTTATTTTTTAATATAAAACTCTTCTAGCAAGCGCACGGTGTTTGACATGTTATCGGGATAAAAAACATAGTGTACTCACAAAGAAATAAATAATAATAATAAAATAAAAATAAATATAGGACTATATTTATTTCCATGCATTAATTTTGTAATTAACACATTTAATAATAATACATACAATATATCATGTAAACATAAAGAATATATATATATTTATATATATATATATATATATATATATATATATATTTGTATATATATATATATATATATATATATATATATATATATATATATATAGTAAAATTTCGGGAGCAGTTAATTATGTTTTTAAAAACTAAATAAAACTAAATGCCGATATTGAGGCTTTACTTTAATAAAATAAAAGATAGGTGTTGCCGATTGCAGTTGGAGGCACTAAAATTAATGAATATAAATGTGTTCTTATTTAAAAAAGTGGGCTGTATTTGCCTGCGAACACTTGTTCAGTTTTCTCGGAAAAACAATGGTATCGCTGACTGTGCTTTCTCACGGTTGAAGACTGTGAGAAAGGTTGAAATATCTGAATTGCGAAATTGCTGAACAAGCCCTCTCTAGTCTAATACAGATGGGTGAGGGGGATGCATAACTATATATATACCAAACGATAAAATTAACATAGTATTTCATTATATATTCAACTGGATAAAGATAAGTAGTTTATAGTGTTATTTTTCATAGTTATTTCATAATAGAGTGTGATTGCATTGGGATTGACAAACGAGCATACAGTTTAACTGATGGCAAAGTATTCCCGCGGTCCATGATACCCACATTCAGAATAGATTAAAAATCAATCATTTTAGATGCGTTGTCACCCTTGAGGACTAAGTTGGAATGTCTCGTCACCAATAACAAGAGTGTCCGGATCTCTACACCACCGACGAACCACAGCAGCATAATGCTGCTGTTTTAGATGCGCTGTCACCCTTGAGGACTAAGTTGGAATGTCTCGTCACCAATAACAAGAGTGTCCGGATCTCTACACCACTGACGAACCACAGCAGCATAATGCTGCTATTTTAGATGCGTTGTCACCCTTGAGGACTAAGTTGGAATGTCTCGTCACCTATAACAAGAGAGTCCGGATCTCTACACCACCGACGAACCACAACAGCATAATGCTGCTGTTTTAGATGCGCTGTCACCCTTGAAGACTAAGTTGGAATGTCTCGTCACCAATAACAAGAGTGTCCGGATCTCTACACCACCGACGAACCACAGCAGCATAATGCTGCTGTTTTAGATGCGCTGTCACCCTTGAGGACTTAGTTGGAATGTCTCGTCACCAATAACAAGAGTGTCCGGATCTCTACACCACCGACGAACCACAGCAGCAAAATGCTGCTATTTTAGATGCGTTGTCACCCTTGAGGACTAAGTTGGAATGTCTCGTCACCAATAACAAGAGTGTCCGGATCTCTACACCACCTACGAACCACAGCAGCATAATGCTGCTGTTTTAGATGCGCTGTCACCCTTGAGGACTAAGTTGGAATGTCTCGTCACAATGACAAGAGTGTCCGGATCTCTACACCACCTACGAACCACGGACCAGCAGCATAATGCTGCTGTTTTAGATGCGCTGTCACCCTTGAGGACTAAGTTGGAATGTCGTCACCAATAACAAGAGTGTCTGTATCTCTACACCACCGACGAACTACAGCAGCATGATGCTGCTGTTTTAGATGCGCTGTCACCCTTGAGGACTAAGTTGGAATGTCTCGTCACCAATAACAAGAGTGTCCGGATCTCTATACCACAGACGAGCCACAGCAGCATAATGCTGCTATTTTAGATACGCTGTCACCCTTGAAGACTAAGTTGGAATGTCTCGTCACCAATAACAAGAGTGTCCGGATCTCTACACCACCTACGAACCACGGACCAGCAGCATAATGCTGCTGTTTTAGATGCGCTGTCACCCTTGAGGACTAAGTTGGAATGTCTCGTCACCAATAACAAGAGTGTCCGGATCTCTACACCACTGACGAACCACAGCAGCAAAATGCTGCTATTTTAGATGCGTTGTCACCCTTGAGGACTAAGTTGGAATGTCTCGTCACCAATAACAAGAGTGTCCGGATCTCTACACCACCTACGAACCACAGCAGCATAATGCTGCTGTTTTAGATGCGCTGTCACCCTTGAGGACTAAGTTGGAATGTCTCGTCACAATGACAAGAGTGTCCGGATCTCTACACCACCTACGAACCACGGACCAGCAGCATAATGCTGCTGTTTTAGATGCGCTGTCACCCTTGAGGACTAAGTTGGAATGTCTCGTCACCAATAACAAGAGTGTCTGTATCTCTACACCACCGACGAACTACAGCAGCATGATGCTGCTGTTTTAGATGCGCTGTCACCCTTGAGGACTAAGTTGGAATGTCTCGTCACCAATAACAAGAGTGTCGGATCTCTACACCACTGACGAACCACAGCAGCATAATGCTGCTATTTTAGATGCGTTGTCACCCTTGAGGACTAAGTTGGAATGTCTCGTCACCAATAACAAGAGTGTCCGGATCTCTATACCCCAGACGAGCCACAGCAGCATAATGCTGCTATTTTAGATACGTGGTCACCCATGGGGTCCAAGTTGGAATGTCTTGTCTCCAGCAATAACACACTCCTGACAAAACACAGCAGCGTGATACTTAAAAGTTTAAAATAGTTAAGCAAGAAAACTGTGAGGATGTTATCCTCTCCAGTCAAGCCGACTAATTCATATCGACGTTAAAAGCAAACTGCACTTATAACGCACATCCACTCTCTTGTAATGAAATCAAACTAATCAATGAAACAAACAAAAATATCTCGTTCAGCTGAAGTGTCTTTATTATTGGAAAGGTAAGGACGCCATAAACAAGAGAATCTGGAAAAGAATTTTTTGTTGGTAGTAAATATTATCTTAGGTGCCTACTATGAATTATATTAATACACATTACAAATAAAATGGATTAAAAAAATTCAAATTTATCTTTTACTACCTATAGTATAACAGTCTATAAATATTATATATTCTATAAAGTCCACTGCTGGGCATAAGCTTCCTCTCACGAGAGAGTGTTGGAGTATAGACCACGTGCTCCCACTGCGGATTAGCGAACTTCACATGTCTTCGAAATATTTTGTTTTCCTCCATTAAACTTGCAGGCTTCTTTTTTTCGATTTTCGATTTCTTTAACTGCCAAACACGTCTTAAATTATTAAAATTACAATTAACAATTTTATTGACCGGGGATCAACTCGATTTGATCGTTAATCGTGTTTTAAGATCGAAGCCTTAAGTATGTTGGACACATTTGAATTTATTCATAGGTATATAGGCAAAGAACCTTCAACCTCTTTCGGAGTAAATTTAGATATAGATTTATATATAGCCAGATGACAATGTTAAAATGTGCAAGACATTGAACAAGTTTATTTTGCATTAAAACGGATTAGGTTTATTACATCTAACAAAAAAAGCTTTGACTACATAGATATTCATGTATTGGTATATTTAAACACGGGGGAGAGGGTCCTAGGGTTAATAGTTATATATTTATCTATTATGCTCTCGGAGTTAATAACCTTACCCTTCTCGACATGAATGACCCCACAATTACCCTTCCCATACATCATTCGGATAGCTTTATAAAAAACACAAACTACTTTAAACAAATACATCGTTGCAGCTACATTTAAACATAAAGCGAATAACTTTATTTGCTAAATCGTACATCACATATTTTTGCACAAAAAGAAAATAAATCATAAAAATAGAAATAAATAAATAGACACGAAAGGTGCGAAGCAATAAAGGAGACTCAGAACTGGTTTTATGCCGTCTAAATCGCGGCCAGATCCTAGTCTTGGTTTGGTCGATCCTGCAAAATAACGTCACGTTATAAGCTGGTGTATTAGCCGGCTTGGGAAAAATCCATCTCTTTAAAAAAATGTGCAACTCTGCTTCCAGGTCCTTCAAAAGAGTTATTGCAGAGGCAAAGTCTATGCACGTTGGCAAAATTGACGAGAAACTAGTTTGAGCCCCTTCGGCAAACCGTGCCAAAATTGTCCAAGGAAATTTCTGTCGGCTATCTATGCAGAATTGGTGGAACATAGTAAACAATATGAAACAAACTATAAATAATATTACACTTTATTACTAGTCACATATTATAATAATCTAAACACTAATGATAAACACCTAAACATAAAGAATCAAGATGCGCGTGCGCGTTACCCCTCACTGAATTCTTACACTCACCAAACTAAACACATTAGCGTTATGCTGCTATTTACACGCGTGTATTCTGTGAGGGCGGAGTCCTTCCCAGTCAAGCCGACCCATTCATGTCGCAGCCAGGAGAGATCTGTAGAGTGGTTAAAGCACTGTAATAACTATCGCTGGCACATATCCACAATAAATAACTTTCAAAATTAGTGAGTAGCATCATCGAATCAGTGATCCCAAGGCCTCAATCGCGCTATTAGAGTTTTTGAATAATATATGTAGGGATCTCATATCGCTTTACAGCAGTGCGTCACTTGGCGTAACATGCCACCTTTCTGTCAATGGCTAATAACTTACTGCTTAGAGTAATAACTTACTCTCCTTCGTACAGTTAAAATTTCGTAGTAAAGTTATAAAATATTTAAACTTATGCAAGTACAAAAAGTATTACTCAAATAAATATGGAAGGATTACATTGTTATCCCATATTCCAATCTATGGTGAAAGCAGAACAATGAATCACAGAAAACTAGCGGACATTGCGGTTAGACTTCACGAGTTCAATCAATTTCCAAACTGTTAGCCAACAAAGTGGTAACGAACCTAAATAATGAATGAAACCGTGTATCACATACATATTTCAAGCTGTAAATTCAATTAACTTATTCCCATATAGGCCGTATTAAGTATGTTTTTGTTTTTGAATTGACATTAACATTAATACAAAATTACATTTCTTCACTTGACTTCATTCTTTTTCAATTATAAGAAAATCATTTTTTACAAATCTTCAAAAGGGGTTACTTTCTTTGTAAAGATGTTGGCTTTAAATATTGGCAGCAAATTTAACGACGTCTATTATTTATATAAGTATAAAGTGAGTGTAATGAAGAGTAGTAAATCATTTCTTTGGGAAAATTTTATTATGGAGGACCAAAAGGCAGTAAGTCCGTCCGGTGTAACCTTTTTTTATCTTAATGTGCCGCCTACAATAGAATGGTAAAGAATAAATACTATTTTTACCGTACCTTGTTTTAAGGTTATTTTGTTATGACTTATTAAATATAAAATATTATAATAAAAAATAATAATATTCTAGAGTCTACTTTGCACAATTATATTATTTGTGTTGTTAAAACTTATGTGATATAAAAATAAATGTAGTTCGGTGACAGTATGCTTTACAGCTTATTTGATTGACTTATATAGGATATATAAATCCGTTAGTTTGAATTGTGTTAAGTTGCCCATCTTCGCATTTACTGTCAAATAAGCTGTAACGCATACTTTCACCGAACTACATTTATTTTTATTTCACATACGTGTTACTTTTTTACATTGCATGTAGGACTGATCTGAAACTATGTTATCAAATCCAAAATCATATGCTGGCAAAAATCGATCCTGCTCATTTATATCAAGTATTTTTGTATACATGTAGTTGTAGGCTTATTGTTATACAACACGATGGTGTCATCTTTTCGTCTGCTCTTTAGGAAGCCCAATTTAAAAAAAAAACTATTAATTAATGACTGTTCACGAATCACCATCGGATGAACTGTGTGCTTTATCACCCTTTATATATAAAATAGCGCACTAGCTCAGTAAAATGTATTTTTAAGACTTAAACAATGAACGTTGTTTAAATCTTATATATATAATAATAAATAATAATATAATATATACAATACATGTTCTATGCATATAATGTATGAGGTAACATTTTGTTAGAAAAATATTTACTCAATTGAATCTAGCGTTATGGTATTAAAGACAATTGTTGGTTTTGATTTACTATAACTTTCGTAAGCGTAGCAAAGGTACTTTCATTATTATGGTCTGAGATAGGCATGTCCTATAGGTTCCCTGGGGGAAAAATTTGTTGTAACTAAGCTTGAGAGTAGTCTAGGTAAATGCGGTATTTAGGCTACAATGTATTACTTTAAACTGTTCCCTTGTGTTATCCTTTCTTAATGAAGGTACACTGTATTTAACTTACACCTAGTCAATTCTCTTTGGGTCCCAAAACATTTAGAGGTCTTTGTCCAACTACATTGGACCTAAATGTTCATTGCGTGATGTTGATCCTGGTTTACAGGAGGTGGGTAAGAAAAAATTCAACATCCAAAGTGTAATATAAAAACCGGTTGAAGGGAAATGAAGGGAAGCCTTATTTTTATTTTCTACGTCATACACTCATCATCAAATTTTCTTCATACTTTTATTCGATTTTATTATAATAAAAAGAAATATATGATAATATAGACACGAAAAAGTATAAATACTCAAATAATACGTGAACGTCTGAGTTACTGTCAGTCTCACTGAAGAATGCAAATTAATCTTAACTTTCATAGGACACTGCTCTTTGGATTTAAATGTTGAACTCATTTTGGGTCGATCCATGATTAAGATCGAAAACGGAAATAAATATTTATGTATGGTTATTTTTTTTATTTTACTGTGACTGACAAACGAGTGAAGTGATTCTTAAGGTCCATGGCACGCATAAATCCTAGAACAAGGAATCATCATACAGATGCGTTGTCACTACTGGTGACAAAATGGAATTCCTCGTCTCCAGTAAGGTCTCCGGATTCCTACATTCATCATATAAAACAGCGTATTACTGCTATTTTAAGCTGGTATCCTTCGAGATGTCATCCATCTTCGGTCGAGCAAACGCATTCATTCTGGGGTTAGAAACAAACTAGTACAGTAGTTTTTACTGTTATGGTATATATATTCTAACAAATAAATAAAAATATAATAATAATGTTGTGTTGTGTAAAATACTTTTCCTTTTGTTTATGGTAATTACGATGACCATTTGATTCAGTTCATATGGTAAATAATAGAATAGAAAATTGCACCTATTTTCGATTGCTAATCAGGATATGTATGCCATGGCAAAGCTAACAGTCCTAAGTTCTTTCAAATTATTTCTTTTATATACCTTTGTACCTTGTATTTCTTTTATTTGAAAAAATACGACATACTAAAGAACAAAACCCAAATGAACATCGTTTTGAAATTCAAAACTGAAATGCGTTGTATTTTTAACCACAGTGTTACGTTCGCATTCAAAATTTGACTGCCGTTATCAATAGTTTCTTGAATCCAACTTTGAAATATAACCATTGAAATATTTTTTTATGATCTGCGGACGAGGATAATCCGTATATGAAGATACAATTATAGAACGATTTTTATTCTATTTCCTTCATTCGAAATTATTGCAGTACATAATTGCATAGAATATTTTGAAACGCCTTTGTTTCCGAGAAGTATAGTTCCTGTGAACTGTCGTGTGGAGTCGCAAGAAGATTCGGTTGAAGACGTATCGCAAAAGTAGGTATGTTCTTTATTTAAAAATAGTTTATCTTATTTTATCTTGTTTGTGAGAGCTGAAACTTTGTTGATAGCAGGTAGCACTTCAACCTCTACAATTATTTAGCACATTCGGGGTTCTAGGTGAATACATGAGATCTAGGTATGTTCATCGGTAGACTTAATTAATATGATAATATTACGTGGCCATATCTGATGACTGTATTGGAATGCCTAGCTATCAGTAACATAGTCTCCGGTACAATGGTAATCATTTATGTTGCATAGCTCTATCACTGCTCTTCACTATTTCTAAAGACGTCGCAATGATAAATAAGAGAATTCAAGAAATCAAATATAGTATATAGCATATATATACTAGTAAATAACAATTCACGCAGTGAACAATTACAAGTGTTAAACTTTGTTTTATATTAACCCACGCAAAACGACGATACGTAAATAAATGTTAAAAGAAAGAATGAACAGTCAATGATAGATAAATAATTTATTCGCACGTGATATGTTACTTACTATATTCCGAAGAAACCCTCTCTGAAAAGAAACCGGTCGACGATACACTGTCACATTAAAGGTTGATAAAGAAAATGAATGGAAGCCTTATTTTCGTTGCCTATCATCTTGTCATTTTGTTAGATTTCTTACGTAGAATTGAGAATTTACGTGTCGTTATTTAAAAGAAAATTATTATAAATATTCAAATAGTATGTATGAATAACTGTCTGTCTTATAAGTTAACAAATTAATCTCACGTACAGCTGTATGCTGTTTAAATACGTGATAGATCCACGACGCAGTTTTTTCCGGCATAAATAGGTTGGCACGATCGGGGTAGGACTTCGCGCTCATAGAATACCAGCGAGAAATTGCAGCATAACGCTGCTGTGTTCCAAATGGTGATTGTAGGGATCCGCAATCTTCACTAAGCTACTGCTCTGGTGTTGCATGGACATCCCCATGGACGGAAAAAAATGACCGCCTCCTAGTTCTTAGTAGTTAGTAGAAGTAATAGTAATCTGCATTATAATACCTCGATTATCGTGGATGAATTTGGGTATCAAGGGCCGCAGAAATCACTTACCGTCTAGTGAACTGTGTTTGATTGGTACTCTCAAAGAAATTAAGAAAAAAGCAATTTTTAATAAGAAATTTTTACACAATGTTAAGATATTCATTGTCAATCAAGCTAAAGTCCTTTTTATTGGATACTTGGTAATATCAAAGCATTATAAAGCTAAACCACTAAACTACCACGGTAATCAATATTATAACGATTAAATTGTCAAAATGAAAGTCGTTAAGAAACGTCAGATTTAAAAACAACTCTATGACACTTTCTGGATGTAAAATCTTATTGAATGGACACCTTTTTGTATCCTTCGATTATATGGTATATATAATTTTATCGGCACTCTTACTCTTCTTTACTTTAATGATGACTCGCTTACGATAAAAATATTTTTCCTTTTCAAATTAAAATATTTAAAATATAACGTAGTATTGAGGTCGAAATATTCGCATAAATGTCTAAAGTGATTTCAGTCCACGGATAACGTTAAAATAAAACTGATTAAATAATTGCTCGTGTTAGTCGCAATAAGTTGATGGTGGCGATCTTTTAATTAACATTGACGTTGAACGAATATAAGTAATTAAAACAGTCTACTATAACGTAGACTTCAAATTAAACAATTAATTTAATTTTTAGACAGTCGATATATGTAAGACGTTAAAATTTTTAACCCTTTCTATGAAACTAAGTATCACAAACGAGCACTCAGTTCACCTGATGGTATATGATAACGGCATCGCATCTATCCTCAGAAAAGAGTCAAAATGCATTCTAGATCTAAGATGGAATTGCTATTTGATACATGGTAATATTAAACTTACCAGTAGTGTCAGTATTACCAAGTAATCGATTAACCCTATGCACTCGGAGTAATTTTAAATATGCCCTACCAATAACAATGATGAAACTATGGCCTCTTGGCCAACTCTTCTAGTTGGCCTCCCGCCTAATTTTTACGAACAGATACTTTAGAAAAATTTTATAAGGTCGCCATCGCCTTCATGGAAGACTGAAAATATTGCGGTTATTTAAAAAAGTAGTAATTTTTGACTTGGCTTGACCACTGACGCGACATTGTTGACTTTGATAAAACGTCAATAATGTCGTCTCAATGGCGACCTTGTAATGATGCTTGAACGGCGACGTCCGAATGAAAAGGGTCAACAATGCTAGCACTTCAGATAACATCGTTGACCCTTTGCATTCGGCTGTAACGTGAATGGGTCTTAACCAAGAAAGGACAATGTGCTCAACGGATACTAGTTTGAAATAATAACGTAAGTGTACTGTGTTTCGTGTCATGAGTGTAAAGCTCAGCTCCTAATTACAGGTAACGAGGCAATTCAAGGAAAGAGCCTACACCTTTCTTATAGGCCGGAGATGCATCTGCGACTCTTCTGGTGTTGCGGATGTTTATGGGCTGCGGTAGTTTGCGAGCGTTTACCACCTATTCTATAACAAAAGTAAAAAAAGAACCGTGGGCAAGTTTGTTACTCAATTAATATAAAAAAAATCGTATATTTAACTATACTTATATAGTATGTGCTTTGCGTTTATGCTTGTTGACGCTATCATACCTAAAAAATAAGCTTGAACGATGATTTCATTCTAGTTCTATAAAAACAAATTTTGAGAAAGTCGACCCAAGCAGCGAATTCAAAGCTTGCAATGTTTTGAGTAAAAATATAGGAGAAAGCTTACCAACTGGATACGAATACTGTAAAACTTAATAGAGGAATGCGAATATTTTGTATTATTTGTGATGATGATGAGGGTATCTAGGAAGACAATAGTACAATTCACGTCATGAATACAAACACTGACAACAATGGAACCTAAGTAAGAAGAGATAAATATGCCTCTTGTTGTTTTTTTGTATTGTTGACAACATTAAACTTTATAAATTAGATTTATTATAATAACTTAAACACCAGGTCTCTATTTCTATTCTGCTAAACCAAAATCATGAATAAGTTAGCTCACCGTACCAAATAAATATTAATAATAAAACCAGCATTACACAGTTAAGTCATACGTTTCAACTTAATATACATAAACTCAACGTATATACAATAGGTCCATCGCAGAAAATTTGCATGCGATAGTTTTTATTCTACAAGTAGAGAGATAATTTAGAATTATTGTCATTGATATAAATCCGTGTTTAGAAGCATTAATGCTTTATTTCAATCTAATTATTTTAATATAAACATCTAATAGAATCAGCGTCGTCAGTACTATAGTCCTGCTAAGCAAAGGCCTGCCCCAAAGATTGCCACAAAGTTTAATCCTCAGCCATACGGCAGAGTTCCCGCAAAACATGCATAGGTCGTTCCATCCAGTTGGGTATCGCCTTTCACTGCGACTTCCATTTAAGAACCTTTTTCACTGCATCAGTAATTAGATCTACGAGCTATATGGCCAATCCATTGCCAAATAGAATAACAATCATTAACTGCTCAGTGAGAATATATAATGGTAGAGCTACACTGCAGTTGGTTTCTAGCTGCAGAACGAATGGGTCTGCTATACCGTGGTAGGACCACGCCCTCACAGAATAACAAGCGTGAAATAGCAGCATAATGCTTCTGTGTTTCGTCTGGTGAGTGAAGGGATCCGGAGACCTTTATTACTGGTGAGGAGGCATTTCATCTCAGTCATCAAGAGTGACAACGCATATGAATTATGATTTTATATATATATATATAGACAAGTAAATTTAGTTATAACTTCGCCACTAGATGTATTCTAGATGATACTAGTTATCGTTTGATTGCCTAAACTAAAAGTGATTATTTTGAATTGAGTCAATTTCACTTGGAGTGTAAGATGTGAAGTTAAGCATGCAGATAGCACCTGGTGCCGAAACACAACAAATTAATTAGCAGTAATTCAAGTGTAATAATAAGTGCTTAGAACTTGAAACTTGTTTGGAGCTTGATTTAAATGATACATATTTTAAATTGCTAAAAAGACATTAATTACTTATGGTTTTAAACGGCCCCGTGATGTAGTGGTTATGAAACACGTCTGTCGTGTGACCGGTCCTGGTTTTTTGTTCACACCCTAGGACTAATATTTGTGCATCATAAATTGTTGGTTATCATCTATGTATATCCCATGTCCATGACTATACATCTGAACGATTCACCAATGTTATTGCGCATGCAATTACATTGGAGTAGGAAAACACACGACAAGTGAATAAAAAATATTTATTACAGCGCTAGAGAGACGCAGAGGGGAAAGAAACACAAGTTAACATATTCAGAAGAAAAAATAAATAAATCTAACCCCTTTTTTATTCACACTTGGAGTTAACTGACAAGTCTTTTTTGTATATATCAGTTTATACTCAATTCAATATACTACTATGAGTAGACATAAAATAGTATAATTATATAAATATATAACTGTGAATTTATATACTCACATTATAAATACATATATAAATACAATTCACGAAAAAGTTTGTACGCCTTAATGTCTAGTACTTTTTCAGTATCCTCATATATATCGCGTTGCCAGCCAATGTTTGACTATAGTTTGCGCCTCAACAGTTTTTGATTTAATGTCACAGTTTCTAATAACTATTTTTACTAATTTCTATTTTGTACACGTGAGCTCTACTAAATTGTCCGAAGCGGTATTAACGTGTGGTGTGGGAATACGGTAAACTCTTTTCTTGTTCATTTCTTCGTATTCCTTTAAGAGTGCCCCAGTGATTGTGCAAATTTTTAGGGCACTATAAAATATTCCGCACTGTTAATATCATCTGGCAATGACCAGGCGATAACACCGTGGTCGAAAGCGAACAGGTTTTATGTAAATTAGTTTACATAAAACCTGTACATTACATTTACATGTAGAATATTAAACAGTTATAATTATGGAGAGTTTCAATAATATTAGCAAGGAGATGAATGATACAAACATTATTCTCGTAACTGTAATCAATAGCGTGAAACATAATCATCATGTACTATTTGTCTAACATTCAAACTTCTCGGGTGTATTGTGGAACATTGAATCGGAAAACGTTACCCTCGTTAGTGTCGACGTCTGAATTGGGATAATGCGGATATTGACGATCTCCGAGGTTATTGAGATACTCCTATAGCTGAATGTAACTGTCTCCGTGTGTGACATGGCATTAATATGAGAAACAATAATAATATATAATATTTAAAAAAGAATTATATAGGGGTTAACGACCTCTGTACCTGTTTTTTTGCAGATTTTACGATAAATTTAAGTAAATATACATCCAATGGCCGTAATTCATCATTGTACAACAAAACGCACGGTCAGATTTCATCTTTTATTGTGGATATTCCTCGGATTCGGATGATACGATATGCTACGTAGTTCTTAATGCGAACAGCTTAGCAATAATATGCCTGCGGCATTCTTTCCGTCTGCGTATAATGCGGGTGTCTTCGAGAGAAGAGTGAATAGGCATTTACTGAACTAGTGCGCTCTGCCTTCAACGTCCATATTATCACTTAACATTAAGTAGTAAGGACTGGCTTGTATTCATTTAAAAATCCTACCGATTTCTAAACTCCTTTAATCTTCATCAAAATCATCTATCTACAAATAGGTGCCTAATTATTTGCTTAAGTAAGTACTTAAGCAAAGTAGCAGATACATACATACGTGCGTTGAAAAATCACGAAAGGGAAGACAAGACAAGACACGAGAATATTTTAAGTTTGCGCAAAAGTTACATTTAGTTAAAATCCACCAAAAACCCAAAGCTGAACTAAACAATTCTTCATTTAACTTAGACCAGTTACGACCTCAAATTTACCACCCGCAACTATGAGACGTTTCCGTGGCCGAAATTAGAATTAGCAACACAGAATTGGAGTTGTCTTTTGGAAAGTGGAACAACTCCAAGAAATTTCTGAATTGCGAATAATTAAGCGAATACTTGGGCTTACTAAGAATTTTGTTTAAGACATTAAATCATCGAGAGTTATTTAGAATTTAAGTAACTAAAACTACTTACACAAAAACAGTAAAATATATGTGATGTGAAAATGATGACAAGTCCTTTAGGTAGGAAATGATGATGGTGTCCACATGGTCGAACTCGACCACGGTGATGTCTTCTGATTATTCCCATATGCCGTCAACTAAACAGAATATTTTTATGTGCTGTGAGCATTTACACAGAGACACTAACTCGTAGTCGCTTTCTTTATTCCGTGTAAAGTAATGTTGGACACATGGGACTCGATTGGGATTCGAATCCAGAACCCGCGATGCAACAGCCAGGTATGCTATGCTAACCAATACACCTCGTGGCAATACAAGAATACGCGGATACATCGTCTAATTACTACTGGAAGATTTAAATTGGGCAGAAATTATTATATAACTATATATGGACAAACAGAATAATAAACGATCTATGCAATTAAATATGAATTAATTAAAAAAAAAGAAACAAATGAAGAAACTTAAAAAAAATGCAATGTAAGGTAAGTTGGTGCTTCTTTAGGCAGGTGGTAGGATCAAGTTATAGTATTGTATTTTATTTGATGAGTGTTAGAATCTGGAAGCCCATTTTACACTGGCAGTCAATTGACCGGCCTCGGGACTGACAATGCCAGTGCATTTTGAAGTGTTTGGATTATATCAGTAGATCTCAAATCAATAGTTTTATATTTCACATATGCCGTCCTCGACGGAATATTCAATTCAGGGATCCGTAACTACGAGTGAAATATTGAGTCGAGTACGCTGTTCGCGAAACCATAGCTCCGCCCTTCCACATTATTATCATACTAGCTTTCGTCGCGACTTTGCATCCATAACTATATCCGATGCTTCATTTATACACGCACATTCATAAAAATATACTATATGCCAACACTCAGAGAATCACAGCACAATGAAACATACTATGTACTTAAGATTAAACCTAACTTAAGAAGAATTATAATTTCAGTTTTGTTCAGTTTTAGAAGTGTAGACAGATTAAGTATACGGCAAAATCAGATAATAAGAATGGAGATAAAGTGGGCGTAGGCAATTTACAGTCTACTGAAAGAAAATAATGAAATACGAAGCTGTTAATAGTTATTTTGTAAAAAGAAGAAAAAACCAAATCAAGTGAGATGATGAAGATTCATTATTGAAGGTTGCAGTGGCAATATATATGTAAGTATATACATATGAGGCGTCAATAGCGTAACGGTTTAGGGTTCGGTCATAGATGCGAATCCACCATGTGACTATTGTCATGAACTTAGCTTAGTTGGAGTGGTAACCGGAATATTGGTAATGTTAAAAGGATTGCTATTTTTCTTTCGAAACTTAGGATATATGTTGATATGTGCTTGTGCAAAAAACTTACTGCATTTTAAAATATGCCGAAAGAGTGACTTTGTTAATCTCGATGCATATCATTTTATAATATACAATTTCCTATATAGTTAGAAAGTGCTAAAATAAACGTCAGCTAAATTGTCCGTGACTTGCGAGTTTTCAAAGCTATTAAACTTGGCGACTCAAGTCTTGCGAAATTATTACGGTGACAGGCAGGTGAAACTAACGACTATATATAAGTCCTTACATATTGTTGATTTACTTATAAGTTTTACGTAAACACCCGTATATAACAATAATTAGTAATTAGGGAGAGATAATAGTTTTTACGGAATCATACGTTATGAATTAATAAGGTATATAGGTAGGTGTGTTGTTTTAGCTTTTAATTCACGATACACGAACAATCGTGGTACAATCCTCGGTGTAATTGTTAATCGCAATTTAAAGTGCTGATTTATCACGTGCTTGGTGTTGAAGGAAAATACTAGATACATAAAAAAAAATATTTAGAAAATATGTGAAGTCTGCCTATCCGCAGTGGAGCAGCGTGGTGGAACCATAACTCTATGACCCTTTCTTGTGTGAAGGCTTGTGTCCAGCAGTGTGATTTATAGTAAGCTGTTACTTTACTTTTTCTAAATAAACTTATTCATAATAAGTTTATTTAAAATTGGGTCAAATTATAAAAGGGTATAAATATAAATACCCTTTTTTATGTGACCCAAATTATTATCAAAAATCTTTGTCTTTTACAATTTTCCTTACTTTATTATTTTTATTTTTCCTTTCTTATTCTTTTATTGTATTGAAAGAGTAAAACGAGCACATTTTTATCCTAATGGTAAGTGAGCCCTACGGCTCATGATACACATATTGATTCGATAGAAAATTTTACAACCAAACAGGAAAATTTAGTCAGCATTAACAGTTTCTCACAAGTCGAGGATCTAAAGGCAGATGAAAGACAAAATAAAAGAGTGCGGTGTCAAGGCACATCATCAAGTGCAAGGTTTCCGAAGACGATGTCGGAGACAGAGCGAAGTAGAGGAGTAAAGTACGGAGAGCTATCAGATTTGATAGACTGCAAAACTTCACAATTTCGCCATGCTATCAATATTAAAAGGAACATCGTAATTTACTTAATAGAAGAGACTGCTGGCTGCTACCATCGGTCGGGAATCCTGTGATTAAATTAATTAAATCCAGAGCTAAATATGCTATACCATAACTCAATATACTGTGAGTTTCTTCTACGTAGATCGAACTATTAATAGACAATATTGTTAATAAATAAACAAAGTTAATGGTAATACTTTGACACGATGTTCCCACTGCACTTTTCATCACTTATTATTTCCATATTGCGCTACCTGTACAAGGGTGTTTTTGACGATAGGTATTTTATTTTATTGTTATTGAGTCTTACTAACTAGTGTGCATAATTACCTCCCTCTTCTAGATAACAGTCACCGAATTACAATAAGTTAGTCCAAAATCGTAGCTATTGAGTGGTCCAGTATATCAACGTACCAACAAGATGGTACCATATAAGTATTTTCTCTAGAATTAAATTAACTTACGTAGTTTCTAATCGGTATGATAATTAACTAGTAGTTATTCAAAATATACACATAAAAGTTGTAATATTTTTGCGATATATAATAAATTATAAAGTGTGAAATATTGGCACTGGCACACACAAAAATAGCTCGATGCTAAAGGGGCTAAATAAATTGTTTTGAGAGGAAACGGATTTGGGACCCCATTATTACGTTAGAAATATTGTTATTGGCTTCCGGCGCAACGTGAACTTTACGACTTTTCCCTTTCCACGTTATGTTCTTCTTTAATATATTTTTCATATATTACTTTTTGTGTAACTAGTGGTACCAAATAAACATACAGTTTATCGTATTGAAACCTGACTGGTCGACACGTAGGTAACGTATCTTTATACTCTATATTTAGACGTGGTCTTTCACTGCTGACCGTTTGAGGAAGCTCGAAAATCTATGGAGAGGAATCCGCCGTAAAGACTCTTGTAGCAACTCATATTAAACATCGTATTCAAGGATGATCCCACAACTAGATGGAGTGACGAACTATGCATGTCTGCGGGAAATCAATGGATGCAGGTGACATACTTTGTGGCTGACCAATCCCCTTCTCTACTACGATGTTGGAAAATTGTGATAAAATTACAAGAAACGCACAGCCAGGGAGTAAGTACAAAATCATTTTTGTAGCAGATTATATCCCGAAAGCTTTTATATCTATTTAGGTTTTCGTCATAACGATAAATATTCCTTAGCACAGTACTTATTTTAAGCGGCAGAGGAAATAGCGTATCTATAAATTCTAGTATGAAAAAACAAGTACTAATATGAAGAATTGAAACATCTACAGGAACTTGAAAAAAATTTGAAGTAACAGTCCCTCAGACGCTCTCGCGAAACAGGGTAACCGATCAAGCCGAGGTTCCCTCTCGGGAATCCTTGTGTTGGTTACCCATAAATAGAGATCTCGACTGAGCACTCTAAGCGCTCAGTTACCTCTCAACCGGTATCTGGTGAAACTGTAAAAGCCCTCGAACTAACAGCGGCAATCAGCACGAAAAAAAAAGAAAAAAAAATTGTGAAGCAACAGCCTTAATAGCCCACTGGGCTAGGTGTAGGGTTCCTCTAGCGGGAAGGTATTGGATATTTCAACATGTGTGTGGATTTAAACATAAGTCATAGAGCATATTTAGTCATAGTATAGAGAAAAGTTTGTACTCAAATTTATATCGATGTGGCAAACATCAAAAAAAAGTCGAGGTGCCGATGCTCGTTTTGAAAAGAACTTTCAACAAACTTCTTCCATCTCATTGGTGCTGGCATCGGAGACCAAACATTTGCGTACCATGATGTTAAAAGGGAGCATATAGAGACTGCGGCATAACGGCACAAAATATAATGCATTAATTATCAGGTTATTACTCCGCACTACATTTTCGAGTCTCTCTACGTAAAGTGTAGCATTTACATAAATTTTATTTCATTTTCTTTTATCCAGGGATATTACCAACATGTTTATTAATTACAATATGAATACTTATATGCCAATAAAAATCTATCACGTCTCGGTAAAAGAAAACCAAGGTATAATTTAATCAAGCGTCAATTATGAACGTTATTTTCAAAATATTTTTTAAATAACATTCTAATACTCGCATTACTCGTGAAAAAGTGGTCTACGTCGGTCGCTTTGTAGAGTTTTGTTATATAATTCTATTGTCCTTGGAATAAAATTCCTTCTATAATTGGTGTGGCTCGGTGGAACTTGGAGCATTTTTGCTTATAGTTGTTCACGCGAGACATTTATGTTCACTTTGTTAAATAAGTCTTCGCAATACATCTTACCTCTCTCTATCTATTCTCAAAATAAACGTCGACTACGTGTATATATGTCTTCTTACATAAGTCATTAAAATAAAAAATAAAGTTTTTAATAGTTTGAATAAGAAAGGCTAATTGATGATGATGTTTTCCTGGTCGATCTCGGCTTTTGGTCATTGCCAGAAGACATCAACTGCATGGAATGTTTTATGTTAGGGAGATTAATATGCAGTGTCAAAACACAGGACGTAAACTTTTTTTGTATTACTTTAAGAGTAAGAAACGAGCAACGGCCCATTCATCCTTGACAAAGAATCATAATGAAGATGCGTTGTCACCCTTGAGGACTGAGATGGAATGCTTCGTTACCGGTAATAAATGTCTCCGGATCCACCAGACGAAACACAGCAGCATTGTGCTGCTATTTTATGCTGGTATTCTGCGAGGGCGTGGTCCTACCTCGGTCGAGCTGACCCATTCATTATGCAGCTAGAATCAAACTGCAGTGTAACTCTACCGCAGATCCGAGAACAAACAAGTAGTAATGTTCAAATTGCTCCTGGGCTGCGCATATAGCCCAGGCGCGGCAACAGAGCTATATAACTAAACTTGACATACAATATAAAAAACTATAATATTATTCCTTCGGAATGCATCATACTATTTTTACGATTCTATATCTCAGCTCCAGTACATATTCGTTCTGGGTTATGATATCTTTTATTGAAATATTATAACTTACAATTATCAAAATGTAATGTTATAATTGTTTATTAAGTTACTGATAAATTAACCGGTGTCAGTCCTGAAGAGCCTTGCTTACTTAAGCGCTCGCATTTAAATTCATGGTACGCTGGCTGACTGGGAACGATCTCCTGTGCAATTAAAATCTTAATTTTTTTATAGAATAAGTGGAAAACGAGCAGGCAGATCATCTGAGTAGTTAGTGAACTGTCGTAAATATGAAATTATTTGAGGAGGTAATCTATACATTCAGACCCGAAAACTAAATTCATGCAACTAAATTCCTTTAGTTTATCTTTAACAAATATAATTTGCAATGGCTCTAGAATCAGTTAAAAAACATGAGATTTATTAAGCTTTAAATATCTCCACTGTTTTTACATAACACAAATAGATTAAAAAAGTTAAATTATCTATTATCAAGAGAATATTCTATAAAACAATGAAGATATAATTAAAAGTTATAGATAACTATAATAAACTTAATGATAATGTTATTTTTGGATGTCATTTGGTCTGTATGTTGTACGTAAACACGATATTTTTCGAAAGACTTCATTCGATCGAGTTTTTTATCGTTGAGTATTTAAGTTGAGTTATATACAACTACAGTACTAATTTATAAACTATTCATAGTCAGAACTTTTTGTCTACATTGCATGTAATTTTCTTTTTATTTTTCCTTATTATATTTATATCTATAAATTTTATTAGATTTTATTATTGCATATTTTTGGTGATAAGTGGTCGTAGATGTAATATACAAAAAAAAAATCATTACGTTTTATATTTAATTTTATTGTAATGAAACTGTGAGAGTTATTTGGACAGTTTCCAAATCCACCAGTCTCATTCAGGCTGATTAATGTTCAATGTTAACTCATAAAGAATACGCCTAAATATTCTGATTTTACTTTGGGGACATTATTGTTACGTCCTTTAAGCTTAAATAAAGATTAAGTGAAACAAACAGGTTAGTTATAACTCGTCTAGGAAAGTAGGTAGATTAATATGTTGGTCATAATAATTATATATTATTATGACCAACATATTAATCTACCTATTGGGTGTATCATTATTTTCTGTACTATATATTATACAAGATTTCTGGAAAGCCACGCCTAGTTATTCATATATGATCTGTTGCTAGTATCCTAAAACTGTATACTTGGCCTTAAAGAGACCCGAAAGAGTTTCAAGTTCTAAATGATATACGCATCTGGTTTTGTCCCAAAAGCTGGATAAAGAGTTGATAGGTGAGGTACCTTTAGCAGACCCGTAGAAGACATAATCCAACGGTAAATATTGTAAGCTACTTCTGATTTGGAATCAAAGAACGAAGCTCTGAGTACAGGTTTTAGTTATAGCAAAAATTCAATGTTCGTAATTCAAAGTGGCAGTTGTGTCACTTTTCACCAAATGGTACATCACTTTAGCTCGGAAAAACAGAATAGCCCTATCGCCGCTTCAGTTGCATGTATAAATTATCATTAACGTAATCGGCCTTTTTAGGAATGCTCTAGAAGCACCGCCATTCTTAAAACTTTCAAAGGAACATAACCTGTGTCAAGACTAGCTCGTATATATGTGTGTAGTACAAATGCCAGTTTATTGTTAAGATGATAAGGTTCGGTTTTCACTGAGCTTATGTATTCGAACATTTTCTGTGGCGGTCTATGATGTCCTTTCCGGATACACATACACGCATGAAGTGTTTATGTGTATCAAGACTATTTTATAAAATGCGTTCTAAGATATGTCATAAGATTTATCTGCTCGAACTTTCACAGCAATGCATAATGTTATGAAAGTATAACTCAGCGGGCCTCCCGCTCGTGAGTCTAATTAGATAAAGCTGTAGAGGTCTCTGGACCAACAACAATACTCACACACAAAAAAATATGAAAGAATAATTTCTTAATCTTGTTTTATTAGTCTTATTTAATATTTTGTCCTGAAACACATTAAAATTGAGCTGTGCGATTGTAATAAGTTATTATCTTTGGAATTGGAAACGGTCCAATATACCACGGGTCAAGATAAAATAACGATTACCGCAATGTCTATCTATGAAAATATTTATTTTTGTTTTTAGTGTAGAATAAATTCGTTTTATAAAAAGCATCAATCAGCCGTAGAAGACTCCAAAAAGGACTATCGCCGCATCAACCAATTGTTTCGGTGTCCGTCTAATTCACAACGACACAAACTGGGGCAACCTACTAGAAGACCTCGAGCTTTCGAATACCGCATACTGACGGTTGGCTCAGGGACTAAAAGCAGATCAAATCTCTTTAATGCCTCCATCAGTCAAACTAGATAATGTTACTTTTGCCTTCAATGACTCGGATAAAGATGAATACTTCTTTTTTTGTATTTCATTGAGAGTTATAAACAAGCACACAGTTCACCTGATGTTAAATGATTCCTGCGGCCCATCACATTTACATTCAACCTTGACAAGGAATCATAATGCAGATGCGTTGTCACATTTGAGGACTGAAATGAGATGCCTCCTCACCAGTAATAAAGGTATCTGGATCCCTACACTCACCAGACAAAACACAGCAGCATTATACTGCTATTTCACGCCGGTATTCTGTAAGGGCGTGATCCTACCCCGGTCGAGCTGACCCATTCATTCTCAGTTAGAAACAAACTGCAGTGTAGCTCTACCATCCAACACTCATACATCCAACGCGGAACACGATCACCGGCCGTCTCATTACATGGGTGGATTCGGTCAATTACCTAGGAGTCACCTTCGACCGCAAACTAAATGCACACTTCCACTCGCACATCAAAAATGCGAGGAATAACGTAACATGTCTTGCATAAGGCCAATATCGTCGTTTTCGCCCATGTAGTTTCTATCAGGATAAAATCCCTCCAGAGGTCGAATCCTCTCATTTCCACAGTTTCATTCGAATACCGATCGGAGTAGAGAGGTATCAGCGCGATATCGATCTGCACAGTGACTTGCACCTCACGATTCTGGAACACTTTCAAAGTCTCTCGCAGCGCTTCGAGAAAGCGCTTTTGCAATCTAACCCGCTAGTGGTAAACGCAGAAAACTACGAACCAAATCCAACAAGTAGGAGTCGTAGACCACATCCTGGATGATCCCCACTTCACGAGAAAGCCGAATACCAGTCCGAACACAACGGAAATCGAACCGACACGCCACGCAATCATATCACACTACCCTCACCTTCGAGCGTAGTGTAAACTTCATGCCATCGCATACACTAGATACACCTGCGTGTCAGAGCGGTTCTCACCATCCTCAGCTTCCCATAATAACTGACAACAGGTGACGACCGTCAGAGGCTAGGTCCGCTCACCTACCCTCGGACGGCAAATAGACTACCATTAACTATCCTTTCTCCACTCTGGAGATTCATCAGATAGCTAGTAAGCAACTTCGAAGACAAAGAGAGAACAGCACTAGCGAAGAAAACCACACTGAGCTAGCTCACAGACTTCTGTTCTTTTTGTTATTCCTTTGAGAGTAACAAACGAGCACACAGTTCACCTGAAGGCAAGTGATTCCTGCGGCCCATGACATCTACACTCATCCTCGATAAAGAATAATAATACAGATGCATTGTTACCCTTGAGGACTGAAATGAAATGCCTCGTCACCTGTAATAAAGGTATCTGGATCCCTACACTCACCAGACAAAACACAGCAGCATTATACTGCTATTTTACGCTGGTATTCTGGGAGAGCGTGGTCCTACCCTGGAGGAGCTGACCCATCATTCTGCAGATAGGAACTGTATCAGATGAAGCTGTAAGAGTCGCTTAGTCTTACAGCCTTAACATAAACAGAATCTACAAATATGTTTATTGATACTACTAAATTTGACAAGCTTAATACTGTAAATAATATTAAAACCCATTGATACCTCTTTATTCGACAAAATATATAAATATATATGTCTACGTGTTGCCGAATGAATGTAATGAATATAGTTCCAGCTATTTATATCTTTTATCTGTTTATTTTATTAAAATAAGTTAGGCTTAAGTACGGCTTAATATCACAAAGCAGATATATTTTACATTATATTTTACGATATAAATAATTTAAAATGTGATTACTGCGACCTTGAGCAATCGATAATGGTCTTTTAATGTTCAATTGACGGCAGAAAATCGAGGTTTGCATTAAAACTTTAGCTAAATCCTTCGGTAGCAGAAAACGAGCGCCTTAATTCCAGAGTAAAGCTTCGATAATCCAAGTACACGGCCTGAGTTTGGCTAATCCCGTTACTGACGTATTGGGAGAAGAATAATACGTTGTAAGAGTAAATAATCCATTAGTTGCAAAATAAATTTTGTCTAATTGGGTATATACGTAGCATCTTTATTTTGAACCTTAGCTCGTGTGTACGGTGCACGAATTGTTTTAGTGTTTTCTCTTGTACCGATCCTAAATATTGCCCCATTTTAGGATTCCGTACATTCGATACTAAGACCATCTGACTGTCTGTCTCTCTGTCCGTCTACCACATCTTGTTTTCTTAAGCGGAAATAAATGAATTCTGATTTTGGGCGTAATATTAGAAAATATATGCTCTTTTAAGTACATCATGCATCGTATCAATTAAAAGGGCTCGTTAAAAAAATATTAATATATTTTTCAAAATCTATATATATCCATAAACATACTCGAATATCTATATATATATATCAATATATAGCCTTGCTCATAGTTAATAAGAAAACCTTAACAGAAATCCTTAGTATTAGACCACAACTCAAGGAAAACGGCATGGCACGGAACGTTAAGATATCCGATATACATAAATTTAATAGTCTACATGTATGATATATTATTTTTATTATTTATTGGTAGAATTATTTTTAATTCAATAATATGTATAACTTGTCTGGCCATAAATACTGTTACATAAAAACTTTTCTTTTTTTCAACTTATTATTTCGAATTTGGAACACGTATACTATTTTAAAACTTCTTTAGATTTTGCGCCTCTTCACATATTTTTTCGTGTTCATTATCAAATTACAATATGGAATGGGGTGGTACAGAAAATTGGATTGCAGTGATCGCCTTGCACAAAGTGGTTATGGAGCCGTCGGTCATATTCCAGACACTTTAAAAGCTTGGTATCAGCCGTATGTTCGTATATCGTACTATCAACAGATACAACAACACTTCCCCTGTCGAAGACCAGAAAAGATCACGTGCCGTTAGAACTTCAGAGGCTGTTAATGCTGTTAAAGCCAGAATTCGTCGACATGCCCTAAATCAATCTCTACAATTAAAGAGAGTGGATCGATCAAAACGCCTTCTGTCGAGATACGCATGTGAAAGGCACAGAAATATCCTCTTTACCGATGACAAAGTTTTCACGATTGAAGGACACTACAATGAGCAAAATAATAAACTGTACGCTCACAGTTCTAAAGAAGCTGCTCAAGTGGTTGGAAAGGTGGTCGTCGTGGTCATCATCCTGCGTCAGTGATGGTTTGGTGGGGCGTGTCAAGAACCTATAGACTTCAAATTATGGTCAGTTTTAGAGGACATGGCCTGCTCTAAACGACACGGCGACATTGAGTCTCTTAAAAAATCTTTGGAGCAAGCAGTGGCGAAATTTTCCTTGGAAACAGTGCATAAATCCATAGATTCGTGGTCAAACAGATTAAAGGCCCGTATAAAAGCCAAAGGTGGCCATTTCGAATAGAATATTTTTAGAATATTTAGTTTTTCCTGACTGACTAATAAATGTGTAGGTATAAATTTTAATAATATAACGTTACTTCATTAAAAAAATATGCATTTTCATTTGTAACAGAACTTAAGAACTTACGGCCGGACTAGGTATATATATATATATTGTAAACTTTAAGTTTTAAGATACTTTTTCTTCTTCTTCAATGTAGTCACTACACCTAACATCTCAAAATATCTCTCCACGCCACAGGTTGACTGCTAGAGAATGCCTTACGTCATTAAGGGCTGCCCATTTGTATCCCTATTTGTAAGGTGTATAATAAATGAATAAAATAAATTCCCATACAATTTCTAATGCAAAACTGAATAATCCTTATTGATCAATGTGTAGTAACTGTAGGCTCCTTTAAGTATCTGGAACAAGAATAGTGTGTGACAAACTTGACAAAGTAAGTTGCAGGGAATTCAAGTTCTACTATAGCCTCGTTGCAAATAAAAACCTGTTTTTTCATTGTATTGAGGGTGACAAACGAGCACACGAGACGATAAATGATTCGTGGCTTCCATAGTTCTCCTTGATAAGAATACATTCTACCACGGTGATAACGCATACACATCAAGGGACTACAGGAATCATTTACCACCAGATGATGTTATTTGTCACCCGAATTATAATAATAAAAAGTTAAAATAGACGAAAACTATTTATCCAATAAAAAACCACTAACATTAATAAAAGTGGCAATGGTAAGGTCTGTAAAAGGTCCAGCGCTGAATACTATAGTCTTTCTAAACTGTTCAATCAAAATGCGCATATCCGTTTTGCGTTGCGTGCCATGATTCCACCATAAGGATTCATACGGACCTGACAATAAGTTTTGACTCTGTAAATTGAGAAAAATGTTAATTAAACTGGGAACTTAATGATATAATTTATCAGCGATTACATCGCATTTGTACTCAATCCGCTGTATAAAATAAAAGATATTTAATAGTTGTCGGTATCAACGGCTCAAAGAGACATCTTATCTTATCTTGTCATATTTCTCCAATATAGCTAATTATATTTACGTATGTAATAATGTTGCTAAGTCCTAAAAGTTTTTAGAGATACTGACTTAATTTTATATTTCAAAATATTAGGGTTACTTAACAAAGTCCTTGAGGCATGTGAATCGCTTTTCGAATATTATTTCCATGCTCATCTTCCAGACCAAGTTTAAAAAATGTCTTTGTACGTTTCTTTGTGTAGGGTACGTTTGTGGTTTATGTATAATAATAAATATACTTATTCGGTTCTGTCATATTTTTATTTAATATAAATTTAGTGGACGCAAAAGCAAGACAAAACTTCGCCACTGCGGTTACGCGTCATCCGAGATTTATCAATTTCTGCAAAATTTTAAAATACCTTCTGAGGTTTGTTTACCATACTATCAAATGATTCAGTGAAGATTCGACCTTTGAAGATCGTAAGATCGTAAAGACACCAACGGTCATCAAAGCAGTGCGGTGATAATCCAACGAAATACCGGCCGTTAGAAAAAAATGTTACTCCTTCAGTTTGAGAGTATGTCTAAAAGTGTGGACCTAAATATAAATGAGCGTCTGAAAAACTCCGATATTCTAGACTTTATTGCATACCGCACACTGGAATAAATTACCATGAAATCCTATATTCAGATGAAAAAAAATTGACCTTGAAGAAAGTTACAACATACAAAAATTTATTATATGTCCAAAATCAGGAAATCAGGTAGAGCATTTTGAATAACCTTCATATAATTTAAATTTAAATTTAACTGCCTTTTTTCATATGTACATATATACTTAACATCAAAACCTTTAAATTTCTTAAATGAAGTATTTGTATATGTTATTAAATACATTGTATGTATTATTAAATGTATATTCTTCTACTTCTTTCAAATACAGATAAGGAAACCGTGGCGCTTTGTAAACTCAAGTGCTAGATTGATTTAAAAATATGACTATGTTCATCTTTTGATTTGTTTTATTCTATTCACACGATACCATTAATTCATACCATATCTTACACATAGAGAGTTCCGGTCAAAGGAACAAAATTGTTTAATCAGTTTTAAAGCGATTATACTTTAACTTACCGCAACCATGACTTCATTGCTGTGCCAGCAATACATAAAAAGCTGTGCTACACCAAAGGTAAGGTATTCGACCGTTAAGAAACGGTTCATTGTATTTATTTCTATCTAAAAAAAAAGTATTCTTATAAGTATCCCACAAGTTACTAAGTTCAGGAGCGTTTCGTTAGTCGTGTGGTAAAACCTGATAACACAATTACTAGGTAACGTCTTTCGAATCATTCAAAATTCGAATATATTATTTTATTACATTGAGAGTAACAAACGAGCACACAGTTCACCTGATGGTAAGTGATTCCTGCGGCCCATGACATCTACATACATCCTTGATAAGAAATCACAATGCAGATGCGTTGTCACCCTCGAGGACTGAGATGGAATGCCTCATGACCAGTTATAAAGTTCTCCGGATCCCTGCACTCACAAGAACCGCAACATTATGCTCTTATTTACGCTGGTATTCAGTAGGGGGTGGTCCTACCCAGTCATTCTGCAGGTAGAAACAAACTGTAGTGTAATTCTACCACTGACTACAAACTACACTGTAGCACTATAAACACTGTAAAATTATTTATATTATAAATTGTTTAGTTAATAATATACCGTTATTTGATAGATTGCAGCACAAAGCATCAATGAACAAACAAACACGTACAAACACATTACAGAAGATAAACAGGAACTAAATATCTCGGCGTACCTGTAAGTATAATAATATTATATAAAAAAATACATCATACCATTATTACAGTTGCTAGTAATAATAAGAGATGAAGTGTGGCCCATTTAATTCCCAAGATTTTCTTAATATTTGGATGTGGCAATAAAAAATCAATAATTTGTAACATATTTATTATAATACCAAATTTGACCAATCTGGGAGTTCAATTTCTTAAGATTATGGCATAAAATTCGAAGAAGTTGTTTTAACAACGGTAGAACCATCAAAGGGTCGGCTCGACCAGGGAAGGAGCACGCCTTCACAGTATACAAGAGACTTTTACTTTTAATGATGATGATGACCTTCAATGCAACGTAGAAAAACAAATGCTCAAACAAATAGTTTAAAATGATGCATATGAAATATATGAACTTACTTAACAAGTTCGACGTGTCTTCGGTGGCATTCCATTATTTTGCGTTTGGCGTTTTTGTGTTCTGCTGGCAACAGAACGGAACCAAATATGTCGGAGCTATCATTCTTCAGTACCATGAGTTCAGTTTTAAAAAACATCATTATAACAATAACGATAGTATCGAATGATGATATGTAACCACTGACATAAACTGCCCCATATATTTGAAATATTGACGCAATTAAATAACCAGTTATCTTGGTTTTGTCGAACGGGACCCAAGATCTTATAATCTCAGGATAAGTGTCCGTCCCATTTTTAATATTCCACCTGTATGTCTTAGAGAATGTGCATTTTGTTATAGGTTGTATTATAATTGAAAAGGCAGTGAAGTAAGTAAGTGACCAGTAAATATACGTTACGATGCGGCAGTATTTCGTATTATTTGCAATAATTTCTGTATTTTTGGGTTTTGTTCATTTTCTGACGTCGTTCAGCTCTGGATATATAATCAAGTATATTACTCCAACGTTGCTGCCAGATGTAAAGAGTTGTCACCTTAAATACGTTGACTGGGCTGACTATTGATGTCTTTAAATTGTTTAAAAGAGTTTTTATGTCCGACCTCACCAACCAGACGTCGATATACTGTGTTACAACAAACAGCATCATAAAGAAGTGTAACAAATAAAGAAAATTTTTCTTTAACTTACTGTCTGGTAATAGTATACCCCAAAATTTAAGCGATTTTATATTTGGTCCCAACAAGAGATTTTTTGGGTCTTCTAATTTATTAAAAATTCGTCCGTACATATCGTTGACGATACTGGACATAGAATATCGATAGTTTTATTATCGGCCGTGATTTACAAGCGACTAAAAGCGATAACAGTTAAAACTCTCACTCCACGTCACATTGTACACTCAAAAATTCAGCTATCATGAAACTGATCAATTAAACTTTTCTTTTTTATAATCGAAAACTAACTTTAAAACTTTAGTTTTTAACTGTACAATTATTTTAATAGCAGACTTCGTATATTAAAATTTTGGTAATTGATTTTTGTTTTAACAAGTCTCTCTATATTTAATATAATTTTTACAATTTTTTTTAAAAAATGTACTTTTTATTTATTGTGTACAGTAAAAAAATAATATAACAAATTTAAGTCTACAAAAATTACATCGTTTATACGAAAAGGATGAGATCTCTCAAGTTTCTTCATGTTTCATTTAAATTTATGCTGTCTTTCATTATCATCGTTTAAATTATTTTAATAAATTACATAGTAGTATATATCATCTATGGTGAGATTTTTTTTAACTAAGCTGACATATTTTTAGAATTTTAAGATTTTTATTCTTTTACTATATTATTTATAATATAATAAATAATGCATCATCCAAACAGTCTTATTGTATGGCGGCGAAGCGTGGCCAGTCGGACATGTTCAGCAGCTACGCGTTGCGGAGAAGAAGATGCTGCGATGGATGCGTGTTGCGTTATGCGATTAGATCGTATAAGAAACGAGCGCATCCATGGCAGCCTAGGAGTTCGTCACATAGTAGACAACCTGCAGAAAAGTCGTCTCCAATGGTATGGCCACATAAGCCGCTGATCTTTAGACTACGTCGGAAATAGATGTTTAGACCTCGATGTACAAGGCCCATGATCCCGCGGTAGGCCCAAGAAACGCTGGCTGGACGTCGTGAAATCGGGCATGGTGTTGTACAATCTCACAAAAGAGGATGCCGAAAACCGGGCAAAGTGGAGAAGACTCAGTCGGAAAGCGGACTCTGGTAGTAGGCCGGGAAATCGCTAGGCAGAAGCAGAGGACACTATATTATTTATAAGTAATAGCACAAAGACATTGACGACCGCGTTTTGCTACTGCTAATAATAGCTAATAATACTTATAAATCACAAATTGTTGTGTTTTGGGTCTAGGTGTGCTGTGCATGTGTATCTTTGAGACTGCATCTGAAACTTCTTATTGTACATGCATTTCATTGAAATAGGGAAGGGTACTTCGAGAGAGTCTGCCAGGAGGACACCGTCATTAATCTTGTCAAATTATTTGATCATAAAAAATAAATATAATACTCATCGACCTAAATTATTTAGAGGTAAAATCCACATCTGACGTTTCTTTTATATACGGACAGAGCTTCATAGTTACCACGGTTAAATAAGATTCACATTTTTAAAAATTTAATTCGCATTACACCTCTTAAAATCTTTGGTATAATTTAAAATCATAATATTACTGAAAATATTAAAATAGTTTGTTAGCTTCAACTAACTACTGATTACCGGTACCTGAGAGCTTAAGTGAGGTGCTATTATAAAATTTGTATAATTAGCAAGATGTTTGCCTGCGCTACAATTAAGATGAAATTAAAAACTGTTTTATTATGTACCTAACAAATTTCATACACACTATATATTTTTTTTTTAACCTATACCTTCGCATAGTGAGTAATTATCGGTTTGCCTTAATTTAGGGTTTATATTAGGATTATCATATGGTGATGACTTCCTAGTTGTTTCACCTACATCGATATCTTTTAATTATTACATACAAATTATATCAATCACACATGATTTACTAAATTCCTTGTCACTAATATTAAAGTCATTGTGGATTATTTATATAAGACTGATTGCTAGAATTAACGCAGCAAAGCAAAAATAAAATATAATGTCGATTAAAGATTATATCAGTGTCCAATTATTCAAAAAAATTATTATAATAACAAAATTAAATCTGAAATTTTGAACAGTTTGGCCCTCCGCGGTACAAGCTCACCTTGTGTGGCGTGGCGCTGCTAAGGCAAAATATTTTAAATTATATATATCATTATTACTGGTTGAGCATGATTTAAGAGAGTACGAATGATAGAAGAATATATCTGTGTTTATACTGTGTATATTTATTGCAAGTAAAGTGAGTGTAGCGTAGTAAAAAATTTGTAAGAAAAGCTGCGTTCTACATCCATTTATTGTTATTGATGAGACTATAAGGATGAAAGGAAAATATATATTAGTATTTATACGGTGTATATACAAGTAGAGCGAATGTAATAAAAAAATATGTAACTGTAGTGTGTGCTGCATACGATATTTTATGTTACCTCCAAGGTAATCATAGCAAACCTAAGCTTTTTAAAGGTATCGACTAATCATATTAAAGACATACTAAATTTCAATACCCGAAAAGTTTAATTTATTAAAGTGTAGTAACTATACGCTCCCTTTATAATCTGAAAACAAAATATGCATATATTAGATTGTATGAAGTAAATAGAGGTCTCGAGCTTATATATATATATAGCAATATACGGGCGTCAAAGAAAAATATATTGTTGAAATTGATTATAATATGGGGTATATTATAATCTTAATTTTTCCATCATACCCTAATTGTAATCCTTATCCCCTAAGTGGACAATTGTGGACCTAGCTTACATGTATGTGTCCGTGTATGAGTCCGTTTTTAAACTTTTCTATCAACTTTGACTACTTTAACATATTTAGAACTTAGAGCATGGGTGCGGCCTAATATGTATCTTATATCATGCGTAAAAAATTATAAATATTTTATTATATCTTTAGTCCGCAGTGATTTAACACATACACTTATTACACACTTATTGCACTTACTTCACACTTACTTAGTTAGATTAGAAATAATAAAACAAATTTTTTGAAAGTTTTAGGCAGGTCTAAAAAATAATTTTCATAGTATTGAGAGTGTCGAATTTAAACATAGCTAATTTTCATAATTATAATATAGGTAAGAAAAAACTAGAAATATTTTTTTTGTATTTGTTAATGCGCCTTCTTCTAGTTTTCGTTTTTTATTATAAATTATTGTTTTATTTTTGAATGTCCATAAACAAGTAATAATCTAAAATGTAACGATTACCAATGCTAATATTGAGATCCGATTTAATCTTATATTTTTACTTAAATTTATTTTAACCTAACATCTAAGGGTGCAAGGGCAGGGCTACATGGTGGATGCATTACCATTTCTCAACTTTAATATTTGCTGAGTGGTTAGAGATGTATGAGGTCTGACGTTATTGTGATAAATTTCAATAGATTTCTTTCAATGAGCTATAGTGTATAAAAATCGAGCTTTTTTGTATATTAATTTTTTTTGGAATGGGTCAAAACTGTTTTGTGGTCAATCCCAGCCCAACCCAGATCTTCAGCTATGTCGTAACTAATAATATACTCTAAATATTGTTCCAATGTAGTGGCCAATTACAAAATAATATAATTTTTAATAAATTACTACTTTCAATTAATTATCACTAATTTAAAAATAAATAACATACTAACATTAATAAAAGTAGCAATTGTAAGGTCGGTAAAAGGTCCAGCACTGAATATTATAGTTTGGTCAAATTGGCCAATCAAAATTCTCATATCAGTTCGATGCTGAATGCCGTGATTCCACCACAAAGATTCGTAGGGCCCCGACATTAAGTTTTGACTCTGTAATATAAGAAATATATTATCTCGTTTTATATCTTGATTACATACTTATACCAGCAATGATATTAATATTATTGAAATTCTGGTTAACCCCGCCAACTGAGATTAAATACTTATGGTAGGAAATTGTTCGCCATAATTGCCAAATGGCGTATTCGAACTTATGATGTTACTCGTACCTGTTACTATTAGTGGTCGTATCTTTTAAATTATCTTATTGCTTATGTATTCAGTATATCCGGGACTACCTGGTCTGAATGTTACGAGCTGTAAGGTTCTTTGGATAGAAAATATCCCTTAATGTAACAATAAGTTTATTAAATAAAAATGAATCACTGTAAATACAATTAACTTTTAAATACTTCAGAAATCTTTTGCGCATATATCTATTTAGACTTTACTTACACCTATTCTAGAATGTTCCAGAGACATGATTGAATATGTCTCTCTCTTTTACGCATATAACTGTTCTTTTCTGGAAGGTTCTAGAGACGTGATTGAGTATAGTTGACACTCCCCTTCATACGCATAGGCTGTGCTTCTCTCGCACCTTCTGTAATGTTTCGGTGATATATGGGGTATAAAAAGGCCTGAAACGGCCTGACATTGGGTTTTAAGGAAGTCGTGCCAAGTAACTATTAGAGTGCTGTAACGACCTGATAACATGTTTCAGCCTGCTGAAAACGCCTATAAGTGACGGAAAATTTAAAACATGCTTACGTAACTTCTCCTTTAACCCGTATCCGTAACAATAACATATTTAATATAATAAGTTTACTTACCGCGACCATAACCTCATTGCTGTGCCAGCAGAACATAAACAACTGTGCGACACCAAATGTAAGGTATTCGACTGTCAACAAGCGGCTCATTGTACTAATTTCAATCTAAATAGGAAATTAAAATTAATATTAAAAATAACCAAGGAATGTATCTGCTCAGCTTCCTGGTAGATTATTAAAGTTTATTGTTATTACTTCTCTCATATGACGAGAATAAAAATATAGTCCATTTTACATTAATAAATACATGAGTGAAATGTATCAGATTTGTTGGAGAATAAGTATATTTTGTTTTTTATAGAAAAAAGGGAGCAAACGAGCGGTGAGAACGCCAGAGGAACTGCGGATTGCAGCCTTTAAGAAACGAATAAGCTTGCTTCTTAACGGACCCTAAGTCTTACTGGTTTGGAAAAACCGCTGACAAGGCAGAAAATCCGCGATAAGCGCACAGTAGAAAAATGCGAGGATAGGTCGCGCAGGAAAATGTGAGGATGTAATCTGGTGAAATGGAATAAGGACAGGACATAACATATCTGTTGGCACTTTCAGAACAAATAGACTTTAGAATATGGTCAGATATTAAGAGAATCTTAAATAATATGTATGGTGAAGCTCGCGAACAGATCAAAATCAAGAGCTTATTCGACGCTAGACAAAAATATATGCCAATTTACATAAAATTATAATATGAATTATATGATGAACTTAACATGTGAAAAAACAGCTAAATTAATAAACACACCCATTTTTATACGCTTGCTATCTAGGCGTATAGACTAATGGTATATTAATTTTAACACCAGCAGTTAGTTTTTGATTATTTTAAGGTTTTTTTATGAATGTTGCAAAATCGATCATCATTGTTTTACCACAGTAAATTTAAAACAAACTTCCAATAGAAATTAAGCATTATAATCAAGCACTGCCTAACTAACGAACCCTTAAGAATTGGATATTGAATATTGTTAACATTTCAGTGGCGTCTGCTTGTGTGTTCAGATAAGGCTTTCCAAATTCATGAATTTGATATCGTTCTTACTATCAATTTGATCTTCTCTGAAGAAAGAATATTAAAACTTGTTATAGAGGTATTTTTTATATATTTTTAATATTAATAGTAGAGAAAAAGCTATATTTCTTAATGGCAACAATTTTTGGATAAATATTATCCACGTAAATTAGGAAGAAACATATCAGTGTTATACTGCTAATTTATGGTGGTATTCTGTGAAAGCGTTGCCGTTCTTCGGTTCATCGAAAAATTGAAAATAAACATATATTAATGTTTATATATCTAACAATTACGTACCGTTATTTGATAAGTCGCAGCACACAGCATTAGCGAACATACAATCACGTATAAAAACATGACAGACGATATACAAGATTTGAATAACTCAGCGTACCTGTAAATATAATTATGTCGAAAGTAATATTTATGACGAACCAAAATTTTTGATGAAATAAGCGGGTAAGGACACGATCCTAGCCGCTAGAATACTCAATGGTAATCTTTGGAGAAGACCTATGTTCGACATTGCACAAATAATAGACAAAGACGGCGATAGTATATTTCAAAGTTCTTATGACTCAGTATCGATTATCACATAACGTAAGTAATTATTATTATATTGAGAGTAACAAACGAGCACACAGTTCACTTGATGTTAATTGAGTCCTGCGGCCCATGACATCCACATTCATACTTTTACAGATATCATAATGCTGATGCGTTGACACTCTTGAGAACTGAGATGGATTGCCTCGTCACCAGTCGTAAAGTTCTCTGGATCCCTAACCTTACAGACCCTAATTCTACTATTTCGCGCTGGTATTCTGTGAGGGCGTTGTACTTCCTCGGCCAAACTGACCCATTCATTCTGCAGACAGAAACGAAATGCAGCGCTCTACCACTGTTAAGTTACTTTGTAAGGCACAATTAAGTCGAATAGACAAATTTAATTTTAAAATACTTTATTGAAATTAAATCAAATAAACAAAGGTTTAGACAGAGAAAAAAACTAGATTCAAAGATGAACTTACTTAAGAAGTTCAACGTGTCTTCTGTGATACTCCAGGATTTTGCACTTAGCGTCTTCATTGTTCATTGGTGTTGGTTTTAGTGTCCCCACGGTACCAAAAATTTTGGAGCTATCATTTTTGAGCACCACAAGTTCAGTTTTAAAAAACACCATTATAGAAAAAACAATAGTGTCGAATGAAGATATATAAGCACTGATATAAACTGCTGCATAGGCTTGAAATATTGACGCAATTAGGTAACCATTTATCTTGGTCTTGTCGAACGGGACCCATGACGGTATAATCTCAAGATAATTTTCCGTCCCGTTTTTAATGTTATGCCTATATGTCGCAGAGAATGCGTATTTTGTGATCGATTTAACTACAAGTGAATATCCAGTGAAGCAGGTGAGGAACCAATAAATATAAGTCACTACGCGGCAATATTTTGTATTTTTTGCAATCATTTCAATATTTTTAGGTCCTTTGCTTATTCTCTGGCGTAGATCAGCTCTCGATATATAATCGAGTATATCTCTCCACCGTTGCTGCGAGATGTAAATTACTGTCACCTTAAATACGTTTACAGGACTCGCCATCGATACCCTCAAATTGTTTAAAAGAGTTTTTGTATCTGATTTCACAAACCAGATATCGATATATTGAGAGATAACAAATAAAATTGTTAAGATGTGTAAGAAATAAAATAGTTTTTTCTTTAGCGTACTTTCTGGTAGCAATATACCCCAAAATTTAAGCGATTTTATATTTGGGCCTAACAAAGGATTTTTTGGATCCTCTAACTTATTAAATATATGTCGGATCATGATATCGATAGTACTGAAGTCGATGGTTGATGTGTGATAATTAACTTGTTGTAAAGCATTTTATGAAGCGAATAAATGATTAAATAAAATATAAAGTTACTTTAGTGATGTTTCGGTTGTAGAAATTATTAGCTATTTGAGTATTTACATTAAAATTACTTGAATGAAGTTTCTTCGTAGGCACTGTATAAGATTAATATATTTAATAATTTATAGCAAACTATTGTCATCTAACGTAGAAAATATATTTTACTTTTTCGTTTTATCTCATCGAAACAATTTGTTAAGACAGAATGATTGAATAAACAAAACTGTAATTAGTCCGTCCAGTTTTAAAGTAGTTATTGACTCTTGATGTAACAACAGATCAGAAAGACTGTCAGTAGTTAAGAACAAAGTAATCGTCCTAAGGATAAAATATGTTTCATTGAAATTGTCATTTCTATTATAGTTGACTTTTAATAAAAAGAATACATTAAAAAAATAAAGGCAGCTAAAGTATAGGTAAAACCATTTTATAATACATTATAAAATGGTTTTACATTTCGTTACTTCAAGAATTGACGGTGACTTGCTCACGGTAAATTTATATTTGTTAGGAATGTGTGTGACAGCTGGGAGTCTTACTTGGAAGCTATGGTACAGTAGCTAGGTACTCTGAGCTGAAGTGGCCGTGGGCAGGCCATATAGCTCATAAAATCGAAACTGATAGGGAAAAAGGTTTCTTGAGTGGCAACCCGGAATGGCATTAGCAGTACAGGGTCTTCCACTAGTGGATCGACAACCTATGCAGTTTTGCAGGAAGTCTGTGGATCAGGAATGTGTTTTGTGACAATTTATGGAGGAGGCCTACTTTCAGGAACGGACTATGAGTAAGCGGTGAAGACGGTGATATTCAAGTAAAAGGGAAAGTCATGGTAAAAAAAACATAAACCAGTCAGCACATAAACTCAATAAACAGCACGTGTATTGGGCCTATAAACTATACATCACTATCAGTAATTGCAGTTACTTACGGCTAGTAGCTTTTGTAATTACTTAAACACGTATTATTTCACCTCGTGTCGGTCGTTTTAATTATTTCAATGATTTTTTTATTATTTGTAATATAAGCATCGAATCAAATTCTTTTAACTTACATTGCCTTTTATGCTTGTGGGCTTTTAAGTTTATTTTTTATATTTGTATCCACCGCACCAAATTATAAAGTCTGGTATTTATACTACGAAATACAAATAAAATCTTTCATTTTAGTTTTTATATGACTGTTTCATTATGTAACAATAAAACTTGTGAAGCCCAAAGTGCTGTTGTATTGTTAGCTTCATCTTCAAAACTTTGCTTTTCACAGCAGGACCACAAAGAAATCTAATTAAGGAAATCCTCTCAAGATTATCTGTCTTATTCTGAGATTTCTCTTGAAAGTGTCTAACATATTAAAGTCCTGAGTTATTTTTACCAAAACACAAAACATCAGTGACATTTGTAATTCTTTAGTTTTATTGTATAATATATTAGGTCCTTACATATAGTATGATCGTTTTGTTGAACTAGTCAATTTTATTTCAACTAATCTGGCGTTCGGTTAGGAATTCCAAATTAAAATGTATTTGAAATTTCGTCTTGTGTACATTTTTGACTCATTTGATTTCATACTGTTGGTTTTTTTTTGACATCCTTCTGTTAACAAAATTGAAAACTTGAAATATAGCTTTGTTTACGAATATGAGTTCACCGTGGCACCAGCACTGCAAAAACGGCTCGAAGGATTAATGATGTGTATGAGGAAGCTACTGTTAAAGAACGTTCTCGTGCTGGAGATTTTGATCTTTAAAAGAAAGAGACTCAAAGTACATGAGAGATAGCAGCAGGCTTCGGCGTGAGTGACAAAACAATTTTTATTCACTTGTAACAAATTGGAAAAGCGAAAAAGCTTGAGAAATGGGTATCGCATTAATTGAGTTATGTCTACATCGCATGTCATGGTTATATTATATTTTATGGTTACCGCATTAATTGTTTAATAAAGGTATGTTGCCAATTTAACATTACCCCGAAAATATATTACGCATTTGCCCAATCTATTTTTGGATACTGCGTTGGAGTCTGGGGAGTGGCTTGTAAAATCATAATGATCCGGATAGAAAGAGCTCAGAGATCTATACTAAAAGTGATAACCTTCAGTCCATTCACATTTCCCACTAACACGCTTTATGAAAATTTTCAAATACTAACAATAAGGAAACTGTATATATTTCAACTATTACTTAAATAGCACAAGGTCTGGGATGGCGCTTCCTACAATGCCTGTGATTACAATAAGAAGCGTATCGTTATGAATGTTTGCTCATCTGTTAAATGTAGAACAGTAATAGTTAGACGGCAACAAGCTTTCAGGGCTAGTGACTTATACAATAAAATAAATAAAATAATAAATAAACATCCCGTATATTCCCGGGATAGTAAAAAATATTAAAACGTGGTTATTAAAGGTATATTATGAACATACTGAAAGGCTATTAGAGGACCGGTCTGTATAGTATTATTTTATAATTCTGCAAATATATATACACACACAAACACACACACACACACATGCACATACTCACTCGCATACACATAATACTTTTCCCTTAAACACACAAGTTCTGGTTTTATTTATTATATTTTATATACATTAATCATGTGTTATCATTAATGGGAGAAGACACTGACCTCTGTAACACAGGTTCAGAACCTAGCTCAGAAGCCACTTTTGAGTGAACCAATAACCACGCAGTGAGTGCTGCGTTATATTACTTAACTGACACAAGAACGCGGGAATTTTGAATCGTATCGTAACTTGTGATGGAAAAATGGATACTTTATGACTAGAGGAAACGCTCATCACAGCACATCGTTAAACCCAGGAGAAAAGGCAAATCCTGTCCCAAGGGAAAGTTGAGTCAGAAAAAGTTACTGGTGAGTGTTTGATGGACCAGTGGTGGTAATACAGCTTCCTAAGATTAGGTCAAATGATTACACTAGATCTGCATTGGCAACAATTGCAAGCCATGATGGAAAATCTAGCCGTTAAACAACTGAGACTAGTCAATAGCTCTAGCCCACTACTGCTTCATGTCAACCCTAGACCCCATACTTCTCGTCAGACGGTCGCTAAATTAGAGGAGCTGCGATTGGAATGTCTCCGAAACCCACCATACTCCCCGAACTTTGCTCCAACATATTACCACTTTTTTCAGAATTTAGACAATTTCTTGCAAGGAAAAAGTTTCAATTCCGATGAGGCAATACAAACCGCTTTCAAAGATTTTATTGATTCTCGCTCCCAAAATATTGTCAGTTATTAAATGAAATCCATTCTTTAAATAAAAAAATGCATAGTAATTATTAAGTAATGCATAAAAATGGTACTTATTTCGATTGATTAAATATATAATTTCATAAAAAAATTTTTTTTATGAAATTATATATTTTATATGAAATTTTATATAGGATTTAAAAAGTTAAATTTATTTCTAAGTTTATAAGAAAAAGTAAATAATTATAATAATGTAATTAAAGCACTTGGGTGCTTGCTTGTGCCTAGCTTAAATTTTACTTTTTATATTAATATGTTATATAAAATATATCGTTAGCGGTAAGGTCCTTAAATTATTAAAATGACACCATCATGACAGCCCCACAAAACTGCGACTTGATTTTTACTATAAAACATTTTATAAAAATGCATTTATTTGTAATATAGGCCAACCTTGTTTATTTCTCACCATAAAAGTAAAGTATATCAAGGCATTTTCATCATTATTATCTTTCATCATTCATCATTATATCCTTCACCATTTCTATCAGCTGAGCTGCTTGCTCGTTTGCCACCAATTTTATTAAAATAAATATATCTTGCGCAGTTTTTATCATCTCCCACTAACCAGAAGATATCGCCGTGGTCGATGTTGACCGATGAGATATCAAATTTGTCTTATGTAATCCAAACAATGGCAGTTAATTCTAGTCTATTTTGAAAAAAGACATTCATGTTTTAGTTTTACAATAAGCACGTGATGTTTTCTTTTATGACACTAATAGATAAACGAGCACACAGTTCACCTGAAGAAACCGTAATGCAGATGCATTGTCACCGTTGTTGAGGAATAAAATGGAATATCCCCATATCATCATAATAAAGAGGTCCCTAGTTTATGTAATTTAAAATATGGAACACATCAATGTTAAGATATCTTCTTACGAGGATATTCAGAGCTGCTTGGACCTTACTCGGTCAAACCTAGTCTACAGCAGTGGCTCTACCACGCGGATATAACGAATATATAATTGTATTTATTATTATTACTTGTAAGACTTTAAGGGTCAAAGGACAAAATAAATACGTGTTTATGTTGTGTACATTTATTGTTAGTAAAGTTAATGTGGCCTGATAAAATAATTTTAAACTGAAGGTGTTCTATATGCAAATGATAAACAGAAAAGCTTAATTTATTAACGTGTAGTAACTATACGCTCCTTTGATTATCTGTAAACAAAATATACGTATATCAGATTTTATTAAGTATGTAGGAATGTAGATAAATACCAGTTTTAGTGTACAATACAGTAGTTACTGGGTTGATGCTTATACTGTTCTATAGTGAATGAAGGAATAAAATTATAACTCACATTGGGCCCATCCAAAGTATTAGGCCTTTAAACTGACGTTAAATGAAAATTAATAAAGCAGGTTGGTTGCAGTTTTTTTGTACAATAAGTATTTCGTGATTTTTCTTAGCTATAGATTTTCCGTTTACATTCCACACCATATTGATGGGCAATTTTGAACCCAATTACAGGTAATGAGGCTTTTTTACAAAGTCCTTAGGGGTGATAGCACGCGTGCGACTTGAATTTTTGTTTAGAATTGATGTAGATTTAAAGTGCCCAAACATCACTTACTGTCACAAGAATTGGTGCTCATTTGTCACCCTAAATATCTTGCATAAAAAGCTCACGAGCTTGTGGCCGTACATCGATCAGATGTGTTATTAAGTGATTTTTATACAAGATAATTAGAAAGACCTTAATTTATGGAAACAAGTCAATCCATCATTGAAAACCGGAAGCTGTTTCTTATAAGCTTTCATTGATATATACTAATTGGTTTGAATAAGAAACAGGGATATAATTAAATTATTAAAAAACAAGATCATACTATGATCATCTTTTCAGTCCGTCACTAGACCACTGCTCAACATAGACTCCCTCCCCCCTCTCATAGACTGCCACATAAGATCCCGACGTCATCTGCATTTATCTACTTCCGGTAAACCTCCATAGCTCCTCACTCTATCACACGTATTGGGTGTAACGAATTTAAACATTGGAAATTTTAATAATTGTACTAAAAATGGCTTGATATTATTTAACGGACATACGACATAATATTTGAGGGAGTTTACTAAAGCGCCTATTTTATAGTTTTCCTGGCAACGTATATAGTTTTTATGTTTTCTGAATGCCTATAAAAATATGCAATAATCTAAAATCCAACAATGGTTGAAAGGCCTAATTTTACATTCAAATTTATTACACCATTTATATTGTAATTTGCTATACGTCGAGATGTGAAGGCCGATTAGATGCGTCGAACTTTTGATGAAAATAAAATTCTTATAAAATTACTATTTTAAGTTTTGTTAATAACAAGTTTTAAATCAAAGGTACTGACATTAATGAAAGCGGCAATGGTAAGGTCAGTAAAAGGTCCAGCACTGAATTTTATCGAATAATCAAATTGGCCAATCAAAATGCTGATGTCTTTTTGACGTTGAACACCGTAATTCCACCACAAGGACTGGTAAGGCCCCAACATTAAGTTTTGACTCTGTAAAAAAAGATAAATCTTATATGAATCAACAAACCGATTACATAGATAATTTCATCTTGTAATAATATAGCAACGTGTTAGAGATAGAAATCACGCTTGGTGATGGACATAGAACTGCATCAATAATGAGACTTTTCTTTAAGGTGTTATCTGGGGGGAAATATATTTTCAAAAGATTCCCTGCCTCTTGGGGGGGGAGAGACTTGGGACTCTTAAAGTATAAAACCCACCCGGTGGTTCCCTTAGTACATTCAGAGGCGTTCCGGGATGTCAGTGCCATGGCAACTCGAGGCCGCTTCGAGTTGCCGTGGCGGGTTCGCTTACCCAGATGGTCAGAGACCCCACCCTGATCTTCCGGGAAGCCGAAGTTCCCTTTCAATTAATTGTACGCAGGCAGGGGGTATTCTATAAGGCCGGGACTAAAAGGCAGGCCGGTCGGAAACCTATGCTGATCTGAGTATATAATGGTGATATAACTAGGTGACAGTAACTTAATAACCTTTGCCTTAACTTTTTTTATGTATATAAGCAAGAGCTTGTCCACAATCCTACCTTAACAATACTAGCAGTGCTTTTATCATTACTAACATATCTGTAAAACATTCCAATTAAGCATTATTGTTTGTGCTGGGTATGGTTCACTTCAAATGTCGAATGGCAGATTCAAACAGATGATGTTAAATTTAACAGACCGTATCCTTAACCAGTTAATTCTGTTATATATTTTCTATGTATTCAGTTATGATATGGTCTACCTGCTCTAAATAAATACTCTTTTTTAATGATTTTTACAGATATCATTTATTAAAGTAAAACAAACATTGAACAAAATGCATCTATCAGAATACCTTTGGGTTGAGCAGAGAATATATTGTGGTTGCAAGAAAAATACTTATTCTAATTTAAAGAATACAGTATCATCGGTTTACTCACCGCGGCCATAACTTCATTGCTGTGCCAACAGAACATAAACAATTGTACCACACCAAAGCTAAGGTATTCGATAGTTATGAAGCGGTTCATTGTGTTAGTTTCGATCTAAAAAAGAAATAACTGTAATTCAGCCGTGTGGGTAAATTTTTGATCACGGAACCCGAGTTCACTTTTAATAAGAGTATGTGTTGATCTGTTAATTTGGTGTGTTTGTGTTTTTCAGTAAGTCACTTGTTTCTAGTAACACTGCGAGAAGAACAGAATAGTGGCAATAGATAATCATGTCTATCTAATGAATACATACCGTTATTTGATAGGTCGCAGCACACAGCATTAATGAAGATACAAAAACGTATAAAAACATGACAGAAGATAAACAGGTATTGAATATGTCAGAATATCTGAAAGTAAAATGATGTATTGATGTATTATGAAATTACGGGCGAAAAAGTTTCGTAAATATTTATAATGAAATCAAACTCTTGAGAATGCAAACGGCTTAGGACACGGTCTGAACCGATTGCATTCTGAATCGTAATCTGTGCAGAAGGTCTTTATTCTACATTGGAAGAAAGAGTATAAGATGATGATAGTAGATCTCAAAGCTGTTATTCACTTAGAACTCACTTAAATAAACTTGATCAAGTTTAAGTTTAAAAAAAAGGGAAAATATATGTAAATCAATGGACTTACTTAACAAGCTTAACGTGTCTTCTATGACACTCCATGATTCTGCATTTAGCATCTTCATTGTTCATTGGAGTTGGTTCTGGTGTACAAATGGAATCAAAAATTTTCATGCTGTCGTTTTTCAACAGCGTAAGCTCAGTTTTAAAAAACATCATTATTACAATAACAACAGTGTCAAATGATGATATGTAGCCACTAACATAAACAGAGGCATATGTTTGATAAATCGATGTAATTAAATAGCCGATTATCTTGGTCTTGTCGAACGGGACCCAAGATCTAGCAATCTCAACATAGTTTTCTGTTCCATTTTTTATGTTGTCTCTATATGTCTTAGAGAATACGTATTTTGTGAGTGATTTAATTATGAGTGAATATCCAGTGAAGTATGTGAGGAACCAATATATATAAGTCACCACGCGACAGTAATTTGTATTTTTCATAATGATTTCAATATTTTTCGTCTCTTTGCTTTTTCTCTGGTGTAGATCAGCTTTTGCTATATAATTAAGTATATCCTTCCACCGTTGTTGCCAGATGTAAATCAATGTTATCTTAATTACGCTAACGAGACTCACCATCGATGTCTTCAAATTGTTCAAAAGAGTTTTTGTATCCGATCTCACAAGCCAAACGTCGATAAATTGAGTGACGACAAATACCATCATTAAAATGTGTAAAAAATAATGCAGTCTTTTCTTTAGCATACTTTCTGGCATCAATATACCCCAAAATTTTAGAGATTTTATATTTGGACCTAACAAGGGATTTTTTGGATCCTCTAACTTATTTAAAAGTTGTCGGAACATATTGGCGATGTCACTGGAGTCAAAAGCCGATGTGTAATAATACACTTATTGTTTAGTACTTTATAAAGTGAAAAGATGTTTAAATTAAATATAAAGTTATATTAGTGATGTTTCGGTCATAGAAATTATTGAATCAGTACTTTTAGGACCTAAAGAGCCTTTGCCATTATCTTAGTGTCTCTCAATGTTGTGAATTGATTAAGAAAATAGATTTTACTTACTTACTTAGTTACGAGTTTAAGCTTTATATAAAATAAAAAATAAGCAACGCAGCAACAAGTAAGAAGTTCGTGGAGTTTAAATATGTTCTTGTATTATTATGTAAAAACCAATAGATTGATGGAAATAAAAAGAAGTTATTGTCCTAGAACTTTTTCCTGTATAAAAACCTGTGACTTTTACGCTCTGATATGTTAGTATATGGTATAAATAGATAAAGTATGGAAGATGAACGTATTATAAAGCGGTTTGTAAGATTATTTATTATTTTTCAACCATCCAACAAATGATGATGAGTTTCTTCAGATATCTTCTGGTTATTATGAGATGAAATCAACTACTTAAGACAGATTTCAGTGCCAAGTGTAATCATTTGTATAAATGCAGTTTACAGCATCTAACTCGCCACACGAATATTAACAAATATGTTATCTGTTCATCAGATTGTGTGGTCGTCCATAAATAATATACACTTTAAAAGGAAATCGCAAGGCAAAAAAAAATGGCAGAGGTAATCTCAATGAACAGAATTAAAGTGACTTCGCATTTAAACTTTACATCACTACGTTATTACAGTTACTTAGTGCTAACAAAGCCGTAATGACTTAAATATTATTCAAACCATATCATTTCAACCTCGTATCTGTCATTTCAATTATTTCGAGGTTCTTTATTATTTATAAAATAAGCAGGCGATATAAATTTTACTCATAAAATATTATTTATTTATTTATAACAAAATGTGGCCATTTCACGTGTAACAATAAAAATATATACAATTAAATCAGAACGCCAATAGTGAATTGTCATTTGCTAGTATAAGTAGAATAAGAAAAAGAAAACAATTAGTTGGACAGTGCAGACAAATTAGTTTTGTTAGCTTTTATACTGTTATGTGCTTTTATGTGTGTTAGTTTATACTATTTTGTATTTACTTTTAAATGATAACACCTCATAATATTTTTATCATATTTTTTAAATCCTCTGTCCTCGCTATTGGAATGAGTGGTGTCAGCGCCGCGAGTTCTTGGAATAACCTTTAAACGCTAACATGAGAGTGTCAGGACCTTAAAATGGATAGAAATGTCTAAACGGTTCTCTCTAAACTTATAAAGGCCTGGAGCGGTGATTCAAAGCCTTGCTATGAGAATCGGCGGTTTTGTGGACTGTAATAAATTTTGTGTTGCAGCATACATTGATTGGGTATAAGGCTATTTATTATTTTTTTATATATGGAGAAACCGGAATAAGAGGAAGACTTAAGATGCAGCGCCTAACCTTTATAGAGGTCTGGAGTCGCCTTCATGGGCAGGACTTTGTATATCCTCGATGTGTAGGTTATCCACGCGGCAAGCCGGGGGGGTTTCACGAATAACAATTCCTATTTCTTACACAGTACTTTAAATCAGTATAACTTGATAAGTAGGTCTAGTTTAATATATAGACCCGTAAGCCTGAATTTATCAAGGTATATTAGCGGTAAAAGCCTGGAGAGATGCTTTCGCGTCAGCGGATTAGAACGAACTTTCTTTTCAAAAATGGCGTCCTTTACAGTCAAGCTTCATCTAGCCTTGTATGGCTGTCTCACTCTGACCTTTGGTCGACGCTGCAGGAATGAATAGGAAGGAAGGTCACTGATGGGAAATGTACCCTACCACCGCCACATTCTGGTATAACTAAAGTTGAAGATTCGGACACCAGCCATGTATATGGCGGTAACAAGTGGCGAAGTATACTTTTTGCATAGGTAAAAAAAAATCGCATTTGCATAACAAAAGTGCCGTCTGCGTCAGGTACGCATCTGTATAATGATTTGTTATCGAGGACAAATTCGGATGTAATGTACCTCAGGATTTACTTACCGTCAAGTAGACGTGGGCTAGTTTATCGACCTTAAATATAAAAAAGAAAACTGAAACGTTAATTCTAACAATTTTTGCCATCTAATTGTTACCCTAATCAAATCGCAATTAGCTGAATGACAAGTACTAATTTTCCGAATGAAATGCGATTTGACGAGAGCCATTTCCGTTACGATTGATTTTCAGTCTGTGGCCAATCAAGTAATTAAATGAAAATAGTCATATGAGGAAATAATTGATCAAATTTGAACTTATTGATCAGGCATTTGTTACAGAGGGTATAAAAGGTTCGTGCATAACGACCTACGCAAGTTTGCGTGAAATCCATGGCTAAAGATCGCTCTTTGCGACAAGCCTAGGGGAGCCCTACGTTTACCATTGGAGTGATAGGATATGATGATGATATACAATAATACGTACGTACGGTATTAAAAAATTCACGATCCACAATTTCTTCTACATTTTTTTTTTGTATATTTTAACATTAATGTGAAAAATAATTAAAAATATTTAATTCTACGATAGTAACGTAAAAAAAAAATGTTGTGATTTAAACGATTGCGATTTTTTTATCAAAATTCTTTTGATGTTGATGCTGTTGGCATATGCGGCTCTTATAGCTTCATCGTACACGGCTCACGGAGCTGTGGGTCCGTGTCCGGAGTTTGCAATTTTTTCAAATTTGACACGTCTTAGATAAATAATATCAATATAAATCTATATCAAAATCATTATATCTTCTCATAACTAAAGACTATAATATTCTTTTCAGAAAAATGTAAATAGCAATTATAAAATGCAACATTGTTCTAACATTCTTAAAATCAGTTTGTTACAAAAGGAAAGAAACATAAAGAATTCGTTGAGCAATTTATTCTGCTTTCAGAGAAAAATAGTGTACTAGTGATAAACTGGTAAAAAAACCTTTTATAAAACGAAATTTAAAATTCATTTTCTTATCATTTGATTATTTTTAACATACCTAGTTAATCATTTTATGTTATTTACGGTATACAATTGAAAGTTAATCCTTTTTTTTGCATAATGGTGAAAAATGAGCACAAATTAGTTGATCTAGTGACTCCTATGACAGATGAAACGCAGCAGCATTATGATGCTGTTTAAGGCTTGTACTCTAGTGAAGGCGTGTACTTCCACGATCAAGGCGACCCATGCTGTAGCTAAAAAGTGTGGCTCTCTCACTGTTATTCAATTCAGCTCTGTGCCAAAACAAAAAAAAATAATAATCTTCAAAAATTTTTTTAATTACTAAATGCACAAAATGACGTAGAATATATTCATATTACATTTATATGTTTATATTTCTTTAGGAAAACTTGTTTACGACTGTGCAGTGAATATTTGGATCGTGGTTTCATTGTAACGCTACTTTAGTGGTAATTTCTGTAATCTTTACAATAAGCGAAGATTACTTTTATATATGTATGGATAATTATATAACATATGATCTCCTCCTTGATCTCAGGAGTCTAGTGTGTCAATATCAGTGTCAACTGCTAAAAAGAATGTGAAGAACTTCGGCTAACACGGCCTAACATCCATGCTACACATCCATTTGTGGTACAGGCCTCCAATTCTCTACTAGAAAGACCCCCTATCATTCTACTTATGGATTGGAGGTCATCATAGTCAGCTATGCAGCTATACTGCAAATCAGTTCATGTATTTAATCACTTATATATCATATTTATACCTCAATACAATAAAAAAGGTTCATGCATTTATTTTTATTACATTGAAAGTAATAAACGAGCACACAGTTCACCTGATGACAAATAATTCCTGCGGCCCATAACATTCATTCTTGACAAGGAATCATAATGCAGATGCGTTGTTACCCTTGGCGACTGAGATGGAATGCCTCGTCACCAGTAATAAAGAACTCCGGATCCCTACACTCACCAGATGAAACACAGCAGGATTATGCAGCTATTACATGCCGATATTCTACGAGGGCGTGGTTCTACCCCGATCGAGATGATGCAGTTCACGATGTTGGTAAGTGATTCCAGCGGCCCGTGACAACCTTTCATTCCATCTGATAAGGAATCATATTTATGCGTTATCACCATGCTGGTGACGTAAGAGTCTCCGTGTCACACCAACTTCGAGTTTAAAGATTAGTGGCATCCTGACATAGGTGCTGTTCCAAATAGTTTGCAAAAATTCCTTTATAATATTGTTAATACCACAAACGAAGACACAAGTTACTGGATGGTAAATGACATCTATAACTATGCTCAAAAAAGATTTAAAATGCACATCCCTTGTCTCTCTTGAGGGATCAGATGGAATGCCTTTTACCCTTCATGTTGAAGCTACAAAGAATCTGCAACTTGGCTCTACTTTGAAGTTTTATGAAAATTTGTAATAATCAAACTATACGATACGTATAAAAAAGGTATATGTAAGGTACATACGCAGTATTTTAAAAATCAGTTACAATCTGGGGTAAAATGTAGAACAAAAGAATGTCAGTATTGTAAAGTGCGAAGTCTCCTATTGAATGAAGAGAATGTAAAGTGAAACTACAATAGGTCGAGTACAAGCGGAGCTTCCTAATGAGTGCTTTTTGACGGCACAATACCTTTTGTATGTTGAGTAAATATGGATATAACACACAGTTCACCAATTAAAATATACAAGGAACAATATGTAATATATATATTTTTTTAATAAATGTGAGGTTGAAAATCAAATGCACGTCTCGTATAATGTGATGAAGTTAGGAACTTCATTGACCTGTCAATTTTCACAAACAGTGTATTTTGCAATGAAAAAAGAAATGTTAATGTATAACGTCTCTTTATTTTATTTAACATTACAACAACAAGAATTACATGATGATTTGAGTTTTAATTAAAATTGTTAATATGATGTATTTTTTTAAATATATATTTAAGTCTTTGAATAACAAATTCAATTGATGTTTAAATTGGTTTTAAAAATAACGCAAAACGATATTAAACGAATAGAAAATGAATACCGGTGAAAAGAAATGTTTGAAGATTATGATAATGTTTTATTATAAATACTGTCTATTATCAACATCTATTTTTCATTTAAATAATTAAATAATGGCAGATATTTAGATGTTCTCATTTTTTTGTATGATATTGTTGGTCCAATGACCTTTACCGTTATACCGAAGCAGACTCACGAGAAGAATGCCCGCTGAGTAGGAAAGGCCTACTTCTACTCATGCCGTCATGAATGGCTATTATCCACTGAGCAAATTTGAAGAGCTAAACTTAGATTAAAACGAGAGATATGTATGTATCATTCGAATGATACTATTAGATGCCGTCACTACCTTCCATAGTACCGGTGACATTTTTTTTCCAAATGATTTTAGTAGATAAAGTGAATCCTACCTTAATACAGACTATCAATACAGGTTACTGTTCTGAATGTTCCATAAATAATTAAAAAATATTAGTACTTGTTACACAACCCTATTTTTATAAAAAAAATGAAATCTTCTCTATACCTACAGCAATGTTATTGGCTGCTATTACATGTTATATCAGAACAGACCCATTCTAATCTAAACAAGAAACTAAAGTAAAACTCCTGCACCGTGGCTCTTATTTGAATATTTATCGTATTTGCTAAAATTACTTTTTATTATTACTTTTTAATTTATTTATATAATCTTAATTGCATTAACGGTAACAAAGTAAAAGGTTCACAAAGAGTGGACTTAACGCCAAAGGCATTGTTTAACAGTCAACTTAATTATCTGTTATTTTATCTTAAAATTTTTAATATATGGTTAATAACAACTAGATATCTTGATGGTTATTGTATACTCTGTGTAATAGAAATCGTATAATTAAAAAGCAAACGAAGTTAGAGGATATACAGTGTCAGTGACATGGTACATTTTAATAACACCCGCACTCATAAAAAAATCTATTGTGCTGCACATGTAATACTAGGAATTAATCCACTGCATCACAGTTTAGAAATAGAGGTCTCGACTGAGTGCCATAAGCGCTCGGTCACCTCTCAACCAGGTGAAACTGTAAAAGACCTCGGGCTAACAGCGGCAATAAGACTGGAAAAAAAAACAATTTAGTTACATTCAAACTAGCCTACGGTAAATTCAGTTTTTTTCATTTTCAAAATAAAAAAAATAATTATTAGAGTTTAAAAAATTAAGAAATACGTGCATTGTCATGAAATGATTGTACTGATATCGGTGCTTAAAACAGATTATTTAGACAGTGGGTGCAAACGGTTGTAAAATGTAAAATGTGTGTCCATCCATGTGTGTATGATGAGACAATAAGTAATAATAATATATTTATATGTGTATGTAACATGATGTATATGGGTGACGCTAATAAAAGTGTAAAAAATATTTTTGAGTTAAGCTAAAAATCCAATAAAAAGGGAGAATTTCTATATTTATAGATATATGTGTATGGATACGGTGATAAACCTTGTTTTCTTTCTTACATTTCTGCACATTGGTCGTAAAACGAGGCTACGGTCTGTTCGTCTGTCATAAATAACAGTTCTACTATATTTTACTTTACTTGAAAGGAACGGAGAGCGTTTTCTTACATTGTACTATTTTTATGTTTTACATCACATCGCGTATGACAGTAATCAAGTACGTTTTAGTGCGCACAAGGATTTTTGTGACCGTATACGATGGAGAGAACTAATATCGGTTTATTCTTTTACTGATTTCATGCACACAGCTCTTTTATTATAAATAATAGGCAATATTATATATATATATATAATCAGTTAAATAACAAAGAAAAAACGGAAAATTAAATTAGTATTTTAAATTACAATTTCAAATTCCACTAAAATATACAGGACGCAAATCTTTCGGGGTCTATGCAATATCTTCAATAGCCATGCAATTATTTGAGATGTTTTAAAATAGTGTCATTTCAATGTTCAAAACGTTACAAGAGAAATAACAAAAGTAAAATCAATACAAACGGTGTGGACTAAGCTCAGAGATAATAAACTTAACTTTCTGTGTACAACACAAACTTTTACAGTACAGAAACCGATATCGATCATATCAAGTGCTTTCACGTGAAGCTATTTACATCGAGAAGTCGTGAATAAGTTCCATAAACCGCTAAGATAAAAAGTAAGAGAAAATCATAGACCCAGGATGGGCCGTAACGTAGTTTTCATGTACATCCACATGAAGCGGCACTAAATCAATCACATTCAGTGCCAGGATCTACATGGTGGAGATACGATATATAAGGAGGTGGCTAATTGTAAATATCTGAGTACACACCAACACCAGATATGACAAAATTAAACTACACATCCAAGATACCCTATTGTAGTCAAGTCCAGCATACAGCTCCAGCGACCAAGCCTGTTAGTAGACGAACAAGAATCCATAGATATAATTATGTTATCCTCCTAGACGATTTCGACCACGGCGATATGCAGTAAGCATTTGCGCAAACACAGAGGCACTCAGTTGTCATCTCCTTCCGATGTGTAATTAGATGGGCAGAAAGTTCAGATGAAGTGTATGGGACACGAAATATACATACAATACACCCAAATCTAAGAACTGACAAATTGTGATATACAAATATTGTTACTCGACTGTTAATCGAACCCAGGACCCGTGGTTTTGTTTTAGGGCTGATGTTCAGTGTTAGCCCTTTTAGGACCTAGTTAGGGCCTTTACAGCTTCACCGGGTTTAAGGGTGGCCGAGAGTTTGTAGCACTCAGCCCAGAGCTTTTTTAATCAAGTAATGTGAAGCTTGCTAATATAACTAGGCAGGAGAAGAACAAGTGTTCAGTAGAAAAGAGAATCCTCGGAAAATAGGTCCGTTAGGAGGTAATATGGCAGCTGGAACTTTAAGAAAACCTCTGAATTACAAGAATTCATGGACGGGCTAAATATTATTGTAATCACTCTTTGCTCACCGAGCTAATGACATTAAGTTATCAAACATTAGTCAATATATATTAATATTTATTCATTTATGTACACTTAAATTAAAATAAGTTTATTTTCTTGCACCGCGCCTTCCGCTTATTTTGTAGATTGTTTGTTCTTCACGTGCAAAAAAATAATAATTATTGAAAATAATGCATTCGCAAGTGCAATTTGAATATTGCTCACAAAAATTATATGATAAAAAACTCTGTATATATCTGACAGTGAAATTTTTGAGACCAAATTCACAAGATTCAGGGAACTAATTACTTTGATGTGGATTTGCCTTTATATTAACAAAGTATAATACAAAAAAGGGAAAATGGCAAACATAAATATAATTATATTAGGATTTAATAGACAGTTACACTGGTGGTCGTGACCACATTCGTTCCGACATGAACATGTTACATAAATTTATTGAGACCAGAACAAAGACTAGGATTTTAGGACAATCGAAATTAATTGCTCCAAAAACAAAAATAAATGAATAAACCCCTAGTGAATTTTCCATCTTTAGCTTATATCGAATTTTTTGGAATACGTTTTTATGAATGTACTTTAATTATTTAATTATAGTATTTTATTTTTCAAATCAACTTATTTTTTATAGAATGCCGTAACTACTAACTAACTAGCTAGGTAAGGTACACAAAACGCACATACAATACACCCAAACTTAAAAACTGACAAATTGCGATGCACAAATATTGTTCCTTGGCTGGGAATCGAAGCCAGGACCTGCAACGCAGCAACCAGGTACTCTAACTGCTACGAGACGCGGTCGGTGTTATATGTTATAACTACACATGCTTGAGCCCAAAACTTTAGTTTGCATATAACACATAAGTACTGAAAATTCCAAGGAATATATAATATATATTTTTATTTCTTACATACATCTAGTTATATGTGTATTTTTATAATTACTAATATATATTGTTTATTTCATAACTACTACAATAGTATTTTAAACGCTCAAAAATTTTAAGCATACACCTACCTCATTTCATCTATGCATTACCCTAAGGTTGGCTGACAAGTGAATACCTAAGGCATTAAGTCCAGCTTTATACATCACTGTATATTAAACTTAAATAAATAAATACAATAAATTCTTATCAATTCCTTATAAATTTCGTAAATTCCCTTTATGTCCAAAAATATTTAAACATTCACATTTTACGCACTAATTCCAAAAACCCCTCACGCTTCTATGAAAATATTGCCGAGAAATTGCCAATAAAACTAAAAATATGTTTTTGGTCGGTTATCGTTGCGTATTCCGCTTTTCTCCTGGCAAGCTTTAAAAAATTAAATGCTTTTCCGGGTATTGCTATTCTTTATACAAGGTAAGTAATTAAATAATGCAATTTGTTCCCAGCTACAGAATAAATAGGTTGACTCTACCTTGCCTTCACAAAATGCTAGCGTATAATAGCATTTTCGAGTTTTGTAGAGTAGTGTCTGTAGAGATCTGGTGACCCTTATTACTGGTACTGAGGTGTTCTATCTTGACAGGTGACAACGCATCTGCATTATGATTCCTTTCGGAGGATGAGTGTGCGTGTCATGGGGCCATGAGATTCACATACCTTAAGGTAAACTTTGTGCTCGTTTGACAAAACAGAAAAAAAAAAGTTTTCTTCATAGTTTTTCCTTAATTTTTATCCAATTGCTCCCAGAAGAAGGGTAATGTGATGTTTTTCGAGTGTATGTATGTATATTTCTTTAGCCTCAACGGCTTAATCGATTTTAACATATGAGGTGTCTTTAGATGCGTCTTAATTGGGGTAGTGTTATAGGATATTAATATAAATATAGCACCTGCGGATTGAAAAATGAGGTTGAATAAAAATATGTTTTGTTGTGAAAGCTTCTAAATAGCTAATTCCAAATATATCGTTAAAACAATCGTACTAATCTTATCGTACCCTATTTCACACCACAAATTTTAAATAATACCTTTAACGCAAGTTTTCTGAGAAATAATTTGACTTCTTGGTTAGAAGATGTGCAGCTTGGTACGTACAAAGAAACCATATGATTTATGTGTACGATGGTTTGCTCACTAAACTACCACAACCCTTCTGGGGTAGTCGGTAAAAAAACAACATAAACATTCACTGCTCCAGTATAGAACAATTATGGAATTAATAACCCAACTAAAGCCTTTATGTTCCAATAAAATACATGTGAACATTATTTAATATATTTTTTATTCGTTCACTAGAACACGTACAATGTTAACGTCAGATTTAACAGCAACCTTTGTTTATGTCAATGGTTTTCTTATGAAATAACCCTTAAACGTGATAACAATAAAAACAATTACCAAAATTAAAATGGAAGAAGGCGACGGCATCAAATACTATACGAATGATATTATACTTGTCGTTGACGTAAAACGTGTCTTTTAGTTTCCAATTACATCGCTTAGAGATTCTAATTTTACAAACAGATGTTGTAATTTGTAAATTATAATGCACCCAGTAAAATTTCTTTTAAATCTCTTCTTAGACAATATTATTTGAAGGCTCTGATAATTCATTTTCTCATGGTATTTTTGTGTTTATGTATACATATACATAAATATGTATATATATATATATTTATTTATATTTATATTTATATACTACTTTGTTATCTATGTAAAATGTAATATTTTTATCTATTTAACCTTTTCTTTTATTTTTATGCCTACCAACATATTCTTTCGAATACCCAGGGTTAACTGGCAAAGAATGTCTTACAATTTACAAACACGGCATTAAATCCGCCCTTTTAAGCCTTATTTAAGGTCCATAAAAAATAAATTAATAAATTAATTAAATCACTTTTTGCCATTATCACTCCAGACCTTTGCCACCCGCATCCATCTGTCGGGACATAGGAACGCGCCATGAGCAGAACTCAAAATTATATGTATATTTGAAAAATATATCCAAGTTATATCTGTGTTAAAATAAAACGAAAGAAAAGATGGTGGTAGTTGAATCACATAACAAAGGCTCTGAATTAATAAATATAAAAGAAATTAACACAAGAAAAAAATACTTTTATGTAGCGTTAAAGCGTCGACCTCAAAACCACAGAAATTTATAGGACACCTCGCATGAATACTTTAAATAAATAAATGCCTTCCCGAGGGATCCGACGTGGTTGAATGTGAATTTTGTGGTCCACAATAATAAAATTCTTCGTGGCCTTTTTAATACTAAATTGAAATATAAAAACAGTAAAACAATACTTAAATGCTTACTGATCCATTTTCCTTCAAAAATGATATATTGATTTTTAGGAAGATACATATACTCGCTATTCATGAGCAAACTAAGTTTTGCTGTGTACCCAATTTTAGTTTAATTTTTCGTTCGGTAGCGATGTCTAACATCGAGAGAATTTTTTTCATGTTTAGAAAATAAATACAAAAAATATTTCAAACACCTTTTAAATGGGTCTGTCATACTATTTTACGGTTCGTATCGTAAATTCAGTTATCAGTCTTTTTATCTTTTTTTTGTAATCGGGGTCAAGAGACAGAGTTATGTGGTACATTTAACCACTAAAACCCTCCCGGCGGTCTTCCTCAATGCACTGGGAGTGTGCCACTCTGCACAGTGCCTAAGCCTCCCATAGTGGACCTTTTTTGTGTGTTAGTATTGCAGTTGATCCAGATACCTTTACAGATTTATCTAACTAGACTCGCGAACAGGAGATCCACTGAGTAGGGAGGCAACGACGTTGCTACGAAGCTGGTGCGGAGACTGCTGCTGCACCACCGCTGCACTCGGACCCCTGTGGACGAAGAACATTGACGACAACAGAGGGGGGCGGTAATACGATCCGAGGGCCCCTCGTAAGGAGGTACCCATAGTGGACGGCGGCCTGAAGTTAGTATGGATTTGGTTTAACGGACGTACATGGTTTGGTACAAACTCCGCGATCTTTTCTTCTTAAAAGTTGTCTGAGATTCAACATTTAATGGTAGTTTGGTATGATGAGTAAAAGTAAAATATAAAATTTTTTGCCCCCAATGATTTTAATTTCTAAGTATTAGTAAATTATGTCACATGAACTTTTAATTTAGCAAAAAAACATTTTTTAACTAATGCAATTGAAATTAAAAAATACGGAAAGTAACTTTATAAACGGTTAGCAATAGCTGTGGAAAAACGACAGTGTTTTGTTTACTTTTTAAAAGCGAAACTTGTATTTTATTTGTAGCATGTAGCGTTAAAGCTTGTAAACAAAAATAAAAAATACACGACATATCTATCACAGGTTTTGGAATTCTTTTCCGAGAATAAACTATGACCGCTTTGTAGCCATAACGTGATTTTTAACTTCAGTCGAAGCGCGGCTGTCGCTTGGTGTACAGATCTTTTTTTAAAATATTTAAAATAGTTTAGCATTGACACTTTAATTTTAAATATATTAATTTAATCAATGAATTTATTTAATTTGAATGTATTCATCTGCGGCGATATATATAAACTCTTAAACCATTTCAAGCACTATGAGAAACCAAAATATTCTAAGTGTTAGAGTTAGAAGCGAAACACGTTTATAAAACTCTTTCAATTTTAAACATTGAATATCTCCTTGTTTTCTTAATGCATATAATTTTTATTTATTTAAGTGGTTAATAGTTATTTTGACTACAAGGTTGGCGACAAGTTCTTACCTTTTTTTTTAATTTTATATTCCGTATGCCATATATTTATTTTTAGCATATTCTTTAATATTGTTTGAATATTTGAAAGGGAATATTTTGTTCTATCGGAATCTATGTTTTGTATTCTTGTTCGAGTTAATTTATGCGGATTTCCTTTTTCGATATCTTGCAAACGCTATGCGCAGATTTTCGTTTAATAATGATGCAGATATGAGATGCTGGTTGGATGAATTTTTTGAGACGACATCGGATGATTTCTAGCAAGGAGGTATTATTGAAAATCAATAAAAGTTGTTAATAAAAATAAAATACGTTTTAAAAAGCGAAAAAAACATAGTTGCCAACTTATTTTATTGATTAGTAGCTGTGTTTGTTTCCTTATGGTTCCTCATCGCTGATCGGTTCTACAAGATATATGGCCGTCATATTGCTACCTGAGATATTAGATCTTTTGAGCCATGGTTGTCCACGTTCTTTTATGGATATCCACCATACCGAAAACCACTGAGCATAGCCCTTTAATTTCATTTATTTCATCAATATAAATCGCTAACAAATAAATACAACGTAATATAACTGTTTTACACAGAATCGCTATTTCGAAATTTCTCTGTTAACTATGGTTTTGTCTGATAATAAACATTTAGTGGTCCTTAATGCATAGCTAATGATAGTAACTACGTAATGTTTATTTGAATAGCTTCATTAGCGATTAAAATTATTTGTGGTCAGATATTTCGTGCATTTGTCGAGTTAATGCTTTTTGTGTTTGTTCAAATAAGGCTGGGCTCTTATTGGCTTCATGTCTATAATAGGTAACGGAACACTTGTTACCTTACACATATTTTTGGTTACCACCTCTGTGAAAGGACTCTTCAAAATGGGCAGGCTTTTCAGTCAGCGCAGTGATGGTTTTCTTACGGCTCAAAATCTAACATCTAAATTAGACTTATTCAGATCGATATTCGGCCATGGGTCCGCAAGCAGAGTATATTGTATCTTATATTAAGCAGAATACACAGCGAGCTAGCGAACTTAGAGTTTAACGAAGAATTTGAATTATTTCCCTCCAATAATCAAAAAATATTATCCACTATGTGTAAACGCATTTCACATTGGGTAGCAATAATTTGACCGCAGCCCAAATGTTTGGATAGTTTTGGATATAATCCAAACTGCTTCCCATAACACTAGTACTTTGGCTTAGTAACGTTTGGCAAATGAATGAAATATAATTTACTTTAATTGATGCATAGTAACGATTTAGGAGTTAGATTTACTCCTAATAATTATATTAATTGTGAAAGATATTCAAGTGGAAACCTGGTATTAGACAAAGTGATGCCTCCATTCGATAGAGTTTTTTTTATATACAATTACTAGGAACTATGATGTTTATATTTATCTTGAACTAAGATTTAAGGTATATTCGTTGTCACACCAGAGAAATTAGTAGGAATACCACGTTTCATGCAATTTGGTGACGGCGTGGTGTAGTGATTAGAGTACCTGGTTGCTAACTCGCGAGTCTATTCGTATATTTGTGTATCACAAATTGTTAGTTTTCATGGCTGGATGAGTTGTGTCTATGTTTCGTGTCCCTAAAACTGCATTCGCACCTTCCTCCGATCTTATTGCATTTGTATGAATCGGAATAGGGAAGGGCACGACGGGTGAGTGCATCCTAATTTGCGCAAATGCTTACGGCTTAAAAAAATTATTTTGCGCAGTTGATGTCATCTGCCAATAAGAAACAGCAGCGTTATGCCTATATTATAATATATCATATAGGTATTTTTTGAGGCAGTTAACCTATCTCGGTCCATCTGAACCATTCATGTTGTACCCACATAATATATGAGGCGAGAGTCTACCATACTTTTTAGTTATTTTTAAAGCATATTTTATACATGGTTGTGAAACATTAAAATTTTTGCACAATGTTACACTACAACAATCAATAGTACCACATACCATAATAGTGCCATAAGCTGCTGTGTTTCGAGTGTTGGATGTAAAGATCCGGAAACCCATTATAGGTAACGAGACATTACTTCTCAGACTACAGGGTTCGTTTGCATCTACAATGCAGATATCATGAGCCGCAATGGTCACTTACCATTAGATCAAATGTGTGCTTGTTTCGGTGACAAACGTGCACACATTTTACCTGACTCTTTTAATAAATAAGACGTTTTTTTGAATTGGGTTTAGAACTAAGAGTCCTTGTGTGCTTTGATGTTAAAAAATATATGGACGAAACATATATTTAATTCATATGAGACCCTTTATTATATTTATGTACTAAATTATAATAAATTTTACTTGCACGCACAATATACTCTCTGCTCAACCCAAAGGTAGGCTGATGGGGAATGGCCTTTTGGATTTTTTTATTTGTGCAAATAAAGAATAAATAAATATATTGAAGTAAATTGAATAAATCAAGCGTCAGCTTATGGATTAGTTCAGCGAAAATTAAGGTTCAAATTCACCATTCCAGTATTGTCGTGAACCGTCTCTTGGCACAAGAGTTTTAAGCTTAGTGGAGTGATGAAGTGGAGTTATGTTAATGTTATGGTGGCTCCGACTATGGAACATTAGCCGTTCTTCCGGCTGAAACTTGGAGGGAGTTTCAGCCGTTTCCCTTTTCGTCCTACGGCAAAAATGTTAATAGCACTACTAGTATTATTTAAAAAAAACTGTCCCATAATTAAAAAAAAAATTTAAAATGTCAAGTTGACAAATACAGCCCTTTTATATTATTAATATTGCATATCATAAATCGTTATGAAAATGTCTACCTCTAGATAAATCACTACAATTTGGATTCAAGGTGTATTTACATGTACTAATACAAACACTTATATTATGATGATGTCCTCATGACTACATTGATATGTTAGTGATGATATGTGATCAGGCACAGGTTATATTACAGTGCCATAAGCATTTAGGCAAAACATAGAGGCATTCGTTGTCGTCCTCTTCCAGAATCTAATGTAATGCATGTGCAATAAGATTGGTGGAAGTTTCAGATATCACTGTACTGTATCTGTATCTTTAACAGTGGTAGAGCTACGCTGCAGTTTGTTTCTAGCTCCAGAATGAATGGGTCAGTAGGACCACGCCCTCACAGAATATCAGCGTAAAATAGCAGCATAATGCTCCTGTTTTACGAAGTTGGTGAAATAAAAACACATATATATATATGACTATGCTAATCTGGTATGTTCCAAACGGTGTAATCCGAATCTTTTAAGAGGAGGCCTATGACCAGCAGTAGGATCTATAATATAGGATATTACTTTATTATATAAATAACTAAAGGCTATATGCTAATAACGAACTATGAATAATTATTATAAAAGGTTTTCATAAGTATTTGCACCTTACCGGCAGAATATGTAAATCTTACAAGTGTATTCTAACCAACAGGTAGTGTTTACCATATTCTTGCAAATAAAGTATTAATATAAGGATATATATTGCTATCCTCGGCAAAAGACATATTATAATATAATAACATGAGACGTAATCAAAAAGCTTAATATAAAAAATAAAAATAAATATATTAGGACCAACTCAGTCGGGCATTCAAACGGTCGAGAGTTAAAGGGAATGGAAAGAAAGAAAGAAAGAAAAGAAATTTTTATTTGGTAATTAGCAGTAAAATAATTACAAAAACAAAATAACATGGAAATCCAAATTTTACTGGTAGGTCTCCACTCAGTATAAGATCACAGAGTTGATTTGAACCTCTTGAATACTGATTTTCAGTGGAGCCGTGGAATGATGGTAGATATCGCAATTACATTATAGCAGTATATAATACAATTTTATAGTCTCAGATTGCAGAAATAAAGACCACATTAAACGCAACAACCCTTAAATAGTGATATTAGAAGATGGAAAAATCTCTCCACTAACGATTATATAGGATTAATATATCTCAATAAGAATCCGTGGCATAAAATGGTGATTCACACTGCAACATGAATGGGTTGTGAGTTCCGTATGGTGAGTGTAGGGACCCAACTACCGGTAACGAAGTTTCAATCTAAGTTCTTATGGGACTATGGATTAACAATGGATGTGCATCTTCAATATTTGTTGACAAATATCCAAGACAAGCCAGGTACACAGTGATAGATCCTCGCTGTAGCTTATTGCTTCCAGCAACATGAAGGTTGCCTCGACTGGGAAAGAACCACGCCTTCTCATAATACAAGCATAAATCTACTAGTTTTGGTTTGGTGAGAGTGTAGATATCATGATCTGCAGACATAACAGTGGTAGAGCTACACTGCAGTTTGTTTCTAATTGCAGAATGAATGGGTCAGCTCGACCGGGGTAGGACCACGCTCTCACGGAATACCAGCGTAAAATAGCAGCATAACGCTGCTGTATTTCGTCTGGTGAGTGGAGGTATCCGGAAACCTTTATTACTGGTAACAAGGTATACCATCTCAGTCCTCAGGGGTGACAACGCATCTGACTTTTGATTCCTTGTCGAGGATGAATGTAGATGTCATGGGCCGCAGGAATCACTTCAATCAGGTGAACTATGTGCTCGTTTGTAACTCTCAATTTAATAAAAAAAAATCACTTACCATGAGGCGGACTGTATGCTCGTTTGTCATTCTAATTATTGTATATATAAACGCCGAGCTGATAGACATAAGAATATTTTCTTGGGAAAACTCTAGATTGTTTCGATTCAAAGTTCTAGCAAAGTCTAATTAAGTACTAAAAGGAGCTATTCCGCTGTCTCCAGTACTTTATTAGTGTGCCCTAAATTAATTTTATTTGCTTAACGAAAACTGGAATCTTTCCAAAGCTATGATTTTATTTTCTACTGATACAATAAGAAAGATGCTTGGTAGATTGGCAGCTTTATTAGACATAGATAAAAAAAACGATGCCTAAAACTTAGCAACCAATTTTGGAGGGAAAATATTTCTAACGCCGAGAATGGGTCGGAAATCGAGGTAGGACCACAGTCTCACAGAATAGCAGTGTAAAGACGCTGTGTTACGTCTGAGGAATGTAGGTGGAGACTCTTGGTGACGACTTGTTTCATCTTAATACTCTGGGGTGGCAAAGCATCTGGATTATGATTCACGATGAATTTGTGCGTCATGGGCCACTGTAATCACCTACCATCAGATGGAGTGTGTATTCGTTTGTCACCCTTAATACAATGATACAATATAATATTTACAGTGGTAGTGCTGAACAGCAGTTTGATTCTAGCTGCAAAATGAATGGACCATCTCAAATGGACAACACCCTCAGAGAATACCAGCGAAAAGCAAAACCTGACAAAAAATAGCAGAATAGTGCTAGTGTTTTGTCAGGTGAGTGTAGGGATCCGGAGACTTTTATTACTGGTGACGAGGCATTCCATCTCAGTCCTCAGGGTCTGCATTATAATTCCTAGTCAACGATGAATGCCAGGAATCACTTACCATCAGGTGAACTGTGTGCTCGTTTGTAACTCTCAATTTAATTTAAAAAATCTCAGCACCATTATCATAGCAGTAAAAGAATTTTTTTTTTTTATTAAGCTTTTTATATTAAATACGTATAAAGCAACATTATTTAACCAAATCCTCTACTTGTATTTTGAACTGCCCTTTAAGGATTTTCTAAAATAGAAACGCTTGTTGGACTATTCAATTTCTTTTTCATCCCGACGATACTAAAGGTAAATGATTAGAAGATTTTATTTTGTTACGGAATATGTAGTAATAACGAAAAAGAAAAACATTCTGAATAAACAGGTTTACAAATACACATGTCAACTCAAAGACTACTATTTATAAATTCCTTTGACATAAGTTACAAATTAAGGGCCCTTGTGGGTTTTGATGTTAAAAGAAGCGTTTTATTATGTATGAATAAAATGTTTTTATTACAATATTGTGGAGAAAAGGAACATATATTTTTTTTAATGTTTGGTGACAAACTTCACCTGATGATAAGATATTCCTCAGGCCCATGACCACATTAATCCTTGTTAAGGAATCATAGTGCGCCCTTGCATTGCCCTTGACGACTAATATGGAATGCCTCATCACATAAAAAGAGTCTCCGTACCCTTACAATCACCTTTAATTTTTACTGGTATTCTGTGAGAGCGTGACCCTTTCTCGAACGAGCAAACACGTTCATCCGCTAGAAATATACTTCAGTGTAGCTCCACCAGTAAGTGTTTTCTTCAACGCATGAAACCCTAAGAATAATACTAATAATGAGTTGCCACTCCCGAGGAATAAGATGGAATGCCTCCCTTTTTTTTCAAAGCTTCCTTCCTATAGGCTTTCCGACAAATTATGCGAGTGGATCACCACTTTTCTCACGGACCGTAACATAAAGGACGTAGTCGAAGTTACATACTTCAAGTCCAAGCCAGTGAATGCTGGTATTCCACAAGGCTATATATTATCTCCTACCTGTTTATTCTGCATATTTGCATTGCCACCTATTCTAAAAGAAATAATAAGATCGTTTATGTCCTGTGCGTACTATTTAAAATGTATCCCATGGAAAACTGTACGGCTTTTTACTTTACGGTGATGATGAAGGCTGTAAATTTTAGCCCCATTAAAAGCATCATCACTAATAAGCCTTTTCATTTACTTTAATTACAAAATATTATGCAATAATATAAGTTGTTATTACCTTGTAACGTCTGAAGTTATACCCGTATTTTACGAAGTATTTAGAATGATATACAATATCAAACGTAAGCTCTTAGAATACCTCAATGTAAATTTGTATCGTCGTTTGACACGAATGGAAACAGCGAAACACAAATAAGCTCTCTGTGTGAAATTAAGTTGAACCTGTCTCCTATTAATGAAACTTGAGTGTTGATATTCACTTCAACTTGTATAACCTTTCATTTAAGGATGGAAAATTTATAGTTTGGACTGTTAACGCTGACATTAAATTCAAAATTGATTTATATATGGTTGAGCATTGCTTATACTAAAGTCTAGTAAAATTGCTTAACGAATCGGGTGGATTAATGAAAGAAGAATTATGCTCTATAATACCAGCTAAACGTGAAACACCAGCTGAATATAGCTGCTGTGTTCACATTGTAAATAAGGGAATGGGGAAACGTTTGAAGGGAGTTACTGAAATGTAAAAACTTTAATAAAACGGTTGAATATTTGATGAGTTTACATTACCATATCTATTCTACTCTCATTCTTAAATTGGAAAACCTTTTAACATCATGATTTTAATAAAATTTTAGCTTTACCAAAAAATATTATTTAGTGAAACCTCAACATAGTCATGGAATAAATTAATTTTGGTAATTAGCACATCGAACTAATCTTAGACATACGGTTAATATTTAAAAAGAAAAACTAAATAATACATAAACTATAACATATATTATTATACATGGACATCAAAATCATCTTACTAAATATTTTTAAATTACATTTTTACTATATTGTGAAGCGTTTAATCTATTGGTGATAGCAAGTGACAAATCATCTACATAATGATATCTTAAGAAGAATGAATGTGGATATCTTGCATCGCAGGAATCTATCAGGTGATTTGTATGTTGTTACACTTAATATATGAAAAACACAAAATTTGATAACTTATTACCGTAATTATATCGTAGAGTATTCACACACCGTTCCTCGTATTTATGTTAGTCCTTTGCGTAACGTATTCTTGAATAAATTCTATATAGATTGCAATATCTAAACAAAGAAATAAACTATTTATAACCGTGTTTGTTACTAGAGAGATAATACTTTTGTCCATTGGATTGTGTTACCCTTGTATAAAGGGATTGTTAGGGGTTGCAAAATGCGACTAAGCATATGAATGAAGCGGAGGGTCCTTGTGTGGGATCCTTTTATAGAAAATATCAACCGGATGGATAAGTGAGACAATTATATGTTTTAAATCCTATTCTTTATTTATTAATCTATAATATAAAAACAAAATCTCTTAATTTAATATTTACTAATTGATAGTTTGTAAAACACGAGTCTACGTATACGGTAGTAATTTTGTGATGGACAGTGAGTACTGCTAGTATTGTGAACTTTTTTTTTTACTGAATAGATGGCAAAAGATCAAGCAGCTCTCCTGACGGACGCCCATAAACATCCGCAACACCAAAGGAGTCGCAAATGCGCTGCCGGCCTTTGATTAGCTTACGTGTGTCAATAACTAAAGTCACGAACTATTCTATGGTACTTCTCAGAGAAGAATCAAGGTATATTGATTCTTCATCTAACACGTAGTATACGCCAGCCAGGACCTTAACACTAACACATCGTGGACTACGTGTTCACCTTTACTTATTAAAGTCTAAGATAAGTTGGACAAAATAATAAAAGAGGTTATTGAAAGGAAAAAATCGTAAAGTTCACATTATGTCGGAAGCCAATAACAATATTTCTAACAATATAATGGAGTCTCGAATGAGTTTCCTCTCAAAACAATATATTTAGTCCCTTTTCCATCCAGCTATTTTGTACTATCAGTGCCAATATTTCACGCATTCTAATTTATTACATCTGACAACAAATAGTTGTTTACGTTAGTGCCAGACCAATTTTTTTTTTTAGATTTTCTTTATATCTGTTAGAGAAAGCATTATGACTTCGAAAAACTAGACGAATTTTAATTGGTTAAGTATGTTACACGATAATGTTACTCTATATGGAAAGTAGGCATTAGAAATATGGTCTTAAATTATGTATGTGCTCATAGATGTTGGTGTAGATTCTTTTTGTTATGATATTGAGAGTGACAAGTGAACACACCGTTCATCTGATGGTATAATAACACTACCACAATCAACATCAATAAGTAATCATAATGCGTTGTCACCCTTGAGAACTAAGATGGAATGCCTCGTCATCGGTATTAATTTTTTTATTACATTGAGAGTAACAAACGAACACACAGTTCACCTGATGTCATCTATATTCATCCTTGACAAGAAATTATAACGCAGATGCGTTGTCATCCTTGTGTAGTGAGATGCAAAGGCCTCGTTACCAGTAATAAAGGTCATCGGATCCCTACACTCACCAGACGAAACACATGGAGCGTTATGTTGTTATTTTAGATTGGTATTCTGTGAGCTTGGTCCTTCCCCGGTATAACCCGATATAACTAATAAGTATAAGCATTTATAGTATTGCCAAGAAATTATTTAAATATATTATTTATCTCGTTCGCCTGTTCTCCGCTGGTTTTTGAACTTTTTCCAAATTCAGTAGTATTTATTAGTATTTTTACAATCAAAAAGTAATTGAATTATTTATTGAACAAAAAAAATGTTTTTGTATTTGATTTAAAGATTTTAAAATTTACATTGTACATTTCATACACTTCAATTCCTTTCTAGATCGAAATTTCTCGGTTAATATTACTCTTGGGAAGTTATTACAAGTTCGGTTCAATTTGTTGTTCATTGGTTATATCGGTAATGTCCCTTGTGGTTTCACTTGAACGAACATATTAATGGCGTAATTATCGTGTGAATACTTGTTTGTTTACATTGTAAATGGTTGATTTACTTACGGTATTTTGGCATAAGAAGAGGCAATTGTATACCACCACAACAGTAGAAAAACTATTGTAAAACAGTGTGCAACAGATTGTCACCAAAAAAAATAAAAATCCAATAAAAATGTGTATAAAGCGATATGGTATGTGATAGACATTGAAAGTTTTTCATAGCGATATGCATCAACTATAAAATAGTATATTTTTTAATTAGTGAATTTAAACCCAGATATGTGGTCAATATAATACAATAGACGTAGATTTCAAGTGATTGGATTCATCGAAGGGTTTCTCTGTTGAATCCGGTCGGTTCGAATGTGATTAATTCACCACTGTAATCTACTAACACGCTATTGCGTCAAGCTTTAATACATTTGACATGACTAATCCGGTCATCCTTCAGATTGACATCGAGTATCGTTCAGACTCGGTGTAGCTTCGACATATCGTACGAGACTACATCTAGCACTCTGACTGAACAAAGTATCACATTGTATATTTACACTAGCATTCTAGATCTATAGAGAGATAAACATTTTTGCTACTGTATTGATTTTTATTACTTTACAGTAACAAACGAGCACACAGTTCACCTGAGGTTAAGTAATTCCAGGGGCCTATGACATCTACATTCATTCTTGACAAGGAATTATAATGAAGATGGGTTGTCACCCATGAGTACTGAGATGAAATGCCTCGTCTACCAGTAATAAAGGTCTCCGGATCCCTACACTCACCAGACGAATCACAGTATCATTATGCTGCTATTTTAAGCTAGTATTCTGTGAGGTCGGGGTCCTACCCTAGTCGAGCTTATCCATTAATTCTGCAGTTAGAAACAAACTGCAATGTAAACGGCTCTACCACTTTTTAAAGGGCATTGTTAGAGCTACTTACAAGATCTTTTCCTTTACTTTTACTACTTATACAAAATAGCATGAACTACGGTACGAAGTTATAAGCTAGCTTAGCGTCTTATGAAGTAGTTATTAGTAACAAATTTTCGCTTTAAATGAGATGAAGAGATATTCCAAATTTGAATTTCAATTTATATTTAGGGAGTAAAACATAGCTGTGGAATGTTCTTAATAATACATCCATAGGTGATTTAATCCAATAGAAACAACTAATTCTAGTTCTCCCCCTGTGTCGAAGTACTTTTAAGGTAACGGTCAAAGCCGATGCACCCTCTTTAGCTCTCATGCTGATCACTCATAAAGGTTTCGGACATAATCGGGCTAACAGGGCCATCAGCCCTTACCATTGTTTATAAAAATGTTTTTAATGAAATTCCACTGACCGTTTTTAACTTTGACCGCTGAATTAATTTCCAGTTCCCATAATGGAAATTAAAAATACGACGCAATTGTAATCATAAAAGTAATATTAAGAGCATAAACAAAAAGAGTTTTTGACATTTATTTCCGGGTTTCAGTATCAATAACGAAATGAATTTACAAAAGCGCACCAGGAAGAAACGTTATGTAAAAGCTGGAAATTGTGAAAGGTGTTAGAGCTTACTAATACCTGCTATAAAATGGTTCGCTTGGTTGAGGAAGGATCATGCTCTCACAAAATAACAGCGTCAAGCATAATGCTGCTGAGTCTAGTGATGCGGTTGTCTTTGTATTATGGTGCTAAGTCATTCGATCTTAGTCCTAGGGGTGACAACATTGAGTTATGATTCTTTATAGGCGAAGGTGGTCGCTTTTGGCCAAATGTATAATTAACCATGAGATAAACTGTGTGCTCGTTTATCACACACAAATAAAATAAAAGTTAGTTTGTTAGTAAGCACTGCATTTGTTTAAACAAAACAAAAATATATTAAATGCACTTTTTAAGTTGGCATAAAAAAAGGATGCCGATGTCCCGCGGTGAAAAAGCATTTTTTTTACTGATGTATATGTAGTAACTTAACCATACCCTTAATTTTATTAAAAATTAAATATTTATGAGAGATTCTTTATTCCTAGCAAGTAAAAATATGAATGGATTTTAATGATTGAATTTTTGTGTTTCCAAGATTATCTCCCGGAAATCGAAGCGTACAGGTGTTAAAGGGCTGTCCTTAACGTTATAAAAACACAGATAAAATATCATTTATTGGAGACGAGCCTAGGGAGTTGCTCAAAGTCAATAGTTGAATAGAAAGAACGAAACATTTTATTAAAATTATTTACTTCTAGATTTAATGTGAAACTTCAATAAAATGATATATAAATAGCTTTTGATATTGCGCCAATAGTCTAATAGTTTAAGGTCTGCAAAATTTAACGTCTGTTCGTATCCAGCAATAAGCTAATTCATTGTACATGAGAGGCGGTTAAGTTTACTTAGCATGTTTAACGGGAATGCTAGTTAAGCACAAGAATTGCTACCATTTTTTAAAAGTTAACAAAAAATGGGTCAAATATTGCGGCGAATAAAGCCGCCTTCGGAAAATTAAGGTTCTTAGTATTCATAGGAGCATCGTCACAGCTGTGAGTCGCTTGTAAACATGATTTGTGTAAAATTTTGAGCCTCTATTTAACGTTTTTATTATCATCATCATTATTTCAATCTGTCAGTAGTCTCCTGCTGAACATGGGCTTCCCCCATACACTATCACAGAGTACGATCCTGAACCACGTGCATCCATCGATTTCCCACAGACATAGGTCATCACTCCAGGGATGGAGTGATGACCTACGCTGCGATGGTTAATACGTGGTTGCCACTGGGGGAACTTTCATCCCCATCGGCTATCGGTTCTACGAGCTATATGGCCCATTGCCACTTCAACTTAATGATTTCCTTTTAACCTTTTAAATGACCCTAATTTTAACATTGTCCACTATTGTGTTATTAAGTCTCGCGAGAAGGGCAAAGTAAAATTATTCAGTCAATGATACCAGCATATTATCCTACAGACATCTCTAGATATAAACAGGAAGGAGTACAGTAGGATTTAGATTTAGTTGAATCACGTCGACAATTGTTTATAGCATCACCATCAACGGGTCAGCTTGGCGGTGTAAATCAACAAAACATTACTGTATGTACTTCGAAATGAAGAAAAATATTAATCACACGCACTGTTTTATATCATATACTGTATGCATTAAAGATTATTTATGATTATTATTTGAAATAGTATTCTACATTTATTACAAAACTATAATTAAATAAGAATAATTTAAAAAAATGCATATACGCTTGTGTACTTGCAATTTTTTAAATTATACTATATACTAAATAATATACTATAATAAACTTATTTTATTATCGAGAGCAAGCAATGATATTGACCTAACATTCTCGTTAACCAATCCAATATAATAGTCGAATGGTGGATTCGAATTCATGACGTTGAGTGTCGTTAAGACGAGAATTAAGAATTTAAGATAAAGTGGATAAATAGTAATTAGGTAATGTATTAGCCTAATATTATTTAGGTTCTTGAGATCCTGGCGTCCGCCACGTAATTGCCATCGTATAAGAAAACTATGTACAAAGGCGTAGTTTATTTTATCTCTTTCAGCAAACCTGCTTGGAGATTTGCCGAAAATTATTTATGAATTTCTTAGATTAGCATTTACATTTAAATTAAACTGTCCATTAATGCCAAATCCAGGGATCGACCCAAATTTGCTCACTCAGCTACCAAGGCTACCATAAATAAAAAAAAATTTTTTTAATACTTATTGCAAAAGATAAAAAACCTTTTTTAAAAATATGAAATGTTATCTAGGAATTTATTTCTTCTCGAGCATAACATAGTCAAGAGGAAATATGCAACAGACGTAGTATATTGTTTGCGTACCTTTTTTAAATTTCTTGTGTATATAAGTTATTAGATTTAATCAAATGTACATTAATTTTAAATTAAATTAAGGCTCACGTAAGCAATTCTTTACTGAACTTGGGATGAATATTCCTTATCAAAAGTCTGACAATTACCTAGTTGGAGCTAAACTTAAATATCAAGAGCGGAATATAAAAATGAATTGTTTATTCCGGTCTTGATATTTTTTAAAAAATTTAAAAAATCGTTCTAGATCTGTTTTGTCTAAGAAAAGTCTTGATTAATATTTTTTGTTGTCTGATTACTGGTTAACTGACCTTTCTTTTATTCATAAATTAATGAAATTTTGAGGCGTCATAATTGTCTCCGGTTTCAAAGACTAAGAGCTGAAAACGTGTTGATGACTCTATAGGCTCAAGCAAAACAAAACAAACCGAACACCCTATAGACATAGCGATAAGGTTATAATAAGGTTGTACTACGGTTTTGTTTATGTGGTTCGTGTCGAAGCACGTCATTGTCTTTTGAAGTTTCCTGGTAGCGAGTATTATTTATAGCTTACCAGATAAATCGATCACGGACCATAATTATATAAACACGACCAGAGTGGCTAAGGGATCTGTGTTCTCACAAGCTACAGCGTGATACCACGATTAGTGACAAGTGATTATTCTTCTGTTAATTTAAGACACCGAGAGGCCTCCGTGATTGGATAATGTGAACTTTTGCGATAATTTAAACTCGTACTCGGAGTTTGGATTATTCATTTCAAAGTCTGAACTAGAGCGTAATAATATTATTAACTTCCATGTTTGAACTGTACCCCTGGACAACCAGGATCCTTCTTCTTTCAACTAATATTCGATGATGTTATTGACGACAAATTATATGGAAACAAAAGTTTAACTTTTTGTTAGGACTGTTATTACATTATACTATTTCATCTCACTTTTTTCCAGCAAATACGAAAACTAATTATATACTGTATTTATAAACTTTTTGTTTATTGGAGGTATTGTATTTTTTAATTGGTATAAAAATTAAGGTATAAAAACCATCCTGATGCGTTAACCTTGACTGACAGCTTCCTAATTTGAAAAACATGAGGGCTAAAGCATGGAGTGATTTTGTTTTAGGACTTGACTCACTGTAGGAACTAGATTTGCTTCGATTCGTGCTGTCCAATCTGTACAAAATAATTTGCCTGGCTTTGGAGTATGTTTTCGCTTGACTTGTTTCAATTTAAAACACAATGGATTATATGTGAGGCTTAGAAATAATTAAAAAATATATTTCGTAGATATATGTAGTTCACCTAACCACAGTATAGACGGGTGGACTAAGCTCCAATGCTCTTTCTAGGAGCATCTCTTTCACGTATTTCTGAGCTTTTTGTTTTCCGGAATTACAATACTCCACACTGATGACATATAAATCACAGTAATCTTTTTAATTCGCCAATTTACATAACAATGCTGGCTTTGGTGGAACAAAAAAAATATGCAATTATTTATTTATCATGAAGAAATCCAACAGCGGTTTTTACAAATTTAATAATAATATAATTAAAATGTGAAGCTAATAACAGGAGATAAGTGTGAAATAAATTATTATGCGTACTCTCGAAAAACCAGTTAATATATATATATATATGATAGAAAGCAAACGACGTAGACTGTTACAGTTTTACTGCAGTTTTTTTGTTAGCAATAATCATTAAACCTTTCAACTCAGTACTGAAGCGCTTGCTTTTACTTCAAGGGGAGTAATTGTTAATTGCAATTTCAAGCGCTAATTAAGTACGTATTCGGCGATGAAAGAAAACTTCGTGAATCATGCATGTGGTAAGGAATAAATTAAAGAAGACATGTGAAGTTCGCCGATCCGTAGTGGAGCCACGGTAAACTATGCTTTAAAGTCCTCCGAGAACAGGTCTATACAGATGGATTTGTATACATATATCAACTGTGTACTATAATATTGATCTAAGAAAGTAGGCAGGTATCAGTAACTTAGTGTTTAATCAAGAAGTTAGCGCTCCCATATGTAATCTAACCGTTAGTTGGATGTGTTCTTATGACCACAAAAGAATAATAATAATAAAGGAAAAAAACAAAAAACATAACGTTAAAAGGAAAAAGCTGTGAAGTTCGCATTATGCCGGAAGCCAGTAACAATATATCTTACGTAATAATGTACTTCTAAATATGTTTCCTCTCTAAACAATTTATTTAGTCCCTTCAGCATAGTGCTATGAGTGTCAACATTTCACGCTCAATAGTTTATTCTATTTGACAATAAATAGTTTCTAATGTCTGTTTTTATTTTATAAATGAAACACTAACGTGTTCATAAGATATTAAAGAAAAAATAGGAAAACACAGAAAAGAATGTAAAAAATTAAACAGATTTTGAATATATGTATATATATATTTACTAACTAAATGTCTAATAACTTTAATGTCGTTTTATAATGTTTCTTTCTATTATTGTCGGTGAATAAAACCATGTGTTGCTGTGTAATCAAAGAAACGACATTTAACGTTTATTATTCACAATCTCAATCTTTTCTTCAATATTTTTAACACTTGAGCACAATAATTAATTACACTCTTATATCTTTCAAACCTCTCAGACAAAAAGACAGTCCCGCTTTACCAACGTAGTAGATTGCATCCCTTATACCGCCATCTGTCGACCGAGCCCGACTCCACACTTCTTTACCAACGGAGTGAGTCACGGCTAAATTCAAATTAAAGAAATGTTCTATAATAACTATTTCTTTATACATATATATATATAAACTGCAAGAATCACACAAAAGCTTCATAATCTTGCGCTTATAAATTACCTATCAGTTGGATAATAAATAAAGACATGGTTATTATTTGGCGTGGCACCAACAGCTTGCCCGCAGTGTCCAGCATTAATCGTCTTCCACTTTTGTGCCACTGTCCTTAGTGTTTCAGTATATGTTTTTAAATCTGAAGGATAATTAATAAAGCCTGATTAGCTGAAACAGACGTTTTCTGGTAATACACATGCAAAATGTATATTAAAAATGTCTAAAAGAATGAATGCTTGATCACCCAACCTATTCCACAAATATGAAATTTTTGTCTGTTTGTCTGTGTATAAAAATTCATGCTGATATTTATCTTTAGCTGAATCAGTTTGGATATAGTTTTCAGTGATGTATTGATATAGTGAATTTAGTGTTTAATATATAAATAAAGAAAATACTTCGATTTTTCAGCATCTCGCGCGCATTTATGATACACGTTGGGGTTTATGAAATCACTTCATTTATTTTTGTGTATTAGTATTGCTGTCGGTACCACCGCTGCTCTCCAACCTCTGTAGACGAAGAACGTCGACGACAACAGAGGGGGGTTATAATACGATCCAGGGCCCCTCATAAGGAGGTACGAAACCTCGACTCGGATCGCTATCTAAAGGGAGGGAGGGAAATCACTTCAAGCCAAACTGATATATTTTAGTATTTACTAGCAATACAAGGCTTGAGAGCAAAAACTGTGAAGTTGAACGGAGCTCTTTTTACAGAAAATAAGGGGAAAGTTTAATAATAAATAACAAAGCAGCACGGTGGGTGTTTATTTAAATAGCAGACTTTATTTTTTTATTTTCGAAGGATAATAAGAAATTCCAGGTTCTTCAATGCTGATTTTGTCGTCATCTTATTTATATTATTTTACTTAAACGTCTAATTCCAAAAGGCCGAAGTGTAAAGACACCTTCTAGGCAAACGTGTACCATCTTAGGCCTCATCTTCGCCTTCATTCAAGCGAGATTGAAGTCAAAAGTATTTTACAATTTCTATTTAAAATTTTAAAAAACCCCATACAATCTATCGGCAAAATGCTGATCCCCCAAGCCTCAAAGGACGGGAGATGGGGACCAGTGGCGTCTATTGTGGGTATCTGGGATGATTATACTAAAGCGAAGCTATGATGATCAGCAGAAAGTATTTGCACATAACATAGAGCAACTCATTCGTTTTCCCCTTCCCGAGGCGCTAAGATTTGTTGAGCGTTCAGATGTAATGTCTGTAATGATAAAGACACGGGACATGTATAAAGTTTAGGTGTGACCCTAAAACCAATATATTATTCGTCGGCTTTAAATCGAACTCTACAACTTAGTAGCCAGATGCTGTAATCACTACACGGCATCTTGGTTCTTTACTTAACTTAACTTTTATTAGCAATAAAAGTTAAGTTGTCCTATCTATATAAATATTATTTCCTAATTACAGCTATAAAGATTCTAAATTGATATGATATTTACATTTCATTTCAGGGTTTAAAACTGCGGGTTGTAAGAGCTTAGGGTTATTATTTACGAATTATTTTAGAGGCATAGTCCTTCCCGGTAGAGGCTTTCATGCTATGCCTAGTCTTAACTTCATTGTCGTTCTAGCACGTGTTTGGAACTAATATAATTAATAAGATAATTCCAGAATAATCGTTTTCCTAAAACTATTTAACGTTATATTTATAAATCCTTAATACGCTCCCAATTAGAATATGTTGTGCCCGTATGGGATCCTTTTTTTTAATAAATACACACATGCTCTTGAATCTGTGAAAAAACAATTTCTAAGACAGAAGTATGAATCATAAATGTTTTCATAATCATATTTCATACAATGATCTGTTAGACAAATTTAATCTATTCGAACTTAAACTTAGGCATACACAACTCGAAGTAATGTTTCTTTTAACTTGTTTGTCATGATGATTGTATTTAATTTAACTAATTATGATACAAAGTTCTTATAAGAACTCAGTCACGTAGCACGTGTCGTTTATTTGTTATAACACAATGACGTACCAATGCTGGTAAACGCTCACTACTCTATCGAATGGTAGACACTTACAATAGAAACCTGCATACCATTAATATTTATGATTCGAGTCCCAATGTATTCAAAAAGTCGCAATTGAATTTATTGAGAAACCTCTCGGAATCTTAGTCTTATCATCTTTTTTCATGTTATAATTTACTTTAGAAATCTATTATCATTTTGTACTCTTTGTCGTTGGATATTGGTACTTTTCGATTGTTTTTTTTACCTTAAGTTAGTAATATGTGGTGGCATAATAACTTTAGATTTATATAGCGATATAGCCTTTTGTTGTGAACAAACCTCAAACCCGAACAAAGCTCTATGCTTCGTCTTACATTATTTGTACAGAAAAGGACTGCGGAATAGTTTGTCCGCGTCTGTCTTTCCCTGCGATTACAATGTAGATGTTTTCAAGAGTAGAGTGAATTGGCATTTACTGAGGTAGTGCGCCTTATTATCCAGGACTGCATTTCCACTTAACATCAGGTGAGATTGTGGTCAAGCACTGGTTTGAAAGTTTAAAAAAAAATATAAATACAAAATGTGTGTACTGTTAGTTGACCCAAATAAAGGGTGAGAAAAAAAACCACGTACGCCCATGAAATAATAACGATATTAAATCATTAAAAGTTAATTTTTCTTGAAACAAAATAAAATGTCCATCTGTTGTTTATTCGGGCAATGAAACAGAAACTAAATTACGTGTCGTTCTAGTTAATTGCGTCATTTACTTCGCATCTCTTGTTGTGTTAATTAACGGAACCGTTTAACGATGTCCTCTTACTTTTATATTAATAGGGAAGACAAAAAATACACAACTCACCCCATGGTATGTGATGAGTGGCCAATGATGTTTACATCCATCCTCAACAAAGATTTCTGATGCACTTCACTGTTAGCCCTGAGGATTGATATTCTCTGTTTTCCGTAATCGAGTCCCGGAATCCCTATACTCACCACAGAAAACGCATAGTAATATATAGTAATATATAGTAACATACTGCCACAGTAGTGGCAGTATGTTACTATATTTTTTTCCGGTCGAGATGATCTAGTCATGCTATAGCTAGCAACTGACCGCAAGGTAGCTCCACCACGCAAATATCTAACGAGCTCTAACATCTAAACAGCTCACCTGATGGTAAGTGATCACCTATGAAAATTCGCAACACCGGAGAAGTCGCAGATACGCTGCCTTTAATTAGGCTCTTTTCTTGAAGGGTCCCTAAGTCGTATCGGTACGAAAATACCACTGGCGACAGCTGATTCAACAGAGTTATTCCAGAAAAGCTGTTTTAAATTTGCATAGAATTCAGGAAATTATAATCATACACGTATGTTTATTAATACGACAAAACTATTTTGCAGGTAGTAGTTCTGTCTGTCTGTGGCAAGAATGGATTGGTTTATTACTAAAATTCCAAGCTTTACGACATTTACACCCTTATTACAGGTAACGAGGATTTCAAGCTCAGTACTTAGGAGTAAAAAAGCATGTGCATTATAATTCCATATCCTGGTGTCAAGATCAGCAAGATGACCATACCATGCCTATGTGGCATCACCTGTTCTAGGGAAGAAAACTGAAAACTAATATAAATTAGCAGGGAAAGGTTATGAATCAGCGCGCGATAATGTTCAAAAGCAAACATGACTGTTATGCTTCGTTAAGTCCTTAAAGTCTTTCAAGAATTTGATGTTGTCCATATATTGATCACAGACCTCTAGATAGGGTTTTGGAGTCACGCTGCTCCACCGCGGATGCGGATTCGGGGACTTCCTCCAATTGTTTCCTATTACTTTGATATGCAGGTTTCCTCACATTGTTTTCCTTTGCGCATGGTAAATTATTTGTATTGTACATTATTTTCTCTAATAATTTGTTTAGTGCACAATATAATGGTTTTTATAGTTTTATAAAAATACAAAGCATTATCTTTAAATATTGTATAATCATCGGTTTATAATACGTCCGCATAATTGCAGATCATTCAGACGATTGGAAGTGGGTGAAAAGTGAATTAAAATATAATTTTACCAATTACATCGACCTATTATATTCATTAAAACATATACATGCATATATACATATTGTAGATACATACGTAAATATGTACATACATAAAGGTCAAGCTAATAAGAGCAACAAAAGACCACATTGTCATAAACTTCATTTACCTGTTCTAATAAAGTTGAGAACTGCTACAAATACAAATCTTGAATAAACTGTCAGCAGATTGATAACACCATCATGTTATAAAGTATGTATTATATATATATATATATATATATATATATATATATATATATATATAATAAAATATTTATTTATTGTATTATATATTATAAAGTATATTAATTTAGGTATCCTATATATTTATTGTATTCAATTTTTTTTTTATCTATATTTAGTATATTATTAGAAAATATATATTATATTATGTAGAAAGAATAATAGTTATTTTTCCTATTTTATATTATATGTGCACCTACCCTAGCTTCTCAATACCACCCTCAGGTCGACTGGTAGAAATGCTTTTAGCATTAAGTCCGCCTATGTAATTTACTTTGTGCATGAAGTTTTAAATAATAATAATTTACCACAAAAAAGTAATGACTGGAATATGTCTAAATTTGGTTTTGCTACTTTAACTAAACAATTTGCAAGTTTTGTCGTATGGGTGGCGGTATATCTTAAATTTTTTTTAAAAAAATTTACATTAAAATAGTTACCTTTTTTTTTAATATACTGTCGTTATGCCCAGACGGGTGATTTACGGATCCGTCTTTGCATTTCAATTAGATTTATAAATTATGTCAAGCTTTTTATTCAAATTACTTTAAAAAAAAATTAAAAATTATTTATTTTTCATACAACAGACAGTAGACTGACGTTGAAATGCCAAAATGATAATATCTCAAAGCCAACTTTAGAGTAAAAAGTAGAAAAAAATTGTGGCTTCGAAGTGGTCAAAGATGTGTTATATACCAGGATACTGAAGTAACGTCGGAAATCAGATTAATAAATGTCACTTTCATTAATTAAATAATATATTTGGTGAACCAAACATCTTCACAAGATATAACATTAAAAATATTAAGGAGTTTATTTTAAAAAAATATCATTAAAATAACTCTTCTTTCTCAAGTCTTACTGTAATATGTTTAATTTCCTGCCACGCACAACTACACTGTGGAAGCAGCTGACTCAAGCGGTGCTTCCGAACCGATACTACTTAGGGACCTTCAAGAAAAGAGCCTACACCTTTCTTAAAGGTCGGCAACGCATTTGCGACTCTTCTGATGTTGCGGATGTTCACAGCGAGTGGTGGGTGACCTCGTTTGCCACCTATTCTATAAAAAAAAAAGTTTACTATCAATGTCAATTCATTTCAATCAAGCAATGTCTACATCCGTGAGATTTATCTAAAAGTAAGTAATGTAGGTTCCTCTCTAGATGTTAGAGCATTCTTCACATGTAGAAAGAGCACATAGGCAGAATTCACAGGTTTTCGAAATATTTTGTGTTCCTATTTCCGTAGACAGCTCATTTATACGTTTTCCCTATACGTTTTCGAAGGAACACTCGATTACCTTGCATCCTTTTTAATATACTTGTCATATCTCATATCTCCGCAAACGGTTTTCTTTTGTAAATCCGCCTGATGAATTGTGCAGATCGCAGCTTAGATCCCTCCTTCAATTTCCTTCTCATAAAACTAGTTTCTATACGAACTCCTTTACTGTGCAGGCGATTCGTTTCGTAAAATTGAATTGCGAGAACTGTTGTGCTATTTAAAAAACTAGTGAAGGAACTCTACTTATCTTTATCCAGTTGAATATATCATGAAATATTATGTTGGCTTTTATATTATATCATATATGTATTATTTATTTATTTATATTCATCTGTTTGCAAATAAATATAGTCCTGTATTTATTTATTTATCTCTACTTTTTTTTAATGAGTGTGCTCATTTTTCTTAGTTTCTTATTTTCGATGATATGTTAACACCAGGCATGCTGGAAGAGACTTTAACAGCTAAAGTAACGTTCGTCTTTTAACATACTTATCTTATCTTAGTTATCGTGTATAAATACTATGTGTGCACAAAAGTTTAGTGAATAAGTAAATATGTTTTTCTTCACCTCCGAGTACGTGGTAAAACGATATTTACAATTTAAATTACTAATAACATTGGCACCGGGGATCGAACTCAGATTTCTAATTTACCGTGAAAATAAAAGCGAGCGCTTAGACACTGAGCTACAATGGGCTTTTAATAACACATTGAATATATGCATCAATGTATTTACTAAACTGATTCTCATGAGGCGCACATTTCCCAAGTGACATTCACTCACTGTTCTGATAATGTTTGGAACACACTAACTTATTGATCTGTGCATCACACTTCTATACTGTTACGTCAAGCAACATTGGACATGACTAATCAGATCATCGTTCAGACTGATATGAAGTATCGTTCAAACATGATGGAGCGCTGATCTTGTTACACTATCTCTGGCACATGGACTAATATGACACATTATATATTAGGTCCTTACAAATGTAGTTAAAATTTAGGCTTGTGTGTTCGCATTTCGAATTTGGTGATTGATTAGTTTTCGCGTTATTTGTTTTCTCTTTGACATCCTTCTGTTAAGAAAAAAGGTTGAAACCGGAGAGTCCCAAGTTGACAATGTAGAATTAATGGTGATTGTGGTAGCGGATCCATCACAAACCACGTTAGAGGTCGTGGCAGGCTTCGGTGTGAGGAAATGGAAATGGGTGCCGCGTGAATTGAGTGAACCACATCAACTAACACTGCTGCGTTACATTACTCAGTACACAGTAATAGGTCAGGTCGAAGGGTCCCTTCCCTTTCTAAGAGAATATAAAAAATCTCAATATCTTGAAAATGGTGACATTTAGTTAGGTTTTTTTTTTGTCTGGAAGGTGACCCGTCAACCTATCTTCCCCTTTAGTTTGTCATGCTGCTTAAGGGACACGTTGTATATAGATCGCATTACTTACCACCAAATCATATGTATGGTATTTTGTGACCTTTAGAATAGAACATTAAAAAAAACATTTTTTAAATAAAATAATAAATTTTAGTGAAAAGAATATTTAAATATTTAGTGAAATATTAAATGAAAACATAGAGCAATATTTTATTCAGCTTGAATTTTGTACAAAACTGAAAACACATGTTAATGAACGAATTGCGATTTTATACCACAACTGAAAGATCGTTAATCAAACGTCTTAGACACAAGTTATTATTAAGAGAATTGAAATAGTTATTATAAGTCTGTTTATATTATACTTAATAATGTTCTTTTAGATGATTGATATGGTAATGAAGCATTTCCACCAATTAGCACTAAAACAACTATTTATTGTTAAATATCACAGTCCTAAAATTAGTTTCACTACGACTTACATTTCTTTTTTGTGTAATAAGTTAAGCTCCAAGTTAATTCTGTGGCGCTAGAGTAATGGTCTCATTTATTTTAAATTTCTCGCAAAGTAATAGAAATGCACAGGAATGTTTCAATTACGTTTACGCTAATAATGTTGGTTTATGGCCAAGTGTTGTTATTCATTTCTTAATTTAAAGGTTTGGTACTCAACGCATACACATCGCGTGTTTCTCGACCCTGTCTTATAATGTTCATTGAATTTTATTAATATAATAAGATCATGATTATCACAGTCACACAAGAGTCCAATGCTAAATATAGGATATCTGTGGAGCTGGTTTTTAGGAGTATATATTTTTCTTTACCTATGAAATTCTTCAGTATTGGCCATTTCAAACCAAAAAAACTGTGAATTCTAAATTCAAATTAATTTTGTTTTAAAAACATGACATTCTTTTTACAAAGTCAGTCTTTTGTTTATTGATTAGCTTTGTATTTTCATTACATTTGAACATTTTTCGTCATAATGGATTACTTTAAAAATTCGTGTAATTATGGAATATGAGTTCCGTCGTGGCTTCAACGCGGCACAAACGGCACGTAACATCAACAACGTTTACGGAGTGAACTTTACAAACGAACGCACAACCCGTTATTGGTTTTCCCGGTTCCCTTCTGGAAATTCTGATTTGAAAAATAAACCTCGTGGTCGTCCGGACACTTTGGTCAACAAAAGCGATTGTGGAAGCTGATGATACTCAATCTACAGCCGAGCTAGATGCTAGCTCGGCTGTAGCTTTTATAGTAGTATTATAGTAGCATTTATAGATATTCACTTGTGATCGTTTTCTTCAATTTAAATTTTCTTTAATTTTCTAATGTTTATTTATGATATTAAACATATTGCCTAATAATCGTTTTATACAATAATATTATAATCATGGAAAAATCACATTGTTGATGAATTTCAGCAAGTATAATAAAAAGTTCTGAAGACATTGCCCCTAAATTTTTTTTTTTGTTTTAGTATGCAATTTTCACTAGGTTTCAAACTTTTGCATCTAGGATTGTTGTTATTGAAATAACTTACTACATTTACATTTAGCATGTTTGAAAGTTTTTCTCTATTGATATTTAAGATTAGATGGAGAAGAATTTAATATTGTTTCAATCCAACTAAAACAAAACTGAAGAAAACGAAAATAAAGTTACGTAATAACACTTTACTTGATGATTTCTTTACAATAATTGCAATTGGCTTTAGTATATCTAAACAATATTCCAAGGAAAGATAGATATGTAACATGAAAAGAATATTAATTAAAGTAATGAAAAATAAAAGTCTTGTGGTAATTGACGTTACAAAAATGTTTGTAAATGACACAATTAACTTGAACGACCCATAATTTATCTTGTTGCTGCTTCATTGCAAGAAAAACAACAGACAGTATTTTTTTCTACAAGAAGGAAAACTAACCTTTAATTCCATTATTTCTTTATAGCTCCATGAAATGGAGGAAGACGCTATGCGGTAAGAGGAACAATGGCCGTTAAAAAGAATACTAAAGAGAAACTGTGATGTAATAAATATATTATTGATATGCTCCAATCATTCATAATCATTACTTATTAATAATTATGACAGATGCTATATACGAATCCTGTATACCATACTGTAATTCAAATTACATTAATCAATATATATTATCATGATATAGAACTAAATTTGATAAATATAAGGGTTAAGCAATCGTACTTTGAGAAAATCTAAAGAATATAAAGGTACACCGTTCAACAGTGGTAGTGCTACGCTGCGTACGACGCTGCACTTTGTTTCCAACTGCAGATTGAATGGTTTAACTCGATCGGGGCAGGACCACGCCCTCACAGCATAATGCTTCTATGTTTCGTCTGGTGAGTGTAGGGATCCGGAGACCTTTATTACCGGTGACGAGACATTCCATCACAGTCCTCAAGGGTGACAACGCATGCAACCTTGCATCATTATTCCTTGTAAGGGGTGAATTTTGCTATCATGAGCCGCAGGAATCACTCACTATCAGGTGAACTATGTGCTCGTTTGATACTCTCAATGTTATAAAAAAAACTTTCTTCTGCTTCTTGTAAGAAGACTGTCATTCAACATATGAACCAAACACTTAAATATCTAACTGAGGGGAGAGATCGTGAAACTAAAAGGACTTCGTGGCCTCATTAACGGCGTTGTTTATAAAACTAGTCAGGTATTGTGAAGGATATGTGACAATTTCGGGCTAAAACATGACCCGTTCATGTTTTAACCCAAAATTAAATTGCATTGATTGATTGAAACCAGAGATTGTATTGCTATCAAAAAGGTCAATGCTTGTTAGTTCTGATAGCCAAAAGAGTAATTTCACATTTAATTAAAAACTAAAAAATCGCCATCAAACGATATCTATGGATCCCAGTAATATCTTACCAACAGGTGATTTTGCATCACCCAAAAATCACATGAAATATTATTTTACAATATTCTTTATGCACATTTTATTTTACTTAACTTATTTAATATTCACCAAGTATAAAAATTACACTGTTCTTCAGTATAATGGATTCTTTACTAAGAAAACGTAATTATTGAAGCATGAAATTAATGCGTCAAGCTTCATTTGATTTGACATGACTAATCCGATCACCGTCAGATTGACATTGAGCATTATTCAGACTGACTTATCGTTTGATACGAGCGATTACTATTATTTACTTAGAAAAAGTTAAAAATACTTTTGACAGTGGTAGAGTTACACAGCATTTGGCGACAACCCATCTGCATTATGATTCCTTGTCATGATGAAGGTAGATGTCATGGGCCGCATGAATCACTTACCACCAGGGAAACTGTGTGCTCGTTTGTTACTCTCAATGTATAAAAAAATCCTTTCAGTCTCAACTCACCGGCGTAGTTAATCCACAGTAAAATAAATCTCAGTTTATATAGATACACATGTTTTAGTATTTAATGATAGATTGTTACGTATTGAGTATTATAAAATTTTCGTTTATTTTAAAAGAGTACGTTAAGAATATCATTTAAATAGTAACAGCAGAAAAAATTACAAGTACCCTCCGTGCTAGTATAAATTGGTTTGCGACATAGTAACGCCGTTTCCAACTTAAATTAAGACGTGATTAACATAATTATAGAATATACGGAAGCTCAGGGTTGTTTGGCAAAATTTTATGATCACGTAGTTTGTATAAAAAAAATTAAACTAATATAACATTTAATGGGTACTTATTCTACAGAATTACGTTTTACAGTAATTTACGTGTAATGAAAATATATACTATGTATGAGGAATCACCCAATACCTCCTCATGTAGGTTAGTGCGATGTTTGTGTAATTGTGTTATTAACCAGCGTCGTGTGTGTCTGTATGTGTGTCTAATCCCAAACTATTACAACTACTTTCTAGGCTATGCTTGGTTGCAAAGTAAATTGATCGGCTCGACTGACCGTACTCTGGAGAACTAGCGAATAATAGCCTCCATAAGGGATTCCGGGAACTAAATACAGAAGACATTGCATTCCATCTCAGTCTTCAGGGGTGACAGTGAATGTGCACCTTGGAGCTTTGTTATGGATGGATAAACCAAAGACAACAGTCATAATATACCATCAGATAAACTAAGTGTTCGTTATTGTCACGGCTAATATTATAAAAATAAATTAATAGCAAATATAGACTATAGTCTCTCACTGAAGGGAAGATAAGATGGGGGAGCTCATCTGTGGCGTGGCAGAGCGGTGCTGTTAACACAACTGACCGTTCCATTCGAAACTCGCTAGAGTGAGAGAGATTTACACATTCGTTGGTTGCATAGAAGATGTAATTATGTATGTAATTACATTACACGAGTTTGCAAAAAATATGGACTAGCGGAAAGGGTGATTGGAATGTGAGTGGTCAGGTCTTTCCTATCGTCAAACTCATGAAAGGAATGATGGATGATGATTATGATGTCCTCCTTGCCGATTTCGAACACAGCGATATCCGTTTAGTTACTAAGTCTCTTAATAACTAAACTACTAAACTAAAGATGTCTATCAAGACGATGGGTATATTATATTACTTTAAGTATTAGGGCAAACACAGTGGTTCTCAATCGTCATACCCATCCTTAGTCTGGTGCACATGAAATAAGATTGAAGGAAGGTTCAAATTTTGTATCGAGGACACGAAATAAACAACAAATAAGACACGCTGCTGGCAGAAGCCGCACAGAACGAAACGGCGAACGCTAGCCTATTCCTCCTATATAGGGTAATTTTTCTTCCTTTTCTCCTTCTACGAATATGCCATAAACAGGCAATGAAATGTGCGATAAAAAAAATCTGCTGCCATCAAGCATTAAAGTCATGCTCTTTACTAACTTTTTACTATGTCACTCTTAGCAAGAAGCATCGTCATCAACACACGCTACCGTCTATAGTAGTCCACTGTTGAGCATAGGTCTCTCACAAAGATTGCCACAAAGCACGACCCAAAGCTACCTACATCCTTCGACTTCATGAAAAACACAGGTCGTTACTCCATTTAAGGGGTCGTCGTACACTGCGACCCCCAGTCTGAGGTTGCCGCTCAAGAACGAAGAAGAGTTCATATTAGATTTAATTTTTTTACCACGATGTAATTTAAACGTAGCTACCATAGTGTTGAAATTTATAATGAAATTCTACTGAGTATGATTAAATAATCATACAAAGAACCCATTCAACTAAATATTTAATAACCAATGCTCATACAGGAGCCGAAATTTCTGAAAATATCATTAATTATTCGCTTGTAATATATTCGTAAGCTTAGATCGACGCCTAAAATCATTCGTGACATGCTGGGTTTAATAGTCACGGAGGACAATATCGTTCGTCATGTTGCCACATTTATAAAAATACTGCCTCTATTAAATCCCACTGCTGGTCATAAGCCTACTCACTAAAGAGGTTGTTGGAATACAGTCCGCCACGCGACTCCATTGCTGATTACCAAACTTCAAGTGTCGATATTAATGATTCGTGAAATTAAAAGCGAGCACTTAGACTATATGCGGCTAAATATATGTATAAAAAAAACTGCATAAGCAATAAGATATTCTCCTTTACAGTGTTTTGGAGACCATATAAGTCATTTTTCGAAAGAGCTTTAAATTCAAGACAGACTTTTGTAGAAAATCTTGATATAAGTAGTATTTTAACAGTGTTAGAAAAACGAATAGCAGCATAAGACTGCTTTGTTTCGTTTGGTCAAAGTTACACATAACCCATATTGGCATTTCCCAATGTATAAAATCCTAATAAAAACGAAAACGCACGTGGATTGCAAAGTACTATAGGTAGTAAACGCAATGTATCAGCTACAAACATTACTTACCATGAAATGAACTGTGAGCTTGTTTTTTATCCTAAGATTTAAAAAAGAAAACGACTATATTTCGTTTAGCGATTGATAGGAACCAAAGTCTTCAATATCTAACGATAACAAGAAATTCCATAGTAGTCCTCAGGGATGATGAAATATCTGCAGAATGATTCCTAATCTAGAATGAATGTAGGTGACATTAGGCCTCAGACTCAATTTCTTTACAATACTTAAAAATAAAAAAATAAAAAATAAAAATAGCCTTTATTTACTCTGCCCATTTGTAACATAATAAAACATAAAACTGTACTAACCATACTTAATTATACTATACTTATTTCTATTTTTTTTTTCGGTGTGTATATAACTTAACATTTATCAGTTACCAGGTCAGGCTGTCTTGTGACATAGGCCTCCTCAAGTTCCCTCTACATTTGCCTGTTGAATGCTGTCCTTCTCCAACCTCTGGGCAGATCGTCTTCACATCTTTTTTTCTGCCGTCCTCTACGTCTTTTTCCGTCCCGCTGGTACCATTCTGTTATTTTTTGGTCCACATTGCTACCAGACCAGTCTATTTCCATTTGAAGGTTCGCGTTTTTACTTTAACATCTGCTACTTTGGTGATGCTCCTAATTGTTGTAGCTTTCCATTTGTCTTTTAAACTTAGTCCTAACATAGAAGTATGTTACAATAGTTAACCGTCCCATAATGATAAAAAAAAAATCCACAATTACCTGCTATTTCACACTGGTATTCCGTGGTTATTTCAATGTCGTCTGAAAAAATCACGAGATAAAATATATAATATCTTAAAGAAACACGATAAAGTTCGATAGAATACCTAAGCTTACTTAATTGCGACGTCCTTCTCATAAGATTGATTTTAACTTGAATTATCCGTCACCTGTGGGAAGATTTACTTTATTTTTCGTTATTCTTCTATAAAATGAGTTGTATGGACTTTTTACGTAAAAATCATTATTAGCTAAAAAGTAAAATGACACAAATAAAACAATGCAGTTTTTTTTAATAATATTATAGTGACAAATGAGCACACATAACACCTGATGGTAAATGCTGAAGGGGGCCTGTGACATCTACATCTATCTTCAACAAGGATTCATGATATATTACCACACTTTAGGACAGATATGGAATTCCTTGTCACCTGTAATTCCCTAGGGTCTCTAGATCCCTACACTTCAAAACACATTTCTTTATGCTGTATTTCGCGCTGGAAGTCTGTGAGAGCGTTGTCTATCCCCGATCGAGCGGACTCAATTTTGCTATTTATTTTAGCTGAGTTATATCTCGTGTTAAATTTGAAGTTAAAATAAGAATAATCTATACAACTTTACCCAGCAAGGCAAAAATATATCATTAACGTTTTATCTTTTTTATGGTTTGTTTAAAAAAGCAGCTAATTATTCACTTGTTTTCTTTCTTCAAATTAAACTTACAACTTTTCTTAGTTGTTCTGTTTATTCATTTCTAAATCCGTTTTGAAACGAAAATTAGTAAAAGCCGCTTATTTTTAAAAGAATTTTTAGGTAGTGGACACTTTCTTATTAAGAGTTATTACTCGGCCTTCGCTTGTTACACAATATTTTTGAATTAACATTTCAATTTAAATTGAATTAACTCAACGCTAGTAACTACGTCATTTAAGAGTATACCACAGGTACACGCCCCAGTATTATTTTATTTTAGTACCCTTTTTATGTGTAGATATCACTTAACATTGAACGTTACAGCCTACATATAACCTCAACAATTATTCAAGATCCATATAGCTTCGGCTCATGCTACATACATCCTCAACAAAGATTCAAGATCCATATAGCTTCGGCTCATGCTACATACATCCTCAACAAAGATTCAAGATCCATATAGCTTCGGCTCATGCTACATACATCCTCAACAAAGAGTCAAGATCCATATAGCTTTAGCTCGTGCTACATACATCCCCAACTAAGATTCAAGATCCATATAGCTGCAGCTCATGCTACAAACATCCTCAACAAAGATTCAAGATCCGTATAGCTTCGGCTCATGCTACATACATCCTCAACAAAGATTCAAGATCCATATAGCTTCGGCTCATGCTACATACATCCTCAACAAAGATTCAAGATCCGTATAGCTTCGGCTCATGTTACATACATCCTAAACAAAGATTCAAGATCCATATAGCTTCGGCTCATGCTACATATCATCCTCAACAAAGATTGAAAATTCAATATTCGTTATCACCCCTTTGGACTGAGATGCAATGCCTCATTACCAGTAATTGGGTCCCCGTAACCCTCTCTAATTTAACTTCATCAACTCATCATACGAAACACAGATTTATGCTGCTATTTAATATATAAGTGCCCAATGAAGTAAGACTTCGAAAATCAAGAAAGTTGTCACTTAGAAATTACTTTCTTTTTTTTTGGGATTTGGGATTTTACATTTTCGGGCATTATATGAGCGTTTTAAACAAGAGTAACGTTTTTTTTTCTTATTTTAAATAAAAAATATAACATAATAGTAATAAATAATAATATAAATAAATATTCTTGACTTATTCCCGACCATTTACAGCAAATTAAAATTCAATGCTCATATTGATAAAGTGTGCTCCACTGGTTACAAAAACCTAGGCATCATTCTTCGCAACTGTAAGAACTTCAAGTCTTATAAAACCAAAATACTTTTGTTCAACTCGATTGTTCGCTCTGGTTTGGAGTATTGTAGTATCGCCTGGAATCCATTTTACAATGTCTCTTTCAAAAGGCTCGAAATCGTTCAAAAAAGATTTTTGTGGCATTTGGCATACTCGGGTAATTTAGGGAAGGTTCTTTCGTCATACAGACAAAGATTAAACAATTTTAAAATAGTCTCACTCGCGGATTGAAGACACATGCTCGACCTGACATTCCTCTATAAACTCGTAAATGGCATTGTTGACACTCCTGACCTTATCTCCTCCCTCTCTTTCTCAATACCGTCGCGGTTACCTAGATCTTCTCGATTCCAATTATTAAGATGCGGCGTAAGCAGATTGAACTTAGGTAAAAATGCGCCTCTATATAGAATAATTAGAGAATTTAACACATATGCAAAGACTAATAGATCTCTTTCTTCAAAGCATTTGCATGTTTAAAAAGTCCTCAACCTATAACTATTAAGTTTTTGTTTTAATTTTTCTTTGTTGTTTTCATTTTAATTTAAAATTTTGTTTAATATTACCTTTTCTTTTTTACATTTGAATATTGTCATTCGCCATTTATTAAATGTATGTCTTTACCTTTAATTGCGATGTCATTAACGACGAATCTATTCCAATGTTTTTGTATTTTCTGATTGTAAAAATATTCTTTGTGTTGGTGTTCTATAAATAATTAAATAATTAAATTAGCACAATCGTTTTATTTTATTATACAGGGGTGTCGTTTCAAGTTTATTGAATTAATTTATAAAACAGTATTTAATAACACGACTATATTTTTTAGCGGGATAGGATAAGCGTGTAAGTGTCAAGGCCTCGTGAAGTCCCTTTACTCAACAATTGCCCCTTGACTACACAATAGTCGGAGGGTTAAGGCACTACACTGAGCGGAACAATATACTATCTTGTTTTCAAAGCTTGTACGAAAAAGCTACCTTTTCAAAGAAATAGAACAAATTATCAGATTTGATATCAAAAACGCTGAATATATTATAATTCCGTAAGCATCTGCTCGTGATCCCTCAGACATATGAGACATAATTTACCTATAATAAACATGAATTTACATTAACTATATTTTTCTTAACATAAATTATTAGTAATGAAGATGTAACCAGACAAGAGGACAACAATTATTTATGAATATAAGAATTACGAATTATGATACTTGAATTACTATATTTTTCATTCTCACTTAGTCTATTATGGAATATTGGAAATATTTTAGAATATAGATAAATTAAATTGATATAAAATACTTAATTCAAGCTATGTAAAATTGTGTAATTTTAATATTGGTAGAAGCAAGTTGTGGATTGTTTCCAGCGCCTGAAAGTCTATTGTTGGTGGCAAGGCATCCATGCCGTCTCACGTGAATCTACAATTTTTGTTTAGTGGTCACAACTACCATTAACAGTGGTAGTTCAACTAGTAATTAAATTGCGTTTAATATGCATCTTCTATTACATTATTTTAGTATAAAATGTTAACTCGTTTATTTTAAAATATTAAAACAAATAACAAAACTGCAGTAAAGTAAAGATTAATCAACGCCCAGAAGTACCGCGACGTGAATGCATTTATAAAAATATTTAGCTTTCATTCTCTTTACTAAATCGTTAAAGAAAATGGGCTTTCAGATACGTAAATGAGAAACCGTTTCTTTGTAAATGATTGGGTAAAGGCGATTTAATACGATTTATACCGACAACGTTCTCGGATGTCCCTAAGTGAAAGCATGATTTAAAAAAAATTATTCCTTATAAAAACTTGCATATTATGCAAAAAAGTGTAAAAAACGATCTTTATATAACGATTTGAATATTGGAAAACAATAAGAGAAATGTTAATTTTATATTAAGTTATATTCCACGAATTTATCCTGAAAAATAATAATATATACTTAAATATAAAAAAATAAAAAGCAGTTACCTATTGTCATATTGAATGTTTAGTAATTAATTTATCACATTGGTCAAGCCACGATAAAGCTGCATCATGAAGGAATGGACCTGAAAGAACCGAATAAACCAGCAAGACATTGAGAGCATTGAGAGTAACAAACAATTACATAGCTTACCTGAGGGCAACGGACTCCTGCGGCCCATGACATTAATTTGTTACTAGTAATAAAGGTTGTAGACCTTCCTTTTAGATCCAGACTAAACAGAGCAGCATTATGTTGCTATTTTACGCTGGTATACTGTAAGGTCGCGGTCCTACCCCAGTCGAGCTGACCCATTTTTCTGCAGCTAGAAACAAACTGTAGTGAAACTTACCACTGTTATCTGCATTGTTGTGCTGTAGCATTTTTATTTGCCGCCAAATTTTAGAAATGTACTCAAATATAGTAAAATTATAATGCTTTTTTATCACGAGTTGAGTGAAAATTAATGAAATTTATATATATATATATATATATATATATATATATACATACATATATATGTTAAAATATTAAATAATTATATAATTCAAAAAGAAATGTTAAGTATATTATGTTAAAGACGAGTAAATAATTTTTAAACTTATACTTTTCTTTGTGCCGTGAAATTTTTAAAGTGTGCTGCGACAGTAAAAAAGGGTTGGGAATCACTGATGTATGTAGATTTTAATTTATGTTTTATCATTTTAGGTGACCTGTGTTCTCGTTTGTCACATCTTGTCAGAAAACAATTACCGTAAGAAAATCGCTTCAGTATTTATTAAGGAAATTCGAAAACAAACCTTAGTTAGCTTATAGTTCTCATAAGTTTTTATGAGTCGAATACCATTTACAATTTAAAATAATAGAACGAATTAAATACTTTGTTTGGAATAATGAAGCGTGAAGAGCTGTAATGATTCGATACGCTTGTTAATTTTAAATGGAATGAGATTGAGTATTCTCTTAATTACCCAATCACAAAAGCGGAAAATCCACTTTAGGTTTTCGTGATAATAATGAAAAAGTTTTCATTAATCTTTTTAATTTATATTTATTGGCTTCAAATGTGCTACGATAGGTATTTTTTATTTTGTGTACGATAATCCTGGTATTTACAGAAAAACAGCGGCACTCGTATCAATAATACAAGTGCAATAAGAACGAAGGAAGGTTTTGATGCAGTATCAAAGACACTGGACATATATTTGAAGTGTCAATAACCTAGAATAGTTTAGGGTAGGGTCTACGAAACTTAAGGTCATAGGTTCGAATCCACATTAAATTCGAATTTCAACATTGATAATGTTCTATATAAAACAAAAATACGCAACAATAGTGAATCACAAATAAATATTGTTCCTTGGCTGGGAATTGAAACTTGGACATGTGACGTAATGGTACCAGAGAATCACAGCCATATAAGGCCAGTTACGCCTTATATCAGCCAGTGAATAATATTTGTGTATCACAAATTATCTGGGCGTGTTGGATATAGTATGTCTTGTGTCTCCGACCTCTGAACCTGTCCTCGATCGATTTGCACAAATATGACATGGTACTACAGAAATGTACGACGATTGAAAGCCTGTGTTTTGAGAAATGGTCACAACACTGTAATATATTCCGAGCAATTGTTGTCATGTGACAATAAGCAGATTATATCGCTATCGTAGACATTGAACAGAAGGATATTGTCTTTATGTATAAATATAATTGAAACTTAAAATTTGAAGTATTTTTATCTTACAGATGAAGGAGTTGTTTAATAGGTCATTAACATTGTTATAATAAAGCTAACTAAACGTTGAACTATTTTATAAAATGATCTCTACATTCATCCGCCAGACTAAAGAGAAGTATATATATATATATATATATATATATATATATATATATATATATATATATATATATAAAGACTCATAAACTATAGTTACAATAAATTATAAAAGCCTACGCTAAAGTTAAATATGATACATCTTACAGATGAAGCAGTTGTTTAATAGGTCATTTATATTGTTATAATAAAGCTAAACGTTGAACAATTTTATAATATGATCTCTACATTCATCCTCCAGACTAAAGAGAAGTATATATATATAAAAAGAAGAGTATATATATATAAAGATTCATAGACTAAAATTAGAATAAATTATAAAAGCCTACGCTGAAGTTAAATAAGATATAAAAAATATACGTACTTTATTCATCAGGCCAGATAAAAAATAAGATGTTCGATCTTATTTAAATTTTAATGATTAATAAAAAAAAAAAGAAGTAGTTCATAGTACGCACTATTTCATTGGATACCCTATTAAATTGCGGTTTGTGTCGAGAAGGCCTATATACTTATAAATTATAAGCATATATAATATATTAGTATATAGGCTCAGTGTCTAAGCGCTCACTTATAATTTACTGTACGCGAGTAAACTGAATTTGATCCCCGAAGCAAGAATCAATGAAATTGTTAATCCCAGCGGAGGTAAACATGTGTATTGAACCTGCAAATCTATGAAATAATAAAAAATGTCCTCCAATCCACAATTTGCCCAGCAATGGGCGTTATATCAGCTGTACCTTTATTACCTTATACTGTGCCTGTATAGCTGTACCTTTTTATTTTTATAAACATATTATAATCTTAATTAAAAAATAAAATTATTTCTAATTTACAGGTCTACTCATTGATGCCAATGAGTTGGAGACAACGTATGAGGATATATCACCAGTCATCTCTAGCACTTGGTATAAATGGAACACTTCAACGCAAAACTATGTTTAAGGAATGCCGATGGCTAACAAGCGCTAACAAGTATTGAACCTGCAAATCTATGAAATAATAAAAAATTTCCTCCAATCCACAATTTTCCCAGCAATGGGCGCTGTACCTTTATTACCTTATACTGTACCTGTATAGCTGTACCTTTTTATTTTTATAAACATATTATAATCTTAATTAAAAAATAAAATTATTTCTAATTTACAGGTCTACTCATTGATGCCAATGAGTTGTAGACAACGTATGAGGATATATCACCAGTCATCTCTAGCACTTGGTATAGATGGAACACTTCAACGCAAAACTATGTTTAAGGAATGGCGATAGCTAACAAGCACTCACCGCTATTATTATTCACATCTTGTCTTTCCCGCAAGGGTATATACAAGTGGAAACTTAAAATAGTTATCACACTCGAAACTCAACTGTTATATACCTTTGGGATTTTCATGGAGATGTTACAAAGTTTGTAACTATACTATATACAGTATAGTGACAAAAGTCTTAACAGACATTACACATCTTTTATATTCGTGAGTTAAAAGCTTAGGTGTTATGAACTTCGCGTCATTATGGAGCTTGAGGAGAATGAAATTAGATTTGTCGCCATTACGACTGTTTTCTACTTAGAGGAATTGTGTTAATTTAGTTTTATACGCAAAGTATTAGGACAAACGAGCACACATTTCATCTGATGGCAAGTGATTCCTGCTCTTTAGGACATCTACATTCATCCTTGACAAGGAATCATAATGCAGATACGTTGTCACCCTTGAGGACTGAGATGGAATGGTCGTCACCAGTAATAAAGGTCTCCGGATCCCTTCACTCACCAGATGAAACACAGCAGCGTTATGCTGCTATTTCACGCTGGTATTCTGTGAGGGCGTGGTCCTATCCCGATCGAGCAGACTCATTTAGCAGCATGCAGCATTCTGCAGCTAGAAGCAAATGGCAGTAAGTTGAGCTTTTTTGTCAGCTTAATTTAAAAAGGGAAAGGGGAAGGGAAATAGCAAAATTCATTACCTAATCTAGGTTTCTGATGGTCAGATCCATCCTGCAAGACTGAGCAATGTTAAAATATAATACAATTAATTTTCACAGATATCCAAATCGTTCCAACTAAAAAGGGATAACATCTCTCCAAGTTACTACCGAGAACAGACCTGCGATAATATTCCTCTTTATTATTTCTAACTCTCAATGTGTTTGCAATGGAAAACACGTAGTAAATTAACTGTTAATATTGCAATTGACATTGTACTTGTTCCCGCAATGAATATCAAACTCAGGCGTGTTAGTTCAGGTGAAAATATCAGTTAAAACCGCGAATAAAGCTGCTATTAATTTTACAGACAATACTCCAATATGTTGTATATTTACAACATATTAGAGTATTTTTATATTCTAGAACATTATTGACGTATTGACAAAAATATATTATAATTCCCTATTTATTATTAGTGAAAAAAAACGAATCTTTTCAAACTTATATTACTACAAAAGTACTATAGTATATAAAAGTTGCTTTGAACTACTAAAATTAAAAAAGACAAACTCAACCGATAAAGAATTACTAAAAAAATGTCTGGTCTAGACATAAAAATCGTAACAGCATTTGAAATATATAAATTAAATACAAAGTGCATATTTTATTTAAAGTGGGTATTTTGAATTTTCTACTAAAAGGCATTTAAATGCTGGGATCATATTGAAACTATTACTTATTTACATCTTTTTTATATAAATAAAATTCAGATGCTATTAATTGGTAAGCGCATCTAGCTAGATGGATTATATTTAAATGTAAAGAAAAATTGGAAAATTCGTAAAAAAACTGTACTTTCTTTTACTATGGGATAAAGTTATATACTCAAGACAATAACTCATGATTCAAATGTTAAATAATTTTGGATTAATTTTAAACATATATATATATATATATATATATATATATATATATATATATATATTGAAATTTAGGCAGCACAACGTCTGTCGGATCAGCTAGTTTACTATACTTATTTCTCCTATATAGATTAGAATTTGATCATGCTTTCTGAGAGGACATGTAATAATTTAGTACGCACTTATTTCGATAAGCACGCTTACACTTATTAAGTTAAGGACAACCTGTTAGCTTAGCTTTACTCTTAAATTATATTTCTTTGAATAATTTTCCGGAAACTTTATTTTTATGTATATATAGTAAGTATAATTATAAATACCTATACTTACTATATATATGTATATATATATATATATATATATATATATATATATATATATATATTAAGTAGTTGTGAGCGGAATTAAGCCAGTGATGCAGCAGCCAATTACACTATCGATTACACCACGCGACTGTATGCATTAACTCTGCACCAAATTACAAGATTCCGTTTTCAACTGTCATAGGATTTCAGGCCATCTTTTTTAAAATTTTCTTTTACATTAAACGAACCTATGCTTGACCATGATCCCAACTATTAAGCGGCGATACAGTCAACATTGGTAAAGCGTACTAGCCTAGCAAATTTTAATTCAATCTTCTCTTGCATATTAGTAGAGCTGTCCCATCCTGTTTTTAGTTGGAGTATAGCAATATAGGTTAGCTCAACCGCGGGAAGACCAGGCTCCTGCTAAATAACATAATAAAGTCAGTGGAGTTCCCTTTGATGTGTGTGGAGATATGCAGGTTACGGACCCATGACCTCCATCCTAGTACTCAGGGTTGACGACGCCGAGTATGAAAATAGATGATTATGAGATGCAATCATGACTTGCTATAAGATGAAATGTGTATTAGTTTATCACCTGTAGTTTCATTAAAAAAATACACTCACGTTTAATTCAGACAGAAAGACTGATCCAGGCAAATTGTTTTTATTATTGGACAATATTAAAGACGATCAATAATAACGCTTTAAATCTATCTGGCGATAACCAGAAGATATCTCCTTCGGATAACCTCTTCATCAACAAGGTCATTAGAATATATTGGTCATTATGTCTGTTTTCTGAAATACACAATTGAATTTGGGTGAAATATAAACATTAGGAGATATAAATAAAGGAGCAATAAGAAACTTCTGAAAATCTAATTTCACATCAATGGTTTTTCACAGCTTTAGCTTTTTTTGAAAGTATTAAAAACAATGGATTTTAACTCACAATACGCAATTAACTGAATTCGATCTCCAGCGCCGGTATTATAGAATTTTTTAATCGTTATTTTATGTGCTTATTTATCACGTGCTCGGCGGTGAAGAAAAACATCGTAGCAAAAAAAAAAAAATCGTAATTTGAATCAAACAATAACTATAAACGTAAACGAATTATGCAAATATTCAAGCCTATTCTATAATGAATTTAAATTTCTTTACTATACAATTTATACTCTAGAGGAGACCGGTCCACGAACAGCATGAATGAAGCATGTGCCAGCCATCTGCCATTGAACCTCCGTAACAGCAGCATTATTATTAAAATAATATTACTCACCTTATTAACAAAATACACATCTCACGATTTTCATATGCTTCTAATATTTTTATCTTATCATATTTTCTTAACCTGCGCGACCCAATAAGCTGACAAATGTTTGGTTAGGCACAATTCTGCAAACATCAAATAAGCCACAATTACCCCTGTATTAACATTCTCAAGGGTATGATTAAGAAAAAAGAACGCGACTTAAAAATATTTTAATAGCTGTTAAAGAAAAAATATATATTTCAAGATATTCTTACACTGAAACAAACCAATTTATTAAAAAAAAAATATTATTTAATGTAAGCTTAACTTAAATAATAAAAGAAAGCTACCAATCAAAAATATCACATTTATAAAATAAATACTACATTCCTAATGATATCTGCTAGAGGAGTTGGATAATTTTATCAAGTTCCGCCACAAGGTTTTTAACTATTCTTAATATAACTACTTTCTTTACTATTAATATCACCTGTACGAACTTTTTTCGTTTGATTTGTTTATATTCTATTAACTGATTTGTACATTGCAGTTTGTGACTAGTTGCACAATGAACGACGAATCGATCGGGGTAGGACCACGCCCTCACAGATTACCAGCATAATGCTGCATGTTTCGTCTGATGAACGTAGGAATCCGAAGGCCTTTATTACTGGTCGCATCTTATGATTCCTTGTCAAGGATGAATGTATGTAGATGTCATCGGTCGCAGGAATCTCTTAACATCAGGCGAACTGCGTTCTCATTTGTTACTCACAATGTCATCAAACTCAAAATTGTCATCCTATATATATATATGTGTATATATATATAAATATATATAACTATAAAATATACCTAACGTAGCTAGTGTTGTATACACTTGTCATTGGTGTATATATCAGAATATAATCGTACAAAGAATCGATTTTATCATGGATATCCTCATCACAGCTTATCCATAGTCCACTGCTGAATATAGGCTTCCCCGATATACTGCCACAAAGCACGATCCTGAGGCACCTCAATCAACTTCCAGCAAACTTGCGTAGGGCCTTACTCCATCTAGATGTCCTAGACTGCGACTGGCATTCGAAGGTTGCGATTCATATTTTCCATCGGTTACCGACTATATATGGCCTGATATCTACATTGCGTATTCCATGACGCTGAAAAACATGGAGAGGGCTATCTCTCCGTAGATCACTGAGTGTCTCCGAGCTTTCTCATAAGGCCAGCAGTGAAGGACCATGTCTATGTACCATAAATCATCACTGGCAACACGCGTCAGCAGAGTAACAATATTCAGTTCTGAAATGTTATGTACGCTGTTCGTGTGTTTATTTAAATAAATAAATAACAAAATCACACAGTTTATCTGAAGGTGGTATCAATGTATTGATAATATACCAACAACTCAACTCAGTGGTAAAGCCACTTTCATATTCGGCTCTTACTACTTCATCGGACACAGGGCTCAAGGAACTGAGAGGTCCGTGAGCTGATTAGAGAACGCTCATACACTGAGCGTGTCGGTCTGCTCTGATCACGTTCCTATATGATTGCCACCTAAGTTGCCAGTTCCCTAGCTATCGGCAAATTCTCCAGAGTGGAGAATGGATGGTGATGTCTACTGACCATCCGCGGTTAGGTATGCGGACCTAGCCTCTGACGTCTGACGTCTGACGTCTAGCCTAGCCTTGTCTGGTCAATCGGAAGCTGTAGGCAGTGAGACCCGCCCTGACAAGCGGGTGTACCTGGTGTACGCTAGCGGCGGTAGCGCACGTGCATCCTGTATCTTTATCCTGCGAACATTCGCCATGTGAACTGTGTGCTGCTTTGTCACATCTACCAATATAATAAAATAAAATTGGTATTAAAATGGCAACACACAACTAATTATTACGATTATTAACGCACTTTGTTATTCATACTCACAATATAATATAATAAAAAAAAAACAAGCTTCTTACAAAGTATAAAATTATAAATATGATTCCTGCGTTAAAATATTTTGGGTATGTATTAAAATTCACGACGTGGTGTGTGATGGCGGTTAAATAAATTCATTTTATGTATTCACGTGAGTTGCCTCGCAGATGGTGCTTGTGTTAAACGAGACTGAAAATTAAAAGAACAGATTTTCATGATACGATTACAATTTAAAGGTAAACATTTTACATTATTTACCAACGTATTTATACGAGATTATATTTACAATTTCTTTCATTATCAGCCCATCACTAGTCCACTGCTAAAAGTAGACCTCCCAAAGAGACTGCCATAGAGTACGATCCATTACGGTGAAATGGCAGTATAGTGCTTCTGCGTTTCGTCTGGTGAGTGCAGGGATCCGGAGACCTTTATTATTAGTGAGGAGGCATTCCATCTCATTCCTCAAGGGTGACAAACACATTATGATTCCTTGTCAAGGATGAACGTATACTACATCGATCGCAGGAATCACTTGCCATCGGGTGAACTGTGTGCTCGTTTGTTATTCTCAATGTAATAAAAAAAATCGACTTCCCGCAGACTTGCATAGGCCTAGATGAATTCCGATGTGGTGTTGGCTAATACAAGGTTGCCACTCGAGAATCTTTCTTAGTTTTAGTTACACTATACGCGTATACCTATGACGACCGTGTGGTGTAGAGGTTAGAGAAATTGATGGTTTTCAGGTCTGAGTGTGTAACCCTTCACTCTCTCGCCTCCAAAGACAGTGTAAGAGGATAGCCCACAACGCGTCTTCTCTGGGATGGGCGGACTTTATTTGTCTTCAAAATATTTTTTTTATTTATTTGTTTGACATGCAGGTTTCCTAACGATGTTTTTCCAGCACGTGGTGATTCGACTCTTAATATAAATGCAGTTAACTATTTCATTGGTGCCGGTACCGGAGATGGAACACGATTTGATAGAGTACTAAAAGCTAACGCTTAGATACTGACCCATCATGGCACTACATCAACATAAATGTGACATAAGAAAAAATACCGCATGTTGTAAGACAGCAAATTTATCCCTGAACTTAGACTGCTATGAAACATTTTGCAGTTTCCAGACATGCGGGAAAACTTTACTTAAGTTGTCTTCGGTAAAGTTTAGCTCAACTGAAAACAAACTTTGTTCAACAAATTGCCTTATTAATTCACGTGACTCAGTTTTGGTGCAACGGAACTGCCCTGAGTCCTCGATTCCCAGTAGACATCCAAAATTTGTAGAAACGACTTTCTTATTAGCTTTTTTTTTAATATATAATAGTTGGCAAAGGAGCAAGTAGCTCTTCTAATCGTAAGTCAAACCTAGTGCGACCCTCGGTGTCGGCACTAATGAAATTGTTAAATGCACTTTTAAGTTCTGATGTCACGTGGTAAACGTAGGCAAGATTGGCTAAGTTAATGAACGTTTGTTCATGGATTAGTTAGTATGTGACCTTTATTGGTTACTGAGCGTTTCCGTACATCAAAGATTTAATTAGCCTATTATTGCCTTGGAAGTCGTGGTGAATTTATAAGCATTCGCTTTTCATTCACGGTGTGCGAGCAAACCGAATTTAATACCCGGTATGGATCACCGATGAAATTGTTAATTTCATTTTTAAGAGCCAATTCTACACGTGCTCGGCGATTAAGGAAAACATCGGCACGAAACTTGCATGTCTATCAAATAAACAAAAAAAATATTTTGAAGGCAAATGAAGTCCACCAATCCGCAGTAGAGCCGTGTGGCGTGGGAAGAGACTTATGTCCAAATGTGTTATGTTAAAAAGTGGGATTTATATATATACTATAGCCCATATAGTATATATATAAATCCCATTACATTACTTTACTTTATTTTTCATTATATTGCCGGTTGCTTTCAGATGATCATGAAATTTTTAGACACTAATACTGGCTACTTTGTATCAGTCATCAGACTAAAATAGTCCACAGCAGTATGAGAATTAAAAAGATATAGATATACATTGATAAGTGTTGAAAATTTAAAACCACTCTATTTTCAGACGGTTTAATGGTTACTTTTTACGGTGTTTATAGAAGTGGATAGATATAAACTAATGAATTAATTAATTTTGATATTAATTAATTTAAAAAAAAAACCGAAATTCCGACAACCACACCAAAAAAAATCATGCTGAATAAATTATTCTCTTTATTTTCGGAATGTTAACTATAATAACAACGGGTCTCTTGCTCTGAGCCCTCATTACTTGTAATATTTTTGCAAAGATTTTCTTCTTACATAGAAATAGTGAAAATTAACATAAAAATTGTGTGGGATCTCGTATGGTAAAATTTGAGTTCATCCATGATTAATTTCAACAATCTTATAAAATAAGTCTATATCAACTCAAAAAAAAAGAAAGTCAGGAAAAACTCACCATAGCTTTAAAAGATAGAGATATATAACATTTTATTATCAAGACTAGTATTTTTATATTTTTTTACTTACATAGTACTACAAATAATTATCATAAGTTTCAATCACGTTCCTACCTACATATCATATTTCACTTTATTATAATTTACTACTACTTTTTTTTATTTCATTGGGTGTGATCCCTGCGGACAATGATATCTACATTTATCCTTGACAAGGAATCATAATAATGATGCGTTATAACTCTTGATGACTGTGATGGAATACCACATCACCGGTAATAAAGATTTCCGGATCCCTACACACACCAGACGAACACACAGCAACATTATGCTGCTATTTTACGCTGGTATTCTGTGTGGGCGTGGGTCCTAACCCGGTCGAGTGGACCCATTCATTCTGCAGCTAGAAACAAACTGCAGCGTAGTTCTACCACTGTTTACACACTTTACTAAATGTAATAGTATTCATCTTAATTTTTTATGTTATTGGACAAATGATCACATAGTTATTGCAACGAATAAGCCCATATACAACCTCAAGAGAGTATCAGTACGCACATGCCGTCGACAATCCTGATAGGGAATACCTTACTACCACTAAGTTGGCTTTCGGATTCTCGCACGCACTATACGAAACACAGCAGAGTTAAGCCACTATATCTCAATTCTTCTGTAACATTGGCCCTTTCACGGTCATTAGCTTAGGCATTTATGATACAGCTAAAGTGGCACTATTAATTACTAATATTAGTAATGTATATAGTTTATAAATAAGTACTAATTGAATAAGATCAAGAATCAATCTATAGAAATGTCCAGAAGACGATTTATCCACCATAAATGAGCTCCAATGATCTGGAAAATATTACCCTTAGCTATGTCAACCTCTAAATTGGGGTACAGCGGATACTGACAAGCATAATGGCAGTTGAAATAACCTTTCAAACGGATGTAATCGTTCCTAGATCAATATTTTTCTTAACGGTTGCCTTTTAATTAGTTTTTATAGTAATTATTTTGCACATTTTATTTACTGAATACTTTTATTTTACTGAATTTTTAATCTCTTAATTAGTTCTCCTTAAATCTTAGTCTACGACTTCCCCTACTTTCAATCTAGATAAGTGCGTTGTCACTACTGAGAATGGTATATGTGGTCGTTGGCGGACTTCACTTGTTTTTGAAATATATTTTTTCATTTATCTTTAACAAGTCCTCGAAATCATTACTTAAAATTGCAATTATCAATATTGGTGACTGCACAGCGACCGAAATCGATTTGCTCGTGTATCGTGAATTTATAAGAGAGTTCTTAGAACCTGTACGACAATGGTCACTGGTTTTAGTACATATATATGAACATACAATACTGATTTGAGTTGTTAGATTAGCAGTTTTTTTATCTCGATTTATAAAAAAAATATGTTAAGATGGATATGATCTGAGCAAGACAGCTGGCAACTTAATGGAATTGCCCATTGCTGTGTGAAGCTCCAGATCAAACCAAGTATAACCTTGGGAAAGTCCATATCTAGTAGAAGGCTAAGATGATGAATTATATCCAAAGCCAAATTTAAGGGAACTTGTCTATTATATGAAAGGAGCAATTAATAAAGAAGTTAAATCTTGTATATTCCCACGTTGCTTTACTGCACCATGATTTACTGTTTACTCACCCACAAAGCTTGAGAAAATTATCTTTTAGCTTAATACTTTTGTTAATACTGAGAATATAAATCAAATAATTCTATACTTGATATTTGAAATGAAAAAACAACAAAGTTTATTTCAAACATTGGTTATTCTTTATCTCATTTAGAATAACAAACGAGCACACAGTTCACCTGATGGTAAATGATTTCTGCGGCCCTTGACATCTACAATCTTCCTTCCAAGAAATCATTATACATTGTGATCCTGATGGAATGCCTCGTCATCAAGTTCTCTGGATCCCTACACCAACCAGACGAAACACAGCAGCATTATGCGGCTATTTTACGCTGGTATTCTGTGAGGGCTTGGTCCTTCCTACCCCGGCCGAGCTGACCCATTCATTCTGCAGCGTAGCTCTATTGAAGTTCTTTAGGTCAATTTTTAGCGTTAACTGCAAAATCTTTCTGTTTCTGTTCTGTTTAGTCTTGCGTCGGTTAGAGTCCAAACTATAAAAATTATGTTTAAAATAAATATTATGTATTTTTTTTAATTTTAACATTATTTAAGCTTAAAATTTAAGCAGCGTTGCAGACCATGCCAGTTCACCGTTTTAATTAGATAACAAATGGGTCTTATATATTCTCACGAATGGAACGCAAATAAAGTATGACTCAAATGAAATGCGGGATGCAGCTTGAAACTTATAGTGTGAATGGTCGACTCAGAAAGATTACGACCATGCAGAGATTCGGGGATCCAATTATAAGTAACTATGATCAAAAACCGTAGGGGTGACAACGCACTATTTTCATCACATCACATGCGATTGGTGCAATCTTTTTGTGTTGATTTTTTAAACCAATGCTAAGAGTAGTGCTTCTTAATATTATTAACATTGATACTTAAAAGTTAATGAATACTAATTTAAGCGAATTCAAGGTTAGCGGGAAATTAATTTTCTTCTAGTTGTTTTTATAAAACCATATTAGAGAATTTATTAATCAATCACGGAATTGAAATCAACAGTCGAAACTATCGCATTCAGTCCGCTAGTATAGTGTCATCTTTTTTGTGTAAAATATTTTTTTATGACTACCGTTCTGGACTGCACAACAAAATGCATTTGTTTGAAAACTGTTAAAAAAAAATAAAAGGTAAAGAAGCGAATAATAATGAAACCACGGGCTTGTTAATTTTAAATGAAACGCTTTTGTATTCTGTTAATTAACTCCACATAAGTAACGTTTAACACAGCTTAAATTTGTATTTTATAAATATTGATACGTCTTTGTCTAATGCTAGAAAATTGTAATGCTACGACACTATAACTTTGTAGTACGAGTAAATAACATGGTAAGACAAAGCACATGTCTACGACGATGCTGCCACGAAGATTGCTGTAACACCTCTGCGTTCCGACCCTGTAGCCGATAAAAGACGACAATAGCAACAGTGGGTTAGCTGCTATTAAGTGTGCGTTTGCGTGCGTTGTGATTTTCTTATAATTAATTGTAAGAAGATTGGCGAAAGGGAATCTTACATATTTATATTACTGAACAAACAAAGTAAATTATATTAAGTTATTGTGCAACAGCTAAAGGGTTTTCTTTTAAAATCATTCAATTAAAAACATATTATTATTGAAATAAAAACATAAATGTCGTTACGTAACTAAATATATTTAAACCGCATAACTTGCAGCTTGATCGTAGCTTATCAAATATGACGTGTTGTTTAATTAAATATTTTTTAATTTCTTTACCACCTATTATTTGTTCTTTATATACATAGTTATGGTCCACTCACTCTGATTTGCAGTCCTTTTCCGGCTCTAGAATCGAATAAAATTATTTTATTCTATTGATAGAACAAGAATATTTTTATATTTTAATAAATCTAAATTTTTGTTTAATATTCTCGATGAATATCTTGATTAGAAATACTTAAAAAAAAAATGTTTGTTTTTGATGAATATTTCTTACTTTACTTTAAATATTAATGATTAATCAGCTTATACCAAATTTAATTGTACAAATTGGACCAAAATATAATTATTTTAAAACAATTCCTTATAACTCACTTTTCAAAGGGGTTCTTTTTAATGTTGCATGACTTAGAACCAAAGTTTAACATCGCTTTATTTTTTTTATAAGTAATAAATAGTGCAATGAAAACATTTGTAGTTTTATGTTTATAATACTATTATTCTTCCTCCATTCCTTGTTTTATTATTTCTGAAAGTATGGATTGATCGTCTCGAGTAGGGAAGGACTATGTCATTATATAATAACAGTAAATCGCTACTGTATTCCTTACCGTTAGATGAAGTATGGGCGTGTTTGTTACCCTGTAAATTTTTGTTTGTAAATTATATTTTTCGAATTCTCACATATATATATATATATATATATATATATATATATAAATATGTATAAAATCGTAAGATAGATATTCACGTGTCGAAATCAACAACATCGGGTTTTTTTTATTCTTCAGTTGAAAAGCTCTCATCATATCTGTCTCTTTATTTTTCTTACATCTCTATCTTATATTTCTAAATGATATCACGTTAAGAAATTGAAACATTTCTATTATCGTATACATTCAATAAGATAAATAAGGGAATACTGCGCCTTGAATCCATTTGTAAAAATATAAGGCTTTCTTTTTTCTTTACAAAATCGTTAAAGAAAATGAGCTTTCAGATACGTAAATGACAAACCATTTCTTTATAAATTATTGGGTTAAAGCGATTTAATACGATTTATACAGACAACCTTCTCGGGTATCACTAAATGAATGGATGATATAAAAGCGTTTCGCTATGTAAGCTTATTTTTTTTAAATATGATAATTTTTAAAATATGAATTCTTTTTATTTGTAATCAATAGATAAAACCTTCGCATATGGATTGGATTCTGGTGAAGGGAACCACACTTTCATATAATGCTATCCAAAAAATTAGCTTAGCGCTAAGTAATAATAAGGCTGAATTGATCGGTGCATTATAAGAGAGGGAATTCGTTTGTATAATGCTCTTCCTAAAAAAATCGTGCCCGGAGAACTGTTGTGCTATTTAAAAAACTAGTGAAGGAACTCCACTTATCTTTATCCAGTTGAATATATAATGAAATATTGTTAAAGTTACTTATTATTAAGGTAAAGCGTTATTATATGGTATAATATAGTATATATGTTAAAATTATATATTATATGTATTATTATTTATGTACTTAGGCAATTTATGCATGTGTTTGTAAATAAATATAGTCCTGTATTTATTTATTTATTTTTCTCTATTTTTCTTTATTTGTATTTTTGTGAGTACATGATTTTTTTCCGATATGTCCAACACCAGGCCTGCTGGAAGAGATTTTTATTATAAATAAACTGCGCTGCGCCTTTGTACATAATTTTCTTATATTAGTTTCCTTATATAAATGCTTTGTGTACATAAAATAAAATAAATAAAATATGATATAATAAGATATGATAATGATGTCCTTCCTCCTGGTCCCTTTCGACCAGTGCAATATTTTCGGATGACATCAACTGCGCAGATATTTTTATAGTGCCTTAAACTTTTGCGCAAAACACAGAGGCACTCACCCGTCGACAACTTTATGAAGTAATGCATTTGCAATAAGATCGGAGGAAGTTTTAAATGCAGTATCAGGTACACGAGTCTACCACCACCGCGATCCATAAACTATCAATATGTGATACACAAATATTGTTCGTTAGCTGGGATTTGAAACCAGGACCGGCAACGCAGCAGCCAAGTAATCAAACCACTACACCACGCGGCCGTACAGAATACAGTACACTTTTCTTTTGTCTGTATTTGGGTGAACTAATAGTACACACAATTTGTATATATAAAGTAATATCGCTATATGAATCTTAAGTTATTGTGCCACCAGCACCGTTAGCCAGATATTACCAAGATAAGATGCGAATTAAGCGAAGGTGCACATTTGATAATAAATTTATTTATAGTTTACAGTGGTAGAGCTACACTGCAGTTTGTTTCTAGCTGTTGTTACCAGCGTAAAATATCAGCATAATGCTTCTATGTTTCGTCTGGTGAGTGCAGGGATCCGGAGACCTTTATTACTGCTCATGAGGCATTCCATCTCAGTCCTCAAGGGTGACAACGTATCTGCATTATGATTTAAGGATTAATGTAGATGTCATGAGGTGCATAAATCATTTGCCATCAGGTGAACTGTGTGCTCGTTTGTTACTGTAAATGTAATAAAAAAAATTATAAATTTCTAAGGTAATTATGATAATAAAGATACAAACATACAAAGCATACAAACGAGATGCATGAAGTCCGTAAACATAAGACGATATATTTGTGCAATTTAGTGTTTTTAACTGCTCACTCTACAAATTAATAGTGTTTAATAAGATTTATATCAACATGGTTTTATATACAATGCGGTAAGTTTATATAATAAATATGTAATAAATATAAGAAATATAATCCTTTCATTGAAATCATGAAGCGTAAAGAAAAGCTGTAATGATACGATAAGCTCGTTAACTTTGAATCGTATGTAATTGAGTATTCTCATAATTACCCGATCACAATAGGAGACATGGAAATTAAAATTTTCATGTTAATAATAAAATTGTTTATCTATTATTTTTTAATATTTGTATTTGTATTAAACGACTTTACAGTAATAGTAATTATTTTAAATTAGAATATAGTAGCAGAATATAAAGAATTTAGTTATATTGTAAGACTTATATTGAATTTATTTTTTAACGACAGCCTGCTACAAGTGAAATTGCCTCTGACTGCAAAACAGACTTTAAATTTTGCAAGCGTCACGAATACTAAATCAGCACTTAAAATTGCTATGTGAATATAATTTAGTGTTAAATCACACTAGTTTTATGTCCTCAATACGGGACCAAAAACGCTAAATCCAAAAATTATTAAATTAAACTAAGCCGTTTTACTCTAAACTTCCACAGAAAGAATCCAATCTATGAGGAATTCACGCAAATGTAAATCTACTGGACCGAACATAGTCTAAACTAACCCTGGCGCAATAATTGGATGTTGATATTTGCCTAAAATATTGTCTAATCCAACCGTCATGGCCACAACACATGGCCTGCTGTTCAAAGGAGCAAAACAAATTCCCAACTTCTTCCTTGAGAGCCGTGGCCCGAATGCCCCCATTAAACATAATTGTCTTTTGTACTAATGTTACATTATTTTACGATAAAGTGGTATTGATAAATATTTTCATTAATATACCCTTTTTGATACAAAGAAAATCTTGACTTAACATGTTCAAGTTCGATATTCATTCAGTGCTTGTTGTAATGAAATTATCAAAGAAAAAGAATAACTTCTTAATCACTTACTTTCGATAATTATAGCTCATTTTTTTTTTCAAGTCAATATTTTTAATACATAGAGCTTTTTCCTATTGATGTCATATTTTCATAGGCGATTTTCCTTATTCTTTTGGAGAGACACGGATGCTAAACAATGTTTAACCTTCGCGTAGATAATCACTCAGAAGATGAGGGGATAACATGGTCGTAATTTATTCGCTACGTTACGTTGTGATTAGTCCTTGGTTTGTTGGGAACTTGAACTGTTGTTTACACAGTATACAATTTATTTTTGAATTTATGCTCTACTAATAATACAGAAACTCCGTTTAAAATTCGTTTTATTTCTAAAAAAAAAAATTTAGTAGCAGTATCTCGTAATGAGATTAGTAAACAAAATTTAATATTTAATTTTGTTTACTAATCTCATATTGTACATCTTATTTTATAGAACTGTATCTTTGTATAAACTACATATATTTCGGTTTGCTTGAGCCTAGAAATATAACTATTAGCAGTTTCAGAAAATAAAACTAAATTTGTTCTTAATTTCTCCCGCGATGAATCAAGTAAGTAAGGTTTGTCTGGATGGTATAAGTAAAATTTCATGTACATTATTATAACCTTTCTTGCTTTATTTATTATATCGACAGTGTCGATAATTTAAATGATAAAATTAAAAATTATAACATTGAAATGACTTGGTTACGAAGACAAAGGGAATTTCATACACTGTTTCTAAGTAATAAGAGTAGATTATTCCGTTAGTACAAAATATTTAAAATGATTTGCTTTAAAATATTTGCTGAAATCGATAACCCTTAAACTATTAAACAGTCTACGTTTAATAGTTTAAGGGATTAACAGTTATTGCCTTAAATAATGACTAATCTGGATCTGTTTAATCTACTTAACGACTTAAGCTTACCAAAAAACGTAGAAATATATGTAGTAGTGCCCTAGGAATCCCTTCACGACTAGCTACAACTCGCTAAAGAAGGGAATGGATGAGTCACTAACTAATAAACTAAAAATTATTTGTGTTACTTGTAGTCGTGAGTCATGGGATTCTCGGACTCGTAAATGCAAATAATGTCTTGATAGTAAAACGAACTCTCGCTCACTAGTCAAATAATCCGAGTATTATATATATATATATAATACTCGGAATATATATATATAAAATATATAAAATTATTATATAAGAAATATCTTGCAAAAGACGACTCGCAATAATTAGATGCGTGAGTAAAGTCGTAGATCTTGCTAAGTTGTACTTTGGAAACCCATGTACAGCAATGTATATCGGCTTAATAATATTTATATACAAAGATTAAAAATGTAAACAAAATTCTAATGACCCATTCATCTCTATTTATTTATTAATTTAGTTATTTATTAAGAGTTATATACGAAACGATCCAAAAATAAGGATAGGCTGATGTTTTTTGTCGCTGATGGACACTATTAACCCGAGTACTTTAGCAACTTCACCGGGTTGAAAGGTGGCCGAGCGTTTAGGCCCGAGAAGGCTGAACAATCAATACGTATCAATACGAACGTTACAAAATATTCAATAAATTAACTAAAAATGAAAATAATAATTAATGGAACATGGAAACATACTGCGCCGACTAAATAACCGTTAAATAAGTTTAACCTTTATAAGTGCTGAGAGGAGCATACGTGCCGTCTTTAATAGATCTAGAAATTCAATGCCAATTTATTCATGCTATTTAATCGAGGCCCGATCATGAGAAACGTGAAAATTCCTCGCCTTAACATAAAATATTAACTTACACTAAAACACTTGCAAATCTCTTCAATCAATCAATTATTACTGCAGAAAACCTGTCGTGACAAGTTTCAATCAACCTACCTGTCTAAAGTTTAAGTAAAGTTAAAGTTTGTTTTTGGTTGTGCTGTTTTTTCAATTGATTGTAAAAATGCATACCAACATTTTACTTTCGGTATTACATCGCATTTGATTTTGATTGTGTGACGTGGTAGTAACCGGACAGACACCTTAGGGAAAAGAGGAATGTTATTTTCAAATAAGATTAATGTGGTATGTTAAATTGTGTACTAAAAATATAAAATGGGTAAAAATACTGTATGCACTATTGATTAAGATTCATATTTTCTAATGCTATCTTATTTATATTTATTATGTTATACTTATAACATGCTTGATTGCGATAAAATACTAAGAGATATTTGTTTTTTTTCTTTCACTTGAGTGAGACAGCGTATAAAATCATTTCCAAGTAATATAGCAATCTCAACAGCGTGTTAACAAACATGGGGCTGTCGATCGAACTCGATTCTGTCGGTCGAAAATTTCTTGTACTTACGAAGAATGGCTGGCGGGCTTCGCCACGTGCCAACGGTAAATATCATCGCAAAATCAGAAGTGGCAACTTGTTAAATAGTAGCTTAGCCAGCAATTTCAAACCCGTAACCTACTACACCCTACAACTTCTTTCGTGTTGCGGACGTTCATGGGCGTCGGTAATCACTTACTTATTTTTTATTAGTCTAGTATTTTAATGAATTAAACACTATATTAGTCCAAGATTCCTAAAAATCTAATCTAAATTAGGTTAGCTATTATATATATATATATATATATATATATATATATATATATGTATGTATTATTATATGTAATTTAGAATAAAGAGTATGACAGCTTTCCCGTGAAGAGCAACTGTAAACATTTATTTTTCTGCCTATGTTATCACATTACACTATTATATTTAAAATGATACAACGCAAAATGTCTACGTTACATTATAAAAACACAATTAGCGAAATGTGGAGATTTAGTAAACACTGTCTACACATATTATATAATATATATAGTATAAAATGTTGGATTACTAAGATAAAAGTAAACACACCATATTTTTGTTAATACGAAACCACTCACATCTGGTTTGAAATTACCGTTAGATGCCTTTTTGTAGGCGTAAACGACTTTTATTAAATTTAATATTAAAATGTTCTAACTCAATCTACATAAGTACGATTTTGTTTAAATTAAGCTTGACAAACGAGCATCTCATAGTAAGTAATTACTGCAAACCTTGACTTTCTTACCCAACTAAGATTCAAGATGTAATTGCATTGTCACCTCTGAGAGCTATGATGGAATACCACCTGTAATTAAAGGAAGGAACTTCTTCCCAGTCGAGCATACCAATTCACATTGCGGGAATAAAACTAGCTGCAGCGTAGTTCTAGCATTGTTGAAAATGTAATTATATATACATAGGTGCCTATTCTTATTATCATGTTCAGATGTCAAACATAACATGAGACAATTCAGGATACACTTTTATAAACAAAAATCTAACCTTTGGAGTGTTGTCGAATTATTTAATCAATTACTACAAGACTTAAATTATATTTCCATAAGAAATAAACAGGAGTTTCTTATTTTATTGCACTAATACATTGAATCAAGTCAATAATTCAATAGGACTTTGATAAGAAACCGACAAGGTTTTTAAACTTATTAACACATTGATATTTTTTACTATTACGAAACATATTTACTTACTAACGGTCTACTATCAATAGTGAAACAACCCTCAAAAGCTAGAGCTAGAGCTTAGAGTACGTTCCGTGAAACTTTCGTCGTAAGTTCGATTCGCCAATTGTCATGAACCATGTAGAGCAAGTATTTATGCAGGTTTGGAGTGGGTAACGGAAATGTTCCCCCTCGAAAGGTTCTCGTCTTGTCGTGGTGGGGGGCTTAGTAGCTGTGACTTTGTCACCCACGGTGAAGCTAAGAGGAACTCAAACGACAGGCTTAAAACGCCAGCCCGAGGTGGCAGTTTCAGATGGGATCTAAGAGCTTGCCTTGGACGCGTAGGAATATGTACATATGTAAGGGTATCAGCATATGAAAATGATACGAACTTCATACGTGACCGTGAAATTCGTTAAAAAAGATAGACATACAGCTTTCTCTTTTTTTTCTTTTTTATAGGATGCTAGCAGCATATTAGCATTACTAACATTCTGGTTAACCGCTCCAACTTAAATTAGTTAGGAGATGTTTCATGTTGTAGTCGAATAACGTACGTCCGACTTCGTCGTCGAACCTACGACCTTGAGTTTCGCAGACTGTATCTTAAACCATTAGGCCTTTGATACTTCAAATGACTACTAACAGATTTGATGTTAAAAGTGTCTGCGATTGCCATAATAAGTCAACTGTACACATGTTCCAAATTATTGAAGGTGATTTTAACCTAATGTGGCTGGGTTTTTATGATCGAAATAAAAAAGTTATATTTTTGTTATTAAAAGTTTTTTATACTTAAATGTATATCTTGGATTTTAAAACCAACGTGTGCCCTCAGCTTATTTGTAAAAAAAACATTAGATATAACGCTAATATGAATGGTTTTATAAAAATATCGTTAGTAGAAATGAGCAAGGTTTGAATTAGATTACAATATATATATAGTTTTAAAACATAGATACGTGTTCTTTATGTTATAACGTGTACAGAACATCAATTTACGTACGTAACCCAATTACGAGTATTTTATTGATAGAAATAAATAAAGGGCTCAATACTTTGATTTTTGAGTCATCAAATTTCTTTCGCTCTTTTCACGCATAAATTAAACATCTAATGTATTGTTTATAGTTGTTATATTATTAGTTTTAAACTAGGTTGAGTTTGGAGTGAGGTATGAATAATCGATGTGATGTTACTCTACTCAACACCTGGGCTTAACATCTGGTAGGTTTTTTAAGCGCTTGTTAGTACCATTTAAAAAAAATCTGTAGGTATCCTCTAGTTTACACTCTAGTTCTAAATAACTCATTTCTGTGATTTTTCAAGAATTTTACCTTCTGTAAGATATGAAATGGTTTTTTAGTGTTTAATTTTTTTCAGTTACAAGTGGCAAACGAGCTCACCGTTCTTCAGTTGGTGATTGATTACTGTGGTCCATTATATTTCACTCATAATTCCACCAGATTCCATCCTCACCACGTGGATGGCTGGCATTCCTCTACTGTGCGCTTCTCGCGGAATTTTCTGCCCCGCACAGCTGTCTTGTGGAACGGTCTGTCCTCGGCGGTTTTTCCAAACCAGTATGCCTTGGGGTCCTTCAAGAAGCGCGCCTACTCCTTTGTTAAAGGCCGGCAACGCATCCGCAGTTCCTCTGGTGTTGCGGTTGTCCATAGGCGTCGTTGAGCACCTCGGTGTTCCCACCGCTCGTTCGCTCCCTTCTTTCTATAAAAAAAAGGACTGAGTTGAAATGCATTGTTACTTGTAATTGGATGCCCAGTATATCATCATCATCATCACCACGGCCAAATAATCGTCCACTGCTGACCACGTGCTTCCCAATAAATGACCGCAAGCTTGCATAGATTTAATTTTTTTTTATTCGGTTGTTGCGTTAACGAGTTGGGGGTCCTCTTATTCTGCGACTGACAGACCGAGATTTTTGCTCAAGAACTATTTTTCCTACGGTTATATAATCAAATCAATTTTAGTTGTACCATAATTCAAATTTGGTACTTATTCTTGGTATACATTGGGTTTAGGTTAGTCTACAAAGACAGATAAATATTAAAATAACTTGAATTCGCCGCATTTATTTGTGAATATGAGTATATGAATAATATTGAATAAAGAAATTCTTTATTTTTAAACGCCTTTAACACCTAAATAATGATATTATTTTTGGGAACCTCTAACGTAATAATATTACCGGTGAAACATTAATGAATTTCGTTGGATAGTCAAAAAAATGTTATGTTATGTTAAAATTCTTGGGGCGGTGCTCATGAATATATAACATTTATAAATTTTGAAAGCATTATACACGTTATGCTCTGAATTTTTATGGCCAGTAATTAATAAGGGCTTGTGGGTATAATGTTCAGCGACTCATATTTTTTTATACATTTTTATTTGTTATTCTGTTAAGCCACATATATATATCTATAGCTATTTAAGAACGAAGAAGCTTGTATATATTTATGAAATATAATAAAATAAAAAATTCCAAGACATGTGAAGTCCATCTCTACCCTCGAAGCTTATAGCCGAAAAAGATTTAGATTGGGGCCGGCAAAATCTAGGCCAATTTAACCCCACGAAGACACAAGTTTGCGCGTTTACCGCTAAAAGGATTCCCTTTATCGCATCTCCTTATTTTGTAAACACTGGTATCGGAACCTTGGCGTTGGCCCACTGTTTGCAACTTTACAAAGCGCCAGTTCGGCCTCACATGGAAAACTGTTCTCATATCTAGGCCAGGGCACCCCAGTACTAGCTTCTTCCGTTTGACCGCATTCAGAGGAGAGCCGCTGTAATCGTTGATGACCAGGTTCTTTCTGATCGACTTGATGTAACATCTCTTCACAATGCCAGTGCAATGCATTTTTTACTGAATTTACCATAGGGAGTGTTCTGAGGCGTTGTTCGGATTAATTCCAGCCGCTGAGTTTAAACATCGTACATCACGACAAAATTCCAAATTTTATCCTCAAATCATCTCGATGGTTGGCAATCCACCACTGTGCCCTTCATGCAAAATTTCCCGTCACGCATAACTACTCTGTGGAATCAAATGTCGCCAGCGGTGTTTCTGAACCGATACGACTTAGTGACCTTCAAGAAAAGAGCCTACAACTCCTATATATATAGCGTTTTTACTTTTTTGTGGACTATGATATTCTACGAATCGAATCTCGTTCATTCTATCTATTCTAGTTAGTACCAGATTACAATATTATAAGCAAAATACAACAAAGCTACGATTAAGTATTATATCCCGTTAAGTTATTTAATATTCTTGTAGTTCTGTTACGCTACGGAGATCCGTAATTAGTGGTAACAAAGACCTAGAATATTAATCTTTATAATAGACATTTAAATATAACTAGACAATATCTGTTTAACATTTATCATATAAAAAAAAGGTTATACCTCATAGAATAGCTGTGTGATATGGTGGAAATGCTGCTGTATTTTGTATGGTGAATGTTGGGATCCGTAGAACGCAGAGCGGCAATTCGGAGTGATTCCGTACAATATCAAGTGTGTTAAGGGAGATGAGACTTCGCCTGGAACGAGCTCAGTGTTACCGATGAATTCCATAGGATCCCTGAGTCCCTCCCAATTACTGAGGGTGGCAAACGAGGCGATTTTAGTGGGCAAATGTCCAAAATTCCACCTAGGAAGAAGATAGAGTAAAATGGGTTTGAAAGATTTCCCCTTGACAACAAAAAACAAGGGGGTGACAATTCATGTGCATCATGAAACTTAAATGAGGATGAAAGTCGATGTGTGTCTGTCCGTCTCCATCGTAATAAAAAAAATATATATAAAGCTTCAGTTAATAAAAAATATAAATAACTTCGTCATCATCATCTTAGCCCATTTTTAAGAAACTATATATTACATAGCCTTATATAATCAAGAGTACATTGCAAGTTGAAAAGTTTCATTTTATTACTAACTGCTACGGATAATAATGTCAACTTTTATTTTATGATAAAGAATGACAGACAAACACACAGTTCACCGTATGCTAAGAGAGGACAGCAGCTCATAAATTGTGTACTTGTTATGATGACCAAAAGCTCCTTCACGGAACCTGGTTTTACAAGTGTGCCGATAAGAAATCTTGTACAATAGTAGAGCTACGCGTTTGTTTCTAGCTTTAGAATACTCAATCGAGGTAGGACCACCGCTCACAGAATACGAGCCTAAAATAGCAGCATAATGCTGCTGTGTTTCGTCTGATGAGGGACCAATGATACCTTTATAACTGGTGTCGAAGCATTTCATCACAGTCCTCAAGGGTGACAACGCATCTGGATTACGATTCCTTGTCAAGGATGAATGTTGGTGTCATGGGCCGCAGGAATGAGTTACCATCAGCATCAACTGCGTACTCGGTTGTTTATTTCAAGGTAACTAAAAAAAGAAAGCAAAACGGCACGATAGAGACTCATCTAGAAATACTTATTACTGGTGACGTGGCATTCCGATTTAGTCCTCAAGGGTGACAATGCATTATGATTCCTTATCGAGAATGTATATAATATAGTATCATGGGCCACAGGAATCACCTGCTATCAGGAGAACTGTTTGCTCGTTTGTCACTATCTATACAATAAAAGTAAAAACAAATACTTTTCCTGTTACAACACTTGTGAGCATTTAATATCGACATTCTTGCCGCTTTGGGAGTGGTCTGTACAGCTATCAGAGAAGTTTAATTTCATCAAATATTTTAAATTCAATCATAGACACTTAAATTGGTAATATAGGCACAAGGGCTCCCGAGGGGGAGCCTCGGCTTGGACCGTTACCCTGTTCCGCGAGAGCGTCTGACTCGAGGGTGCCCGAGAGGGCCGGACCTCGGCTCAGTCAGTTGCTTCTGACTAAGAATTATCTACATTAATATCTCTATTATTATTATTGGCTATATGTACTACCACTTCGGAATGCGTGGGCGCTGGAGAAGAAGTGGCGCAAGAAACTCTAGCGACGCTTCTAACTGTATTGACTGGAGAGAACCGGCCTGTGACATGGTGGTATCGCGAATAACCTTGTTTGCGACGCCCTCGCCGTCGGCGGGGGTGGTATAAGGGTGCAATGTACGTGTGTAGTGTTTTATGAAAAGCTTGGGCCCTGGTGGTCGCGTCGTCGGGGTCGTCAAGGGCGTGCCTCGGTCTCCTTCGGACGCGGGTGAGTCTATGATGCGCGATGGGATTGTAAGTGGCGGCACTTACAATCAACGGGTTTGGGTGTGTGACGGCAGAGTCGAAATATAGGCGAGATACCTGCTTAAGGTACTGAGCTATGGTCGGCAGCTCAAGATCTATGTGTAGATTTTCATTACGCAAGAACCATGGCGCCCCGGTGGCCTTGCGCATGAAATGATTTTGTATACCCTGAAGCCGGTGAATATGATGCGGGGAGGTATGCGCAAAAACGGGGCTTGCATATGTCATTATGGGTCGAATGCACGCTCTGTATAGTGGGTTTGATTTGTTTTTCTTGTAAATACGTTAACAATTAACCACTATTGTGCTGAAATAACCGTAATAAAATTAAAATCATAACAGTAAGATGTCGTTAAGTAAAAAGAATAAATAAAATCTTGAAAATAGTTCGGCGTAACCAAGTTTCGTTTAACTTAACTTCTATAAAGTTTTCCTGCAGGCCGAGATTAGAAATTAAAGACTGTTCCGTTACTGTAAAAGTTCCTCGATAAATTTGCGGTTTTATCGCATGATGACAAAAGTATTGCGTCCTCCGATGTTCCCTTTTTGTTTTTGTCAAACTTCTATTATTTATATTCTTGTGATATTTTAGTTACGCATGTACGTTATGTACCTATATAAATAAAAGTTAAATGCACTTCGTTGGTAAGCGCATGACATGTAAAACGCAAGAACGGATGGAATAATTTGGTTTTCTTAAACGTTCGCAATAGTCTGAATTATGTTTTTATGGATAGAAAACTTGGAAAAGTTGCCAAGAAATTTGCATTTGGAAAAACTGAAAGTTCTAATTATTATTTTTTTTGTATATATTCAAGACAATACTGTGGTTCAAACGATGTACTTTTTATAAATTCACAAATCCATCACAAACAAATAGGCTGAAATCGGGACAGTCGGGTCGTCTGTCGGGTCAACTTATATAGAATGTTTTTTATATGTAAATAAAATATAAAACAAAACGGTGTTAGTTTTATTATTTATATTCTTGTGCTTTACCAACATAATTTAATTTATCACTATTAGTAGACGCCCCATCTGCAAATAACAATTAGAATCAATATAAAAGGAAAATAAAAGGAAGGAGGAAATTTAATATAAATTATCAAAACACACGAATGAATGGAAGAAAAGCGCGTGGATCGATATCAATCAAGAAATGTAAGAGACATCTTCTACATTAAAAGATAAAATATTGTTGATTGTTTTTACGATATTTATGACATTTACGCGAGAGATGCGAGCAAAGGGGAGCATAACCCTATATCAAAAGAAATGCATAGACATTACATTTTACGATTTCCTTTTTCCTGTGTCCAGCATGAGCCGTTTATTTGTAATTTGTTACCTCATAAATGGGCGCATAACCAATTGCTCATAGGCCTAAATTACGCTGTAGGAGTCTCTTAAAAAATGAGGCGTTATTAGTTTTCTTCCCCAACTAGCCCGTTGTATAAGTTTTCTGGAATACCAAGTGTACAATAGATTTTTATCCGGCTGCCTCAGAAGGAGGACAATGTTTTTTTAGTGTATGTGTACATACATATGAGTACGTACGTACGAGTAAATAAATAAATAATTACATACTTATTTATTTACTCTTTATTTATTTAATTATTGAAGCTTCATATACAGTGTGTATAAAGGCGGACTTAGTGCCTTAAGCATTCTCTACCAGTCAACCTTAGAGCAATGCAGAGATGAAGTGAGGTAGGTGTATGCTTAAAGAACTTGTCGTAAAATACTATTATATTATATATACAAACAATATATGCGAAATTATAAAATACATATATAACTAGACATATCTAATAATTTAAAATATACATACATATATATGATATATGATATATATATATATATATATATATATATATATATATATATATATATATATGAATGAGATATTGGAATTTATCTTTAAGGTAAGAAGGTGATGAGGGATCTTTTAAAATTTTAAAATGGAGAAGAGAACTAGCGAAATTTTGGAATTACGCCTATGTTTTATGAAACGCCAACTATGCTGAATTTCCATTTTCCAAACCCGTAATTGCATTTTATATTTTTTATGGTGGACTGTTTCAGAAACTTGTAGTATGCCCCACGTAATAAGTAACAATTTGGGTGATAAACAAGTTATTGAAGGGACTTGATTTTTTTTTTAATTGAGGGTAACAAACGAGCACACAGTTCACCTGATCCTGATGGCAAGTGACTCCTGCGGCCCATGACATCTACATTCATCCTTGAAAAGGAATCATAATACAGATGTGTTAGTGATCCTTGTGGACTGAGATGGAATTCCTCTTCACCAGTGATAAAGGTCTCCAGATCCCTGCACACAACAGATGAAAAATTATGCTGCTATTCCACGCCGGTATTCTGTGAGGGCGTTGTCCCACCCCAGCTGGGCTGACCCATTCATTCTGCAGCTACAAAAAAACCGCAGTAAAGCTCTACCTGTAGAATGCTGTATGATTCCAGTGTAATAATACATTTAGGGTATTCTAGCTTCAATGACTGAAACACAGGTCGATGCATAAGATGAGAGAATTCATTCTAATTTTTACACGGGCTTCGTGATACCTCCAACGGCGTTCTGCATTGCTGTTGGATGGAAACGATATGTCCAAATGCCCGTTAGAGTAACGGCTATTCAAAAGGACGAAGTCACTGTTTTATTATATATCTATATTAATATACCTTAAGTACTATTCATTGCATTATACTAACATTAGGGAATAAGTGTTAACGTAGAATAAGCAACATTGTGCTTACAAACCGGACCTTGAATCTTCAATAAATAATTAAATTTATAAAAGATTTATTATGCCTAATCAGTTTTGTTAACTCGTAGTGTAAAGTAATGTGCAGAACGTCACAAACATAATCATTGTTTGTTCGTGAGCTTTTAAACTAGTATTTTAATGTATGGAAATATATATTTATCTCTCTTACACGCCGTCGATGGTAACTTGGTGACATCAGTAGGGTACTTATACAGACGTCAGTATTTACGTTTTTTATTTTCTAGCAATTTTTTTTTAATCTGTGGCAAATATTTGTCAAAGGCCACCATTTTTATACTGAAATATAATTTAACGTTACGCGCCACTAAAAGAAAATGCAATGTATTGCAACCTGAAGTTAAGTGACAGAAGTTGCTAACGAGGTTTTGCGATGTATACTCAATTTTCTAGGAATATTTTCCTCGTTACGATTTATGCACTCGGAAAATTTATACGTAAGTTTCTTGTGTTTATCAATACTAAAATAATCTACCGATGTTTTTTTTTATTCCAGGGCTTATAAGTCAGTGTTTTTATACATTATTTCCAAGATAAATTAATCTAAATACGCAAGACCCGAATATTTATATATCTGAAGTATGAGATCGGGCAATTTTATGGTGAGATCCCTTCTAACCAGTACCAGTAGGTTTGACGATAAAGAATATTTTGATGTTACTGTTTTACTGCTTTATGTTAATGTAATAAATACAGTTGGAAGTTTTACTGCCTTTTTCACTAAGTTATAACAGACACAAGAAGCAAAGTACAAAATATAAACCAACTTTTCTGATATATCCGACGACAATCGAACTCAAAAATATATACTATAAAATATCAAATGCTATATGCTTAATATAGCAAATTTCAAGTATACCATATATACTTACGTACCTAAGTCGTCATTAAAAATGTATGTATTTCTATTGGTTTTTTTGATGGACTTTAACTTGATTATAGCGGCACGTTGCGTGCTCTATCATTCAGAGAAAAACCAGGCATAGCTCGCTCTATCGCTTGCTGGCTGGCCATAAAGCTCGAAGAACCGATAACCGTTGGGGAACCGGTGAAAAGAAAAGGGGTGGCAACCTCGGACTGGCAGTTGCAAATTTAAACGAACCCCACTAGATGTAGCGACGACCTGTGCAAGTTTGCGGAAGTCGATGGATGCGGTTAACTCAAGATCGTGCTTTGTGGCAATCTACCGACGACGCCTGTGTTTACCAGTAGACAATGACTTACGATAATGCTGATGGGATCGTTTGAAGTAATACTTTTTAGTGGTAATTACCAGATAAACAATATATTATATGTATATATAATATGTTGTCATATATATATATATGTTGTTTTAATTAATAAATTTATGCATAATATTTTTTTCTATTTTTCTTTATTTATTTTTGTTTTTTGTGAGTACATTATGTTTCTTTTTCCCGATAATATGTCTAATACCAGGCCTGCTTGAAGAGATTTTAATTGTAAAATAAGCAGCGGCTTTGTACATACCTTTCTTATATTACTTCCCTTATATAAATCCATTGTGTACATAAAAGTTAAATAAATAAAATAAAAGTTAAATAAATTATCATTTTGCACGTAATTGGCCTTACAATATCAGTACTACCTAGATTAGTAACCTCTTAGAACAAAGCTTAAATTAAATTTAATATTTATCAAATTATGATTCTTCCTTAAAGGAGTTTCGATTAAACTTCCTACTGTCCGCAATTAGCAGCTCAGTATAGGAGATAACAAAGTTCTACATTACTTATGATTTTAATAGACGGTAAAATGAGACAAATTCGCCTTTAGTTTACTGTCTATTAAACTCTGTCTAAAATTAATTAAAAATTGTTTTAAACTAGTATTTTAATGTATGGAAATATATATTTACCTCTCTTACACGCCGTCGATGGTAACTTGGTGACATCAGTAGGGACTTATACAGACGTCAGTATTTACGAATTTTCTAGCAATTTTTTTTTTAATCTGTGGCAAATATTTGTCAAAGGCCACCATTTTTATACTGAAAATATAATTTAACGTTACGCGCCACTAAAAGAAAATGCAATGTATTGCAACCTGAAGTTAAGTGACAGAAGTTGCTAACGAGGTTTTGCGATGTATACTCAATTTTCTAGGAATATTTTCCTCGTTACGATTTATGCACTCGGAAAATTTATACGTAAGTTTCTTGTGTTTATCAATACTAAAATAATCTACCGATGTTTTTTTTTATACCATGGCTTATAAGTCAGTGTTTTTATACATTATTTCCAAGATAAATTAATCTAAATACGCTAGACCAGAATATTTATATATCTGAAGTATGAGATCGGGCAATTTTATGGTGAGATCCCTTCTAACCAGTACCAGTAGGTTTGACGATAAAGAATATTTTGATGTTACTGTTTTACTGCTTTATGTTAATGTAATAAATACAGTTGGGAGTTTTACTGCCTTTTTCACTAAGTTATAACAGACACAAGAAGCAAAGTACAAAATATAAACCAACTTTTCTGATATATCCGACGACAATCGAACTCAAAAATATATACTATAAAATATCAAATGCTATATGCTTAATATAGCAAATTTCAAGTATACCATATATACCTACGTACCTAAGTCGTCATTAAAAATGTATGTATTTCTATTGGTTTTTTTGATGGACTTTAACTTGATTATAGCGGCACGTTGCGTGCTCTATCATTCAGAGAGAAACCAGGCATAGCTCGCTCTATCGCTTGCTGGCTGGCCATAAAGCTCGAAGAACCGATAACCGTTGGGAAACCGGTGAAAAGAAAAGGGGTGGCAACCTCGGACTGGCAGTTGCAAATTAAAACGAACCCCACTCGATGTAGCGACGACCTGTGCAAGTTTGCGGAAAGTCGATGGATGCAGTTAACTCAAGATCGTGCTTTGTGGCAATCTACCGATGACGCCTGTGTTTACCAGTAGACAATGACTTACGATAATGCTGATGGGATCGTTTGAAGTAATACTTTTTAGTGGTAATTACCAGATAAATAATATATTATATGTATTATTGTTTTAATTAATAAATTTATGCATAATATTTTTTTCTATTTTTCTTTATTTCTTTTTGTTTTTTGTGAGTACATTATGTTTCTTTTTCCCGATAATATGTCTAATACCAGGCCTGCTTGAAGAGATTTTAATTGTAAAATAAGCAGTGGCTTTGTACATACCTTTCTTATATTACTTCCCTTATATTAATCCATTGTGTACATAAAAGTTAAATAAATAAAATAAAAGTTAAATAAATTATCATTTTGCACGTAATTGGCCTTAAAATATCAGTACTACCTAGATTAGTAACCTCTGAGAACAAAGCTTAAATTAAATTTAATATTTATCAAATTATGATTCTTCCTTAAAGGAGTTTCGATTAAACTTCCTACTGTCCGCAATTAGCAGCTCAGTATAGGAGATAACAAAGTTCTACATTACTTATGATTTTAATAGACGGTAAAATGAGACAAATTCGCCTTTAGTTTACTGTCTATTAAACTCTGTCTAAAATTAATTAAAAATTGTTTTAATCTTATATCTAAATCTGTAAATATTGATTTTATGTACTCTAAGTTCATTTTTTTGTTGAATAGTTTCGTTTTTTTTCTTTGTGAGAATTGCTGTTGGTCCCGAGAACTCTATGGATCGCAAGCGGGAGCGATGGTTTCGTATACCATATGGTTTGACCAGAAAGTTGCTCGAGTAGTGTGAATTAAAACCGGGCACTTTGACATTGAAGTAGCTACGGCTAGCTAGCCGTGGTGAATAAAGAAGAACCACATACGCACTGGAGATGACAGCTATCTCTAGTTCACTGTCAAAATATAAAATCTAAATAATAGGTCTTTACTTATTAATTGCCGTTTTGTATGAAAACATTTTTTTTATTTCTGTTATTCAACGTAATCACCTATATAATCGATGCATCTTTCCCAACGCAGCGTTAGTTTATTAGTGCCTACTTGTAAAAATCAGCTGGACCGGAGTAACAAACTCTTCAAAGGCATTTGTACTGCCTCTAGGGAATTGATTTTTTTCACGCTAAAAGTTGTCCAAATTTTGGAAAAATTAATAGTCGATAGGTGCAAGGTCTGGTGAGTACGGTGGATTAGGGAGAACTTCCAACCCCAACTCTTGCAGTTGGAGACTGTCTGTTGTGCAGTATTGGGTCGCGCATTGTCGTGTAGGAGCAGCGGGGATGACCAATTGACCAAAGCTGGCTGCAAATGTGCGAGCTTCTCCATTATTGTCTTCAGCTCCTCACAGTACACACCTGCAGTAATGCTCTTGCCGTTTGGTAAAAAACTATGAGGAATAACACCAGCACTAGACCACAAAACAGTGACCATCAACTTTCTAGAGGTCACTTTTCATTTAGGGCATTGCTTTGATGCTCAACCAGGATCTAACCAGCTTGAGCGCTTTCGATTGTCTAACAGCATCCACTTTTCATCGCACGTAACAATTCGGTTCAAAATTCTTTCATTTCTGTGCCTCTTGATCAGCAGCTCGGCTGTAGATTGAGTATCATCAGCTTCCACAGTCGCCTTTAATTCATCATTGTTGACCAAAGAGTTCGGGCGACCGCGAGGTTCATTTTTCAAATCAAAATTTCTGGTCAAACTGATAACGGGTATTGCGTTCGTTTGTAAATTCTCTGCGGTATTAATGAGTTGTTGATGTTACGTGCCGTTTGTGCCGCGTTGATGCCATGACGGAACTCATATTCCATAACTACATGAATTTTTAAAGTATCCATTATGCCGAAAAATGTTGAAACGTAATCAAAAAAAAACAAAGTTAATCAATAAAAAAAGACTGACTTTGTAAAAATAAACAAAAAATATTTTATTCAAAAGGTGGCAAACGAGCAATCAGCTTATCTGATGGTAAGTGAGGTATGAAAGAATATAGCGGCGCATGAATATCACCAACATGACAGGGGACTCATATGTCCTACCGGCCTTAAAAAAAGATGTCGGATCTTTTCTTGAAGGTTCCTAAGTGATATCGGTTCGGAAATACCTATGACGGCGACATCTGATTCCACAGAATAGTTACGTGTGGATGAATATTTATTATTTTTATTTAGCAATAATTTAAGATATATAAGGTAAATGATGGAATAAAGTTATTTTTGCTGGTGACATGATTGTTGTGTATTTACTGGGCAAAATAATCTAAACTTTAAAAATACGTTTATAACACATATTGCGCACTGGCTTACAGATTTATAGTTTAAGACTTAATTTGCACATATTAAAACATAGACTTAGAACTAACTTTGCAGTTTATTGTACCTTAAAATCGTCTAAATGAGTTTATCGACCATTTTAGAATATCGATGATTTGCAATAATTTACAATTATAAATTTACTAAACCATTAAGTGATGAGATGTATATATGCCACTTGGCAAACCATAGAGCATATAGTATATGCTATAAAAACATAGTATACCAGTTTACAAATAAAGATATTTTAAATTTGACTGACATTTATAATAAATGATATTTTGTGAGAGAATTCGCATAAATATATGATATATTAACTACTTATCAAATTACAGTAACTAATTATTTGTATAATAGACTTCAAAATATATTTGTAATTTTCTTCTCGTAGCTTATATAATTGACATCTAGAAGGCTAGAAAGATTCTTTATTTCAAACTATTTGAGTTCATAGCATAATCTAGGATAATGGCTAGAACTTCGAACGTTAAGTTAAATAATGGCACTGGTGATTTGGCTCAAGATATTTAAGTACTTTATAATTTCTTTTAAAAACAATTAATTCCTGTAACTAGATAGTTAGTAGTAGCTTATTGTAAATGCTCGCTTTTAATTTCACGGAACTGAAGCAAACTGAGTTCGATCCCTGATGGAATGAAAATTGTTTAAAACAATTGAGTAACAATTAAGTGCTAGTTTATCAAGTGCTCCACGGTTAAGGAAATTATCGTAAGGAAACCTCCGTGTATAAGAAAGAAATAATAAAAAAAGAGGAGAGGCCTCGGAAGGTCTCTACCCCCAGCAGTGCCTTTACTATATAGTATTTTCTTATATTTACGCGAATACATCAAATAAAATTTTATATTCTCGTTTATTTTAAACTTTTTAATTCGACGTTTCGAATGCTTTGCAGCATTCAAGGTCACGGATAGGACAGAGATGTTTGACGTCCTTATGTCATTGTTAACCCAAACTATAGTGAACTTTTTAATTTTATATTTTTGGTCCGATTTACGCAGAAGGAGCTTACGATGTCTTAGGGTCTTGCAGTGATATGTCTAGTTTTGATTTCAATTTGAATGACTGTGAGGTTGTTTAGTACATTGTCGTTTATTTGTTTTTGAGATTCCGAGTGCAGATCGCCACACTTTAAATGAAATGCACGCAATTTCTATTCATCAAAATATTTGTTTTTATCATAATAAACTGGCAGCTGTATTATATAACGTAGTATACAGAATATTTTTATATACATTTTCATTGATCCGTTTAATACTTTGTTAATGGATGGAATTCAAATATAAAATATTGACACGGCTTGAATAAAAAATGTGTTTAGAGATAGTTTCTCACCAGACTTCACGAGCACCTTCCTTACAACCCCATCATATGATAATTTTTATAGAAAACCCGAAAATTCCGCTTTCCTTCTAATTTTGATAGTTGGAATGTTGACGAGTTTAATTCATTCCACCAAGTGGCTCTGATAGTGAGCCAAGTAGAATTTAACTGGAGCTAGTCAATAGTTCCCTTTACGATTTAGAGAAGTATGGGTATTTTTGGTAAGTTTTGTTCATAAAATTATTTAAGAATATTTCAATCAAATATTATTTTTATAAGCATTATGAGCTTAATTATAAATTCAACAGTGATAGAACTCTATAGGTGGTTTCTAACGGCAATATGAATGGATCGCCCATAGAAGGACCACTTCACACAATATCATCACGGAATAGTAACACTGTTATGATATATAACGATATGCTGTTTTATATACTTGAGTATAGGGTTGCGGGTTCCCGGGGCCGCGCCGGGTAGTCCCACCGCCAGCTCAGGAAATTCAGTAGCATACATTCATTAGTGACACAGTGTCCGAGTGGCGTTTCAATAAAGAAATGGGTAAAGTTCGAAAGAAGGGAACAAATGCGCAAAAGATTGATAAGATGCCAACACACGATCCATTTGCGTATTAAACGTGTTCGCGCACATAAGATATTTTTAACATTTTCGTTTAAGTAAATTTGTATCTATTTTGTGATATGAAGCCTTATATGCGTCTGAAATAAATATTTTGTGATTTTCTGTTATTATAATTTGATATTTTAGCCTTTATATGATTTCTATATCGTGTTAACATACTCATCATTTTAAGTATACTTAAAACACACTTATGAAACTTAAATATAAGTTATCATATGATGAAATTATGTATATAGGATCACATAAAATATGATATAAATTGAATATCACACTTGTGTGAAACACGTGATGTGTCTCCTCGGAAGAAACAAGGAGAACTTAGAAAAGCAAGAGGTCAAGTAGAACTGGCTCATTATTAGTGTTCTGAACAAGGTCAGAAAACAAGAATGGTATACGAAGGTACATAAATAAAACTCAACAAAGGTTATGTTCAATTTTTCAAAAAGTTTAATATGTTACAATTGCTACAATAAAATACTAAGAAAAGATTATTTTAATTCAATCAATTCAATACTATAATTAGAACTACATGTTGGATGGATCATGGTTATCAATCACCGTCAAATGGACTGTGTGATCAGTTGTCACCCTTAATTTTATAAAAAAAGATTAATACAAAATTTTGTACTGCGTAGTCTCATGTGAACTAACTTATTAATTAACTTTTTGTCCCGGATTTTCATTTACACAACGAAAGTAGACAATTTTGTAGCGTGTGTATCTATTTAATCTGTATTTATCATTATCTAAAGTATTTTATCAGAGTTTTTAGAAAAAACAAAATAATTTTCAGTCTTAATTGCTTCGTATATGATAGGAGTTGTAATGAATATTGTGAAGCATCATATTTCTTTTAATATAATTGTTTTTATGTGATGTTTTTTGTTCCAAAATTAAATGTAGCTCCATTATGTGATATATAACGTTGGATATTTAATACACTTTTTTGAAAAATCTATTTCACTTTACCTGTACAAAAAATCTGAGCGTATTTTGTTTAATCATTTGCTATAATTTCTACACTATTTATATATATGGACAAAATATCACTTTAATTAGTAACCGTGTATTGTTAGAAGAGACCGGGACTCGGAATGAGTTTTTTTTTTACAAGATTGCTAAAATTGCTTTTAACATTAATAACAACGAATTGCAGTTAACCAATCCAACTAACCTGAAAATACTGCTAGAACACGACAATAGTCGATTGGCGGATCCCAGCTTTCAAGTTTTGTAGACCTTACGATAACACATCAGGAATTGACACTTTACATTTCTATATATAATATTTCAGATGATTTCAAATTGTTAATATTTAATTTTGTATAGACGTCACTTTTGTGATCCACACCACTCATCGTGACTGCCTTTAGTTTTACGACACCATGTGATGGACATATGGAAACTAAATCGTCTAGCAACATTAAGTCCGCACTGAGTGCCTCTTTGTTTGTAAGTTGTGGATAATAAAGATTAATCAAATATCGTTTAAAATATTTTTATACACAGGTAACCTCCCAAGAGAATATAGACATGAGACTAGATCCTTTTGATTTAGATGTTGATGCTGTTAGCCTATGCGGCTCTTACAGCTTCATCGGATACAGGGCTCACGGAACTGAGGGATCCGTGAGCTGGTTGCTTTTGTATAGACATGAGAGTAGAGTTAATTAATTTCTAAGTCAGCCTTCACGTTTAAATGTTAAGATTTACTTAAGGCTCAATGATTTTAAACGAAATGCTTAATTAGTACAAGTACTTATTTGTTATATATGGCAACTATTCAGCTATGTATTTAAACGTATATTAAATTTTCTTGCGAAAGCGTTATAGTTTAATAAAATACAAGTTATTACTAATATTAATAATACTGTTTATAAATAAAATGACCTTTAGCCGAACCGACTTTTTCTTTTTTTATTACAAACGAGCAGGTACATCGTTCACATGTATGATAAGTGATAATTCAATGGTAAGTGATAACTGCGTCCTGCGTCATGACATCTCCATTAATTCGCAACATAGATTCAATATGCAAATTAGTTGCCATCTCTCAGTACAAATATGGAACTCATTTTCACCTGTAATTGGATCCTCGGATACGCATAAATATCGTTTTCCCGCTAATGCTAGAGATGCTATAAAAATGACTATCAAGTGAACCACTCCAGTGAAGTTTAAGTGTTTTTGCTTGGAGACGTAATAGCGGCCCATGAAATCTCCGCCCATTCTCAACCTATTTGCAACAATAATTGTCATCTCTGAGTACTATGGAATTTATTGTCACCTGTAATCAGTTCCTCGGATCCGCATACATACGAAACACCAAAGCGTTATCCTCCTAATGATAGCGATGGTATGAAAATTACTATCATGTTAACCATTCCAGTTAAGTTTAATTGTTTATGTTTGGAGACGTGATAGTGTCCCATAAAATCTCCATCCATTCGCAACATAGATTCAAGATACACATTATTTGTCATTTCTGAGTACTAATATGCAATTTATAGTCACCTGTTATTAGATTCTCGGATCCACATATGTACATACGTAACACCATAATCGTTTTCCTGCTAATGTTAGAGATGCTATAAAAATACTATCATGTGAACCACTCTAGTTAAGTTTACGTGTTTATACTTAGAGACTGTTGATAATTATAATCGAATGGTCGATTCGAAACTACATTGAGTTTCGCAAACTGTCCCCTAAAACATTAGGGTATAGACGCTTAAATTAACATCAAGCAAAATAAATTTTATTTTATGAAAATACTAAATACAAAGGTCTCTTATTAAGTTATCAAAAGTGAATCGGAAATTTCTGGGTAAATCGTACCCTTGAGATATTTAATACCATTTGGGTCCAATTTGGGGTTCATTTCATATTTCCGGAATTATTCCTAACTAAATATTTGTTTCTTTACGCGGTCAAAAAGAATTAGGATTCATACAACGATTAAGAAACATGAGAAATGTATGGTACTCATTTGTAACTCACTTTTCTTTAAAAAAAAATATTGGACATTTGTCGTCCATATTGTTAGCTATGGTCTATTTGTCTTCATATGATTAACTAAATTAATTAAAGCAAATAATTGATAGATTTAGAAATTTTATTCGTAATATGAATTTATAATCTGTGTGGTCAGTAGACACTGAAAACTTGGAATAATAAAAATAATACACATAATATATGTATCCAAACTTTTATTGTAAATCATTTCCTTAAAAGCTTAAAAGTAAATGAATAGCAAATATATACTATATGTATAAATTCCACTGCTTGGCATGTACATACTATGTAAGACTATAGTTTACCAGTTTTAACAGTGCTAGTAGAGCTACACTGCAGTTTGTTTCTAGCTTCAGAATGAATGGGTTAGATCGACTAGATTTTGTTTTTTAACTAAAAAATTTGTTCTTTTTCATATGATATACAGTATGAAATATAAAACAGCAAATATGTAAAACTAAAACGTGCTATGATTAGTGGAACAAAATATGAAAGGTAAAATTATTTTCTGGTCTAAAGTCTTTTTTGAATTTTGGAACGGAACTATTTGAAAGCGTGCTTGAAATGCAAAATAGAAAGAATTCCTATTGTCAATACACTTTTATTAATGTTATATATTTTTTTAATTTCTGTTAGAAAAGTGTCAATAGCCTAACAACTCTCTTGAATGAAAAAAATAAGGTTTAGGTGTACCCTAGTCACACGTCTAGGAAATTTAAGGTTTATTGTCGTGAACCGGATTACTAGTATTGTTAATAGAATAAAAACCATTATCGTTTTACATAACAGATTTAAATTTAAAATACATTTCTACAATACATACATTTATATATATATATATATATATATATATATATATATATATTTATACATATAGTATATATTTGCTATTCATTTACTTTTAAGCTTTTAAGGAAATTATTTACAATAAAAGTTTGGATACATATATTATGTGTATTATTTTTATTATTCCAAGTTTTCAGTGTCTACTGACCACACAGATTATAAATTCATATTACGAATAAAATTTCTAAATCTATCAATTATTTGCTTTAATTAATTTAGTTAATCATATGAAGACAAATAGACCATAGCTAACAATATGGACGACAAATGTCAATATTTTTTTAAAGAAAGTGAGTTACAAATGAGTACCATACATTTCTCATGTTTCTTAATCGTTGTATGAATCCTAATTCTTTTTGACCGCGTAAAGAAACAAATATTTAGTTAGGAATAATTCCGGAAATATGAAATGAACCCCAAATTGGACCCAAATGGTATTAAATATCTCAAGGGTACGATTTACCCAGAAATTCCGATTCACTTTTTGATAACTTAATAAGAGACCTTTGTATTTAGTATTTTCATAAAATAAAATTTATTTTTGCTTGATGTTAATTTAAGCGTCTATACCCTTATGTTTTAGGGACAGTTTGCGAAACTCAATGTAGTTTCGAATCGACCATTCGATTATAATTCAATATCATAACATTTCAACTTGATAATAGTGTCCAAATTGATGCTTGAGTTTTGGATGATGATTTTAGAGAATCGTAATTTTTTTTAGTATATTCGTTACTTATATATAGAAAACTGTGTAATACATGGTTTTCTATAAAGTGGAATATAATGACGATAGGAAGTTCTAAGTAGTAGGTAATACAATACAATCAAAATACGTAATATTTAAAGTGTACATTCTTATTTGTATATAGGCCTTGGTAGCTCATTGTCTTAGCGTTCAATTTTATTTCACGGTACGCGAGAAATCGAGTTCGATCACTGAATGATCCGGCCATTGAAATTATTAATTGCTCATTTACTAGGTACTCGGTGGCGTAGGAATATAGCGTCAGGAAATATGCATATCTAAGTAATAAATATTTGGAAAACATTTGAAGTCCACCAATCCACAGTAAAGACGCTTAGTTTACTAAGCTCTGAAACCATCTCTAGAGGTTGTTTATTTTGTCCTTCTGTTAGATTTATTGCCCCGCTGTCCTATCGTCCTGTACGAATGTGTCCATGTGGTTCGAATAAAATTTTCGAGTTTAATGTTTTTAACAGCACTACTTTTGATGGTTCAATTATAATTCAATATCATAACATTTCAACTTGATAATAGTGTCCAAATTGATGCTTGAGTTTTTTGGATGATGATTTTAGAGAATCGTAATTTTTTTTTAGTATATTCGTTACTTATATATAGAAAACTGTGTAATACATGGTTTTCTATAAAGTGGAGTATAATGACGATAGGAAGTTCTAAGTAGTAGGTAATACAATACAATCAAAATACGTAATATTTAAAGTGTACATTCTTATTTGTATATAGGCCTTGGTAGCTCATTGTCTTAGCGTTCAATTTTATTTCACGGTACGCGAGAAATCGAGTTCGATCACTGAATGATCCGGCCATTGAAATTATTAATTGCTCATTTACTAGGTACTCGGTGGCGTAGGAATATAGCGTCAGGAAATATGCATATCTAAGTAATAAATATTTGGAAAACATTTGAAGTCCGCAATCCACAGTAAAGACGCTTAGTTTACTAAGCTCTGAAACCATCTCTAGAGAGGTTGTTTATTTTATCCTTCTGTTAGATTTATTGCCCCGCTGTCCTATCGTCCTGTACGAATGTGTCCATGTGGTTCGAATAAAATTTTCGAGTTTAATGTTTTTAACAGCACTACTTTTGATGGTTCGATTATAATTCAATATCATAACATTTCAACTTGATAATAGTGTCCAAATTGATGCTTGACTTTTTTGGATGATGATTTTAGAGAATCGTAATTTTTTTTTAGTATATTCGTTACTTATATATAGAAAACTGTGTAATACATGGTTTTCTATAAAGTGGAGTATAATGACGATAAGAAGTTCTAAGTAGTAGGTAATACAATACAATCAAAATACGTAATATTTAAAGTGTACATTCTTATTTGTATATAGGCCTTGGTAGCTCATTGTCTTAGCGTTCAATTTTATTTCACGGTACGCGAGAAATCGAGTTCGATCACTGAATGATCCGGCCATTGAAATTATTAATTGCTCATTTACTAGGTACTCGGTGGCGTAGGAATATAGCGTCAGGAAATATGCATATCTAAGTAATAAATATTTGGAAAACATCACAGTATACAGTCCACCAATCCACAGTAAAGACGCTTAGTTTACTAAGCTCTGAAGCCATCTCTAGAGAGGTTGTTTATGACTTTTAAATTGATTTTGTTACATTTAAAAAATGGAGTGGACGCAAAAGAAAGACAGAGTTATTGCGCTTCACCGTTGCGGTTACACGCCAACCGAGATTTATTAACTAACTCTTCGGTTTATTTACCGTACTTTCAAACGATTGAGTGAAGATTCGAATACTAAGAGCTGATCTCCTGTGTAACCTATGGTGTGGATGCCAGTTGTCATCAAAGCAGCGCGGGCGCGAATCCGATGAAATCCTGTCCGAAAACAAAAAATGTTAACCTTGCACTTGGCGTTAAGCAAAAAATATTATCTCTACTTACTAATTGTGAAATTGCAATGATCCACTTTGCTGTAGATTATTTATTCTTCTTCTGCCTAGCGATTTCCCGGCACTTTACCACTTTGCCCGGTCTTCGGCATCCTCTTTCGTGAGATTGTACTCCACCGTGATCTGTAGATTATTTATTAGTATGGTAAACATTACCCCATTATTTTCAAAACATTAAAACTGAGTACATAAGTCTATTGTTATTTATTATTTATAAAATATAGGCTTTATAAGAACAAAAAATATCCCATACATCTTGCAGTTTAGACAGCGTTCTCAAAAATATATTCCCATGTGGTATTATTTTTATATTTATAATTTATCAGAATAATACATGTGGAAATTATTCGATTAAACCTCACCTCTTCGAACAAACTCGCCGATCTCAATAAGGTCTTTCACCCATGAGGCTTTAACTTTTTAAGTTTACTGAGACCCTTTCATTTCAATATTGGAACGAACACCATAGGAGACCATGACAAGAGAGTCAGAGATTTGTCTACAGTCGTCTTCGCTAGGAACACTTGCTTCGGTAGAATGCGATGGAATGTGAATAATCGGAGTAAAACATCATTCATGGCTTGTGATAAGAAGTATGAAAAGATAATATTGAATTAATATACATATTTTCTAGTTGCTATTCTTGTGGTATTTCTATAGTTTATTAGACTGTAAGAGGTTTCGCGTTATCGTGAAGATTTCCGATTGTCTCTCGGGGATTAGCCTGGAAGGGGCTGTGTTTTGCTATCTAACGTATACATTTAAGATTTTTTCTTATATGAACCTTTTTGACAGTAGTATAGCTACACTGCAGTTTGTTTCTAGATGCAGAATGAATGGGTCAGCTCAACCGGGGTAGGACCACGCCCTCATAGAATACCAGCGTAAAATAGTAGCATAATGCTGCTGTTTCATCTGGTGAGTGTAGGGATCCGGAGACCTTTATTACTGGTGACGAGGCATTCCATCTCAGTCCTCAAAGGCAACAACGCATCTACATTATAATTCCTTGTCAAGAATGAATGTAGATTTCATGGACCGCAAGAATCACTTACCATCAGGTGAACTGTGTGCTAGTTTATTATTTCCAATTTAAAAAAAATAGGGAATCTGAAAATAAACCTCCTGATTATAAGTGATAACTGCGACCCTTTTTCTTTTTTTAATTCTACTACAAACTCTTGTTTTATTTGATATTTTTTTTTGAATTATAATTTAGTTTTAAAATTTTTAAACTAAAAATAAAAATCAAACTACGATAATTATGTCGCGGGTGTGATATATTACACGTATTACATGCTATGCAATTTTGTCTTGCTGGGTACTTTAATAGTGTTTCTTCTATAATTATAAGTAGAACTTGTATATAATTTATTATACCACTCTTATTAATTGCACCTTTCTATAGTTTGAATAACTTGTCTTATTTCACTTCTTGTATATTTAGTGATGCCCCTTTTGTGGTATCATACCACATAGATTTATTTATTAAATATATTGGACTATAATACTTAAGAAAAGTGGCAAGAGTAACCTTGTGGTAAGAAATAGGGGAGAACTGAGATATTTTTTTATGAAAAAATTTAGTGACATATGATCACACAGTTTACCTGTAGTACTCGTATATACGTCCTAAGCAATTGCGTCATCTCGTGCTTCGTAACTTTATGTTATGGACACAGTGTTCAGATCAAATGTACATTTAAAATTGTGTAATGGTCAAACCTAGTACATTGTACAACTTAGTATTTTTTCAATATTTTTAAATTAAGAATATTGTGGTAATTTACATCACTGCTCTAATATCAAAGTGTTATATGGCAATAAAGATTTTTAGTTTCTTTTTTCATTTATTCACTGTATTGAATTGTCTTACAATAGTACATATCTTGTTTAATGAAATAATTCTATTTTCTAATACAATGTTGGCTCGCGTATTTCAAAAATTAGAAGACCCTAAAAGACCATTGCTGGGACCAAACCTCAAAGCACTTCGTTTCGTTGGAATCCTCCTCCCAGATAATTTACGTACAAAATATCTATACGTCTTTATCAATTTGATGGTCATAGTTTTTGTAGCCGCCGAGTATGTCGATATTTGGTTGAATCGTTCGGAATTGGACCGCGTTTTATTCAATTTGAGATCATCCATGTCGAGTACTTTTAACGGATTTAAAGTAATGACAATGTATATCTGGCAAACACGTTGGAATTCAATAATCGATTACGTCAATAATGCTGATATTCATCAAAGAAAATCCACCGACGCTTTTAACGTTAAAATAGTCAAGAAGTTTACCGTCTACTGTCGAATAATTACATACACTTATTGGGTTTTGATATTTATAACCGGCTTTAGCATCATACTGCAGCCATTTTTTAAGTATATGACGACGCCCATCTACAGGCACAATGTTAATAATGGTACCGAACCCGGCATAGAAATAGTTCCATGTTGGGTCCCATGGGATAAGATGCAATTGAAGGATATATAGCTGCATCGTTTTATCAAAGCTACGCTACAATTGTCGGTATAGGTTGGGTTTCAGCGTTTGACACTTATGCCATAGTTGTATTAGTTTTCTTTAGAGTTGAACTTGAGGTTCTGCGAAACGACTGTGGCTTTATATTTGGGACTGGGGAGACGGCTGTTGACGACGAAGAGGCTTATCGACGGATCAAGGATTGTCATAGAAGATATATTGATTTACTTAAGTAAGTGTAATAAATGTTTCAGGCCCAGTTTCATCTGGGGTTTTAAGATAACGTAATGCAAACTTTATTCATAAATTCTACATTCCTCGTTAATTAGTAGTTTAATTAGTAGAAAATTTGTACCTATATATATATATATATATATATATATATATATAAAGCTGTATACTTTCAAATACTAGTTTCCGAAATTACTCAGCCCAAACAACTTTGCATTCAACTATATTTACTGCTAACGTTGATAATTAAGAAATTGATGCTAAAACTGGTGACCATTGAACACTCAGTTTGTATGATGGTTATAGAGGACTACAACCCATAAACCTCTAAATCAATCCTCAAAAAAGAGTCAAGATGCACGTGCGTTGCGCATCTTCAATATTTTTTTAAATACTGTACGATTATTAATAACGCGTTTAAATAAATTTAGAACTGCCAATGTATCTAAATACATTTTGATTATTTAGTAACCCTTTTTTAATATCTAACGACTAAATCACTCTTCAACATGCTTTTTTTTATGTAAATGTTTTTATTGTTTATTTTATTCACTTACGTACGTATTATCCTTACTTTGCGTTGTGCCTAAATGTTTCTTTTTTCTCATTTTTTTCTTCCAGATACACACGTCTATACAATGCGTGCATGTCACCAGTCATGTTGGTATATATGTTTGTATGTACAATTATGCTCTGCGTTACAGCATACCAATTTACGGTAAATATAAGTTGAGTTTCATTATTTATTAATAGAATTATTGAACTGCATCAACATTATGATCCACATCCACACTGCAGCGACTGGCCCAGATAAGTGGATATGGTTCCATTTGGTGGTACTACACTGCAGTCTGTTTCTAACTGCAGAATTAATAGGTCAGCTCGACCGGGGTAGGACCATGCCCTCACAGAATACCGGCGTAGAATAGCAGCATAACGCCGCTGTGTTTCGTCCGGTGAGTGAAAGGATCCGGAGACCTCTATTACTGGTGACTCTCAGTCCTCAAGGGTGACAACGTATCTGCATTATGATTCCTTGTCAAAGATGAATGAAGATGTCGTGGGCCGCAGTAATCACTAAACATCAGGGGAACTGTGTGCTCGTTTGCAACTCCCAATGTAATAAAAAATAAAACTGGTAGAGAGATATCGCATCTCATCCTTGTTAAAGTCAATTCCTTGTTAAAACGAGATGTATGTAGATATTTATTATAACTTACCATCAAGTTTCTTATATAATATAAATGGTGACAAATGAGCACAAACTCCACATCATGGCAAGTGATGATTACGCTTCATGACATCTACATCTACCCTCAACAAAGATTCAAATTACACATGCGTGTCACCCATAAGAACTGAGATATATGGAGTGTGAACAGTTCCCGTCCTGGCTTCGGGATCGACCATACATGAGCATCTAGAATCTTTGAGGATGCATGGGATATGGTATTGGTTAAGACCTAGTCTTAATGCAGTACCATATCCCCTCGGGGGAAGTGTGTCATTTTTCCCCCTTTAGTGTCATTCTCCAAGCGTATGTGCAGTAATTTCCGAGCTTGCTAGTCTAATTATATCATACCTTTACTGATGCTTCAGGAATTTTTCCCACATTTTAACCCACTATGAGATATAAAGTTTTTTTTTTATAGAATAGGTGGCAAACAACCAAGCAGCTCACCTGATGTTAAGTGATAACCGTGGCCCATAGACATCAGCAACACCAGCGGATTCGCAGTTGCTTTTATGATGCGTTTAATGATACAGACAGGGCAGTATAATTCAACATATAGTTATAACGTTTTACGCAAAATTTTCTGTCATGCACAACTACTCTCTGGAATCAACTGTACCCGGCGGTATTTCCCAAGCGATTACGACTTATAGATGATCAAGAAAAAGGACTACACTTTTCTTAAATCCCGGCAGTGTATCCGTGATTCCACGGGAATGTTCATTGGGCAGTGGTGATCACTTACCTTCAGATCAGATCAGATGCTTGCTCGTTTACCACCTATTCTATAAACAAAAACTCATGGTCTATCACCACTGAGGAGTTGGATTGACTCGTTATCATTTTCCTTAGATCCCTAAACTCACCTTTCAAAACGCAGCAGCGGTTTACTGCTATTTCATTAGTATTCTGTGTAGGCGTGGCGTCCCTCCTGCCGAACCCATTCATTTTTTAACGGAATTTCTTTATTTTCAGGAAGAAACAAGCCCATTGAAATGTTTACTCTTAGCAGAATATCTGGTTTTTGGTGTCTCGCAGCTATTATTCTACTGTTGGCATAGCAATGAAGTTACATTTGCTGTTAGTATTCAATGACATTATATAAATAGACAACATTATAGATATGTATGGTATGTTATTTTTTTTGTAGATTATTTTTAATTCATTATTATCATATATATATATATATATATATAATATTTTCTCTTATTTTATTTACTATTTAGGCACTACACACCTACCACGATGTCTCTCCACGCCACGGGTTGCTTAGTAGAGAATGCCTTACGGCATTAAATCCACCCTTTATATCCCTTTTTGTAAGGGATGAACAATAAGTTTAAATAAATAAATAAAACATTACATACATATTTGGTGGCTAATTACTAAATCTCAAGACATGTTCCGACAACATCTTTAATTTACAATAAAATGTTGCGCACAAGCAAATGTCTTACATATATATCAGCGAAAGAAATAAAACGTTCCACGCCCATTATGTGATTTCTATTTCTTAAAAAAGAATTAAGTATTTAATATCAGTATTATTTTTTACTATCCATACCCCCATTTCGGAATGTGGGAACTCCCTCGGACTAACAGCGGCCCGATAGAAAATATAGAGAAGTTTTCAGATTATACTTAAAACGTTATATTTCTTTGGCATAGATGTAAGTCTTTTGCTAATGTGCATATATATATTATATATATTTACGATTTACAAACACGGAAGTGACAGTGAATGCGTATGGGCAAATCGCTCTCCACGTCTTTTGTGGTCTCGTCGTCTTGCTGTCATGGCGACTAACTCTGCTTTCATCTGAGAAGAGAACAGAGCTCCACTGTTCGTCCATCCTGTACACGTGTTCTCTTGTGAAACGTAGTTGGGCTGCTCGGCTGGGGTCAACTTAGGGCCATTAGCCGGCCTTTTTGGAGTCAGGTTAGCCGTATTTAGTCATATTCTGACAGTCCAGCCAGTAATCTCACGTTTGCTGAGCTCCTGTTGGACTTGAATACTAGAAGGGCCTGATTTCTGAACGAAATACTGACGATGAATAAAAGGTCATGCCTCTCTGATATTTACCTTATTCTACCAGATCTTCTTCTTCAGTTAAAGTGACCAGTCTCCTGTTATCCCAAGTAAACTCTGTACACAGCAGACTGGCTCGTAAACGGTAACGTAAACGGTGGCTTTGCCCTTGTTCCGATAGGGCAACCGCTTGAGCCACTATTTCAAATGTGTCCATTTTTAGGCAATGTTTGTGTTTAATAATAAGGAATATGTATGTATACTGGTTGACGTTTGAGGACTAACTGATAGGTCTGGTAAATGAACTTTTATAGGACATTACAATCCCTTATTAGCACTATTGTAAACAGGCGCCAAAATGGAGATTAGCAATAACAGCATGTTTTTGGTTCGTATTCTTGGGAAAGGTAAAATTTGTTTACATTATTTAGAAGCCAAAACATAAAGCTTTTATAATTCTAAAAGAAAATTGTACTATAATACAGAGCTCAGTTATTTATATAATGACGTTCAACCTCGTGCATGACGCTTGAGGCGAACTTTTTGCTCCCGAGTGTACTACACTCCAAGCTATAGGGTGACTGGTAGAGAATATTTAAAGCTCAAGGTAGTTTTGAGGGTTGTCTAAAATAGCTTTAAGGGGAACAAGCTTTTTTTTAGAAGTGTGGACAATAAAGTTTAAATAATTAAATAAACGTTATATTTAATAAATATTACAATAACAAAACTTTATATTCTATTTCGATTCGATGAAAAATCTTTCACTGGGACTGATAATGTCGTTCTTTTCAGAGCAAAGATTTATTGCTGGGTCCGTATGAAAGCCGCTGGTGGTCGAGTAGCGTTCGTCGACAGAAAGAAATCTGCATGTTAACCCACCAATTTCGAGGGTCGATAGTATTTACAGCCGGCCCGTTTACCCATCTTACTGTTGCCACGTTCATAAACGTAAGCCATTTTAAAGGTTAATTTCTTTTATCGTAATAAACATTACACAGTAGTGGAATAATATTTACTACCTAAGCCCATTACTAGTTCACTGCCTAAACTAAGCGTACCGACTGCTATAGCGTAATAGTAGTAGTAGTACGTATAGCGTGCTGTCTAGTGATAACTTCAATAGAGTTTTCAAAAAAAAGACTTCTTTAAATAAATATATGATATAACAGTAAATATGAACTGCTGCTATTTTCTAGCTAACCTGACTTACACCGGGGAAGGACGATCACCTTACTAGCGTGAAATAGAAACAAAATGCTGATGTTTTCTTTCATGGGCGTAGGGAAATGGGGTTCCAGTTACTGGTAACTAGGCATTTCATGTTAAGCCTCAATTTTAATAGATTTAAGATGCACATTATCTTAAATCGTTTCGGATCGAAGTAGGTTCTTATGGTCACCACTTACCTACACGTGATGTCTGCTTTGTCTCCTTAGTTAAAAAAAATGATTAACGACTGCAAATTTATAACTATCAAACTATTTGAGCATATAATTGATATGAATTCAATAATTTTAAATACACAAATAAATTTCAATCCAAAATGTGTGGTTATTATGGTCATCAAAATCTAAGGCCATAATTTCTCTACGTTCATCTTTTTTTTATTACATTTAGAGTAAGAAACGAGCACATAGTTCGCCTGATGGTAAGTGATTCCTGCGGCCCATGACTTCTACGAAGATGCGTTGTCTCCCTTGAGGACTGAAATTGAATGCCTCGTCATCGGTAATACAGGTCTCAGAATCCCTACACTCACAAGACGCAGAACACAGCAGCGTTATACTGCTATTTTACGCTGGTATTCTGTGAGAGCGTGTTTCTACCCCAGTCGAGCTGATCTGTTCATTCTGTAGTTAGAAACAAACCGCAGTATAGCTGTACCACTGTCAAATTTTTCATTTATTATATTTTCAGATCCTTAAAGGGGCTTATAGTTATTATACGATTCTCAAGCAGTCGAAACATGAATAAATCTCATCTGAAACTCTAATTTAAGAAGTCTGCTATTGATTATTTTCTTTTTTTAAACATTCATCAGTAAATGTACTATTTATAAACATTCAACTACTTTAAATTTCAACGCTTGATTTAAGATTCTGCTTTATTCCTTGCTATTTATTTACTAATTATTTTTAAATTTTAAAATATTTTTCAACTACCCATATTATCACATCTTATATATCATATAATAATATATAAAAATATATAAATATAATGAAGATACCAATTATTTTTCTTCCTGGATTTATCTTAATACTGGCTACCACTTACTATACATGTAAATAGGAGGCTGTTAATTGTTCTATCGCTGATAAAATGAAAAAACAGGCTTAAGATTCATTAATCAGGCTTACAAATTGATTGAATTTTTAAATAAAAACGAAATAGGTACAGGAAAATGTACAATGACGCACAAAATCAATTTGCATGGAAAATAAAAGAATTTTATATAGGTTTACACAACTACTTTAATAATTTTTCTTTGTTTTTTTTGTTTGTAAAACATTTTTTATAATATGTTTAGTGAGTCTAATGAGCAAATAGAACTGCGAAAGGAATATTTTCCAGTAGTAGTCTTTCCATCCGATAATTATGTGGGTGTCTTCAAGAGAAGAGGAATGAGTATTTGAGCTAGTGCCCAATACCAACGCTTACGCAACTACTTAAGAGATTGTAGCACTGGCTACTATAAATTAAAAAAGTAATATCACCTCATAGTAAATAATTCCTATGGCATCAAAATGTCTCATTCATCTTCGTTAAGGAATTGTAATGAAGATACGTTATTATCCCTGATGGCTAGAATGCCTTTTCACCAGTACTTCTAGTATTTCGGTGACCGCACACATTCGACATGGCTAAGTTAAAAGACATTTATTTTACAAATTAACATTGTAAAGTTCTCCTTTCTGTTAATTTTAGTATTTTGTCATTACATCAGCATATTGGTATTTTTTTTTTTTTTTTTTTTCGGGCTGAAGGCCACTGTTAGCCCGAGGGCTTTTACAGTTTCACCGGGTTGAGAGGTGACCGAGCGCTAATGGCACTCAGTCGAGACCTCTATATATAGGTAACCAGCACAAGGGCTCCCGGAGAACCTCGGCAGACCGTTACCTTGTTTCGCGAGAGCGTCTGACTCGAGGGTGCCCGAGGGCCGAACCTCGGCTCGGTCAGTTGCTTCTGACAGAGGATTCTTTAAATTCGCTATGATTATTAGCTATCTGTACCACCACTTCGGAATGCGTGGGCGCTGGAGAAGAAGTGGCGCAAGAAACTCCAGCGACGCTTCTATCTGTATGGACTGGAGAGAACCGCCCAGTGACATGGCGGTATCGCGAATATCCTTGTTTGTGACGCCCTCGCCGTCGGCGGTGGCGATGTGAGGGTGCAATGTACGTGTGTTGTGTTTTATGAAGGGCTTGGGCCCTGGTAGTCACGTCGTCGGGGTCATCGAGAGCGTGCCTCGGTCTCCTTCGGACGCGGGTGAATCTGTGATTCGCGATGGGATTGTAAGTGGCGGCACTTACAATCAAGGGGTTAGAGTGTGTGACGGCAGAGTCGAAATATCGGCGGGAAGCCTGCTTCAGGTACTGAGCTATGGTCGGCAGCTCAAGATCTATGTGTAGATTTTCATTACGCAAGAACCACGGTGCACCGGTGGCCTTGCGCATGAAACGATTTTGTATTACCTGAAGTCGGTGAATGTGACGCGGGGAAGCATGCGCAAAGACGGGGCTTGCGTATGTCATTATGGGTCGGATGCACGCTTTGTATAGTGTAATTTTATTACGCAGGGACATTTTGCTATTTTTATTGAGTAACGGGTGCAAACGACCTAGGACGAACGCTGCTCGATTCCGTACGCGGTTTACATGCGGACCGAAGGTGAGTCTTTCATCTAAAGTAACGCCTAAGTATTTGACTGTCTGTTCCCAGAGTTGGACGATCAAATAACTCTATAGTTGGGAGATGCGGCGTTTTGTTGCGCCGAGAGAAGTACATGGCTGCACTTTTGGTGGGGTTAACCTCGATCCTCCATTTCCGAAACCATTTCCCTAAGGTGTTGGCTGCAGATTGGAGGCGTCTACAAATAGCGTCTGGTTTGAACCCAGACACATAGAGGCCGGTGTCATCGGCGAAAAGGGCTAGCTCTACACCGCGAGTGCGCGGTAAGAGCGTCGATATAAACATGTGTTGAACAGCATATTGGATTACTTAAAAAAATTAAGAGGTTTTTAAAAACCTCAATATTGCTGCAGTTTGGAATGAATATATTTTATTCAGAAGGAGACATCTTGGAACATACAAATTTGATAAAGAACTAATAATTGATTTCAAATATACAAAATATCAAACAGAGTCAACATAATTAATATTTGTGCAATTAATTAATTTATGTATGCAGCAATCGTATTTTAAGAGACAAGTCTCTAAGTACGAGTTGATGCCCAAAACATAAGAAATAAAACCATCAAGTAGACATCATGCTTATGCAAGAGTCAGCTCTCAAGCCAAGCATGCGCGATCCTAAGGTGGCAAACTACAGGTTAGTTAGAAATGACTACCCTGCCAAGAGAGGCGGTGGCACACTAATATATTTCAAATCATCGTTGCACTGACCGATGATAGAAACCCCCCCTTGCTTAATATGACTTGCTATGACAGGAAAAGGCTATTATTATAGCCTCAGTATATCTCCCTCCTTCTAAAGCAATTTTGAAGGACGATATCGAGGCACACCTGAGCATGGGTGACTCAGTGATCTTAGCATCCCGTGTCACTAATACAAACGGTCGTAGGTTATTTAGATTAAATTTATCAAAGACAATCAACTTCAATATAGTGGGTCCTCTGGAATATACAAGAGTACCAAACGGGATACCTAATAAAGTAATAAAATCCCTCCCTAGTCACTTGATAAGCCATTGTGTGGCCATGTGACCATTTTTAATGTCTTCCTCTCCAGCTGGTCCTTTCCGCACATCTGGAAGGAGGCCAAGGCATAACGATACGGAAACTAGGTTAAGCTAGTAACCTACCATCTAGCTACAGACCTATCAGTCTCCTCAGTTCGCTGGGGATGATTTATGAGAGGCTGATACTAGCTAGATTACATAAATCTATAGAGGAGATGCATATTCTGCCCGATGAGCAGTTTGGGTTCAGAGCTAAACACTTAGCTCCCTCTCAAGTTCTTCGGTTAGTGGACTACATCTTTAAACATAAAAATAGAGAATAAACGAAAAATAAAAGTTGTTGGGTGTGCTGCTCTTTGACGTAGCGAAGGCATTTTACAAACTCTGGCACGAGCGCTTAGTTTATAATCTCTACTCAATTGGAGTGACCATCCTACGTACTTGTCGAACCGCAGCTTTCGCTACTGTATTGAGGGCACCTTTTCGTCCTCTAGGGCTATTGTAGCTGGAAACCCCCAGGGCTCGGTTGTTTCCCCTACTCTTTTCGCACTTTATGTTAGTGACAGCCCCCGTACGATAGTTGTCGAATTAGAACAGTATGCCATGACACCGCTCACGTCTCCAGTCCTCAGTCAACGCACTAGGCGATTGGTTCAGGAAATGGAGAATAGAAGTGAACCCAGAGAAGAGTAAAGCAATGATCTGCGCGTGTCAATGGAGTCTTGTACATAGGAAATTGATTGTAAGCAAATTTCCTAAGATCACGCTGTTTAAAACGGCTATCTCGTGGCCTAACCACATAAAATATTTAGGAGTTACTCTAGACTGTAACTTATCATTTTCACAACATCTGAAAAATGTTAGAGCAAGGGCGTCTTTATAGCATCTTACAAAAACGCAACAAAATGCCCTTAAGATGTAAGTTGCTAATCAATAAAACTTGCACACGACTTGTAATGTCGTATACAAGCATCGCATTCGCACACATCCCGGAAGCCAGACTAAAGCGCTGGTGGTAGCAACAGGTGACTACACCCCCGTGTGGGACACCCCTCCAAGTAGAAGACGTCCAAAGTACGCTGCTATAGCGCCTGATGATAACCTGACGACAAACATTAATTTTGACACTGTCACAGTCCCGTCCGCACCGAGCGGCAGGGGCTTTACCGCGGACCGACCAACGTCACTGACGCGCACACAATCCATACATACACATATTGTAAATTCTGACACTCTACACGCGCTTGCTGGTTAGCGCGACGTCATCTTCCTCGCTCAGCGGCTTACACGCGATTTAATCGTGTTCAAGGTCGCTTCTAAAGTCAACCTGTCCTCCCTTTAGATTGCAATCCGAGTCGAGGTTTCGTACCTCCTTATGAGGGGCCCTCGGATCGTATTATCGCCTCCCTCTGTCGTCGCCGACGTTTTTCGTCCACAGGGGTTGGAGTGCAGCGGTGGTGCAGCAGCAGTTTCCTCGCAGCATCGTCGTTATCTCCTTACTCAGCGGGCCTCCCGCTCGCGAGTAAGGAGATCTGGATCAACAGCAATACTCACACACAAAAAGAATTAAAATTATTTAAATAAAACATATACAATTTATTGATTCCGGAAATGAAAGATTTCTAGAGATTGAACACCGACATATTATAACGAAAGAAGAAAGGGAACTTGTGAGGTCCCTCCGGCCAAACCTGACAACATTGAACGCAAATGAACTCCTGCAACTTCAAAATGTATACAAATATATATATATATATGTACGTAATGCCTTGCAAATAAATAAAAAATATTAAATTAAATATATCTACCAAACATAATTAGCGTGATAAAACCTATGGTTATTTTATTTATATATGTTATATGTATATAATATTAATCTATATATGCATGTATTATTGTTTACTTATATATTTTTTATTACATATTCTTAGTCTTTTCTTTTTATTAATGAGTTTATTGCTACATTTACCAAAATCTCACCACACCTTGGGTTGGTTGGTAAAGAATTCCTTTGGCATTCAGTTTACCCTTTTTCAGTGGAGTGGTAATATTTATAATGATGAAAATGATACCAATCTAGGAAGTAGGCTAACGTATATTATTTTATTTAGTATATAAATATAATTAAATTATAACTTTAATTAATACTAATTATTATAATTGCCCTTATTCGATTGTAATAATCATTAACATCAAAAAAAAGGTGATATATCTTTTTTATTTTATTACATTGAGAGTAACAAACGAGCACACAGTTAACCTGCTGACAAGTAACTCCTGCTACCCATAACATCTACATTCATCCTTGAAAAGGAATCATAATGCCTGGCATATGCAATAATGCATTCACCATTGAGGACTGAGATGGAACGCCTCGTCACCAGTAATATAGGTCTCCAGATCCCTACACTCACCAGAAGAAAGACAGCAGTATTATGCTGCTATTTCAAGCTGGTATTCTCTGAGAGGGTGGTCTTTCTACGTTTTTACCACCACGTTCATTCTGAAAATTCTCTTTATTGCATTCATTTGTAAGTTGTCAACCACGTAGGTTATATTTCTGAGGTCTTTGTTCCGAGTACCATATAAAGCTTTATATATATTTATATAGTTGTGCCTATAAAATACAATATTTGTGTATCATGCGGGTTTTCGGGTTTGGATGTGCTGTGCTTACATAGGGCACATGTTCCTGACACTGCATCAGAGCCATCCTCCGATCTTATGGACATGCATTACTACGGAATAGAGAAGGGGACAACGGGTACTGTAAGTATGTCAATAACTAGAAAATATCGCCGTGGTCGAAATTGAATAGTAGGACAACATTTATATGTACATATATATACAGAAATACTTTTGAAATAGTACATGAATCTTAAAGTGAATTGCTTTCACCTTCTTCGTTTCAACCTAATGTTCTAAAAGATTTTTTTTGACATCAAACATTTTTGGGCATTATATATTCTGTGTATATGTTAACTTTTATCTATTATAGAACATTTAGACTGGCAGTTCCTTAGAAGGGCTCGCTTTATATTTTTTCCCTTATGCCAAATTTACAGGATGATAGACATTTATAAAAGTTTTATCTGTGTGTTTAGTAAGAAAGTGACATGCTTACATTATATATTTCGTAAACCTGGAATATTTTCATCAACAAAAACTAAAACCATTCCATCAATAAAGCAAAATATAAAGATTTCCGAATTTTCTAATGATATCTGCCATTAGAAGTGTCTACTTTTTTTAATTTTTAATTTTAAAACTTTAGTGTCAGACTCCATTCGTTTTCCTGATTTTTTTCTATTTCAGTAAACTGTAACACTCGTATATACCTACGTACCTAAATATTTAGTGTCATTGATCTAACAATGGAATATCGGTATATTAGATTTTAATCTCTGTAATGACTATCTAATTGTTCATTTCTTATGATTGATTAGTCGGTTTAGCTAGTTATTTACACTAATTGAATAATGGCGTGTGATTGCTGAGTAAGAAAAACTGCTTCCCTGTTTATTTCCGGTATTTACCGTGGAAACTACTAATAAAATCAAAGGAGAGATCTCGTGTTTTTATTTTTGAGTATTAAGTAATACTATATCGGATGGTAATCTACAATTGTGTGATCGAGTAAAAGTGGATTATCCGCAAGATCTAATAATGACTTATTCATATAATTATCTTAGGTTTATTAAATTAAAAAAAAACCCTTAGGTAATTATGATTCCGTATCAAGGATGAATATAGATGTTACGGGTGGTAAGAATCATTTACTATCAGGTGAACTGTGTTGCTGTAAATACATTAAAAAAAACTTTACCAAATTGTAGTGTATTCAAATATAGCGAGTACTTTATACTTAATTAATATTGTCGTTGCCTCGGGTGCAACCGTCGTTCGGTATAAATACTGGTCCTAACAGGTGGGCGCAGGCAAATTCTATAACCAGCTCACGGACCCTCAGTTCCATGAGCCCTGTGACACAATCACAAAACCATTTTGAAACCTACATCCACCGAACCGTTGAAGACAGTAGACCAATGGCAGTATCATTAGAAAAAAATATGGAGGCATCAAAGCAAGATACAGAAATTTTTAAAGTCCATTTATAATAACAAATAGGATGAGGAAGAAAGCATTTGCTGGAGCCTCAACCTAGCAGTGATTAAATATTTGTGATTGTCGATTACTTCAGATATAAGAGAGGTTAAAATTACTAGTAAATTCACCAGTACAAGTATAATAGAAAATCTCGAAAGTGATTTTTTAGCAGACTCGATAGGTAATTCGATGACCATAACAGTTGATAATTGAAGACAATTCTGTTGCGAAGAGTTTAGAAAACAAAACGGGAGAAGTTGAACGTCAAAACTAAGATATTTTAAAGCAACTAAAAATAAACCGGGTAGAAAAAAAAGATGGCAGGACGCTCTGCAGGTGTATTTAGTTATGTATAATAGTACCCCTCACGGTATGACGGGAAAAATACCAGCTGAACTATTTTTTTAAACGTCGGTATCCTGACAATATACCTATGGCGGAAGATTTTACTCAAACACAAAAATTGATGATTCGGACGCAAGAGATCGTGACCGAGAAAAGAAAGTAATTGGAAAAGAATATACAGACAAAAAGATAGAAGAAAGAAGAGAAAAATAGAAGATCGAGATTGTCTATTAGTATCTGGGCATAAATTTTACGTGAAAAATATGATTAAATAATCCAACTTACCTTAAATGCTTGTGCTAGGAATTAGCTCACCATAATAATCGTGTACTAGATTCAAGTTTCACGACATAAAGTCAGTAGACACAAAAGCAGACGGTGCCCTAAACCATTAGGCAATTGACGCTTATAATTTTTTTATACATATAAAAGCTTTTCGAAAAGAAAGAACGCTAATATTGTAAATATATATGTAGATTAAAAGCGTGGGACTAAGAGAATAATGAAAAACAATTTGGAAAATCAAAAGATGGCGAAAACATTACAATGCGTAATATGAAAGAAGCAGGAGTGAATGTAAAATTGACGTGTTTTCACACCGAAACAAATTTTTTGTCAAACGGAGTTAATAACAACGAGTAACCAAGCATTACATGTTTAGTTCTCAGGGCTACAGTACCTTTGCCATCAAGTGAATTGTTTATTTATCACCGTGGTTGTTACAAGTATCTAAAATGAAAAAAAATTAAATTTGATCCTCATAATATTAGGGTTTTCACTTCACTTATTGATAAAAATCAGTCGCTACCCATTGCATATGTATATACATCTGAAGCGCTATCTTACAGTTTTCATCAAGTTTCAATCAGTAAACTTAAGTGCTATGACCAAATGTTTACATAAACAACTTAAGATGAGAAATTGATTTCATAAATCACGTATAGTCCTGAGACAATTCAATTTAACATCTACAACAGCCGATGAGTCTTCATTACAGTATGAGTCGACCCCAATATTTGTGCAGGATATCAAAGGCACTACATTCCCTTCCTTGTAATATTTTTCGTGTTCTGTATTTTTTTTAAAAAAAATGATATATTTTTTTCTTTTTTTATATGATTTGCTTATACTTCTAATCAGCTAGACAAATTATTGAAATTAATGTTTTTACATATAAGGATTATTTTATAATTGTATGTATTCATCTTATCTCCTTCACTTCCATTGTCCGATTCATTAAATCCCTGTTTCATCTTATTTTCTTTCGTCTTCATGCCCCATAATCTTCGATTGACCTTCAACCTTTTTTTAAATTAACAACCTTTCTCCTTGATACTTTACCAGTTAAATCATTATGAACATTTATATCTCCAACACATTTTTCACTGTATGCATGGTTGGGTCATAATTTAGGGTTAGTTTATCTTTAAGGTAAGTTGGATTATTTAAAGTAAGTTGGATTATATAAGGTAAGTTGGATTATTTAACGGAAAAGTTAGTTATATAAATAGCATTGCTAGTATTATTTAAAAAATATATCGATCAATGTACGCTTTAATGAAATTGAAAATCCAAAATGTATTCCGAATGGTATCTGTGACATTTAACATATTACTGAACCGTTTTCCATCTACCGTCCACAGAAATTTCATCTCATATTAGTACGAATTTCGGTGTAGCTTTTGTGTAAAATATTTTTTATATTATTATATATATAGGGTGGGGAAAAAAATAAGAACACTTATAACAAACGCTAAGCTCTCTATGTTGTCATTGGCTTTGTAACAAAAATAGCTCTTTTGTGCCCAAAAATGAGACTTTACTTCTAATTTTGTTAAAGAATTGACATATTTATTGCATATATGCATTATACACTTCCTTCACTTTATTTCTAACTATGTTAGCGTCATGAATGGAAACCTTCACAGAATATCAAAGTAAAATAGCAACTAAACACTGTGTGTATCGTATGGTGAGTGAGAAGGGGACCGGGTATTACATCTCACTTCTCAGGGTTAGTGACGTGTGCATCTTGAAATTTATTTGAGGATAGATATAGATGTCATGGGTTATAATCATTACATACCATCGGGTGAACTGTGTACTCGTATATCATCTTTTTCTTTTATGGATTAGATGGAAAACAGGCAATCATTTCACCAGGTTGTAAGTGATTAAAACCACCCAACAACATCCATCATACCAGATGAGTTGTATATGCACAGACAGCGTGACCATGAAAGGTGAAGGCTCTTTTCTTAAACATCGCTGATTCTACAGAGTATATGCGCGTGACAGAAACTTTGGCGTAAATTGCACAGTGTCGACTTATCAACCACCGAGGTGATGGGGATGAAATTTTGAAAATCTCGTGAATTGTGATGTTTAAAGTCAGTGGCTCGAATTAATCCAAACAACTTCTCGGAACATTCCCCATGGTTAATACGGTTAAAAATGTATAGAGATACAACATCTCTTCGCAATGTCTATAAATGAAACCGTTCGGAAAGTACCTAATTATGAACGAAGAGAGTTAGTTAAACAGAAGGAGGTAGGGGGTGCCCAGCCCAGAGATGAGAAACTTTAATTTTATAATATTGTCAGTGTAGTTGTCAGTTGTGTAGATGAAGTTCAGTTTTGTATCTTTGTATCTACGTTAATTCTGAATAATTAATCATACATATTATATTCAAAATATTGTAACTATATCCCTCTATTATTCTCCGGACACTATTATGTAGGTTTGATTGTAATTACCTAACCCCCACACCAAAACCCGCAAAACTAAGCAGTATTAAGATATAAACTGGAACATTTCAAAATTTTACCGTCTTTTTACTTCAACCCAACTTCAAAAGGATTGCTTAACATCCAATATTCTTAGCATTACATATTCCCTGTATACGTTACATTAAATTTGTCTCCTTACGTTCTATACTGACAGTTCCGTAGACGTGCTCAAATTACGTTTTATGTGGTTTTAGCGACGTAATGTTTTATCTAAAATGTAACGACACAAAAAGTTATGAATTTAGTTACATGTTATGCTAGAATAGCGAAACGTTTTAGGGTACGGTCTGCGATATCTGACGGCAAATCCACCATTCGGGTATTGTCATGACCAATTGTCTAGCACAAGCACTAATAGCGTCGGTAGCTTTTTTTAAATAAGTTTTTAGTAATAAAGTTATAAGTAACCTCACAGAAAGTTCACAAACAAACATTTTATTACTGGTAGAGCTACACTGCAGTTTGTTGCAGAATGAATGGGTCAGTTCGATCTGGGTCACACGCCACGCCCTCACAGAATACCAGCGTTAAATAGCAGCATAACGTTACTACGTGTCGTCTGGTGAGTGTAGGGATCTCGAGAGCTCTATAACTTAAATACTGGTGACGAGGCATTCCATCTCATTCCTAAAGGGTTACAACGCGTCTGCATTATGATTCCATTTTAAAGATGAATGCAGATGTCATGGGCCGCAGGAATTATATGCCATTTGATTCACCTGAACTGTATGCTCGTTTGTTACTCTCAATGTAATGAAATACAAAAAAGCTGGTATCTTGTTCAAATTTCAAACTGAGTAATCACCAAACCAAGTTAATATTTTATAATTATATACCTAATTTTATCTATATATTAAAAAAATATAGATAAATCGATCAACTACGAGTCACGCCTGCACTAAAACGATAGAATATTATAATACTAAATTATGTGATATTTATTTATTGAATTATGTACATAACACAGGCCTCCTGAGTATTTTTTTTTTAATTGAATTATTAATAAATACTTATTCATTACTCGTTAATATTTCATTGACGGTAGCAACTGGTGAGAAATATTGACCTGATTAGGTAACGGTTTGAATAGAGTGTAATTAGTCTAATTTCAATATATTCATAAATTGACAGACGTATAATTAAAAACAAAATGGATAGAATGTACAGAATATTGAAATTATAATCTATATAACTTACATATGTATCGTAACCAAGACATTTATTTATAATATTAGGGGTTCTCCAAGCACACAGATCACGTGTTGGTTGAAGTAAAGACATCTTCAAAGATTAAAATAAGATACCCAGGCCTTGTCAGCCATCGATATAACTTATCACTTCGAGGAACATTTTCATCGGAACATCTAAGTGATGACCTATGAAAAAGAAAAAAAAGTTAATTAATTTATTTAAACAAAAAATTGGAACACAAATATCAACATAAATATTCCTTCACAAATAGTGAATTAAAAATCTTTAGCACAATTTGGTATTTATAAAAAAGAAAAGCAGTTACTCTTAACCCTTATAAGCAACGGATTGTTTTATAAAGTTAATCGACCATTCATTGCTTAATTAAAGGGGTGATTAATATTTCATTGACGGTAGCAACTGGTGAGAAATATTGACCTGATTAGCTAACGGTTTGAATAGAGTGTAATTAGTCTAATTTCAATATATTCATAAATTGACAGACGTATAATTAAAAACAAAATGGATAGAATGTACAGAATATTGAAATTATAATCTATATAACTTACATATGTATCGTGGCCAAGACATTTATTTATAATATTAGGGGTTCTCCAAGCACACAGATCACGTGTTGGTTGAAGTAAAGATATCTTCAAAGATTAAAATAAGATACCCAGGCCTTGTCAGCCATCGGTATAACTTATCACTTCGAGGAACATTTTCATCGGAACATCTAAGTGATGACCTATGACAAAGAAAAAAAAGTTAATTAATTTATTTAAACAAAAAATTGGAACACAAATATCAACATAAATATTCCTTCACAAAGAGTGAATTAAAAATCTTTAGCGCAATTTAGTATTTATAAAAAAGAAAAGCAGTTACTCTTAACCCTTATAAGCAACGGATTGTTTTATAAAGTTAATCGACCATTCATTGCTTAATTAAAGGGGTGATTAATATTTCGTCATGACCTATTCATTAGTGAATGAATAGCATCTCTTAGGCAGACCATTGAGTGGTGACCTAAATAATATTTACTGTCAAAATATTATGCCATTAGCCTCTCCTACAGAGTGCAAGTTTTTATTTATAATTTCATTAGTTAGGTTTGGCAAACGAGCACACAATTCTGCTGATGGTAAATGATGACAGGCTAAACGCAGAATCAAGGATCATTTTTAGATTGTGGCGTGTGACCGTGGGGCAGATCCGATTACTGACTCGATTTCAGGTATTCCAACCGTACACTTACTATATGAAACACAACAACTACCTAGTTTCTATCTGCAACTGATTTGCTCGACCGAGAAAAGACGCTACTGTCATCAGAATGGGGACCCGATTACTAATAACGATGCATTCCATCTCAGTCCTAGGGGATGTCTATGTCTTGGATCTTTGTTATGTTTGGATGCAGATCTCTAGGGGCCGCAGTCATTACAAACTCAGATTAACTGTGTGCTCATTTTGTATTCTTTATATTCTATACAAAAGAAAACTTGGTATAAAAAGATTTATCTTCGCAGATGAAATAGCGAAATATACATCGTCAATATTCTTTTTGTGTCTCGTGTAATGTTTATCTACACGTTTCTTAATTGACTTGAAAGTTCCTTACCAGAAAAAACTGTAGTACTTTAGACATGACAAATATACTTGAAAATTTTCTTACAATTATGGAGCCACGTCAAAGCTTTTTTCTCACTGCAGTATGCACGACCCACGTTTCGAAGTCCACAAAGCTGAAGTAACAATGGGCTGGCCACATAAGAGTATATCGTATAACCGATAACCGATAACTGACTTAATAGAGCGACGAGTAAATATAACGGTACGCAAGTTTGCGGTATGTCGATGGATGCTTATGGCATAGAATCGTACTTTAATCGTACGTTGTGGCAGCCTATGGGGGAGGCCTATCTCTAAAAATCGCTTAGGCAGACTATTAAGTGGTGGTGACCTAAATAATATTAACTGTCAAAATATTATGCCATTAGCCTCTCCTACACAGTGCAAGTTTTTATTTAATAGTCCACTGCTAACAGTGGACTATTAAAAGGCTGTAATGATAATGATGACGATAAAGTCCTACAAATCATAATTGGGCTACATGCTATGCTCCCATATCCTCTCTAGAAAAGAGTCCAGTGTCCAGTAGTGGGATATGTTAAGATATGGGTTACTTTACCGTTTTTATAATATCTATTTTTTTAAAAAAATTACTTACCGACCATTTAACTAATATTTAAACCTTTCTAAATCCTCGCGTATAATCCTCCGACTTACTGTGTAATCTCCGTTCTATATAAGACCCGTTTAATTGTGGCTTGATTGAATTGCGTAAGGATTATTTCACTGGCCTTTCTCTAAATCTAGGTCTTACTAATGAAAACCTTAATATTAAAGATTAGAAATTATACACACTTTTGCACTTGCTTTGAAAGTTTTAAAAAAAAAAAAGAGTGGTGGTAGTGTGAAATGAAGTACTTGAAACGGTAATACAGTAAGAACGACAACGCATTCATGACGTGGCGCGCTAGACTTAGTAATGAGCGATGGTCGTGCAATCGTGTTGTCAAAACACTCCTTCTCGTCCTCGAAGCCTGAATCCAGCGATGGGGTGAAAGACTCGCCTACAGCCACACAGGTGATCAATTATTGTTTAAGGCAGAATCGGTGAACTGCGATGGGAATGGCCAAGATTCCGCATCGCACGCGCTTTCGATTTTCCCGCCATGGGAAGTCAAGCAGTGGATCGCTCCCGGGACGTAACAATACCAATACCATCGTAGCTGCTCAGGGATGTCAGTGCTTCCTGGCGCTATCTGGCGTATATGCATGCATGCATGTGTACGTGCTTTTATTCTTGTGTGGTTTAAATTAGGCTTAAGAAGGGAAATTTGAAGAGAACTGCCTAACGAAATTCAGAATAAATTTTATATTCTCTTACAAAACACTTATATTGTATTTTCTACATCACTGTTTCCAAATTAAATGAGATGTATATATACTGAAATTGGAACTGTTTATTTAAGCAAAACCAATTTATACTCGTCGTTTGAACAAAGTTCCCTACAAAACTTAATAGGAGCGAGATATAGCAATCCCAAATATGTTTATAATAAAATGGATTGATATGAACAATAGATTTATAATTACTACGGTCTACTGGTAGTAGTGTTTTGCGAATAGTAGATCCACGTTGCAACTAGTTTCTAGCCTCACATGAAAGAGCTGGCGACTAATGCCAGGAATAACAGCGTAACCTTCTGTATTTCGTATGGTGAGTGTTGGGATCTGAGGACCCAATAAACAATTTAAACCGATTTCAACTTTCAGGGGGTGATGTTTCTTTTGATCTAATTTTTTGAGAAATAATGGGTCACACGTGCGTCACTATGTGCTCGTTTGTAGCAGAAATTCAGCACAAGACTTGAGACCTTGCAGGTTACTTGGTGAATGAAGCTAACAATAACTAAAATCTAAATGTAACATCTAAAGGGATACAACACTAGAAGAAAACTGATGAACAACCTTGTATGAAAATGATTTCATACATAAATACATATATGCATAGTTATTGTCTACGGCGCATTCAAGCTTACCGTAATTGGACGATTCACACGTCCCGTTTATAGAAAGCCTTGTTTGTAAATTCTATTATGATTAAAAATTGTAGTACTGTTAAAATATAATATGTTTTCGCTCAGGATCCAATTTCCTATTGTAATTTTAGTAATCATACGCGTAAAAAGGACCTAAGGAAAAAATTCTATCTAGTTTCTTTAAAAGCGTATACAACTCTTAAGTACATTTGACAGAAGTAAAATTTCTTAACTTTGTAGTTATAGAGACAGTACAAAACAGTCAGGGGTATAACGGCAGAAAGACAATAAAAGTCGCAGAGGAGAACAAAATTTACTCCAGCAACGTATCTAGTATAGTTCCTTCTTTTTCCTTCTATAATACCAAATACCTAGTTTTCGTTCGAAAATGACATATAGAAACGTTGCCCTCATAATGGGCCATAGAATTTGTTAATCTTGATAATTAATAATACAATAACGCATTACAATTATGACAACAACTAATTTACTAAATCTCCTGTATGATTTCTGCACATTTTCCATCAAAATATTTTTATTTGCTTAAGATAAACTTCAAGTTTCCGTTGTGTACATGAATATATAACTGATAATATGGAATTAACTTGAAACTATTTAAGATAACTATTTTAAGATATGACTATATCGGACGGAGAGTAAATTAATTTCGTGAAATATTAATATATTTTTGTGGAAAGTACTCAAGCGTCACGGAATCAAAACAGAATCTCATTTCGGTACTGACTTCAAAGAAATGTACATCAGGTACTTGGTTTTCTCGTGATTTATATTTATTTGTAAGTCCTTTGTCAGGTTTTCTTTGTATTTCACCATATTAAGAATAGAAAGAAACTATAGTATTTGCTTTTATCCTCAATATTGTAGCGCTTGTTAGTTGAAGAACACTTATTTAGTTAGGTACTATCCTCCTCATTTTATTTATTTACTAGATAATCCAACAGCGACTCTCAAAACATATTATAAAACAACTAATTACAATAAATAAGGCCTAATTCAGGATTACACAATTGGTTAGAAGCTATTTATGAATGGTATTTAACTAACAATTTTGTTAGCTTTGTTTATGTGGGTGAGTGAACGTTTGTGTTTGGATTTATTGGTATCTACGTATACTGTTTATATTCCTATTTTTTTTTTAAGGATTTTTTTAGGAATGATATCAAAGTTACTAACATTCCGGTTAACCACTCCATTTAAGCTTAAAGTACGGTTCACGACAATGCTCGAATGGTGGATTCGAACTTACGATCTTAAGCTTCGCAGATTGTACTGAACATTTCAAATTGCTAAATAAGTGCATCTAAGGAATTATGAGTGTAATAAATAAATAAAAATATATTGCTATAAATAATTATTACATCATACATCCATCCAGGTTCATTTTACTATTTTCATTTTAAACTTTCTTGATCACACCTAACAAGAAAGGATACAAAGGATTGACTTAATGCCTTAAGGCATTCTCTACCAGTCAACCCGTGGTGTGGAGAGACATTGTGGTAGGTGTAGTGCCTACATTGTAAATAAGAGAAAAAAATATATATACTATATAACTACTACTTATAATTATATATTAAATTTTATTCATGTTTTAGAGAGTGTTTAAACAGTATATGGAAGATAAATTTAAAATTAAGTAATGTAAGGACTTTGTTCTACTTCAAAATTCGTCGTCTATTGATGAAATCTACAAATCTCCCCGTCAGAGTTTCAAGATGCACATGCGTTATCCCGTCTGATGATCGAGATGAAACCTGTCGTTACCGCTCCCCCATGATCCCTCCACCACACACAACACAGTACATAATAATGCTATTTTGCTAGGTTGTCGTGATCGTTCCCGGTCGATCTGGTCCGTTCATACCGTAAAGTGTAAAGTGGCTCTAGCAACGGTACAACCGATATTACGCAGATTACGATGCCGAAGGATGATGGAGAAGACATTAACGTTCGTCCAGCCCCATGAGGTGGCGATTGTCCATACAGGAACAAAAAGACTAAACTACTAAAATAACTTGTAGGGAGTGAAGAAAGGCACGTGCATAGCCGAGCATTGGACAGACTGCCTACGCTTCGGCCTGTATTACCTGAGTGGAGGGTCAGTTCACAGCTTAAGCTAGCTTGTATAACTTAACCGTTGATAATTAAACATATTTACTGTTTTTAATTAATAACGGTTTGTTTCATTTACTAGCAGCCGTTCCGTTCATTCTCTGACTATATTGTTGTGTTTTAACTGCGAAAATATTTTCATAGCGTAATAACAAGAAAAAAACGTGCCTCGAGGTCTGTTGTACTATTTAAATAACTAGTGAAGGAAAACTACTTAACTTTATCCAGCTGAATATATAACGACATATTATGTTAGATTTGTTGTATGGTATAATATATTTATTATTTATTTATTATATGTATTATTATTTATGTATTTTAATATGCATGTTTGTAAATAAATATAGCCCTGTATTTATTTTTTATAATTTTCCTCTATATTTCTTTATTTCTTTTTTTTTCTTTCGTGAGTACATTATGTTTTTTTCTAGATAATACGTCCAACAGGCATGCTGAAAGAGATTTTTAATGTAAAATAAGCTGCGCCTTTGTACATACTTTTCATATAATAGTTTTCTTATTTAAATATTTTGTGTACATAAAAGTTAAATAAATAAATAATAATAAATAAATAAGAAAGAAAAAACTTATTAAAAAAGTTCATTATTTATCTTCATCTCTTGACATTAGCTTAGCTTCCTAAATTTCCATAAAACCGTTAAAAACCAGTTACATATAAAGACGGATAACATAGCCAATGTATTATTATACTTGTTTTTTTTTGTTAGTATTACTGTTGGTCAGCTCTGGACCTATGTATATGACCTGGTAACCTATGTAATTAGATTCGCGAGCGGGAGGCCCGCTGAGTAGGGAGACAACGACGAAGCTGGCGCGGAGACTGCTGCTGCACCATCGTGGACGAAGAACGTCGAGTCAACAGAGGGGGCAATAATACGATCCGAGGGCCCCTCATAAGGAGGTACGAAAGCTCGACTCGGATCGCTATCTAAATGAATAGTATATATGTGTGTATATATATGTATTCTACATATAGTATTATGATCAATTGCCCATTATTTTTTTAATAGTTACATACACGGTTCACTGTTAAAATCACTTTGTTTAGGAAACTTTATTGTTTGACTAGTTTTCAATATATAAAACTAAACAATTGCTAGCAACAATTTTACAAACAATTTACTTATCAAATAGATATCGAAGTACAGATAGCGTTATGATTTAGAGTACGGTCTGCGAAAGTTAAGGTCGTAGATTCGAATCCGCCAGTCGACTATTGTCATAAACCGTTCGTAGCACAAGCATATTCAGTTTAGTTCGAGTGGTTAACTGGAATGTTATAAATAATAATAAAGTTATAAGCATTCTTCTTTTTCTTCTGCTAGCAGTTTTTTTTTAAATATATAATTGTTTCGTACCGCTGCTAAAAATGAGTCCTTTCCTTTTAATCTTCTAACAATTGGAAGGTGATTTAAATAGAAATGTGTTATTTCGACAGCGGTGGAGACATACTGCAGCTATTAATTTTCTGCCACGCACAACTACTCTGTGGACCGGCTGCCGCCAGCAGTGTTTCCGATACGACTTTCAAGAAAGGATCCTACACCTTTCTTAAAGGCTGGCAATGCATTTGCGTCTCCTCTGGTCCTTTAGATAGCGATCCGAGTCGAGGTTTCGTACCTCCTTATGAGGGGCCCTCGGATCGTATTATCGCCCCCCTGTGTTGTCGTTGACGTTTATCGTTCACAGGAGTCGGAGTGCAGCGGTGATGCAGCAGCAGTCTCCGCGCGAGCTTCGCAGCATCATCTTTGTCTCCTTACTCAGCGGGCCTCCGGGCGAGTCTAATTAGATAAAGCTGTAAAGGTCTCTAGACTAACAGCAATACTCACACACAAAAAATTAAAAAAAGACTCTGGTGTTGCGGATGTTTATGGACGGCGGTGATCACTTACAATCAGGTGATCTACCTCCTCGTTTGCCATCTGTTCTATAAAAAAAATAGTACTAGCTGCAATATGAATGGATAGGAAACACCGTCGCATTGTAACGTCCTGATATAGCAACATAAACTGTACCTTGTATGGATCTGGTGATGGAATTACTAGGCATTTCAGTCCTCAGGGATGGGAAACCATGAGCTACAATCTTCACTTACCGTCAGGTGAACTATATACACGTTTGCCAGACCTAATAATATTGATTATTAATAAATAAATTTCGTTTAAGTTAAGTTCGTTACGAGTTTTCAGTCTGATCCATATTCCAATATTTAACTTTATATTTACTTTTTCTTTTTCTGAAAATAAAACTGATTATTATGACGATTAAATCGATATTTTTCTAATAATACAAATGGCTTTTAAAAGAAACTCACTAAATTTTATTACTTGCGTCGTTACATTATATTTTCGCGGTATCTATAAGAAAGTCTTTGCAGATGTTATATGTTTATGTTAACAGATTTTATTGCCAAAGTATTTTATGAGTAAATACTCTTAAAGGTAATTTAGAAATTATAAATGTAAACATTTCGGTACAACTATATAAGCAAAAGAAAACGCTTTTTATTCAATTAACCTTTTTTGAACTTCTCCAAGTCGAAGTCTCATTAAAAAGAATATAAATCAAGAATTAGTTAATTATTTGGTTACAATTTAACATGAATATTAGCAGATATAATATTTTACAAATATCTAACGTAATAACATAGTAAAAGATAAAAAACTTAATTACATATGAGTAGACTTTTTCAGACAGATTTTACATTACTCGTATCAAATAAATATTACTTAAAAGCCACAAAGCCAAGCGCAGTAGTTATAGCACTGCCTCAGGGTACTTGATACCCAGTTGAGAAACAATATTTTTATATCACCGTAGCGTGTTTTTTTTGGCAGTTTTTGACAATGCATTTGAACCTTGACATGATCTTATTAAGTATGCCTTACATTGAACTAAGGAAAAGGAACGACAAGTGGGTCACAGAAATAATTATGGCACTATAATATACCTTGAGCAGTTATCTCATAATACCCAGAAGATATCACTGTGTGCGATATAGACCAGGAGAACATTATAAAAATCTAAAAATTATAATTTGGCATATTAGATCTATAAAAGTAAGTGGTATTAAACATAAAAACTATTTTTTATGAGCAAGGTATTTTGAGTATTAAGGGTCTGGGATTTAGGTATGGTTATAACGCCATCTACCGTTGGCCTTTTGTAGTTTGAGCCAATTTAGTCGTCTCCTACATTCGAATTTTTTTGTGTTTTCTGCAACTCACTTATCCCTTAAAATCTAAATTGATAAAATAAGACTTGTAAATACAATATATATATATATAGATAATTAATAACATTTAAATTAAGAAAACAACAAGAAATTGCTAAATTTTGAACCATATTTCCACTGCAATATTTTTATTAAAATAGGTTAACTAATATTTAAATCTTTCTCAGTCCTAGCATATAATCCCTTGGCTTACAGTATAATCTTGGTACTCGTGTAAAAGCCGTTTAATTGTAGCTTGATTGAATTGCGCACGGACTCCTTTATTAACCTTTCTCTAAAGCCTGATCTTACAAATGAAAATCTTAATAATAAAGGTAACAATAAAACTATGAATGTTCGATGTATAAAAAACGGCAAATATAAATTTACTAGATCACAGATCACAGAGGTTTAATTAATAAAAACAATGAAGTTCTCTAAAAAGGAATAAAATGGATTTATATTTAAACAGAAGTTGTTAAAACGTTCGTAATTGTCATGGTATATGGGAGCTATATTTAAAATTTACGACTCCTTTCCTGGACATTCAGTTTACATTTTTAATAAACAACTCTAGTAAGAGAACTCCCTTCTCTGCAAGTGCTTTTCGATGTCCACAAAGCTGCACTATAGTAAATATTTAACTCCACTACATCTTATAATAAATTCTTCTAAGACCAATAGTAAGACGTACGTTTTTTTCCCCTTACTATAATTTGGGAGGAAGATTTAGATTGGAAGTTAATTATTGAGTATTGCAATAAATAAATATTTTTCGATTGTTTCAAATGACATCCACAGCTGCTTCGTTTAAAAAGGGAAAGAATATGAATAAACCGTGTTCCACTTACAATGTGGCTTACGTAACCGATTTATGATTAAACTGGCCACATTTAACAACATTTCTTTATTGGTGAGTAGGTACACTACGTACCTCCAAAATGAACATCCACAATTCCAGAGAGGGAGCAGATATGTGGCCTCTTCTCTTGGAGGTCCTTAAGTTATATCGATTCGGATGAACCTCTGGCGATAGCTGATTCCGCACACTAGTCCTGCGAGGTATAAAATTTTGTGCAAAGCGCACAATAGATGGAACGATTGGCAAACACCGGAATAATAATAATAATAAAGTTTATTTGCTGTAATCCTATATACAATTTCAGTTCTGTCGGGCCCCACACTAGGCTGAGCCAGTCCTGTGGGAGGGGACAACTTGTCAATTTCAAGTATTTGCGCTACATTGTAGCAAAGAAGACAATATTACATTAAGGAATAATTGTAAATTAAAAGAAATTAAGACAAAAATTACACTAGAGTTAGAAAATAATCAACGTAACATTAGCCCAAAAAGAATGAAAATAATTAAATAATAAAACAATTTGAATGAAAGAAAAATAAAACTATGCGAGAGTGTATATGTGTGTAGAGTGCGTATGACTTGTGTGTGGGTGTGGGTGAGTATTGAGTGTGTTTAGTTGAGTGAGTGTTTGAAATGATGAGGATGTAATTTTGAAACCTTTCACAGCGTTGTATTTTATATATTGTGTAAATTAACTGGTACTGTACTGTAACTCCATCCATGGAACATTTTTGTAAATACAAAAATAGAGAATAAGAAAATATTTGTAATTTATATACGCGTCTGTGTATGACTAATTTTGAACTTGTATGAGAACCGTGGTGTTGTATCTCTGTGTCTAAGAGCTCGCTTTTAATTCCATGGGGAAGAAAGATTCTCGAGTGGCAACCTAATAATGGCCCTCGCCTTGGACGACTTGGGGTGACCTTATGTAAGTCTGCGGGAAGTCAATACACAGTCTTTATGTTTGGCAGTGGACTAGTGAAAGGCTGAAATGATGATGCCGCAAACCGATCCCCGTTGACGGACCAAGGAAATTGTTATTAAGTGCTACTTCAACACGTATGTCCTTTGGCCATGAGGAGCCCAGTAGTGGGAAGTTGGGATTATATGTACATTTTACTTTACTTTTTAAACGTGGCTGAACTGATTAAACATTAGTATAGTCGTGTCAACATATCCATTTATTTTTGGGTGATGACAGTCTAAAGTATGACAAGTGATTCCTGTGGCATCTAAATTCATCCTTGACAAGGAAGCATAATGCGTTGTCACCTTTGCGCACTGACATGGAATGCCACCAGTAATAAAGGTACCTAACGGACCTAAATACACTGAACAATCTGGTTAAAATTAAAAATATTAAGTTAGTAGATAGAAAACTGGGAGACCATTAGAAATATATAAGTTAAATTGTATAAAACTAAGGAGTTTTTCTATTAGCTCAGAGTTTAAACATCGTAAATCAAGACAGACATCTCGATGGTTGGTTCATCTGGATGGTTTACACGAAATTTTCTGCCACGGTAATCTCTGGAAACAGCTGTCGCCAGCGGTATTTTCGAATCGTTTAGATTTAGGGACCTTCAAGATAAGAGCCTGCACTTTCAGATTAACCATACTTATCCACTGTAGCTAGAAACTATCTTAACTTTGGGTTAAGAAAAGAATATTTATTATAGACAGTTTTATGAAAGGTCATAAATATTATTAGTCAAAGCAACTGACCGAGTCTTCCCGAGAGGTTCGGCCCTCTCGGGTATGCTTTCGCGAAACAGGGTAACCCACTCATAGAGGTTTCGACTGAGCGCAATAAGCGCTTGGTCACCTCTCAACCTGATGAAAATGTAAAAGCCCTAGAGCTACCAGCGGCCAACAGCCCGAAAAAAAAATTTACACAACAACAAAAGCAAAGACTTGCTGATCAATCAAGCATCACCGTATCCGGGTAACATCGCACGAGAACCAGTTACTCATACAATATTCGTATTTGTTTAGTAATCATAGAAAACCGGCTCTCGTTAGACTAGTCAGTAAATGGACAAAATGATATGGAAATTTACATTGTTTTGAAGCAATATTTGATGCTACATAACTATTCTATATTACCATATCAGTATAATAAAATCGTCTTTTGTAATAAGTGTTAGGGTTCGCTAATTTACATTCTTATTTAAATAAATTGCAACGCAAATAGATTAGTTTCCGGGCCAATAACTATTTGATTCGAATATTTTGTACTGGCAACACTTTAGTTTCGTCAGTTGGTCGTTAAAATTATCGAAAAGCTGGTAGGTAGAAAAAGGTCGATAGAACATTCTGACTCGAGCTGTTGGACGAGAAAGTCGTGAGAAAGAATAAAGTTGTGTTCTCCATCATCTGGATTTTCTTCAGTACTACACCTAGGCGTCCTGAAAGTCTAAATTCTGTCTATAGTATCTGTGATTATTATTTAAGTAAATTTGCACTTTGACATTTGACGTGTGGTGAAGTGAGTACTTAACTGCTGAATCGACGATCTTACGCTTGATTCTCAGCCGAGGAATAGTATTTGTGTCACAAACTATTGGTTTTCGTATGTCCCTATTCTCTTCACTCTGCATCTGAACTTTCTTCCAATCTTATTGTTCAGGCATTATATCAGAATAGGGAAGGATACGACGACAGAGCGCCTATTAAGAACATGAAATGAAATATGAAATCTATTAAGACATCATCATCATATATAAACATTAAGATCAGTTTTAAATACGCACAGGCCGTGATATGTGTGAAATTTCATGTGTTGAATGACGTAGTTGATTATCGTATCGTAATGGTGACCTTGTAACGTTTGTTGAATTTGACAGCAGTGCTAATGCAAAGATTTACATACTTCGTGTAAACACGTTTAAACTTATAAATACATGTAAACGTCAATAAGCTAACGATTTAGAATACGTCTTAATATCATAATAAGATAAAAAAAATGAAGCAAAATAAATAAATGAGATTTTTTAAATTACATTGACAGTAATTTAAAAAATCTTACATCCGCCTATTTGTACATGTTAGTTTTACTTTTGCAATAAATAAATAAATAATAAACTAGAATAACGTTATTGCTGCACAAGACTAAACAAAGCATCTTTATGCTGCTATTTTACGCTGTTATTCTGTGAGGGCGTGATCCTACCTGACCGAGCTAACCCGTTATTCTGCAGCTATAAACAAACTATAGTGTATCTCTACCAATAGGTAACAATTCAAAAAAATATATAAAAAATGAGAAAAAAATTAAAAACCCTTAAGGACTGAGATGGAATAACTAATTATTTTACTATTTCACTATTCCATGAGGATGTGACTTTTCGCTGGTCTGCCGTGAACTGCCGAGCGTTCAAAATATGTTCTTTTTGAAATAGTAATAGATTTCGGGCATTTTCACAATTAGTGGCCTCTTATAACATCAACCAGAAAATGGCATCATGCATAAAAAAACCATTCAAAATAAACCTTATTACTTTCATTTCGAGAGTTGCCGTGCTTGCTTTTCAAGACTTCAGGATATGATGTTACATATTAAATTATTAAACGCAGTTTAAGTACAATATTACTATGTACTCGACGGTCATCAAAAATATCGTAAGGAAACCTGCATGCTAAGAAACAAATGTATAAATATTTCAAGATATGTGAACCCATGCCAATATCCAAGTGTACCTAGTAGTTTGAGACAAACCAAAGTATATCCAATATAGCTTGCAGTATAAAACATAATTTAAACAACTCCCTGGGCATAAAGTTGTTGTGTTGACATTAACTCTGCTAAGTTCGTTCTCTCAGATCGTATAAAGATTTGAAGTTCATAATGTAGAAGCTTTTAGCTAAACAATTTCAGGCGTGCGTAATGTTTGTTGAAAAGTTTGCCGAAAACGATGTGTTATATCCACAATGTTGTGTTTAAATTAAAAGTATAGATAGGAGCTTAATTTATTTTTTAAAACTATTATAAATATTATAGGAAAAGTAGTGTAAAGTTGCAATTTATGCAATGGGCTGCAGCCCTCTGAGATGCGGCCGACCACGGATTGGTGGTCTTTAATGTACGAAATGTTTTTTCTACATTTATGTCTTACACATACAGGTTTCCTCAAGATGTTTTCCTTCGCCGCGTAGCACATAGGAGGAGATCATGAATTTAAAATTGCTACAATTCATCTACTAACATTTTCATCGTTGCGCCGAGAATCGAACTCGGTTTTGGGTTCGCGTACTTTAGCTACCGCTTTTGTATAAAGTATAAATTATGTATATTTTTTTTTAACAGTGGGCACATCGCTCTACTGTCTAGATTTAGTCTTGACTTCAGAACTCTCCAACTCCACCGGTTGTCACTTCTGCGGCGGATGTGAACAGCCCTTTGCCACTTGCGCTGAATTTTGTTGTTTGTGTACTCGCTTCTTCAAATTTCAAATTATATCATTCACAAAACCCGGAGCATAGCTGTACCTATGGCCCTCTGAGTGACTCTGAGGTTTGGGAGTAATTACTCATTAGTATTTCATTTTACCCTTTCATTCCATTTATATACACAATAGTATTTTACGGCGGCGTGGTGTAGTGATTAGAGTATTGGGCGCTGAGTCACTTGGGTTTGCTACTCCAATCGAGGAACAATATGTGTGCATCACAAACTTTTAGTTTTCGGATCCGGATTTTTCTATGTATGTACTGCATCTGAACCTTCCTCCGACCTTATTGCTCACTGATTACATCGGATTAGGGAAGAAGATGACGAGTGTTTGCGCTAATGCAATAAAAAGGCACTATAAAATATTGCAGTTGACGTCATCTGGCAACAGCCAGAAGATATCGCCGTGGGCGAAATTGAGGAAGGCATAATAGTATATCTTTTCATATATAAAAGTAATCTTTGATCATCGTAAAGATTATAAAATCAACACTTAAGTGTTTGCGAAAATGCTCAGAGCTCTATATAATAGTAAAGGAAAAAGCCGATTTCATAGGATCTCTTTTTGCGTCCAACTCGACTCTTGATGATGCAGGAACCTCACCGCCAGCCATTGTGGTGTGAGAGATGAAGCTTTGGAGGGAACGATGTCCAATTTCTGCAGACGTCGTGCGCAAAGCACTTCTCTCTCTGGACATCCATAAGTCGAGTGGACCTGATGGTGCCCCCCAATTGTGCTAAGGACGCGTGCTCCAGAGTTGGCACCGGCTCTTACGTGGATTTTTCGGTACTCCTACTCAATAGACGTCGTCCCGTTGACTTTGAGGTCGAGATTTTGTTAAACAAAGTCTCAGATTGGGGCCGACAAAATCCAGTCTAATTTAACCCCTTTTGTTGTTTGAAGACACAAGTCTGCGCGTTACAGCTAAAAAGAATCCCTTTGTCTCATTTCCTTATTTTGAAAACACTCCCTTGCTGGTATCGTAATCCTTGGCGATGACGTATCGAGCGACTTTCAGTTCCGTGGTCACTAGGAGAGTAAAGCCAAATTGGCCTCTTAAATACTAGGCGTGCTTAATTGAGCGATACAGTATTTCATCTGATCATTGAGCGATACAGTATTTCATCTGATCATTGAGCGATACAGTATTTCATCTGATCATTGAGTGATACAGTATTTCATCTGATCATTGAGTGATACAGTATTTCATCTGATCATTGAGCGATACAGTATTTCATCTGATCATTGAGTGATACAGTATTTCATCTGATCATTGAGCGATACAGTATTTCATCTGATCATTAGGCGATACAGTATTTCATCTGATCATTGAGCGATACAGTATTTCATCTGATCATTGAGCGATACACTATTTCATCTGATCATTGAGCGATACACTATTTCATCTGATCATTGAGCGATACAGTATTTCATCTGATCATTGAGTGATACAGTATTTCATCTGACCATTGAGCGATACAGTATTTCATCTGATCATTGAGTGATACAGTATTTCATCTGATCATTGAGCGATACAGTATTTCATCTGATCATTGAGCGATACACTATTTCATCTGATCATTGAGCGATACACTATTTCATCTGATCATTGAGCGATACACTATTTCATCTGATCATTGAGCGATACAGTATTTCATCTGATCATTGAGTGATAGAGTATTTCATCTGATCATTGAGCGATACACTATTTCATCTGATCATTGAGCGATACAGTATTTCATCTGATCATTAGGCGATACAGTATTTCATCTGATCATTAGGCGATACAGTATTTCATCTGATCATTGGGCGATACACTATTTCATCTGATCATTAGGCGATACAGTATTTCATCTGATCGTTGAGCGATACACTATTTCATCTGATCATTGGAGCGATACAGTATTTCATCTGATCATTGAGTGATAGAGTATTTCATCTGATCATTGAGCGATACAGTATTTCATCTGATCATTGAGCGATACAGTATTTCATCTGATCATTGAGCGATACAGTATTTCATCTGATCATTGAGCGATACAGTATTTCATCTGATCATTGAGCGATACAGTATTTCATCTGATCATTGAGTGATACAGTATTTCATCTGATCATTGAGCGATACAGCATTTCATCTGATCATTGAGCGATCCAGTATTTCATCTGATCATTGAGCGATACAGTATTCAAATACCGCTGCGATATTTTCGAACCGGGACCTTCAAAAAAATAGCCTACACCTTTCTTAAAGACCAGCAACGCATTTGCGATTCTTCTGGTATTGCGGATGTTCATGGGAGGTGGTTATCGCTTACCATCAGGTGAGTTGCTTGCTCGTTTGTCACCTATTCTATATTCTATATATAAAAAAAAACCATAATCAACAACGGAGGCATTTATAAACGGGGTGAAACGTGGTACAGAAGTTGGGTATCCACTACGCCTCTGCTATGTGTTAGCAAAATAATTCTAAACACGTTTTGTTATTCAAAACATACAAGGGTCAATTACGAAGTTCTAAAACACGAGTATACTTAACACTAACTTTCTCTTTTCACTAATACGTTATCAGAAATATTGTGTGGTTCATACTTATTTTTTTTTAATAGTTTTAATCACTCCAACTAAGCTTAGCTTTTTGTGCTAGGAAATGCTTCACAAAATTAGTCTAATGACGGATTCAAACAAAGGTTTAAGTTTCCCAAACTATAAGGTCGAATAAACCATTAGGATATTGACGCTACTGTCTTAATCAAGTAAGATTTGAAATAGAATCAGAAAGATCACCAGAAAATAGATTGCAGTCAGTTTATCTTTATGTGTTTCTTTGTATTGGTTATATTCTTAAGTCTGCAGTTTGTTTCTAGCTGCAGAATGAATGGGTCAGCTCGACCGGGGTAGGACCACGCCCTCACAGAATACCAGCGTAAAATAGCAGCTTAACGCTGCTGTGTTTCGTCTGGTGAGTGCAGGGATCCGGAGACCTTTATTAATGGAGACGAGGCATTCCATCTGTCCTGAAGGGTGACAACGCATCTGCATTATGATTTCTTGTCAAGGATGAATGTAGATGTCATGGGCCGCAGGAATCACTTACCATCACGTGAACTGTGTGCTCGTTTGTTACTCTTAATGCTATAAAAAAAAAAAAACCTGTTGGTTTTGTCATCCTCATTATAAGCGATGTAGGTAGTTATTTAGAACGTGGTGAGTGAGTTTTGGCTCTGAAGCTACCTAAGTTTTTAATTTATTTTTATTTAGTATTTGCATACGTAAAATAAACACGTACGAAAGGCCAAAAATTAAGGCCAAAAGGCAATCTATACCAACATTTAGGTTGATCAGATAATATATTGTGGATGCACAAGACAAGAAACTTTATTTTTATTTTCAGAATATATAAATATAAAGAATAATATTCAATACCCTTATACACGGTCTCGCAACTAATATAATTATAGTTTTAAATAATGTTTTACTACATTCTCAGAAAAGGTTAATTTGTGTATAATGAAGAAACTAAGATAAAAATTTCAATTCACTTATCCACAGTAGAGTCGTCTTACGATATCCTCCAAAACCCATTCGTAAGATAATCACAGTTCCCAGCTGTGGGATAACATAATATTTCATTTTTTATTGTATTAAGGGTGACAAATATATGTACTTTATCGAAACTGTCCACTGAATGGTAAGTGATTTTAACGACCCGTGACACGGATTCGTCATCGATAAGGAATCATAATGCAGATGTATTGTGATCCCTGATTACAAAGTTTTAATTCCTCGTCACCAAAAAATACGCCATCAATTACTTTATTTTTAGTATATTTGCTATTTCTTAACAAACATACAAATCTACAGCCAAACCAGTAATATAATAAGAAAAGAACAAGTATATCGAATAAAACGTTCTAAACCATAATATATATCCAAACACATTGTAACAATGTTCTTAGCTGTTCCTTATTCTAACTTTCGACAGCCTTCAAAGTTGTTCCCCTTAAGTAGAGTTAAGCAGAGAATTTTAAGATGTTTAAGCCTTTTACTACTTTGAACCAAATGTAATAAGGAGCAGTATTAAAAAGTTTGAATCGAACAAGGCATGTACCGTCATAACACACTGAATATTTACTACATATGGAAATCGTTATTGTATTGTATTTATATATGTAAATATGTATATATATATATATATTTATATATATATATATACATATACATATTAAAAAAATATATATATATATATATATATATATATAAATATATAATAAAAACAAAAAATACACAGAAGAGTTCTTTCCACTCTGAGGCTCGTACCATGAGTTGAAAGATGAATTGTGTTTTCTACTTATGCCCCTAGGCTATCTCGCGCTTATATCTGAAACTGTCGTAACAGCGCATCATAATAAGAACTCGTTAAGTGATGCATCTCAACCAACGTGAGAAAAATAAGGTGCTATGGCTATATATCTGGAATTGGCGTTGCTGAAAACAATTTAATTGTCGTAAGACACAATTGATAACATTTTGTAATTTAAGGTAAATACGTTCAAAAACTATTAGAACACTCGCCCCGTGTCGTCTTTCATAGAACTCAACATCGAGATACCATAATACTAATCAGATCACCATTTCACTCCTCAAATCCAAAGTAACTTAGAGACTTTGTAAGTAGTTAGTACTTTGTAACCGTTAATTCTTCCACGTCTCGGCTGTAATTCCACAGTTTCTTTTTTTTAATTTGGCCTCCTAATATTTATTTTTCTTAATTCGTTCATAAACATGTCCCGTCTCAATTTAAAATTTTATTTTAAAATTCAATCATTACAATACATTATCGTTCATTTGTATATTCTGAAATAAGCCCTTTTTTAATCTTTTCTTTTTATTAATTAGTCTATTGCTACACCTATCACAATATCTCATCAATCCTAGGGTTGAATGGTAACGAATGCCTTTGATAACAAGTCCGGTCGTGAACCCCTATATTTAGGTTACTAAATATATAAAGATTCATGCACAATAAACAACATAAATATTATACTATGGAGTGAAAATGTATAAAAAAAATAGTAAAATTTGACCGTTGTTAATGCCGTTGTTATGCCAAATTGATTAAAATGCCTCCCGTTTTAATCGTTTTCATCAATTTCCATAACTTCAAGAAATAGGTTTATATAATATTAAAATAATAATATCATATTTTTAAAAATTAATATTAGGAATTTTAAAGAAATTGATAAATGATACATGTTTCGTTCAGATCGACTTGAGAGGAGTAGAATTTATTTACAAGCATAAATTACCAGCATGAAAACTCAATTCCATTTCCTTTTCGCAATCACGAAAATTCGAGATTGTTTGATAAATCAATCGTCATTTCTGTCAACGGACGAACGAACCAATTACCAACCTTTGTTGCGTTTTTCAATTCCTTTTCATCAGGGTTCAATTCACAAAGGAGACAAAATTACTTAACGAAATAAATTATCCCTTTTGGATCTTTTATTACCTTAATGAAAATGTAATAAATCAAATAAAAATTAAATCGGTAAGGGTTAACGTTCGATCGAAATTGTATATGGTGCTGTTAAGAGATATAAGTAGATATTTCAGGTCTACTATCTATCGTTATTTGAGGCTATATGTTTTGTTTTAAGTAGGATCGTTAACAGTTGAGTCGGCTGGACTGAAGAAGGACAATGCACTTACAGAATACCAGCGAAAAATTACATGTTAGTCCTTGGGAGTGGCAACGCATCTACTTTATGATACCATAACGAGGATGGATGTGGGTACCAAGTTTTGGCAAAACAAACCGCTCCCTTTACGGTGGGCCGTGGCCGCCGTTGACGGCACTTTGATCATTTCCGGCCCGAGCGTTTGATGATGCGACCATCAGCTGTTGATTTGATTTTGTGTTTCATTGCTGGTTTTTTTTTAGAGTAATGTATTTTTTATGAAACTATGGTTTCTTTTAGCTGATCTAACATGATGGAGCAAAATTAATGCTAATTAAACCTTATAAATTAAAAAATATGATGGTTTTTAATCAGGATCGATGTTTTCCCGTCGCATCATCAAAGGTGTCATTAGTACTATCGTCTGTCTTCGTTTCCGGAAGCGGTCTCCTAATACCCAGTATATACATATATATATATATATATATATATATATATATATATATACCATATTGTCTGTTTATCAACTGAAGCCTTATAAATCCGACGAATAAGAAACTGAATCCAGGGCCGTACTCAGGATACTTACTTATACTAAGTAAAATAAAAGTCTCCTCTCTGGGGTGGGTATTAGAGCATAATCCACGGTTTGGTTGACTTCACGTATCTTCTGTTTTTTTTTCTTACATTCTTCATAATGTTTCCTTCACTGCTCCATCGAGCACTTCATTTTAAATTGCGTGCACCGGGTATCTAAGTCGGTTAGCTCGCGTACCGTAATTTAAAAGGGAGCGCTTATACACTAAGCCACTAGCAGATAATTATTTCTGGCCTATCCTAATTCAATGGTCACTTATGTTTGTATCATATAAGCGAGGAGAAAGTTTGAACAACAATCGAATCTCCAGGAATCTACGTTACGGTCTAGGTTACGATTGTGATAATTTTATTATTATTACGCGATCGTCTGAAATAATAATCCATTAATCGCTGGTATAGACTAAAGGGAAGTTGAAAATTTTAATAAGATTAGTTAAGTCAAGTATTTAAAAATGGGAGGTGTAAGTTTTTTCTGTTTCATCAGTGACATTGATATATCTACACTGCAGACTGTTTCAAGATGCAGAATGAATGGTGACCCATCGGTGATACTTTACCGGGTCAGCACCACGCCCTCATAGAATACCAGCGTGAAATAGCAGCATAATATTGCTATTTTATCTGGTGAGTACAGGGATCCGATGACCTTTATTACTGATGACGAGGCATTCCATCTCGGTCCCCAAGGATGAAAACGTATCCGCATTGTGAATCCTTGTCAAGGATGAATGTAGATGTCATGGGCCGCAGGAATCACTTACCATCAGGTGAACTATGTGCTCGTTTGTTATTCCCAATGCACTAAAAGAAAATGATTATATCACTTCGCTTTTGGTTCTTTATGTTTTGAAATGAAAATGTTTGTAATCCAGACAATGTTGACATGGGGACATAAATAACCGATAAAATTCTCACTCTTGCATAGCGATTTCTTACCAGATTTTATGAATTTTAAAGATTCATTCTCTGATTTCTTTTTTCCTCACTCGTTTATTAATAAATACTATAAATAGGAAGGCCCTTCCAATTTATAGAATTTATAAAAAAACGAACGGTAGCGCATTTGCGACTCGTCTGATCTGGATTACAATGGGCGGTGGTAATCACTTACAATCAGGTGAAATGCTTGCTCGGTTGCCACGTATTCTATAAAAAAAACTACGTTGTATCATTTTTATAAAGGTGATAAACAAGCACATGATTAAACTAAACAAGTAATGACTGCACCACTTAAACATTTCATCCTTTTAAAAAAAATCCTCTACCCTCACCAATCGAAACACAGTAGCATTATGCTCATATTTCATGCTATTAAATGGAATACAGTATATATACGTACAATGATTTAATAAGCAAAGGGTGTTCACACCCATTGAACCGAGTAAGGTAGATGAATAGAATCTCATCTGATATCATATCAGGTTCAGTAACTATATTAGTTTTGCTTCGTAAAACTAAACAATAATAAGGAATAATCTTTACTTTTAAAACTGCAATAGTCTTATAGTTATTTAATAGCTGAATATTTGATCTGATTTCTAATAAACTAGCTACAATGTGCATCTCACGTTATAACAGTTCTAATTTCAAGCAACAGGTTTTTGGTATAAAAAAATTTTGGAATTTCTTAAATAAATACACCAATAATTTCTGATACACACAAAAAAAATTCCTCGTCTAGTAAAAATAATGTTTTCAAATATCTCATATCATCGTATCTTAGAATCTAGTAATGATATCATATTATTTCAAAACATTATTATAGCTAGCCGAGGAACAATTTTTGTGTTTCATTCAATTATTGTAGTATTGATATAGTGATCATATTGCAAATGCATTACATACTGATATCGACATAGTCAATATAGACCGGAAGTACATCGTTATTTTAGCATTGCATCTATATAGAGCAATTAATACAATATAATTATTGAATTATTATAAGATAGACTGTCAGAATGCTGTCATAAAGACAAATTTTTAATTAGATTTTTATTTCCGTTAAATGGATCTCCTTTTTGTAATGAAACTAAGGGTCAACATTGCTGTTCATCTGCGGTCTACTATCTAAATCTACCCTTATTAAAGATTTAAAATGCACTTACCGTATTTGAGTGTACGTCAGCGTTGTACTATTTCGTACGTTGCATTCTGTAAGACTATTTGTTGCCCATCACCGGTTGTGCCGATAGGTATGGCTCTACATATATATACATATATATATATATATATATATATATATATATATATTTATCAGATATTTCTTATATAAAAGTAAAAAATTATCGGGGAAAAACGTAGCTATACTTTTGCTACCAGGAAAAACACTAGTTTAGTTTGTCATCGCTTTGCAGTTTTTGGTAATTTTATCAATACCAATCACTTTACTACTTTTCGTATCATAAGGTCTTTTTTTGTAATATGAGGGGCGGCACACATCTCAGCTGATGGTAAGTGATGCGGTCCATGACTCATGAGGACGATACCTGGTCACCTCCCCGCTTAAGATAATTCATTTATGTCACAGCTATAACTTGGATCTGACACCAATGGTCACAATATATGTATATCAATAAAATAATATTTTTAAAATATATTTTCTTGTAATAATTATTGTTCGTCTCTATAATTTTTATATTATTTGCATTTTAAAACTATAATAAAAAAAACAAAAGATCATATTAACCTAACATTTCCACTGTGCCTGAAATCGTTTAAATACTTTAGATTATGTATTAACCGAAACAGGCACGTATAAAGAAAAATTGCGGTCCGGGAAGCGATTACACCCTGCTAAAATCTTATCTTAACCGCCTCTACGCTCGTCAATATTCGCCTTACCCCAATTTAGGGGTTGACATTAACAAGGGCAGTGTTTTCCAAATCATTGAAATTCTGTAATGGAACCTCGTCTTGACGCTTCTAGAGCTACATTTCGGCTACAACCACAATTTTACTAATGCTCTTTTTGGATTTTTGTGCCACAATATTGTAAAAAGACGTTTTACTTATAAAATAAATACTTTCATAAGGTATTAACTTTCAGTTAAATTGGAATAAAACTGATATATATATGTGGATAATAACAATAACTGGAACTCTTCATCCAGTATGATTTCTCAATGTAAGCTTACTTGTATATTTATATATGTTGTGTCTGTATAGATATCTTTATTATAATACTCAATCAGAATAATTATTGAAAAGCGGTTTACGGCGTTAGCGAAATCCGATAATCAGTAGTAGAGTTGCGTAGCTGACAAAATCTGTGGATGGGAGAGGAGTCCAGGAACATTATATTTTTTATTTTATCATATCCATCCTATTAATAAATCGACTAACACGTTATTACTGATAAAAGTGAAATCAAATGATGCATCTATATATAGGTTTATTCTTTTATAAATCGTCAAAATAGCTACTAGAACCACCGCTTCGTTAGGCAGCTGCTACCGAGAAGAAACTGCAAGAATCAGGACAAGTTGCTCTTTTTTTTTAATAATAATTTACAAAAAGTCCTAGTGTTGTCCAATATTGAACCCAGAGCTCAAAGCAAACCATATTTGTCAGACAAATATTCTGTTAAAAAATAATAGGATTATTTGATTAAATAGTTATTAACCAGAATTTTAAATTTGTTTAAAGGCAAATCGATTCTTATTTCCAGAAGCCCAAGAACGATTTCTGTATCTTTTTTAAACTAAATGTCACAAGTTTGTTTTTGTTTCTTGTATTAATACTGTGTACATATATCAGCTTTTGTAGAATATTTTTGTAAATTCTTACCAAAAAGTGTAATGTTATTGTAAATATATTGTGAGGTAGCTGTCAAAATGCCAGATTCTTGAGATTTTTCCCTTAGCGACACACAACAGTTACAGTCAACGGCAGTAGAGCCAAATGTTTCTAAATACAACCGAGGAAGACCACATTCTCACAGAATATCAACGAGAAATAGCATAACGCTGCAACCTATCGACTAGGGTACCTGAAACCCAACAGGTTAAAAGGCAATCCACCTTGAATCTTTGTTGATTACAGATGTCATGATCCGCAGATATAACTTATCATAGGGTGAATTGTATGGTCGTTTTACCCCTAATATATTTTAAAAATATATAAAGTTGCTAATGCATATCGATGAAAATATTTTCTTGAAATATAATTTTGTTATAAAGTTTTGTGATTCTCTAAAGATATTACATATATATATATATATATATATATATATATATATATATATACGAGTGGGTGTGTGTGTGAGAAGCATAGCATGATAGAAAGAGCTCATGAGGTCTTCTATGATTACGTCCGACTACGATCCAAAATGTTCTCGATTATGTGTACAACGAACGGCTGTATGCGGGAAGGAGGCGGACAGCCATATTCAACTGGAACATTCCCGAAGTTTATAGAGCAAATTACCGCGCATATATAAGCGGGTCGTGTCGCAGCTAAGGGGAGTTTCAATTTAGATACGAAGCGATATACCCGTACATCGGAGAGAATTAAAAGCGACTAGTGAGGGAATTTCATAAGGATTATTTTTATATCACAAATGATTCCTATTAGTTCAATAAAATTATTATTATTTTAAATGCTGTTCTCAATCAGATTTTATAAAGGTCGTTACATTATGCAAATAAAGACGGAATACACGTTATTATATATAGTACGAGGATATGTCGTACCAGTGCAAAATTATCATATAAATTGTATGGGCACAAAAGTGTTAAAAGTTTTATCAGGGTGAAGTGTGAAGGAACTTTTGTTTTTATTATAGTTTGAAGTCCTAACTTTCTCACAGAGAAACAATACTGAGAAGGAAAAGAAAAAACTATAGAGAATCACAAAACTTTATAACAAAATTATATTTCAAGAAAATATTTTCATCGATATGCATTAGCAACTTTATATATTTTTTAAATATATTAGGGGAACTGGTTAAGCTAGATAGCATTCTTTAAAAAATATATATTCGCAAACGTGTAAAACTACAGCATAACACTAACAGCAGTTATGTTTCAGATGAATTATATTGTAACCATAATAAAAATATCTGGACCTGGCACACGAGGTGACCGATATGTGGGGTTGTGTGCCGACCGTAGTTATGTAAGTCGTATCTGTACACGGGTTAATCCCAACCATACTCTCCAACCGCCTGAGGCGGTTGGGAATCCGGGACGGACAGCTCCGCTCTCAAACGCAGAAGGCGGTGCCCCTCGACATCGCTCGTATAGTCCGCAGGTTTCTCGCCCGTGCGCCCTAACCCTTTGGACTACTCTGTCGAGGGATTCCCGTCTGCTTGGTCCTTATATATGTTTGTTTTGTTGTATTGGATATATTTGTTTTATAATATATCTAGTCAAATTTCGACGATGGGTGAGGAGCTTTTTTTTAAACACAATTAAATGAAACTGTTTAATTATTACATGAGAGGATACAGTTTAGTATTGTAGCAGATGACAGTCTGCCACTTTATTGAACTTAAAATCTAAGGTACAAGATTGATGACAATGGTATTTGGTGGCCATATTGATGTGGGTGTTTACGGAATTTGGTATTTTGTGTATCCTGTAATTTTGTCAGTGCTTTTGCAGGTGTGGATGTTTATGAATCATTGTGTAGGCAAAAATATAGGCACGCTGTGTGGTCCAGGATGTATAACTATCTATAGTATTTTATTTACCAAATATCGACAATATAATAATAATAATAATAGTTTATTTGCTATTGATCAGAATAACAAGGAAATTTCTCGGAAAGAACCAGTCCACTGCGGCCCGTGCCAACCAAATTCGTCCTCGATAAGGAATCAGACAAAAAAATTATATAATATTTCTTTATACGTCAAGATCATATAGAAAGCATCAATAACCTATTGGTTTAAGGTACTATTTGCGGAAACTTAAGGTTCCAATCCGGCTGTCACCTATTGGCGTGAACCATTTCTAGCACAAGCATTTAAGCTTAATTAGAGTTGTTAAATGGAGATTCTATAATTTTCACTGCACTGCTCGCATTTTTATTTAGCCATTAGTGCTAGTAATGTTTCGATTTAAACATAAACATTCAAATAATTACCAGTACTTAAATGTAACTGTATCTCTGATCTTCGCATATTCGGTTTCCAATAACCGCTGTTAATGTACATTATGGTAAAATTAAACAGCGTTACGAATCAGTAAAGTGGTTTATTTGTTTAACAACGTTAATTTAGTATGTATACTACCTTTAGCTTTAGATTTGACAATGAACAATTATGACAAATGTTTGTGGTTCACGTGTTTTTAAGAATTTAACAAAACAGAAAAAAAAGTAAACACGCGTCTGCGACTCCTCTGGTATTGCGTATGTCGATGGGTGGCGGTGAACACTTACCATCAGATACGAGATGCATGTTCGTTTACCATCTATTCCTTAAAAAGGAATTGTTAAAGTGATGAAGATATTAAAGTTAGGTTTAGATAATTGGATAAGTTACGCAGAACCTTTTAGATATTCCTCTCGGATAGTCCTCCTTCTTCCCAGTGTTAATTCTTTTTGTTATGAAGTAGACGGCAACCAAGCAAGCGGTTTAAGGCAACATCGTAATAGTTTTTTTTCTGATGACATACGAGAACAGTTGACCTATTGGTATAAACATAGAGGCACTCGCTCGTCGTCCCCGTCCCTAGTCTGATGTACCACAATTTGTGACGCACAAATATTATTTCTCGGCTGTAAATCGAACCGAGTATCCACTATGCAGTAGCCAGGACATCTAATCACTAACACACAGGGCGATCCAAGGTCTTGTAAAATATAATATTACAATTACCAATAATTTTTATATTTCTACCTCAAAACAACAATACCGAAATCACCATATTAGCTTTTAACAAAGATTATAAAATTACTTACACAGCTTCTATTAAAATTTGCAACGCAATACGAGTAGGTATTATACCTACTCGTATTAAAAGTGTAATAAATGCAAATTAGTTGAACCTTTTATAATTAATTGTGTTAACGTATATTGCATCTTAAAAGGTTTACTAATTAATCTTCCTAAACCTCTCTGTCTACCCCACAATGGTCCTGCCGTGGAGGAAAATCGTGCGGTTTTTGTGGGTGAGAGTCTGACAACACCATAGTGTGGGTAGGCTTATAATAACAAAGATTGTGTGAATGACAAAATATATAAGAAAAATTGACAGGTTCATTACTCAGGACAAAAACATGTTTTTCTACGCGGCCATGATAATATTTTTGTACTTAACATTTACATCGTATTTTGAATAACATACGAGTAGCTTTAGGGATAAGTGTTGACGAGATAGAGGCCGACTTCCTGTTAATCAGCTTCCGGAGCTTTTCGCGTTTGATGCTATGATGTGAGATGCCGCTTATTAAATTTTTTTTTTTGTTTTAAATTTTGAATGAAACTGTAGTTTTCTTTCTTTCCTTAAACATATGTAATATACACTATTTCTAGTTCAATTTGGCCCAGAGAAATTTGCGTTTGCAAAAGCACAAAATAACACTTTTTGAACTTACTTAGAAAGAACCATTTTTTATAGAGCCTGACAATTCACCTGATAATGATAATAAATAACTTACCCATAAACACTTTGATCTATCCTGGACAAACAACCCAAAAGCCCAGGCAGTGTCACTGAGATGGAATGTCTCGTTATCTGTACAAGAAATTGTATGCACCGTATAAAACTACAGCAATATGCTCACTGATTAGCTAGAAAGCTTCAGGGTGGACCTAAAACTGTTAAACACTTTCCACCGAACCTACCCTTATGGTAGTGATACCGCTCTTTTTCGTCCGTTTTGATTCGTTGATATATGAAATTTATTTTCAGTAAAATCGTAGCAAAGTTTTATAAATGAAAGTTTAGTTACATTTTAATATGCAAATTGTGATCACATATAACTAGTCTGGCCATAAATACTGTTACATAAAAACTTTTATTTCTTTCAACTTTTTAATTATTTTGAATTAGGAACATATTATTTTAAAAACTACTTTGGATTGTGCGCCATTCGTGTTCATTATCTAATTACAATATATAATGAGGTGTTAAAGAAAATAGGATTGGAGCGATCGCCTTGCACAAAGTGGGTATGGAGCCGTCGGTCATATTCCAGACACTTCAAAAGCTTGGTATCATCCGTTATTATGTTTGTATAACATATAACAATATAGACAACAGATACAAGAACACTTCCTCTGTAGAAGACCAGAAAAGATCGGGGCGGCCGCGTACTATTAGAACTATAAAGGCTGTTAATGCGGTTAAAGCTAGAATTCGTCGAAACCCCAGAAAGCAAAAAAAATTATCGCGAGAAATGAAGATTCCCGCTAGGACTCTGTCGCGTATTATAAAACGAGACCTGAAGCTCGGTGCTTATCGTTGATATACAGAACATGCCCTAAATCAATATTTACAATTAAAGAGAGTGGATCGATCAAAACGCAGGTGAAAGGCACAAAAATATCCTCTTTACCGATGAAAAAAAATTCACGATTGAAGAACACTACAATAAACAAAATGATAAAGTGTACTCTCACAGTTCTAAAGAAGCTGCTCAAGTGGTTGGAAAGGTAATACGTGGTCATCATCCTGCGTCAGTGATGGTTTGGTGGGGCGTGTCTTATAAAGGAGTCACAAAACTACAGTTTTGTGAAAAAGGAGTGAAAACTTCAGCCAAAGTGTATCAAGATACAGTCTTGGATCATGTTGTGAAACCTCTAGCAATACACTTTTTAAAAATATACCGTGGACTTTCCAGCAGGACTCTGCACCTGGTCACAAGGCACGAACTACCCAAGCCCAGCTTGAAACCATCGTTTCGGACTTTAGACTGGCCCTCATCTAGCCCACACCTCAATCCTTTAGACTTCAAATTATGGTCAGTTTTAGAGGACATGGCTGCTCTAAACGACATGGCGATATTGAGTCTCTTATATAATATTTGAATATTTGGAGGAGATAAAATTTCCCTTGGAAACAGTGCGTAAAGCCATAGATTCGTGGCTAAACAGATTCAAGGCCTGTAAAAAAGCCAAAGGTCGCCATTTCGAATAGAATATTTTTTTTTTTTTTCCTGAGGCTAATAAATATGTAGATATAAATTTTAATAATATTACATTACTTCATTATAAAATGCATTTTCATTTGTAACAAAACTTATGTCCGGACTAGGTATATAGCTCCAATTCAGCTACCATATCAGCATATATGCCTTGGTTGGCAACTCCAAACGGGCTGCAGAATAATTTATCTTTAAGCATTGCATAAAATAGCGTCACTTGCCAATTGTTTTTATTCTCACCTCCAGAAATTATTTTTTTCTTGTTCGGCTAAACGTTTAGTACGTAAAATAGAAGTAAATAAATTATCAAGCACAAACACATCATCATTTTATCACTTTGATATTCTCCCTTTTAATAATTTTAAATGAAAATGAGAACTTTTGTATTCATGTAACATTCATTTGATCCCCAAACGAAACCCTTGTTAATGTCATCCTCTAAATTGGTATTAAACTGATATTGACAAGCGTCGAGGCGGTTAAGAAAGGCTTTCAACCGAACGTAATCCTTTTCTAGGCGCGCTATTTTCTTTTATATTCGCCGTTGATTGTCTATTTCGACGTTAATAATACTTTCATCAAGATACAATGCGTATATTAAGGTAACGTACCCAAAGTAGTTGGAGTACCTGCCTATTAACGAAGGTGCAGACTTTTTTTACCTCTCTTTGCCTATTATAATAGCCTATCCGTGAAATAAACATCCATTGCTAAACATAGGCTTCCCTCGTAGCTTGCTACGAACGTCATGAGCCACCTGCATCCATGGACTTCACGACGGCCAGTCCGAGAATGCAGATCGAGAACCTTTCTTCCACTTGGTTATCGGTTCTATAAGCTAATAGCCAGTCCATTGCCACTTGAGCTTCCAATTTTTTCAACTATGTTCGTCACCCTTATTCTACTACTGATGTATCCGTTGCGTATTCTTTAACACAGAGAAACACCGAGCATATCCCGCTCCATATCTTCCTGAGTGGGTCCGAGCTTTCTCATACAGCCAACAGTGAACGACCATACACCGTAAATTATCACTGGCAACACGCACTGGTTAAAAAAAATTGTTTTAATACATTGAGGGAAGATGCGTCGCAGTTTTCAAACGTTAACAAGTTGGATCCAACAATTAACCTCTGCGACTTACCTAACTGGACTATTTAGTAGTAGTATTAAATAGTGGCAATATTTGCTGTATAATACACACAAACGATAAACGCATCCATAAACACAAAACATGCACATACTCCGACACACACACACACGTTCACTACCAGGTAAACACAAAACTAACAAAATTACTAGTTAATAAAATTCTATATTCCAACTAATTGTGTGATCAAGAATTTGGCCTTATTTATTGTAATCAGTAGTTTTATAATATTATGTTTTATAAGTCACTGTTGGATTACCTTATAAATAAATAAATAAATAAATTAGATAAGATAGCGGTCTCCCTATACTTATTCTATACCGCTGACGTTGGAATCGTATCTTCCGATCTGAATACGTTTTATATTGTTTAGAATAGAAACGCTGAAGCTTGTTGAGTATTCTGTGATAGAGGCACGCTGAAGCTTCTTTCCAGTTGCAATAGTAAGGGTCTACAGGAAATGTATAGCGCCGTACCCAGTGTGATATGGCAGTATAAGGCTGCTCGTGACATGTGCTGAGTGTAGTGATCCGAAGACCCAGTTGTTGGTAGTGCAACCATTAATACGGTTTCTGTTTTTTTATTAAATTATTATTAAAAACAAATGAATAAAAAGTTTCTGTGAGTTTGTTGGTATGATGAAAAGAGGATTGAATTTATACCATTTTTGTACATCCTTCCCAAAACGAATCTCTTAAAAGACCGAGAAGCAGACCAACCTCCAAATATACTTGAGGCTGAACAGATTGATTATAAATATTTATAACTACTAAATAACATAATTTGAGTTTTAGAAAAAAAAATATTTACTTGAAGCAAATATAACGTAAATGTATTAAATATAATCATATTTTATCTCTATTACCCTAATTAATTAAGTACAAAACGTTAACCTCTAGTCCTTTTAAATACATTATGGATTTCAAAAATTAATTTAATAGAAACTTGACTTGGTATTCAATTTCTAAAAAGATCTATTTTTCATTTATAAACGAAGTTCAGTTATAAATGAGAAATACTTTAGTTCAGAAATTTAATACATTTAAAAATTACAAAATCTAAAAAGAAAATAACTCGTGAATCTCTTATATTTAAAAGTAATGTAACAGCCTATATATATATATATATATCCCACTGTTGGGCATAGGTAAACAGTAATAGTAGAGAATGCTTATCTCTAGAGAGGAGCATAGTCCACCACGCGGACTCTACTGTGGATTTGCGGAATTCACATGCCTTCAAAATATATATATTTTTTTTATTATTATTTTTATTTTTTTATTATTTTTATGTTTCAGCACCTAAAATTGCAATTAGCAATTTAATTAGTGCCGGCACGTGAGATCGGACTCGGTATTACGAATTAAAAGCGAGCGCTTACACACTGAGCTTCCACGGTCTCATATACATACTTACTTTTATTTTTTACCTAGTACCGTGTTCTGTGAGGGCATGATCCTCTACCGGTCTAGCCACCCTAGTCATTCTAACAACAAATTCACTGTTACTTTATTTTATAACACAAAATTATTATATTCAAAACATAATAGATATGGACGTACTAAGGATACAAACAGTTGGAAATTGAGACAATTTTATAGTTTATTAGTAGTAATTATATTATTTTTGTAAATACGTTTAGGGAACAAGAGTCTGTGTTCCGTAGACAAATTCAAAAGGTATCGAAAGCTGCAATATTATTACCATCAATGTTTTATATATTTATATATATATAAAATGTGTGTGTATAAATATAATAGGTCACACGAGCAAGTAGCTCACCTGGTACGTGATTACCGCCGAGTAGGAATCAGTATAAATTATAGACTTAATATGTAAACATCAATGAATTACTCGTATAATTGAAAAATATCAAATTATCCTTCAACTCATTTGCTCCAAGAGAAAATAGAGAGAATTAACGGCAAAATACTAATCATTTTCTGATAATTATTTACTACCTATCCAGTCCCCGCATATAATGCCACCACTTGAAAGGATCTATAAGTTATGAATAAAAGGACGTGTAGGGAAAATTGCGAAAAGAAAATGAGAAAGGATTTGTGTGTGAATGTATGTATATAAAGGTTGGAATGGAAGTGGCAATTACAGGTATTCTGTTTCTAAGAAACAAAAATAATTAAATTTCAAACGCGACATACCAACTGTATTGATGATAATGTGTAATCATATGTTTTACAGTTGACAACCATATGGTTTCTTACCCTGACTTGAATGTGTGAAATGAACGTGAATACCTCTTATTATAGGACTCGTTTGTCAACGTTTTTTTGCATAAGTAGGGATCATATAATGCACCGACCACACGTAATGTGGATAAAGATAAAAAGGAATTTTTTAGATCACGTAATGGTAAACGATGACTGCAGCCCATTAAACCTAGATCCTTCTTCATCAAAGATTTAATCATCTATGAGGAAGGATGGATGAACATGAATTATCCTCCTGGTGGTATATCACCTCTGAGGCCTGAGATGGAACCTGCAATCGGGTATTCGCATATCTACATTTTGTACTATTTTAAGCTGGTGTGTGTATCTATTTTTAATCTTCCTTAGCTAGTCCGTTAGTTTATTAACGTAATAGTCTGAAGCTCAGACGACTCGTATAATAGCCACTTTTCTTAACCATTTCTTTACACTCACCCTAGATGCCGTTCTCCGATCGATCCGATCTTGATATGTTAATATTTGAGAAACTTTATCACTACTATTTCACTTCATATGGTACCCAGATATAAATAAGCATTCTTTCACATCGACTCTCCATTTTTTTATAGGTATAATCTATTGTCTAGTGGATCGTAAATGTTTGATATATAAATCTCAACTTGAGTGAAACAAAAGTTCTATAAACTTGTTAAGTAACATGAGAATAAACTACGGAACTTTCCCTTTAGATTTTCTACTCGGTTAATAAAGGCGTTACAAGTATTATACTTAGAACTAAGCTAGTGCATTAAGACGATGCTAAAAAAACTTGTCCAGTTTATGCACTACGTCTACTTTCTTGTCTTTAAGGAAAACATTTTTCATAACAACTTTTCATTACACACAACATCGTGTGATGTAAAATCTTAAATACTTGCTTTTTTTTCATAATGTGACAATCAAGCACACAGTTCACCTGGTCTGTGTATCAATTATGTCCTTTGGAATTACCCCAGTACATCATAATTCTCATGATATGATAGCTTTGAGAGTGAGTGGAGAAAGGTCATACGTCCATGATATAAGCTTCCTGTTGTAATAAAATTCTCAAATCGTGCTGGCGTCTTAATGAAACGATTGGTCGGATTTCGGAGTGAACTTACGTAGTCTACTAATTGTGTAAATCTTCACTCGTCTAAAAATCCAGTTTACGTAAAAAAAATCTAACATATAATACTTACTTAGTATTACAAGAGGTGAGATAGTACCCAGTAAGGCCAAGATATAATCGGCTACCCCAATTTGTCCGTTAGAAGAGATTAATCATTGATGTTTTTTTTTGTAACTAATGTATATCTATGAGTATATTGTTATATTACTTTTACGAAGTTGTCAAGTATACGTTCATGTAATGTACGAGTGAAATAGCAATTGGAAATTCACAAGCTTTCCCATATGGGATTACGTGCTTAATTTTATCTATTTTTCTCTTCTACTTTGACAGTGATTTATATATTTGTAAAAGCGACCCCCTTTTGCGCGCTTCAGGGATTATTTTGGCCAAATAAATTAATTCCGGCAGAATACAAATGAGTGAGTTCGATGTATTTCCCCTGGGTTTACACCGTCTTTATTATTACATGGTTGATCCTAAAGCGTTTTGTATAGTTTTATATTTCAATGTAGACTAATATCACTTGTGGTCGATAATTTTATCAAGTCTCTAAAGTAAAGAAATTCAACATTTTTTTAACTGTGGTAGAGCCAATTTGCACTTTGTATCTAGCTCAAGCATGTTGGGTCCGAATAGGACCACTTACTCACTGAATACCAGCGAAAAATATCAGCATAACGTTGTTGAGTTTAAATTGTCGAGTAAAGTAAAGAGATACGGAGACACAATTATAGATAACGAGATATTTTAAGTCAGACCTCAGGTGTATCAGTTCATCTAGAATCTTTATTGAGAATGGACGTGTGTGATGTTGTTTGGTTCTTCTTGGTATGAATATTTGCATGACGCTATCTGAGAATAGATACATAACAGATAAAGATATAATAATGGATTTCACATAAGGTGGACTTAATGTCAAAGGCTTTCTTTACCAGTTATTGTGGTTGGTGTAGAAATAAACTAATTAATAAAAAGAAAATACTAAAAATCGCTAGTGTAAAATATATCAAATCAAATCAAATCAATCAAAATCATATATATATATACCTAGTCCGGCCATGAGTTCTGTTATGGCCACCTTTGACTTTTATACAGGCCTTTTTGTTTGGCCACGAATCTATGGATTTACCCACTGTTTCCAAGGGAAATTTCGCCACTGCTTGCTCCAAAGATATTTTAAGAGACTCAATGTCGCCGTGTCGTATAGAGCAGGCCATGTCTTCTAAAACTGACCATTATTTGAAGTCTAAAGGGTTGAGGTCTGGGCTAGATGAGGGCCAGTCTTCAGCTCTTATAAAGTCCGGAACGTTGATTTCAAGCCAGGCTTGGGTTCCTACTGGAATATTTTTAAAAAATGTATTGCTGAGAGGTTTCATAACATGATCCAAGACTGTATCTTGATACACTTTGGCTTAAGTTTTCAATCCTTTTCCACAAAAATGTAGTTTTGTGACTCCTTGATAAGACATGCCCCACCAAACCACCACTTGAGTAGCTTCTTTAGAATTGTGAGCGTATACTTTATTATTTTGCTTATTGTAGTGTTCTTCAATCGTGAAAAATTTTTCATTGGTAAAGAGGATATTTCTGTGCCTTTCACCTGCGTATCGCGGCAGAAGGTGTTATGATAGATCCTCTTTAATTGAAAAAATTTATTTAGGGCATGTCCTGTATAACGACGATAAGCACCGAGCTTTAGGTCTTGTTTTATAATACGCGACAAAGTCCTAGCGGGAATCTCCATTTCTCGCGATGAGATTTTTTGCTTCCTAATACGATACGGTTTCGAAGAATTCTTGCTTTAACAGCATTAACAGCCTTTGTAGTTGTAACAGCACGCGGCCGCCCCGATCTTTTCTGGTCTCCGACAGAGGAAGTGTTGTTGTATCTGTTGATAGTACGATATATATACATACGGCTGATACCAAGCTTTTTTTATTACGTTGAGACTAACAAACGATCACACAGTTCACCTGATGGTAAGTGATACCTTTGAAATCTACATTCATCTTTGGCAAGGAATCACAATGCAGATATATTTTTACTCTTGAGAGCTTATAAGGATGCCTCGTCAGCAGTAATAAAGGTCTCCGGATCCCTACACTCACCAGGCAAAACACAACAGCATTATACAACTATTTTAAAGCTGATAATATGTGAGGGCGTAGCGCTACCCCGGTCGATCTGACCCATTAATTCTACAGCTAGAAACAAACTGCAGCGTAGCTCTACCACTATAATTAGTTGAACCAAACTTTTAAAACTGATTTTATTTTTATTATACTATCAGTAAAACTATAACTCTGCCTGAAGACATTTTACGAGCATCTCATAAGTTGTTTAAAAGATTACTACCAAACCGTTATTTAAACATCTCTCCGAATCTATAATATGTTATCGTTAAACATCGTTAATTTGTGTTATTTATATATATTCTTATGCACATTTGTGTTATGTTCTATACAATTTATTAATATGATATGTTTTATACAAATATAGTTATTTTTGATTTTAAACCAGAAATTTTGAAATACATCTAAACCAATATTTATCCACAATCCCGGTTGTTTGGGAGAGAACGCCATAAGACACTAAGCCCCTTTACAACTATTTTTTTTAAAGATTTACAATAAAGCACAATTAAATAAACTGTGTCCTTGTTAGTTTTCACTTCTATATAAATTTTAATTTTATCAAATTACGTGTACTTTGATTAGAAGTAATATTTACGAATTTTATTATGTTTTATTTTAATATTGTGTTGTAAATGCACTCATGAGATGTTACATTGGTAGGTTTCACTTGGTTTTTAGATGGATGAATTTAGATTATTTCTAAATTATCACTTTAAAAAACATTGTGAATTAAAAAAGCAAGTTATCGGAACTTATATGTAAAAATATTTAATAAATATATATTATCTGTTGAGTTTCCAAATGAATAATAACTTACTTGGAATTTTCTTTTTAGGGTTCCTCACTTCCGACGAATAAAATAGAACCCTAATACTTATCTATGAAATTGCCGTTTTGTAAGAAATAATGTAATCACCCATGTAATCGATGCATCTTTGCCAACACATTAGAAGTTTATTGATGCCCTTCTTGTAAAAATCAGCTAGACGGGAGGCAACAAACTCTTCAAAGGCATTTTGTACTGCCTCTTGGGAATTGAATTTTTTCTCCCCTAAAACGTTGTCCAAATTTTGGAAAAAGTAATAGTCGGTGGGTGCAAAGTCTGGTGAGTACGGTGGATGAGGGAGAACTTTCAACCCCAACTCTAACAGCTTGGAGACTGTCTGTTGTGCAGTATGGGGTCGCGCGTTGTCGTGTAGGAGCAGCGGGGACGACCGATTGACCAAAGCTGGTTGAAGATGTGCGAGCTTCTCCATCATTGTATTCAGTTCTTCAGTATCTGCAGTAATGCTCATGCCGTTTGGTAAAAAACTGTAATGAATCACACCGGCATGAATCAGACCACCTAATAGTGACCATCGACTTTCTAAAGGTCATTTTTCGTTTAGGGCATTGCTTTGGTGCTGAACCAGGATCTAATCAACTTGCTGAGCACTTTCGATTGTCGAACAGAATCCACTTTTCGTCGCACGTAACAATTCGGTTCAAAATTCTTTCATTTCTGTACATGTTGAGCAGCGCGAGTCAGGTCTCAACGCGTACGTTGCGCTGGCAATTGTTAAGTTCGTGGGGCAACCATCTATCAAGATTTTTATCTTGCCAATTTGTCGCAAATAGACAAATATTATTTTGATGTTAACATCAAAAGCTGCTGCTAGCTCGGCTGTAAATTGAGTATCATCAGCTTCCACAATCGCCTTTAATTTATCATTGTTGACCAAAGTGTCCGGACGACCACGAGGTTCATTTTCAAATCAAAATTTCCAGAACAGAACCGGGCAAACCAATAACGGGTTGTGCGTTCGTTTGTAAAGTTCTTTCCGTAAACGTTGTTGATGTTACGTGCCGTTTGTGTCGCGTTGATGCAACGACGGAACTCATATTCCATAATTACACGAATTTGTAAAGTATCCATTATGAGGATAAATGTTCAAACGTAATGGAAATACAAAGCTAATCAATAAACAAAAAACTGACTTTGTAAAAAGAATGTCATGTTTTTAAAACAAAATTAATTTGAATTTAGAATTCACAGCCAATCAAATTTTTTTTTTGTTTTGAAACGGCCAATATTGAAGAACGGCAATTTCATAGGTAAAGACCAATATGATCACTGTCCTATGTGTATAGTACATGTACGGGGCTTGACATGATCTCGGACGTATAACGTAAATAAAGGAATTCCAATTTGGGATTTTAATTTTGTTGGGCAATTAAAAATAAAAATATTTTTCTAAGCGCACCATTTGAATACAAATATTTATTTTTTTAAAAACATAATAATACAAAGTTGAAAATATATAAAATGTCTAATAACATTGTGAATATGATTTTGAAAAAATAAGGAATGTAGAAAACTTTTTAAAATTGGAATGGAAATGTAATCGTACAGAACCCTCGCTGCGTGAATTTGGATTGCACTTGGCGGCCTATCTTTTCTAAAATATATTGTCATTACATACACTCTTAACGTAACATTTTAAGTTTTATTAATGACTATTTAAAATAAAACTGGAACGAATTGTAACAATATGTATTTGTATATGTATTTTATAAAAATATGTCAGTACCTAACCCACTTCTCATTGAGAGTAAGTAAAAATACTCTTTTCTCTTTTGGTTTTAAATTTTATAATACATTTCTCGCATATTTTACCAAATGATGCGAGCTCATGAGACGCCTCGTAAAAAGCTGTTTTTGATAAGATCTCTTTTAAACGTCAACATATCAACACGTCAAAGCTTCTAGGCGTCGGAAGTCGAGTAACAGGAAGCTTGCTTATCTCGCTCCCTCTCTCCCATAGTCATGACCGCTGCAAAACATAGGCTACAGCGGAAATCAGATTCTACTACCAAATATATAAACAATAAAAATAACTTTAACTAAACTTTTACGGTAGTAGATCCAAGTCTGCAGTTCGCTGTAGCACGTAGGTGGGCAGGATCGACCGGTGAAACAATACCCTCTCACAGAAAATTAGCGTGAAGTGGGGGCCTCCTAGAGGCCACCGCGTTTCGACTGGTGAGTGAGAGTCCCGGCGCCCTTATCCCTCTACCTCAGGGCCCAAATAGCAACTGGCACTTTCATTATACTACACGTATCGCAACAGATTTTCTAGGGACTGTTGCGCTGCGTGTGGGAATGAGTATCAGTTGGCCCCTTCCTGTCTTTTTATTCCCTGTCCCACAATTCCTCACCCTCTGTGACCTTTCTCCTTCCCTTTTCCTTCCCCACCCCTTATGCTCCTTTTGGGATGGCGACAAGTGATACAAATAAAATACCCCAGGAGGGTACCAGTCTCTCCAGACTTACTTTTCCTGGCGTAGACGCAGATTTCCTCCCCGACGGACACTTCATATCTAAAGTACCCGGCCTATAGCCTGGAGCACTTTTTTGTGCCACGCGCCGGCGTGTATGTGTACGTCAGGGAGGGAATTTGTTACCGTAGGCTCAGCAGTCTTGAAGGCAGAGACCTGTCGATCCTTTGGGTGCGCGTCGATTGTGAGGATCACATTCGCGCCTTTACAGGTCTCATAGCGGAAATTCGGAAATTGACCGGCTCTTCGAGCATCTGCAGGTGTCCACTGACAGAATACTTGAGCAGATTCCTACCGCGGAATTTGTGATTTTGGGCGACTTTAATGCCCACCACTCTGACTGGCTTGGGTCAACACGTACTGACCATGCGGGAAGGTCTGCTCACGATTTTGCCATTGCCAATGATCTGACGCAGATGGTACCTTCTCCCACACGTGTGCCGGATGTGGAAGACCATTCGCCTTCCTTATTGGACCTTCTGCTGACCTCTCGCCCCGAACCCATTCAGGTATGGGTCGATGCTCCTCTCGGGTCATCGGACCATTGCCTAGTTCGGAGCGTGGTGCCTCTCACCGTCTCGTCGCAACCACTTCCATCTGGTGAACGACGTGTTTGGCACTACAAGTCAGCAGACTGGGACGGGATACGCTCTTTCTTTGCATCCTACCCATGGGGGCAGATTTGCTTCAAGTCAGAGGATCCTAGCACCTGCGCTGATTCAGTTGCCGGCGTCGTGCTGCAGGGCACGGAATTGTTTGTTCTTAGCTCAGCGGTGCCCGTCGGTGGCAAGTCTCGTCCCTGGTTTGGTGGGTCCTGCCGTGACACACATCGTCGCAATCGGGAATGCTACCAAACTTGGGCTAGGGCAAAGGCCGCTAAGGATTTAAACTCTGACTCACTCAAGAAGAAGTACAACTCTGCTTCCAGGTTCTTTAAGAGGCAAATTGCATTGGCGAAATCGAATTGCGTTGGGAGAATTGGCGAGAGATTGGCACGCCTGCCCTCTGGCTCTCGTGCGTTCTGGTCTCTCGCCAAGGCTGTCCAGGGTAATTTCTGTCGGTCGACACTTCCACCTTTGCGCGGGGAGGATGGTTCATTGGCCTATTCCGCAAGGGAGAAAGCCGGCTCTTGGCTCTATCTTTTTGCGGAAAACTCGACTCTTGACGGCGGGGGGAACACTCCTCCTACCATCCCGAGGTGTGAGACCACAATGGCGGACGTCCGCTTCACACAGTGTGCTGTGCGGAAAGCACTATTCTCCCTGGATGTCAACAAGTCGAGTGGGCCCGATGGAATATCTCCTATTGTGCTGAAGGTGTGTGCTCCAGAGCTGGCACCGGTTTTAACGCGCTTATTCAGACACTCTTATGTCCTCGGCGTTGTCCCACATTCATGGAAGACGGCTCTAGTACACCCGATCCCTAAAAAAGGTGACTGCTCAGATCCGTCCAACTACAGGCCTATCGCTATCACCTCCTTACTCTCCAAAATTATGGAATCCATAATCAACCGCCAGCTCATGGGCTACCTGGAAGAGCACCAGCTGATCAGCAACCGCCAATATGGCTTTCGCAAAGGCCGATCAGCTGGTGATCTTCTGGCTTTACTAACTTACCGTTGGGCGCAGGCGGTTGAGAGTAAGGGTGAGGCACTAGGCGTTAGTTTGGACATAGCGAAGGCCTTCGATCGGGTTTGGCATAAAGCCTTACTATCGAAGCTTCCTTCCTATGGGCTTCCTGAGAAACTTTGTAGGTGGATCGGCAGTTTCCTTGCGGAACGGAGAGTTAAAGTCGTCGTAGACGGCTCATACTCGGACCCCCGGACCGTAAATGCTGATGTTCCCCAAGGCTGCGTGTTATCCCCGACATTGTTCATTCTACATATCAATGATTTGTTGCATACCAGTGGCATTCATTGCTATGCGGATGACAGTACCGTGGATGCAATATTTCGGCCGCAGCAATATCTCTCGGGATCACGTCGATGAGTGTCGGAACAAACTTGTGTCTGAAATCGAATCATCCCTTGTGAAGATTTCCGATTGGGGGAGACTAAATCTAGTCCAGTTTAACCCTTCTAAGACTCAAGTTTGCGCGTACGCCGCTAAAAAGGCCCCCATTATCGCATCGCCACTCTTCGGAAACACTCACCTTTGTGCCAAGCCAAACATTGGCATTCTGGGCGTCGACATTTCGAGTGTCGTCCAGTTTGGCGGTTATTTGGAGAGAAAGGCTAAGATGGCCTCCAAAAAACTCGGAGTACTCAACAGGGCCAAACGGTACTTCAAGCCGGCTCACCGCCTTAAACTGTATAAGGCGAAGGTGCGGCCTCACATGGAGTATTGTTGCCACCTTTGGGCCGGGGCTCCGGGTTATCAGCTATCTCCATTTGACCGAATCCAACGTAGGGCATCTCGGATTGTCGATGATCCTGAACTTACCGATCGGCTAGATCCTTTGGCACTGCGTAGGGATCTGTCTTCCCTATGCATACTTTACAGAATTTACAATGGGGAGTGTTCCGAGGAGTTGTTCAATTTAATAGAAGCCGATTTTCGCAACCGATCGTCTCGCTGGAACTATCATTCGCACCATCTGGATGGTTGGCGTTCCACTACAATGCGTTTTAAAACAGTTTTCTGCCACGCACAGTAAATCTCTGGAATTCGTTGCCATCAGCGGTCTTCCCCACCAACTGCGACATTTGATTATTCAAGAAAAGAGCATATTCTTACCTGAAGGGTAGGCAACGCACTGGCGTCGCTGGTGACCGTGCGCGGCGGTGAATCACTTACCATCAGGTGACCCGTCTTGCTCGTTTGCCTCGTAGATGTTATAAAAAAAAAAAAAACTTAAATATATATAAAGTACAATGAGCAGCTGAATCGGTAAGACGTTCAAATGATTGACAGACATAATAATGGACAAGATTAGTGTTCCTAACTAACATTTATGCATAGAGATTTTGTCTAATTGAAATTTGGGCTTATATGTGGAAAAAGCGGGAAATGTAACAAATTACGCTAACACACAGCACTCACATCATTATCTTCTAATTCTGATATCTGATTCATGCACTATAAAATCACAGAAAGGTGAAGATGTAGAGTCCCTTTTTTTCATTTGTGATGCTGTTCCTCGACTGCGAATCGAACCCAGAACCTGAAAACACATTAGGCTTCGAATCTAACCTTAAAGTTTGATTAAAAAAGATGATGAATTAACATTTTTTTTTTTCAAAATTGCAAAAGTTTATGAATAGAACCAAACGATAAACATTGTCGCGGCGAAATGTACTTATTACCAACTTCAACGGCAATTTTGTAGCGAAATTATAAAGTCACCAAATAAATTGACTTAATTTTAAGGGCAATATGATAAAGGAGATAAATATGTTAATAACTTCGAAAGTTTCATTATTCTTAGGTATTCATTAAAATAAAACTTATAGTATAAACATGAATGAAAACTTTTCATTTAATTGAAAATTATGATGTAATCTTGAATCAACATTCTCGATGTACAACTTTAAAATTAATTAACTATTTCAGTTCGTATAAATACGTACAATATATACAATTTTTGAATGAAAATATTAGGTCCTTACATAACAAATTAGCTTTTAGTCGTACTGGCCACTTTGATCTCAAATAATCTGGAGTTTGGTTAGGAATTCAAAATTCAAATGTATTTCAAAAATAACCTTGTGTATTTGTGTTTCGAATTAAGTAATTAATTTGTTTTCGCGCCATTCGATTTCGTTCTGGAGATTTTGAGCTCCTAAACGGACCCAGTTGACAATGAATTAAAGGTGATTGTGGAAGCGGATCTACCACAAACCACATCAGAGTTAGCGGCAGGCTTCGGTGTGAATGAATTAAATGAATATGATCAATAGACTTTCAGTCCGAACTACGTGCTGGCCACTCCATGTGCACAATTTCGACCTCCTGCGGGCAATACGGGCATTGTCCTGCATTAGCAAAGTTTCCCCTGATAAAGCTTGTGTAAGAAATGACATGATCCCCTAATATATCTTCAATACAACAAGCGTTGGGAAAAACGCTCTCCAGGTCTTCTGTAGACTCTTCGTCGTCTATCGCTACCATGGGATCAATTTAGGGCCAGTAGTCGGCCTTTTAGTCAGGTTAGCCGCCTTTAGTCTTCTTCTGACTGTCGAGCCGCTAACAGGCACTCCTCGCATTTCTCTGAGCTCCTTTTGGACTTAAACGCCAGAGAGGGCCCAATTTCTGAGCGAAGTACTGACAATGAATCGGTTATATCTCTCTTATGTGTAACTTCTTCAGCCGGATCCGCTTCTTCGGTTAAAGCTACCTGTCTCTTGGTACCGCCGGTAAACTCCAGACACAGCAAATGGATCATGTTTAACACACGAGCTACTTCTCGCTGACTTTGGCCTTGTTCCGATAGGGCAACCGCTTGAGCCACTTCTTTATAAGATCTGTTCATTTTAACGCAATGTTTGTGTTTAATAATGAGGTTAAGTGTACCGAGTAAGAATAAATGACCTTTAATAGGGCATGACAACCTCTAATTAGCGCTATTGTAAACCGGTAGAAAAACGATGATTAGATATTACAAACAACATATTTTTGGGTCATATTCTTGGAAAAGATAACATTTGTTTACATTTTTCAGATGTCGAAATTATTTTATAAAAGACATTCATCCTCTTGCATGACGCTTGAGTCGATCTTTTTGCTCACGAGCGTATATTATAGATGTCCCACTGTTGAAGGACTACACATTTATTTAATCTTCCTACTTAATCTTGTACTAATAAAAAACATCAAATAAAAACATGTCTATATATTACCGTGCACATATTTGGTAACACAAAGTCCTTGCGATGGTTTTTACGTGGGACAAGATAAGCAATGAGCACACAGATCACCTTTAAGTAATAACTGGGGTCCATAAATACCCATATACATTCTAAGCAGAGGTCTCCGGTTCCCTACTCTGAACAACCGTCATTATATAGTAAGTTTTTCCCCGATTGGGGAATTGGTCAGCTTTACTGCTAAGCAAGTGATTACTTGACCCAGATTACTTGACTAGCTATAATTCAAATGCTTTATCGCCCTATATGATTCAGATGAAATTCAAATTACAAGTAATTGAAGCATTTCAGAGTAGGGTATCTAAATTTAACCGTCACTTAGAGATAGAACTTATTACAAAAGGTCCAATTAAAATAAGCTTCTATTATTTCATCAATTTTGACAAAATAATAGGCCTTGCTCTCACTCACTACACAAAAACTGTAGCAATGTGGTCGGTATTATTTAAGATTATGGTCTTTACCCAATAGAATCCATCAATCATCATTAATCCATGGATCAACTTTTTCTATCAGCTGGTTAGTTCTACTGCGTGATAACTTCATAATCTTTTCTGATATTAATCATATTAAAACGCATTATATAGTATGAATAATAAGTTCTTTTTCCTGAAGATAAATATTTCTTCCAAGTCCTCAACAAATTAGAATTTCAAATGGCTCTCCAATAAAATCTCGAGTATTATAATGCAATACGTTTAAAACGCAAGTCAGGTTCGTAAAGAATTCCAATATCATTCTTATTCACAAAGTGGAAATGGGAAGTAAGGGATCTTCCTTTTTTTTATTTATTATATTATTATTAAGCTTGAGACATGTCGAATATATATTAAAAAGGGGAGTTTTTAAATTTTATTTTTATATATTAAGAAGGAAAAAAAAAAAAAATCATGTTCACATGTTCAATATAAATTTAACTACAATGAAAATTTTCATTGTAGTTAAAGTTATATTGAACCAGTAAATCCTGTTACAAAACATATAAGCTTCCAAACATAAACTAATTCTGGTAAATACTCAAAGATTTTTACTGTCCAGAGTATGATAAAAATTATCAAGTAATCGTGTAAACACTCAAAAACATCTTTATCCTCATCGTACCGTATTACATTGCCTAAACAGATTTTAGTACGTACAATATATTGACAGCAAAATATTTATAATACATTCAAGCTTAAAAAACTGATTGCATAAATATCAATACGTACAGTGGTAGAGTTACACTGCATTTTGTTTCTAGCTCCAGAATGAATGGATCAGCACGACCGGGGTAGGACCATGCCCTCACAGAATACCGGCGTGAAATAGCAGCATAATGCTGTCGTGTTTCGTGACGAGGCATTCCATCTCGGTCCTCAAGGGTGCAACCCATTTGCATTATGATTCCTTGTCGGGGATGAATGTAGATGTCACGGGCCGCAGGAATCACTTACCGTCCACCATATCAACTGTGTGCTCGTTTGTTACTCTCAATGTAATAAAAAAAACCGAAAATGTTTTTATCCCTCATCAAGTCAATTCTCTGATCCGAACCGCGTTTAGATCAATAGTCATTAACAACACCCCCAATCTACAAGGCATTATTTGCGCGATAATTATTTAGACACATTTTGATGGACCATAGCGGGGAGACCTTCGCGAGTGAATGCAAGGTGTTTTGGTAGTCATCGCTGAGGTCCATGAATAAGGATTACAGGTTCCATAAGCTGCAATGAACCAAGGAAACATAAGACACGTGGATTTATAGTTAACTTGGATGGTACATGCAGTACCTCAGTCTCAATCTTTCTGGTCGCTGCATCTTCACAAAATTTAAACAAAACAAAAATATACAGCGTCCAACGCACGATGTCACTGCGGCAGCGTAATTAGCATAATGAGTGCCCAAGGGGGTTAAATGGCAGGATCGACAAAAGGCGCTGTCGACGTGGCGCACTTTGTCCCGAGAGAAGTAATATGTATGAAAACGTTGAGGTCGTTGTGGTCGTTCTGCTTGGCTTCGAAACCTGGATGCAGAGTAAAAAACTCAGATTTCATCAGGTGAACACGAGTATTTCGATGAACCAGTGTTTTAGGAATGAATTAGACTCCGTATTTCACACGCTCGCCATCGAGAATTTCGAAAAACATTCAGTTGTGTGAATGAACTTTGAAATCACCTAGTATTAGAAAACTTCAGTCTCAATTAGGCCTATCCAGGACAAAGGATTAGGGCATTATACATTCTGAGGTTTATTTAGGTGATGGTACTGTTTTAGTTTTGATACTGCTATCAGTTATGGCACTGTATCTGGGGTGAGTTTATTTTCTATAAATTAAGCTTCACTTCAAAAATATCTATTGCAATTCTAAAGTGTAACTGCACCTCTAGTGTAGTAAAAGTTCATGAGTGACGGTGATATTTTATCATCAGGTAAACTAATCGCTTGTTTGTAGTACACTATAGTAAACTAGTTGATTGGGTGTCTATGATTTATTTAGGTCGTTTTTAGAATGTAAGAGTTAGATAGATATGATAGGATAGTTACTGTTACCTAAGCGAGTTATATTGCATACAATCTCTTTCATGCTAAACTCCAAAAATGCCAAGGTTACACCTACCTTTGCACGTAGTCTCATTAATATAAACATAGTTTATAGGAACCACGTCTCATAAATAAAAATCTCAATTGAAGCTTTGCATATGTTGTTTGCTGAAAAAACCTGATTTATTTTTTAGAAAGTCCCTCTCTTGAGTTTACAAATTTTTCAGAGCAGACGAAAACATGTATTGTTTTCAGACCTCTTCTTCAGAAACTTCTTTTAAAATGCATTTTTCGTTCCTGTACCGTCAGGCACTATTGAAATCATTAAAAAAATACATTTAATTATTTTGCATTGTCGAGAAAGATTTATACAATATATGGCTTCTAAAATCTTCTTTATTTTGATATAAAATATCTTACCTGGGAAAATTCATCCTTCTTACAACTTGGTGTACATCATTTTTGTTCAATTACAGATGATTGCATATCAAAGCATTTATCAATATTTATTTATTTATTGAACCCAAGATTTTTGTTCTGAAAACGATGGGTGATTGAAGAGCACAGAGCACACATGTAGGTGATGAAGTGATGAGTGCTGCCCGTAAACACCTACATCATCAACAAGATTCTTGGTACATTATCACTCCTGAGAAATGAGATGTTATATTTCGTTAGCAGTAATTGGGTCTCTTTACTTACACTCACCAAACGAAACCACCACACTGCCGTGTGTTCGTGTTCGTTACAATACTATTCTGTGAGGCTGTGATCCTTCCTTGCTCCAGTGAATCTATTTATGCAACCACTATTCATCATTCTTATTTATGAATATATACCCTATTATAAATACTTTGATGTTTACAATGAATTATCGTCTCAGTGCATTCTTAGTCAATTTATCTTACTCCACTTACCACTCAAGAACCTTTCTAATAGTAATATAGTAGTGTGTTGATAGTCTAGATTTTCATAACAGTAAAAGTGTCATCTTCTTCATCAGAGCCAATCGTCCAATTACTAACAATTACAAAACCTGCTGAATATAAGTTTCCTGTATAAATTTCGACTGCTTGTAAACATGCCAGCAAACATGTTGTCGCTCCTTCGTGTGTGGTTGGCATGTTGTGTTGTCACTAAATATCATCATTATAAATAACATATAAGAAAAAAAAATGATATAAACTTTTACGGAACAATCTAGTAAAAAAATCTGGACCTAGTATTTATGTCAATATTTCTTTACGATGTTTTGCTGCCAAAGGAAATGATAAGTTTCCCGAAGCTTTCACAAACGGAAATTTTCAAACATTTTTAAGTACTCGAAATACCTCCTATATTTTCCGAGGAATAGTTCTTAAAAGCTACAGTTCAATCTTCTGCGGATTACAACAATAGACGCGGATAATACGGGATAAACCAGGCACTGCGTACAAAGAAGACCGACTTGAGATACTTTACAATCTGCCAGTTCAGAAATTGTAACATTATTTTTCAATGTTTTACGTAAAAATTAGTTAACAATTTCTTTAATAAACATAAGCATTTGTATTTAAAAAAAAATATTGCTTCTGTTGTCAAGTACTTTGAAATTTTATATAAAAAAAAACAAATATGATAATATCCTTTTCCGGAGTGGATTTCTATCTTTTATCTTAAATAATTATTCTTATTTTATTTTTATTACTTCGCCTTATAATACATACACAATATCCAATGAATTATAAACATAGGATAATTGAAAAGTCTATCGACAATTAACAAGGATAAGAAGAACTTTAAACTTATTACTTTTAACTTAAAATGGATCATTTTTCTCTGTGTAATATTTTTTTATATAATACACTGTTTGTGTTTAATTTAATATTTTAACTAATCTAATTTATTGTATATTCCAATATATAAAAAAATTGCATTTTATATGAACTTCTTTTTATATACTCGTACATAAAAACTTGTCGTATTTGAATTTGAATGATGCTATGTGTTGATTAATCTTGGTTTTACAAAAAAAACTGATTTAAACTTTCACACCCGCAATGTAACTATGAACTTTTCAGTGTTAAAAAATATTTTCATTGTTAGTAATTTGCAACTTGAAATCTCCTACCGACGTACTTATATATTTCCAACAAGTGAACAACTCTAATTGCGATGAACTCCGGAAGCAGGGAATTCAGGAAAGCATTTAAATAGGAACAAAGTTTGGCATAGTGATAGTTATTAACTTCGTAATTGTTTACGTGGTTGCGTGAAATAAGGAGACGTGATGGTTAAACTTGTGTCGTGCCATTTAAATTTTTGAGTATTTTGTATCAGTTTTCTTATTTTTGTATATTGTCTTGAGCTAGATATAATTTACGTAAGATATGTATCTATAATTTACAATGCAAACGAAAAGTAACTGAAGCACGAATTAGTCTGCTTGTTTTAAGAACCACATCAACAGTAGTAGAACGCTGTAGCTTGTCTCTAGAAGTACCATGGATAGATCGGCTTAACCGGATAGGAACACGCCTTCAGAATACCATCATTATATACCTACCAAACTGATATGGTGAATGATACAAAACTGATATGTATTGTTTCAAAAAAATCTCAGATACACATATAAATAATAATATATAAATAATGAGACATTCCGTCTCAGTCAACAAGCATAACAACGAATGGGTTTCTCGAATCTCTGTTGAGAATGGATTTAGATGTTAAAATCGCAGTTAATACGTAAGAGATAGCCTTTGTCAACTCTATTATTATAAAAAACTACGTGATTAATCTATTGCGTTAAATAACATATTCACGTACGTCCATGAACCGAACACACTGACCAGATAAATTTAATCTACACCGCTATGGTTCTATCGACTTGAACATTAATAACAACGCAAAGTTAATTTGGCACGAAACCGCTGGCATTTTCGGAACGATCCCTCGTTTATCGGAATCCACTTTATACATGCTGCTACACCTTCCATTTGTTTAATTTTCCGCTTGATTCATTAACAAATCGCTGTGTTTAAACAATGGATTTTTTTATTAAATTGCAATTAAGGAAGTCAACCCCTGCAGATTATATTTATATACTTCACGTCCATCCCGATCAAATATCCTTTTTAACACGTAATCAGTAACTTAGACTTTACCTTTCTTCCCTAATAAAAAGAAACAAAGCAGCATGAAGCTACGATTTGATATTTTGGTATCCTGTGAATCTTTAATACTTTCCCGGTTGAGATGATCCCTTCATAGAAGCATGTATAATAGCTTATCAAACACCTCAGTCCATTACATGACCATTAGTGCTATAAAACACTCAAAACGTATGGATAATAAAAATACAAAAAACATAAAGTCCGTATAGTAAGTAGTTTTTATTCAATGTGTAGTATCGGTTTACATATTAGAAATCATTAAAGGCACAAATTCATGGTTATGCTCGTCTGATTGGTCGGTTGAATAAATAAATAAAATAATTTAATAAAATATAATAAGTACAACTAAATGCACGTAACTCATCATCGTGACCTTTCGTGTCTCGAATCATCGACGATCGGGGTTTAGGGGGAAAAGTAAAGAAACAAGTGGGCGATACGGGCGACCTAGGAGCAAAGCCTTCTGCAAATGAGTCTGGAGAGGTTCTTTATGGAGTCCCAATACCCGTTCTGATATATTATTATATATATTGCAATAGAGATAAAACCACGTTGTAGTTTATTTATAGCTGCAGCAAGACTGAGGAATGACCAGGCTTTCACAGAAGTCCAACGTAAAATAGCAGCATGAGGCTGCTGTGCTTCGACTGGTTTCGATGGATCTGGAGATCCCTATTACTTGTGACCGGCATTCCATCTCGGTCCTAAGGGATGACATGATCATTCATTATCAAAGGTTTTTTTCAAAGAATACCAACAGTGCTATTCACAATACTAATATTCCGGTTATATACTCTAAGTTCACGACAATACTACACTACACTGCAGTTTGATTCTAACTGCAGAATCAGTGGGTCAGCTCAACCGGGGTTTTTGTGGTTTTAGCGAAGTAATGTTTTACCTAAAATGTAACGACATAAAAAGTTATGCTTTTAGTTACATGTTATGCTGGAATAGCGAAACGTTTTAGGGTACGGTCTGCGATATCTGACGGCAAATCCACCATTCGGCTATTGTCGTGACCAATCTTCTAGCACATGCACTAATAGCGTCGGTAGTTTTTTTAATAAGTTTTTTAGTAATAAAGTTATAAGTAATCTCACAGAAAGACCAGCTCAATTTTAAACATTTTATTGGTGGTAGAGCCACACTGCAGTTTGTTTCTAACTGCAGAATGAATGGGTCAGCTCGATCTGGATCACACGCCACACCCCCACAGAATACCAGTGTAAAATAGCAGCATAACGCTGCTGTGTGTCAGCTCGACCGGGGTAAGACCACGCCCTAACAGACACCAGCAGAAAGTAGTGTCAGGTGAGTTTAGGGATCCGGACAATTTTATTACTGGTGACGAGGCATTCTATCTTAGTCCTCAAGGGTGACAATGCATCCGCATTATGATTCTTTGTCAGGGATGAATGTAGAACAGGTGAACTGTGTGATCGTTCGTTACTCTGAACGTAATAAAAACAATATAAAAAAAACAATAATGGTCTGACCTAGGCAATTGATACTTTATAAAAAAAGATGTACATATGTCGGAGTCATGAGCAACGAGAATCGTTTACCATCAGATGAACTGTGTGTTCTTTTATCACATTAAACACAATAAATAAGACGGTTTCATTAATTCAGGGCATCTCGTCTTACCTTGGCTGGAACCAACTTGATTGTGAGGAGTTTCATTTACTAAATTTCGATGCGAAAAATGATATAATCATCATGTAACTCGGTAACAAACAATGCATATATTGTATAAAATTTTAAAGATTTTTCTATTTGGTCTGGATTGCAATGTGAATCCATGTATGAAAACCAAATTCAAAGGCAAGTGAAGTTTGGCAATTTGCATTGAAGCGTGATTTTCTAGTATGCATATTGAAGGTATTTTGAGTATTATAATATGTTGAAAATATACGTAGAGAAATATGTAGAGTTTACGATATGTAGAGAAACCAAATGATAAATTTTAAATAATGATTATAATAAAACAACACTAGACTAAGTAGAAAGTCGATATTTTGCAATTTCTGCTAAAAGAAACATACAAATTAGAATCGTCTATGTTTTAATTTTAAAATGCAAATACTTGAATAGAGATCCAAAGCATACCATACTTATAGATGAAAGCTTCCAAACTTGTTAAAGCCAACTTGGCCTTAATTTAAAAAAAAACTTTAATTTATTAATCGATTCGTATGCGTTGTTCGGATTCGGGTTCAAAATTTCATCCTCTTCATCGATGGTTGGCAATCTTTGGCATGGATGTTGGCACTTTGGTGCGCTTAACGCGTTAATTTTCTGATACGCACAACTACTCTGTGCAATCAGCTGTCAACAGTGGTACAATACGACTTAAGGATATTCAATAAAAGAGGCCTACACCCATCTTAAAGACCGACAACACATCTGCGATTCGGCTGCTGTTACGAATCTTCTCGTTCGGATGATATAATGATTTAATATATGTGCAAAAACTGTTTCTTTTCCATCAAAATAGTCAAAAAATTAAAGTTAAATGTGAATTCACTTATTTCTTCGGAAGTTTTGAAAAATTATTACGGTATACGGAAGATAAAGAGGAAGAGGAAGTAACGTGTTTTGTAACTATTGCTCCTTGTTCTCCTTAAAAAGTTATTGTTCCTTAAAGGTATAATATATTACGATGTGTTAATATAAAAACAAATTTAGGTAACCATTGCTTTATAATCTATTCAATTTACAACTGTTTGACTATTTTCATATTGATATATATATTTAGATATTGATAACATGTATTAAAAATGCATAATCTTTGCCCTTTTTATGTTCATTATAAATAACTGAATTATTAATTGTGTCCGTCATTTATCTATAACAATATGTTTACTTTTTTAGTACTTTGTGACAGCTCAGTGTTCAAGTTGATTCTTGTTAGTTCAGTATCAAAGTGGAGAGATTTAATTTCATTACGCGAGTAAACCGACGTCGATCCTTGTAGTATCAATGAAATTGTTAAATTCAATTTTAACCACGCCAGGAAAACTAAATGCGTGGCGGGCTATGTTTTGATACCCCCTTTATATTGGGGCATAAGCTCAGCAATTAGATATACAAAAAAATAAAATTACATTAAAGATATATGCTATAAGCTATGTGCTTATACATATGTATATATATATATATATATATATATGTACTATTAATTGAATAGTGGATTTTAACTTAAACTATAGAAAAACGAGGCAATAGGTTTCATAGTGGAACTGCATGTACCTATTGGAAATGACCAATCGTGTGATAAATTACCGCAAATCTGTAGATTATATTGAAGTAAATGGACTAATTTCATTAGACATTAATTTTCTTCAGATAACTAATTAAACTGTGGCTTCGGTTACAAAACATGAGCGTCTAGGGAAATCTCAGTTAATAAAACCCCTCGGGACTTTGTTTTCTCAGTTCCACCGAATGGATTGTTTGTAATTGACCCTCAAATACTGAATTTGCACAGTGGCCGTTTCAGTTAAAAATGTAACGTGATCTGCGAATTTCACCTCAAATTACATTATCTCGCTTACAACAGATTTGTTACATTTTTAACTTTAGATTTCTAATGAATACAATCCAGTTCTTATCTACAATCCCACCTGTTGCGTAATTGTTTATGAAGACGTTGTTGATAGAGCGCACTAGCTCATCACCTATTCACGCTAATTAAATAACTAAATAATTCTAATTCAAATTATTCTATTCGCAGTTGATATTAATTGTGACGAAGTGTATCGTTTGAATGCGTGGAATATCTACAACGAAAGAGTAGAAACCCGTCGTGCGACTTGATATTGTTTTTGTAGTCTAGGTGTCAATATGTCATGTTACCGTATTTCCCTGAAACTGCAACTGATTCTACCTCTACCTATGCAAATGATTTAAATCGTAATAGGGAAGAGAACGATGACACTCTTAGTTTGGACGAATACTAAAGTAACGACACTATAATATGTTCTAAACCACGGACTCCCAAAGTGGCCGATATCGATCCCTTGGGATCGAAACTTGAAACTTTCAAGGTATTGCATATGTTGTATTATTTGTACCAATTTGTATATATATATATATATATATATATATATATATATATATATATATATATATATATATATATATATATATATATATATATATATATATATATATATATATATATATATATATATATATATATATATATATATATATATATATATATATATATATATATATATATATATATATATATATATATATATATATATATATATATATATATATATATATATATATATATATATATATATATATATATATATATATATATATATATATATATATATATATATATATATATATATATATATATATATATATATATATATATATATATATATATATATATATATATATATATATATATATATATATATATATATATATATATATATATATATATATATATATATATATATATATATATATATATATATATATATATATATATATATATATATATATATATATATATATATATATATATATATATATATATATATATATATATATATATATATATATATATATATATATATATATATATATATATATATATATATATATATATATATATATATATATATATATATATATATATATATATATATATATATATATATATATATATATATATATATATATATATATATATATATATATATATATATATATATATATATATATATATATATATATATATATATATATATATATATATATATATATATATATATATATATATATATATATATATATATATATATATATATATATATATATATATATATATATATATATATATATATATATATATATATATATATATATATATATATATATATATATATATATATATATATATATATATATATATATATATATATATATATATATATATATATATATATATATATATATATATATATATATATATATATATATATATATATATATATATATATATATATATATATATATATATATATATATATATATATATATATATATATATATATATATATATATATATATATATATATATATATATATATATATATATATATATATATATATATATATATATATATATATATATATATATATATATATATATATATATATATATATATATATATATATATATATATATATATATATATATATATATATATATATATATATATATATATATATATATATATATATATATATATATATATATATATATATATATATATATATATATATATATATATATATATATATATATATATATATATATATATATATATATATATATATATATATATATATATATATATATATATATATATATATATATATATATATATATATATATATATATATATATATATATATATATATATATATATATATATATATATATATATATATATATATATATATATATATATATATATATATATATATATATATATATATATATATATATATATATATATATATATATATATATATATATATATATATATATATATATATATATATATATATATATATATATATATATATATATATATATATATATATATATATATATATATATATATATATATATATATATATATATATATATATATATATATATATATATATATATATATATATATATATATATATATATATATATATATATATATATATATATATATATATATATATATATATATATATATATATATATATATATATATATATATATATATATATATATATATATATATATATATATATATATATATATATATATATATATATATATATATATATATATATATATATATATATATATATATATATATATATATATATATATATATATATATATATATATATATATATATATATATATATATATATATATATATATATATATATATATATATATATATATATATATATATATATATATATATATATATATATATATATATATATATATATATATATATATATATATATATATATATATATATATATATATATATATATATATATATATATATATATATATATATATATATATATATATATATATATATATATATATATATATATATATATATATATATATATATATATATATATATATATATATATATATATATATATATATATATATATATATATATATATATATATATATATATATATATATATATATATATATATATATATATATATATATATATATATATATATATATATATATATATATATATATATATATATATATATATATATATATATATATATATATATATATATATATATATATATATATATATATATATATATATATATATATATATATATATATATATATATATATATATATATATATATATATATATATATATATATATATATATATATATATATATATATATATATATATATATATATATATATATATATATATATATATATATATATATATATATATATATATATATATATATATATATATATATATATATATATATATATATATATATATATATATATATATATATATATATATATATATATATATATATATATATATATATATATATATATATATATATATATATATATATATATATATATATATATATATATATATATATATATATATATATATATATATATATATATATATATATATATATATATATATATATATATATATATATATATATATATATATATATATATATATATATATATATATATATATATATATATATATATATATATATATATATATATATATATATATATATATATATATATATATATATATATATATATATATATATATATATATATATATATATATATATATATATATATATATATATATATATATATATATATATATATATATATATATATATATATATATATATATATATATATATATATACTTCCTCGGTCTAGCCGACCCATTCATGTTGGAGCTAGATAAAACTGACGTGGCTCTAACACTGTTAAAATCTTTATATTCATCATATCTTTTCAATTACCTTAAACTAAAAAGAAACCATAAAACTGCAATTTTTAATTCTTATTTATCATTAACAGCTACCTCTAAATAGTCTAGGAGTGCTAATGCAATGACATTAATAATATTCCTATTATCTACTCATACCAAGCTTAGGCATAGTAGATGGTTTGGATGGGCGGCGTTAACGTCGAAACTGAAGTTTTGGAAAACGTATCTGAAAGCATTAAGCTTTGATGCTTGAATTTCCTAAAATTACTTATTTATTACAACATAACAAATTATACATACAACTTATATCGTCACAAAGAACTTAGATTTTCTTATATAACTTACTCTTACTCACAACATGGGTTAATACGCTAAGTTTCCTAAGTCTATATTACTTAATCTAAAGATAAGCTCGAACGAGGAACTCGATAATGGCTCTCGGCTTATAATATTACTTGTTATCTTTGTCCTTCGAAAGGTCACGTACACAATCCCCGAAATAGATGACTTATCTCAACTTATTCTCATTTAATATATCATCAGCCTAATCTTTGTTTAAGTTAAAAATCAAAGGTTATAAATTAAAACATTGTTTCTCAACCATTTTATGCGTCGATCCACGGTAAAAGCCTAAAATTTTTTAGCGACCCTTTCACTGTAAATTTATAATTAAATTTTAATTAACAGTTTAAAAGTAAATACGGAAATCGTCAATTATAACTTGAAAATAATTTATGTAATATTTATTTTATACAAATACATTAAATTTCATTCGTTTAACAAACATGCTTTTGTAGACAAGTTTTATTTAATGAACAGTTTACATTTTTCCAAACAGTGCAAATTGTGGGAGACTTATTTTTATTATAGCAGATAACAAACGAGCACACAGTTCACCGGATGGTAAGTGATTCCAGCGGCCCATGACGTCTACATCCATCCACGATGAGGATCATAATGCAGATTCGTTGAAGACTGAGATGGAGCTCCTAAACACCAGTAACGAGATCTCAGAAATACCACGCTCACCGCTCGAAACAGCACACTGCTGCACTGCACTGCACTTATGCTCTATTTCACGATGATATTCTATTAGGGTGTAGTCTTTCCCCGTTGATCCTACCTGCTAGAAATTAACCTCAAGTTCCACTTTTTGAAATTCGATTTCATGTCATATATTCAATTATCAGATTTCATATTCGTGTAGCTTGTATTCTTTTATATGGGACACAAAGTCCTTTTTTATATTTAGAGGCGGTAAACAACCGGGTTAGGTTCTTCCTCATTCATCCAAATCCAGGAAATTACAGTATGGACTAAATATATCTCACATACTGCTTAAATCGTTTCCGACAGACGCTAACGCCAGTGATGACGATAAAAGTAGTTTACGATCAAATTCGTGAAGAAATATTTTATTTTCATTAGACCATTTCTAACGTAATAAAAGATTTCTAAGATCTCAGCAGTAACAGGCATCGGTCCCTTAGAGTGGCGCTCTTGGGAAATTTAGACCTTTTTCACAAAATTCCCAAAAGAATCTGTTTTTGAGGTCTAGTTAAATTGAACCGCTCTTTTATTTAACCACTTTAACAGAGAAAACTAAACTAAATACTATAACGTTTATATCTTCTCATGTAGTTATTATATTAATGGAAATAGAATCAAGATAAATTAGAATATATAATAAAACTTTTGAATTGGGGGTAAAACAATTAACCTCGTATTATCTCTTATCTCCGCTTTATGGTAAGAAATGGATGTGATTGTTTTTAAATATTAATTTCTTTTTGAAGATTGAAAAAGTTAGTTGGTAAATGGTTATACTCTTTTCACAACGACTTAAATGTCTAGTAACCCAAAAACTCTGCTTCTATGATTATTTTCCTTTAATATAGAGCCATAGTGTCCGAGTACCTCCAGGCCCAGGTTTTCGACGTCATCGTCTCTCGTCGTCATTGTCTGTCGTCGTTGTCCTCCCTACCGTCTTTATCAAGTATATTTTCTTCTACTATTCTATGTATTTCTACTAATTTATGTATATTTATTCAAATACATATTTCACTTATTGTAATGCAGCCTTACCATTACAAATCCGTATCGATCTAAACCAAGACCCCTTATCTACTGTGATATTTGATCGAAATCATGGAAGAATTTGATAAGGATTTAATATATTTGACCGCAATAGCCGCAAGGCGATAATAAAAATATTAAGCGTTAATGGAATACTAGTAGACTAGCAAATTAATCTGGTTTGGCTGGTCTGAAAAAATAATAATTAATAAAAGAAGATAAAATCTCAGCATCACGAATAATACGGTCATATAATTTTAAATTTTATTTACGTTTCTTCGAACTTCTTTAAGTGAATTTTGCTGCAATATTTCAAGGTGAATTACCTTATCGTTCTCAAAAAGTTTTGTAATGTTCTACTTTGGATGCGGAAGATAAGGAACTTGACTTCTCCGTTAAACTTTTTTATAAATTCTTGTCGTTTCGAAAAGTTCGCATATTTAGTTTACATAATTTTAACACATTTATCTCTTTTATTGTACACATCTTCGAGTATACAGTTCACCTGATGGTACGTGATTCCTGCGTTCATCTTTATAAGTAATCATAATTCAGATGGGTTGTTACTCTGAGGACTTATATATAATGCACGTCATGAATGAAATCATTCACGTGCTTTCATGTGAACAGTATTCTGAAAAATAACTTATTCAAAAAGCTCTTAGCTGTATTTAGTTATTTTTCTTTGATTTTCAGATGAAAAAATATTAAAGGATGCATAGATACTTCATATTTATGATATTATTCTACTTAATTAAGCCCACGGCGAAACCTAAGATCCCGTAAACAGATCATTACAGATAGATATATTATAGTGATCTAAATATTTTCGCCAATAAATCCCATCAGTTATTTTCGTCCCTAATTCAAAGTAAATTCACAAGAAGATAAAGTCATAAACAACATACTTAGAATTGAAAACCATCTGTTCTAAATATATAAGAGAATCGGTTCGAGTGGAGAAGAACTCCGCCCTCACCGAAGACCAGTGTGAAATAGAAGCATGGTACTTGAACACTATATTTCTTATGGTTAGTGTAGTGATTCGGTAAGCGAATTACAGGTGACGAGGTAATTTCTCAGTCTTAGTGTAGACAACGACGAATATATAAATCACTGAAAATTGAAAGGTGGCCGAGAGCTTAAGGCACTCAGCTAAGACCTTCATTAATGGGCTAGCACAAGGGTTCCCCAGAGGGACCCTCGGCTTGGACCATTGCCTTGTGCGTACTTTTTGACATTGGCTTCTACTTGCCTCAGTACAATCCGGTAATATTTGAGTTCATCAAAATATTCCTAGGATACTTTTTTCGGTTCTAGAAAATATGACTATTTGAAGTTGCCTTAGGAGTATTATTTGGCAGAACAGACAGTAATAATGTAAAAGTTTTTATTATTTTGTCTAATCCCAAGTTGTTATGTATTTAGCTTTAAAATCCAAGTTTCCCATAATTATTTGGAATTGGGTTATTTAACCAACACTTATTTAGTTAATACAAATATCGAGGTACCCTAACACTTACGAGTACCATAAATATTATTGGAAAGAATAAAAGTTAGGTTGGGTCCCGGTGCCAGTAAAAACGATGTTGTTAACGTCATTTCAAAATACAGATATCCTAATCATAAATCTAAAGAGAAATATAAAAGAATTACTCGAAGCTCAAATAAATAAAGGAAAGTCTTTGTAAAACTTCCAATCTAAATTAAGCCTTCAAAATTCTCTCTAGGTGACAGGCTTATGGCCAACGAGGGTATGTTTTTAGAGTTTTCAATTTGTGCCGTATGTACCATTTGCACAAAATTGAGGTTATAAGCCTGCAGCCCCTGAAAAAATATCTATATATATATGAATATTTGATTCAAAATGCACATGAATTGTATCCCCTGAGAGTGAGGTGCAATACTTCACTATCAGTACTGTCAGGATTCGCCAAACTAAACACTGCTGTCAAATGATGCTATTTCACGCCGGTGTTCAGTGGGGATACACCCACTGCCAGACAAAATCCATTTATACTATATCTTCAACGTAGTTTTACCATTACACAAGGTCGGAATCTATTGAAGAAATAGATAAAATAAATAGAACGTAAGACATGTATGTATATATATATTATACTTTTTGTGTTAAAGTTTAAGTACGAATTACAAACGAGCACACATTTTTCATGACAATAAATAAAGACTGCAAACCATAAACACCTACATCCATTAGGGATCACTCTTATGGATGAAATGTCCGTAGATCCTTACACTTTCTCTGAGAAAGACCGCAACTTTATGCTGCTATTCGACACTGATATTCAAAAGACAGATCTAAACGACACATTCATGCTGCAGTTAAGAACAGCATGGCTCTACTACTGCAATATACATATATATTATTTCCTGAATGTGATTTATCTTGTCCATTTAATCACCCAGTATCAAGCTTAGTTAGTTTTTTTTTAATATATAATAGAAAACAAGCTGTTCACGTAATGATAAGTGATTACCGCCACCCATGGACATTTGCAACACCAGAGTAGTCGCGGGTGCGCTGCCGGGCTTTAAGAAATGTGTTGCTTGAAGGTCCCTAAGTCGTATCGGTTTGGAAATACCGCTGGTGACAGCTGATTCCTCAGAGTAGTTGTGCGTGGCAGAAAGTTTCGCTTTAAGCTCACAGCGGAAGATTTCCAACCATCGACTTGATGAGGATGAAATTCTTAATTAAAATTCCTAAGTATTTAAATTTCCTCGGACGATAAAATTTTTAAAAGAACCTAAAATATATTTTTTATTTAGCCGCAGGTGAAGACATCTGAATTTTTTCGATGAAACCTAGAGACCTTAGACCATCGCTAGTGTTAGTTTTTAGGTTACTGGAATTTTATTTTATTTTTTTATATAAAATAAAAAACATTATGTCAGAATGAAGAGGTTTGGTTTGCCAACATTACGTAGAAATAACATTCCCTGTTAAAAATACTTTCAACGTAATCTTTCGCGGATTACAAAGACGGGCACGGATATCATAGGACGAGAAAGGATCTACGGACAATTAAAATTCCCTAATGCTGAGTTTTAGCGTATATTTTTTTAACTTTTTTATGATTCAATAATGTTTTATTTTCTTTAGAAAAATCAATTTTATATTTTAAGAAATATAGTAAAGTTACCATAATCTTCTCTTTGATCATTTGCAATTCAATACCTCAATTACCCGATTCTACGAGCTGTGTCCTGCCTTTTTCCTCGGCATCCTGATGTTTTGCTATATATATGCTATAGCTATGTGTACGGTTATCCTCGTTTTACTTTAGAGAGAGACGCCAATGCCTCGTTCATTACCTGTAATCTGGACTTAATCTCTCACTATACGAACCTTCCTCCGATCTTATTGCACTGGCGTTAGATCTGAATAGGAAAGGGGACGGCGATTCAGTGCTTCTGTGTTTTGTAAACATTCTTTTGCTGCTAATTTACGATGATTTTCAATGAATACTTGATCCTTTACCAAGTTGAAACGATCCAATCATATTACAGTTAGATGCATTATCTCTCGTGAGGGATAAAATAAATGGACGATAATGTATATATTTTTTTATTGTTCTTTTTTATAACGATTCTGTATAGTTGACTTTTAAAAACGATTGGAGAATCGATTGGGCTACGCGGGCAACAGCCAAAAACGCTAAATTAATGAACAATTTTAAATGTATTTTACCAATAAGTAATCATTACCTAATATATATAAGTCCATAACTTCCGCTCTTCTGCTATCCGTGTACAATGTGTTAATAGCATTTTAATGAAATAACAAAGGAATAGTTTTAAGACATTACTTAATTGTCTAGTTATTTATTAATAACTAGAAAAATCTTATATCGAATTGAAGAGTAGAATGGTTGGAAACCGGTCGCACTGATCATTCCCTTGGAAATTATGTCATTGGATAATTGTCATCAGTCTCAAATGTCTTATATTACGCAGCTACCATCCCGCGAGCTTTGGGCTGCTATAAAAAAGCTTCCTTAGTTAACGATGCTATATTTATCAGTTTATTTAACGAACACACTTCAGTCATGACTACGGAAAATCATCTACGTCCTTCCACAACGAAGTATGTGCATTGTCACTTCAGAAGACTTTAATATAATGATCAACAGTGGTAGAGCTACACTGCAGCTTGTTTCTAGCTGCAAAATTAATGGGTCAGCTCGACCAGGGTAGGACCACGCCCTAAAAGAACACCATATTGTTCCACGGCTAGAAATCGAAGCATGGACCCGGGACACAGTAGCCAGGTACTGTAACCACTACACGACACCGCCGCAAATTAAATATTTCGTGTGGAATATAGCCGCATTATACTCCATAGGAAATATAGCAGTTATTTAATACGCTGCAGGGAGTGACCTTTTTCCGTAAAGCCAACCTGTTTATGTTACAACTAGAAAGTAACTGCAACGTGGTACTACCATTTATATACGATTCATTAAACGAACAAAAATTTAAATTCTTACAACCTAATATTATCTTGACAACAATCATGCTATTACATAATCATAAGAACTAACGCCGTTCAGTAATCAAATTACTAACCAAAGTTAATATTTACTTCGACGTAAAGATTGCAATTATGACGCCATCTGTTTCACAATATTAGAACTTAGCTATACACGCTGTGTGATTCGGAACTTACACAAACAAAACTATGATACCTACCTGTGTCCATTATATTAAAAAGTTTTTTAAAAACTCAAGACATGCTTTTTTTATTACATGACTGTAACAAACGACAACAGAGATCACCTGATGGCAAGTGATTCCTGCGGTCCATGACATTCACATTCATCCTTGACAAGGAATTATAATGCAGATGCGTTGTCACGCTTGAGGACTGAGATGGAATGCCTCGTCAGCAGTAATAAAGATCTCCAGATCCCTGCACTCACAGGACGAAACATAGCATTATGATGCTATTTTACGCTGGTATTCCGCGAGAGCGTGGGCCTACCCCGGTCGTGCTGACCCCTTTATTCTACAACTAGAAATAAACTGCAGTGTAGCTCTAGCACTGTAACTCTAATGTAGGTATTGATGATCGAAAGCTTCTAACATTTAGACTTTGCTGATTATCTGAGAGTACCACCGTACTTGCATATTTGAAATGGAAATAACCTATTACATCTGCTATAAACTTAGGGAATGTTATGGTTTTACTTTTTTTCTTTTTTCAGTAAAATTTAAACTAAAAACTGAAATGATTGCCAATAGAAATCTCCATACATTCCGCTTTATAAAAAAACAAGTAACAAGGTAAGTGATTCCTGCGGCCATAACATCTACATTCATCCTTGACAAGGAATCATAATTAAGATTCCTTGTCACCCTTTAGGACTGAGATGGAATGCCTGGTCATCAGTAATATAGGTCCGGATCGCTGCACTCACCTGACACTACTTTTTGCTGGTATTCTGCGAGGGCGTGCTCCTACCCCGGTCGGGCTGACCTATTCGTTTTGCAGCTAGAAACAAACTGCAGTGTAGTTCTACCACTGTCAAAATTCGATGGAGTCCACCTATTCTTGCACGAAATGAGTGTGATTTAATTCAGAAGCTTTAAAAATAGCAAACGTATTGCTATTTTTCAAATGGGCAGTGAAAGATACCGAAGGTACTTAACGGGTAATGAGATTTACCATCTAATTTTCCGTTATGACAACATTTATATCTGAACTCCCTATATTATTGGTAACATATTTAATGGAACAACTTCTCATTAAATCAATTGTAGTTTGTCACTATTAATTTCTTTAAAAATACTTCTTTTCAAATCATCATATTTATTATTTTTAAATCCCAATATGTTTTTATTACATATTCATCGAACCAATAAGAAATATAGTAAATCAAAACCCTTTAAGTCAATTTTTAAATTCTTAAACAATTTTTTTTATTTCGTAGCAAATTTGCGACTTGTACTGGAATGAATTACAAATTAATATAGATTTTAGCATGGTAAAGGTATAATAAATCTTTTATACTAATGTAGGTATACTAAATAAATTTCTAGACTATACTCAGATTCTAGACTACATTCAGAATTAAGTTATACTGATATTTTTTTTTACTCGGCAAAAATCAAACAGCAAACATACAATCGCACATTGGTACACTGTTGGCGTTAGTAAGGTGCATTTATGCAGGAATGATTTTTTTTGCACTTCTCATTCTTGATGCATGTTTGCTTTATTCCTTTTCTTTTTCAGTTAACCATTATATATATAACGAATAAATTATATATAACTAATCTGGCCATAAATACAATTACATATAAACTTTTCTTTTTTTCAACTTTTTAATTATTTTGAATTTGGAACACGTATATTATTTTAAAACCTTCTTTCGATTATGCGCCATTTCAAATATGTTTTCGTGTTCATTTTCAAATTAAAATATGGAATGGGGTGTTTTTAAAAATTGTATCAGCCGTATGCTCGTATATCGTACTATCAACAGATACAACAACACTTCCTTTGTCGACGACCAGAAAAGATCGGGGCGGCCGCTTGCTGTTAGAACTACAAAGGCTGTTAATGCTGTTAAATCCAGAATTCGTTGAAACCCCATTACGAAGCAAAAAATCTTATCGCGCTTGGACTCTGTCGCGTATTATAAAACAAGACCTGAAGCTCGGTGCTTATCGTCGATATACAGAACATGCCCTAAATCAGTCTTTACAATTAAAGAGAGTGGATCGATCAAAATGCCTTCTGTCGCGATACGCAGGTGAAAGGCACAGAAATATCCTCTTTACCGATGAAAAAATTTTCACTATCGAAGAACACTACAATAAGGAAAATGATAAAGTGTACGCTCACAGCTCTAAGGAAGCTGCTCAAGTGGTTGGAAAGGTACAACGTGGTCATCATCCTGCGTCAGTGATGGTTTGCTGGGACGTGTCTTATCAAGTAATCACAAAAGTACATTTTTGTGAAAAAGGAGGTAGAACTTCAACCAAAGTGTATCAAGATACAGTCTTAGATCATGTTGGGAAACCTCTAAGCAATACACTTTTTAATAAAAATACCGTGGACATTCCAGCAGGACTGTTGTTGTGAGTTGGAGAGAACCAGTTTTAGAGGACATGACCTGCTCTAAACGACACGGCGACATTGAGTCTCTTAAAAAACCTTTGGAGCAAGTAGTGTAATATTTTTTTTGTTTTTTGCTGAGACTATTTATTTTATATACTATATATAGACCTACATATTTAGGTATAAATTTTAATAATATTACATTACTTCGTTAAAAAAAATGCACTTTCATTTGTAACACAACTTATGGCCGGACTGGGTATATAAATATTTATATATAATCGAATACGTAATAGTATAAAGGTGGGTAAAAGTTTCTGCAACTGGCCACTTGCAATAAGAAAATCAATCATGGAATTCGAAAAAGGAACGTGTTTCTTTTAATTAATGAAACTGTCGTTTGTATTTCCATTGTGGCGTTCTTAAGAAAGTTTATTTCCTATCATCATTTAGAATTTAACTCGTCAAAATTTTTCATTGACATTGTCTTTTACGGTTTTCGCTGTGGCTTAAGTCAACAAAAGCGTTGCTAGTAACTTCAACTAACATTCGGTGCCTCATTTCGCAGCTCTGTGTCTTCGTGTTTCGTAGAATTTAGACGTGGACGTGATCATTTCCATGACGATTTACGTGATCGTCGACCGGTGACTGCGGTTGCAGAATCCAATATTAATATATCAACAACTTATTGAAACTGACAATTAAATTACTTCTCAGCAAACTCGTACTGTATTAGGCTATGGAATAAGCCAAGTGCAAAACATTTTGGACTCGATGGACCACGCATTATTGAATGGAAGACCAGAAACGACAGCGTGAAGATTGGGACCATAAAATGATAAAGTGTACGCTCACAGCTCTAAGGAAGCTGCTCAAGTGGTTGGAAAGGTACAACGTGGTCATCATCCTGCGTCAGTGATGGTTTGCTGGGACGTGTCTTATCAAGTAATCACAAAAGTACATTTTTGTGAAAAAGGAGGTAGAACTTCAACCAAAGTGTATCAAGATACAGTCTTAGATCATGTTGGGAAACCTCTAAGCAATACACTTTTTAATAAAAATACCGTGGACTTTCCAGCAGGACTGTTGTTGTGAGTTGGAGAGAACCAGTTTTAGAGGACATGACCTGCTCTAAACGACACGGCGACATTGAGTCTCTTAAAAAACCTTTGGAGCAAGTAGTGTAATATTTTTTTTGTTTTTTGCTGAGACTATTTATTTTATATACTATATATAGACCTACATATTTAGGTATAAATTTTAATAATATTACATTACTTCGTTAAAAAAAATGCACTTTCATTTGTAACACAACTTATGGCCGGACTGGGTATATAAATATTTATATATAATCGAATACGTAATAGTATAAAGGTGGGTAAAAGTTTCTGCAACTGGCCACTTGCAATAAGAAAATCAATCATGGAATTCGAAAAAGGAACGTGTTTCTTTTAATTAATGAAACTGTCGTTTGTATTTCCATTGTGGCGTTCTTAAGAAAGTTTATTTCCTATCATCATTTAGAATTTAACTCGTCAAAATTTTTCATTGACATTGTCTTTTACGGTTTTCGCTGTGGCTTAAGTCAACAAAAGCGTTGCTAGTAACTTCAACTAACATTCGGTGCCTCATTTCGCAGCTCTGTGTCTTCGTGTTTCGTAGAATTTAGACGTGGACGTGATCATTTCCATGACGATTTACGTGATCGTCGACCGGTGACTGCGGTTGCAGAATCCAATATTAATATATCAACAACTTATTGAAACTGACAATTAAATTACTTCTCAGCAAACTCGTACTGTATTAGGCTATGGAATAAGCCAAGTGCAAAACATTTTGGACTCGATGGACCACGCATTATTGAATGGAAGACCAGAAACGACAGCGTGAAGATTGGGACCATAAAATGATAAAAAGTGTAATGTAGGACAGTCATTCTTCAGTCAGACTGTGTATAATATTGTGACAGGTGACGAAACTAGGGTAAACTGCTTTGAACCAGAAAAAAAAATGTATGCATGAATCAGAATGGGTCTCTCCTTTTGAAGTCTTACCTACGAAAGTCAAGAAATTCAGAACACTGGCAAGATAAAGATTGCTCCTTTTTTCGGCAAATCAGGACATCACAATTATAGTGTCGCTTGAAAACTAAAGGACAATGACTGCAAATTGGTACGTAAACGTTTACTTGGCCCGAGTATTAGAAATATATTTCGAAAAGTGTCCTCCAAGCAATATCCTTTTCCATAATAACGTGTACGTACATTCCGTTAAGATAACAAATGCATATTTGTAGGCCTCGCATATGGAACTGATGACGCATCCGATATATAGCCCTCGTACCTTATAACTCCTTTTTATTTCCGTAAATGAAAGATATTCTTAGAGGTAAGCGATTTACAAGCCTAGAAGCGATGGTTATTGCATGCCACGAAGTGATTGAAGACGTCCCTACTGAAGACCGGATCCACCGCCTCACATAATGGTTACAGCGAATGGAAAAATGTAAAATAAATAGTGAGGGCCTTCGAAAAACCATAAAGCTATATAAAGCTATTTATAGCTATGAATATAATATCTGATCTTATTCATACTAAGTATATCTCACATATTACAGATACTGCTTAAATCGTTTCCGACAGACTCTAACGCCAGTGATGACGATAAAAGTAGTTTACGATCAAATTCGTGAAGAAATATTTTATTTTCATTAAACTATTTCTAACGTAATAAAAGATTTTTAAGATCTCAGCAGTAACAGGCATCGGTCCCTTAGTGTGGCGCTCTTGGGAAATTTAGACCTTTTTCACAAAATTCCCAAAAGAATCTGCTTTTGAGGTCTAATTTAATTGAACCGCTCTTTTATTTAACCACTTTAACCGAGAAAACTATACTAAATACTATAACGTTTATATCTTTCCATGCAGTTATTATATCAATGGAAATTGAATCAAGATAAATTAAAACTTATAAATTGTTTAAACGAGGGCAAAACCATAAACAAGTACCTCTTTATTCTACCTATTTTTATCTCTTACATCCAATTGAGATATGATTATTTTTAAATATTTATTTCTTAGTACGTTAGAAAGTTTGTACATGGTTATGCACTTTTCAATGACTTAAATGAATAGTAATCTAAAAATTCTGCTTCTATGATTTTTTTCCTTTTCCCGTCATACGGAGCCACAGTGGCTTTACAACCTTCAGATCCATATCTATATATAAGTTTGTTTCTAGCTGCAGGGTCAGCTTGATCGGGGTAGGACCACCACTTTCACGATCACGTTTAATTTTACATTGTCAACTTAGATCTCAAGCCGTCCGCGGGTGTCAAGATCTCCAGACAAAAATGTTGGAAGCAAAAGCATACCGTTGTTTCTGTTTTTTTCACAGTAGCTTCCACATACACATCATTAATCCTTCGTGCTGTTTTAACAACGCTGGTGCTACGGTGGAACTCATATTCGTAAGTAACGAGATATTTCAATTTTTCCATTTTGTTAACCAAAGGATATCAAAGAATAAACAAATGGCCCAAAAAAAAATCAATCAATAAATTCGAAACACAAATACACAAGCCTAAATTTGAAATACATTTGAATTTGGAATTCCTAGCCCAATGCCAGATTATTTGATATCAAAGTGGACAGTGCGACATAACGCCAATTTCATATGTTAGGACCTAATATATATAATATTTCGTATACATTTAAAGTAAACACCAGTCGAGCACCACTCCAAAGAGATTAAGTACGTGACCAGTAGTTATGGAAAAGTATACTATATTTTAAGCGATATATCATTCCATTTACTATATTCATGTAGTATCAATTCGATATCCAGTCGTTCAGTCAGTTCGTATCAGTTACAAAAGGAAATAGGAGTAATATATATTTTAGTCGTTGAATGTACTTCGTCAAACACTAGAGTTTTGTGTGACAAACAAACCTAGATCTCTAAGCAAGTTATTTATTTATTTATTTATTTAAGCTTCGAATACAGTATGTATAAAGGCGAACTTAATGCCTTAGGCATTCTCTACCAGCAAACCTTAGGGTAATGCAGACAAGATTTTTAAGCATACACCTACCTCATGGTAGGTGTATACTTAAAGATCTTATAAAGAACTATTATATTATATAAATAAACAATGTACGTGTAATTACAAAATACATATATAACTAGACATATACAACAAATACAAATTTACATACATATATATGATATATATATTATTTAATTAATTATTTAATGTTAAGATGATTCTGCCAATTTGTTGAGAAATAGCTCCCGAACCTTAACCTTAAACGCGTAACGATTTGTAGCCGCCCTGATTTCAGGAGCGAGAGCATTCCAGAGAAGAACAGATTGAACAAAGAAGGAGGAGTGGATAAAACCGGAGGTAAAAGAAGGACCAAGGTATTGAAAATATGAAGCTAGATAGGAAGGAGGAGTGGGAGCTGTCAGGATAGAATAAAGGGTAGTGAGACCACACAGATTTCGCCACAGACGAATGGAATTCACTTTATTTGAGTACGATAAGTAATTTACTGGATATGGCCTCGGAATTAATTACAAGTCTACATTGCCAATCATGGAGATCGCTGATATTTAGTGAGACTATGGTATTTCCCTAATCTAACTTACCAATTCAACCCTATACAAGAAATTATAATTACAAGGTCCTGTTATGTCGTAAAAATATTCGGTAATGACATTGAATATTGGTAAAAAACACTTCTTTATAACAACACTAATACTGCCACACTGGAACGTTATCGACTGTCAGTTCCACAAGCTATGCGGCCAAACAAAACATAGTTGTTAATATTCCAGTCTATTATCAGCCTATTAGCATCCAGCCTGTTATAGTCGACGCATTATGAATTGAGGCTTCGGGTCATAAATCATATTTATCTGTCTGTCTCGCTCGCACTAGGTCTTACGATGAGGTGTAGATATGTGCGTAAGAATTGTAGTGATGCATATCGATAACGGGATAGGTACGATCGATATGCAAAATTATGTTAAGTATTAATAGGAATAATTTTTCGTTTTCTGAAAATAAAGTTTTTAAGATAAAATGTTTGCTTCGACGTAATCATAGAGAAACTGTATAGATCGTACTATGGCCCTGAAAAGGGCCGTTTTTATCTTTTCTAGGTATGACGCATCGACCCAACGTGCGCAGGTAGCGAGTATCGATAACGGGTTGCATTGCGTGCACATTCCTACTGTCAGTGACATTTATTGCCCGACGAATCAGTTTAAAATGCGTCGACCATAGCTGGTTATAGTCTAGACCTAGCAATTGAGACTACAAATTCTTGATGTCTCGAGTTTTACCTTTTCTGATTCTTACGTACAAAAGAATCGCTTTTCTTCGCTTACTCTAGCTCTTCCGGCTATAACAATAGATATTATTATTGCTGCATATTTATTTATTTCTAGTATTATAAATTGCTCCATTTGAAACTAGAAGTTATTTTTTCATTTTATTAATATTTTTTATAATTGTGGGGTCATTCAAGTAAGAAACATTATTCAATATCTGCTTTACTAAGTGAGAACCTGATTTTATTGATTGGAATGGGTAGGTCAACCAAGCCAGTACCTTCACATTTTCGTACAATCAGTGTAAGGAGATGCACAGGGGTCTACTAAAACGAAGCATTTTGTCTCAGGCCTCATGGGAGACAAAAATGGTTTTTTTATTGACTGTCAATGTTGATTGATCGAGTACACTGTGCTTTTTTGTCACACCCTAGTAATTTTATAAGAAAATGTTAGTGTCGAGCTTCATTGCGACGTCCTGTCGTATTCAAATAAATTCCTGCAAAATTATATCTTTACATATGTATTAAGTATTTATAAAATATTTATTTAATAAGGAATACGTGAAAAAAAAACCATTTATACTAAACTTCACATTTTTTAACAAATATTAGATTCAGGAGTAAAGTTATAAATGAGATCCCCTGATGGAGAAGGCATAACATACTTAAACATTGTAATATATAATGTGTACATGTGGATACTTTGAATGACCAGTTTTTACTTGGTGAGGGAAGGGCTTCAGGTTTTCGGTAATTTTTAGTGGAAGTTATAGACTAATGGGCTATATTTAGAAGTTGATTAATGTCTCAATTAGTATTTTACGGAATATAGTCGTTCTATTGTTATTGATTACACTGAAACAAATTATTATAAAATGTATTTTAATTATTACAAACCTCAAAGTTTTTATATAACTATATGTAAACTCTTAATATTGATAAAGACTAACTATAGGCATAAAAAACAGGCTTTTTTCTTATCGCCTCAAACAAAGTCTCAAAAGAAAAGTTTTTATATGAAAGTATAAAAGATAAGGAAGGTAGAACCATTATTAAACTCTTCTACCTCCTTTACATACTTACGAATGTCGTTTCTTGCCGGAATTAGTTATCTGATGATATAATAACACACATATTCCTTTATTTTATCTTCGTTTGATTACTCAAGTTGTAAAGCCGATCGTAGACTAAATTGGAAACCATAAATTGTTATTGCATGCGAAGACCGCGTCATATTCACCGGCTTCAGGTAATACAAAATCGTTTCATGCGCAAGGTGCGCCGTGGTTCTTGCGTAACAAAAATCTACACATAGATCTTGAGCTGCCGACCATAGCTCAGTACCTGAAGCAGGCTTCCCGCCTGTATTTCGGCTCTGCCGTCACACACCCACACCCCTTGATTGTAAGTGCCGCCACTTACAATCCCATCGCGAATCATAGATTCACCCGCGTCCGAAGGAGACCGAGGCACGCTATCGACAACCCCGACGACGCGACCACCTGGTTCCATGCCCTTCATAAAACACTGCACACGTACACTGCACCCTCATACCGCCCAACGGCGAGGGCGTCGCAAACTAGATTATTCGCGATACGGCCATGTCACAGGCCGGTTCTCGCCAGTCAATACAGATAGACGCGTCGCTGGAGTTTCTTACGCCACTTCTTCTCCAGCGCCTACGCATTCTGAAGTGGTGGTACAGATAGCCAATAAAAATAATAGAGATATTAATGTAGATAATTCTTAGTCAAAAGCAACTGACCGAGCAGAGATTCGGCTCTCTCGGGCACCCTCGAGTCAGACGCTCTCGCGGAACAGGGTGACGGTCCAAGCCGAGGCTGCCTCTTGGGAGTCCTTGTGCTGCTTACCCACTAATAAAACTCGTGAAACTGTAAAATCCCTCGGGCTAACAGCGGCAATCGGACCGAAAAAAAAAAAAGAAAGCATGCGAAGAAGCACAGTTCGATAGAAGATGGTGGTAACAATATATTGTTAGTTAGGTTAGGTATTTTTTTATAAAAAAAAAAGAATATTAGCAATGCCAATATTCCGGTTAACCACTCCAACTGAGCTGACAATGCTTGTGCTATAAGATGGTTCACGACAATAATCGAATGGCTGATTGGAACCTACGACCTTAAGTTACGCAGACCGTACCTTAAACCATTAGGCTATTGACGCTTGAAGTGTGATTCATCATTATTAAGAGTATTTCTCGTCCGATTTATCCCTTTGCCATCGATATCATTCTATCTAGTGGAGTTACAGCTTGCATATTGATGACCTGTGATGACATGTAAGAAATAACGCCAAACGAGAACCTTTCTTCCCTATCGATTCTACGAGCTATATGGCGGGCAAATGCCAAGGCATAATTCGAAATTTCTCTCTCGTCATCTAGATGGTTGACAATAACGTGTGTGCTTTACGCGAAATTTTCTGCAACGCATAACTTATCTAGAAATTTGTTAATGGAATCATCTCTTTCCAGTGGTATTTCTGAACCAATACGATTTTGGGACCTTCAAGGAAGGAGCCTACATCTTTCTTAAGGGCTGGCAGCGCATCTTCGACATCTCTGGTGTTGCGTTGTTCTTGGGCGGCGGTAATCACTTACCATCAGGTAAGTGATCACCGCCTTGTTCATTCGCCACTTATCCTATAATACAAACTTCAGCTTACTTATATTTCTGTAATCTTATGTAACTAACTTGGCCTACTCACTTATCATCGAAAATGTTGATTGCCACGAAATATTATATATAATATTTTTTGGCAAATGAACTTTTTAAATAATACTTACTTAACTTATTATATACGAGTATTTCTAGAATATTCAATGACACAAATCAAATAAATATTTATTGATTATAGCACTGACAGCAATACGTAACACAGACTAGAGTAACTTTGCCAAACTTAAACTCAGCTCAATATATGTGTAATATTTCCTATTATCATTTTTCTTTGTCATTTTCTCCGCTTAGAGATCATCTATCATTTGAGACTTAAACTGGACGAGATGTGGGTATTTTCAATGCAAACGCCCTGTAATCGAGGACTTGGGTGGAATATTCGTGTTTCCAGTCAAATAATATAACAAGAATAGTTTTCATGGGATAATATAAGCGATAGTAATGTGAGTTTCTGACCAAAGTAGTTCATTACAATCTACAATCCCTATAAACCTTTCAATAATATCTAGGCGAATTTTAAGAACTAACTAAGAATAAATGTGTGAAATAGATAGCTCCTGATAACTCATTCAAAATTTTAAGAACTAACTAAGAACTAAATGTGTGAAATAGATAGCTCCTGATAGCTCATTCAAAATTTTAAGAACTAACTAAGAACTAAATGTGTGAAATAGATAGCTCCTGATAACTCATTCAAAATTTTAAGAACTAACTAAGAACTAAATGTGTGAAATAGATAGCTCCTGATAGCTCATTCAAAATTTTAAGAACTAACTAAGAACTAAATGTGTAAAATAGATAGCTCCTGATAGCTCATTCAAAATTTTAAGAACTAACTAAGAACAAAATGTGTCAAATAGATAGCTCCTGATAGCTAAATTTCGTTAATGTTTCGAAATGGAAATTTAGCGTATTGTATTGTTTCACTCAGTTTACCATATACCACTGCTCCTAATTTTTCTGTATATTTCTATCTCCGTCTTTGACTTCCTATTTTAAAATTTATTTTGAATTAATCAAACGAAAAAAAATTTTTGATATTGTCGTAAGATATTATTTTATTTATTTACTTTCGGGGTTTAAAATGTTTGGATTACGAAACAGTTTAGTATGTATGACTTCACATTTGTAAGTTGTATAACAACAGTGCAGTTTGTTTCTTTCTGCAGAATGAATGGGTAGCTCAACTGGGGTAGGACCACGACCCTTACAGCATACCAGCGTAAAATAGCAGCATAATGCTGCTGTGTTTCTTCTGGTGGGTATAGGGATGCGGAGATGACCTTTACTACAGGTGACGAGGAAGTCCATTTGCATTATGATTCCTTGTCAAGGATAAATGTAGATGTCATGGGCCGCAGGAATCACTTATCATCAGGTAGTCTGTGTGCTCGTTTCTTACTCTCAATGTAATAATTTAAAAATAAACATCTTTTCTAAGGAATAGTCTGTGGATTTAATTGAGATACAGTGAGCTTATACTTCGGCAATTGAGTAGCGTATTTCGACTCTACAAATCCCATTTCAGTAGTGACAACAGTGTGTTTTTGCGGTTCTATTCAAATATAATTTAATTGGATGAAACTTTAACTTAAAGTAAAGTTATCATTGTTAACAACAAAAATAGATAGGGGATATATGTAAGTAAAATGCTGAAACTACTTATAAATGCAACCAACTTTAAAGAAGAAGTGCGCAATGTGTTTTATTCTCACGTTAAGTTTTAACGTTGGTAGAGCTTCACTGCTGCTAGGTTATATCTATAACATGAAGATGGGTCGGCTCCACGATGCCCTCGTAGAACAAGAAATAGCAACATAACGTAAGAAATATTATTGCAGTCCTCTGATGTGACAAATAAAAATGCATCTTGTATCTTCGTTGGAGATAGATATGTGTGCTTGTTTGTCACCTTTAATATGAAAAGTTAACTTGTAGACACCAACATCATCGTGGACAATTCAAAGTCAATACACGTTATCATCTTTTAGGAATAAGAAAGATTTTTTCTAGTACAATTACCGGATCTTTAAATTCTTTCACTTGCCGTATAAAACAAAAAAATAATGTTCTGCTACTTTAGAACTACCATACAACTTTTTACATTTCTAAGCATTCTATTAGCCTCTACCTGACACTGAAAAAAACAACAAAATGCTTATATACAAAATCAAGTATTGTTAGAAACTAGGTGTAAACATCAAAAATATTTCATATAAATCTGGAATTATAGTTTGAATTGAAATACCAATGTAAACCAAGTCATTAGAATTGCATCCGAATAGTTACACGGCTTAAATGGTTTTCACATATTATAATAAATACAATCTTCCTGTAGCTAGGGAAATCCGTCGTTTCTACAACATAATATATATTAATATCGCATCGCAAGACATTGGGTAATCATTTCCACTATCGGACATCTAGACATACGGCATGTTTCCATCCTTTTCGTTGTGGATATCCCTTGTATTCGGAAAAAGCATTTTGCTTAACCAGTTTTTACGCGTATAACAAATAACTTATTCCGTTTTTTAACACCATTAGGGGTGGCTGACGAGCACACTCTCACACATTTGATGATATCTACATCCATATCCGACAACATTATAAGTTACCACCCCTTATGACTGAGATGGAATTTTTCTTTAACATTATTTGCATCTGCGGAGCCTTATACTTACCATACAATGTTTCGTATTCTGAGTGTAGAGCTATACATGCATCTGTGTTGTTAGAGTACATTTAAAAAAAAGAGTTCTAGGAGTGTTATGATCATTAACATTATTCCGTTAAACACTAACTAAGCTTAAATTCTTGTACTTGCGACCCTAAGTTTGGAATACCGTAAACTAAACCATTAGGCTATTGACGATTCATATATGTACCTACATTAAAAAGATACAAGATGCAACTGGTTCCGCGATCTCTTCACTCACCATGCAAAACCAGCAGCGCTATACAGCTAATTCACGTTGGATTTTAAACAGGACACCGTAAATATATTTTTAATTTATTAATTTAGAAATTGGAAGAGCGTTTGGACATTGCTTTTTAAGATAATATGATGTAACATTACGAAGTGTGAGTGTATATTTATTTTATTTTGTTCAACATTACATGACACATTACTAATGATCTAATCTTTGACTTAACGTGAGGTAACACAGCAGCTACAAGCTTGACTGTGGCCGGCTTCACTCGGTTACTGTGATGAAGGCGAAGACCTGTAGCATATAATTTCTTATACATTTAGGAAGAAATATATACACATACACACACACATAAACACACACAACATATATATATATATATATATATATATATATATTTATGATAGTTACCACAAATTTAGCTTATATCTGAGCAGGTTAGGTACTGATATATATATACTTGTTTTAAAAGCAAAACAGCAAATAATAAATAAAAAATATTTCAAAGACAAGTGAAGTCCGCGATGTAAAGTATGCTCCAACACCGAGGCCTATGCCCAGCACTGGGATCTATATATAGGCTGTTACTCTACTTTTTATTGCTGCATTTAGAGTAAATGATTACGGTATCGCAATCTCAAAATTAGTTGAGGAACGCTGTTGAACATTAATGCAATACATTGCATTTAATACGCTGATCATAAATTATTGATGATTAAATTACGACTACATTCAATTAACAATCTATACTTGTTTATTTGGTGAGCAAATACAATGTTTAATTGCGACGATGAAGAACCACTTAAACAAATATATCAGTCATAATTACGATAAAGAATCAATTCAAAAGGAAGTAGCACAATTCAATTCACACAAAATACCACTAACACTTATAGGATCAAGATGTAACTGTACCTTACCTATTTTTTTGACCTTTGTTTCGGGGATGGATTCAAATGATGCTGTACTTCCTGGGAGAAGAGGCGTTTAGGTGAGGTTTCTACCCTCTAAAATTCTTCGGTGCCCATCAATGCATTAGAATGCTTCGAAACTCTGCATGGTAACGATTCGACATACAAGTTATTTAGCTTCACAGATACCATATATTATGCAGATCGTCATTGTTAAAAACACTTCTCATCGTGTCCTGAATAAAACCAATTTTACTAATTTTATCACCTTTCTTTAAACTCTATATACATAGATACTAATTATATAAACCCAAAGTGAACAGACACTTTATAGACAAACGTGTACCATCTTAAGCCTCATCTTCGCCTTCCATCAAGCGAGATTGAAGTCAAACGTTATATAAAAAAAAATTTAGTAAAATTGCTGTATTTTTCCAAACCGCATACATAACGACGGCCGCGTGGTGTAATAGTTAGATTAACTCGCTCCTACGAGCCTTGGGTTGCATATCTCGCAGAGGCACGGTATTTAAGGAACACAAATTGTTGATTTTCGGGTCTGAGTGTGTTATATTTTTCCCCATGTTCCTGACACTGCATCATAACCTTCCTCAGATCTTATTGCACATGCATTACATCGGATTACGGAAGGGGATGACGATTGAGTGACCCTGTGTCTGCGCGAATGCTTATGGCACTACGAAATTCATCTGGCAATAATCAAATATCGCCGTGATCGAAATCAACATTGTCATAATTTTCGCACACCTCGATCGTAAAAGCGTACAGTGGATTCTACTGTCGATAAGCCGCCGTGATGCAATTTCCTATCGCATAGTTGTATTTTTTGTGAAACTAGTAAATCTATTTAAATTGGATTTTTTATAAACTAGAACTTTTAATTTATAATTTATTTATTTTTAAATTTATCTACCTTTATGTAAATGTAGAAAAATACGATTAAACACTACTTATCTCTATGTTACTCTGTCGTTATGTGTATGAACATGATTATAAACAATTGAAGCAATTAATCAACTAAGCTATCTTTACATAGCTATTCCCCTTACCCTTAGGGTGATCCCTAATCAAATTAATTTGTGTTATCTTTCTTTTTGTACGAGAATTCAATGAGACTCGATGTGTTCCGACTCTATGAGAGAAAATATTCTTGTTAACGTTGCAATAGGGGTTCTATTCAATGCTCTTACTGTTACTGTTTGTTATGTATGTAATAACTAAAACAAGAAATATTAATTGAATAATTATTGAACTAACTAACCAACTATTGAACTATTATATCTCTAGCTCTTCTTCAAAAGTTCTTCTACCATTTCAAAAGTTTCAACGAGAAAAGTTTTTATACGGAAATATAAAAGATAAAGACCGGTACTCATATTGTAAAACTCTTCTATGTTCTCTGTCTTTATAAGAATATTGTATGAGAAGTTTTCTTTATCCAAGGTAATTTGATCGTATACTGCATACGATTTTTTTATTTTGAATAGATTGTTTCTTTTTGTTACATTTGGAGTAACAAGACCACATAGTTCACCTGATAGTAAGTGATTCCTGCGGCCCATGACATCTACATTTATCCTTGACAAGTAATCATAATGCAGATGCGTTGTCACGCTTGAGTATTGAGATGGAATGCCTCGTCACCAGTATTAAAGGTCTCCGGATCCCTACACTCACCGGACGAAACGCAGCAGCATTACGCTGCTATTTTACGCTGGTATCCTGTGAGGGTATAACGAGTCGTCCACGATAGGACCGTGGATGACTCGTTCATTTTGCAGCTAGAAACAAACTGCAGTGTAGCTCAACCACTGTTGTGCGGTAAATATTGGCATCTTACTTTACTTAATTTCTTATATTGTGACGTCCTCGTTCAGATATAGAATACAAGGCTCCCACGTATATATTTTTTTTATAGTAAATAGTATTCAGTATCCAATCACTAAGTCGGTCACTTCATTGCCGGCCTCTTTAATTGTTATTTCTGATAATTTTATTTTTAACATTAAGGTTGAAAAGATCATTAAAGCTTACTTAATTGTAAGTAATGATCGTGGAACATGACATCCAACGTCAACAAAGTTTCAGAATGCTCATAACATCACTAAGGACTGAATAGAAAGTTACCGGTAATATTTCAGCTCTGAGACGTGTGTCATCCCCAGTCGAGCCGACCCATTCGCACCGTAGCTAGAATGTAGTTTCAACCTGGTTCTACCAATGCTATTATTTCCTTATAGGTGGTATATTTTTATGTATGTTTATTAATAAAGGAAATCATACGAATTTATACTTTAATTTATTTTGTCTATTTTAATTATATATTTAACTTCTATACTATTTAATATCTATGTATTTTATTATGTAATTTGAGATAATTATTTATTATTAAATATGTTACATATATTGTTGATATTTAGGATTAATTTGTTGTCGGCAGCTATAGTTAATGTTTCTCAAGGGTTTTTTTGGCATTCAATTTGACCTTGACTGGTAGAGAATGCCAAAAGGTATTATTTTTTTTTAAAAAAACATACATTTATCCTCACAATACGCAATCAACTTAAAATATCATCAATTATCAATCGATCAAGTGCAATAAAATGGATCTTGAACCTTATGAATGAAATTTAGTGTACAAGTAATGTGTGAGGTGAGACAAATAATAATGGCCCAACCGTGGCGTCGGTCGCAAGGTGTGGAAAATCACTTTAAAGTAAACTGCAAGAAGGTGCAATACTGCCGAGTCATGGTCAACCACCGCTTTGTGGTGCATCGTAGGTTCAACACACGAAACGAATAAAAATTAGGGACAAAACAGATGATCACATGAATATTACATGATAGTTAAGTTTTTTAACTGTATATATATTACAATATATTAAAAGATATTATTTTAAATTAAATATCAAAAATATAAATTGTTATATGTGAAAGAAGGTCAAAATAATAGATTTGCACATGTGCATTCCTTAGGAGATCCTGGAGCCCCTCCGAATGCCTTCAGTGTAGCCACCGAGAGGATTTTAGCGGGTACGATTTATATAAATTTTCCACTCTGAAAGCTTTTAAAGGTTTCCCCCGAGACAAAAAATATCGAAATAAAATATAAAATGATAATAAAATTAAGTTAGGTGTAACAAATTACTTAAATTATTTAGTTAACTTAATTAATTAAAATAAAATTAAATCGAGACTATCAGGCTGCAGGAATAAGTATTAAGTTAATAAATACCAACATATTATATATACGCATATATATATATATATATATATATATATATATATATATATTTATACATTAATTAGTCGATGAGTGAGCGCGCACGCATCCACGTGTTCGGTGGACGTCATAATATCTGACAGAAATTGTTTCATTAATCTTTTATAATCTTTATTTTTATTTGTAATATTGTCCAAAGTTAATTATTATAGTAGTGTAATCATAAAGCGGCCATATTTTATTAGAACTATTCTCTCCTCGCCCGATAACCTACGTCATAGTGTAAAATCGGTTACTTATACAGTAAAATGGAAAGTCACTCTAATAGGGGCGAAGTCCCTTTATATATATTTATACTGCAGGTTTAAGACCACCTTAATTAAAGTTGGAAAATAAAATAAAACTCCAATAAAATATTAAATGTTTAATTAACCTGTTTATTCATCTAATAGAACATTGATTGACAAACAATATACTTTAAAAGCTTAAAGAAATATTAACAGTCCATGCAAAAAAAAGGTTATAGTTAGCCAAACTGATTTTTCGTCCAAAAATCCTCCTTTATATTTTATCACTTTTTCACAAGTCTTGGCATACGGGCAATCAATTTGTTAAAGGCGTCTTGTGATATATTGTTCCAAATTTCGCATAAAGCATTCCACATTTCTTCTCGCGAGGACAGGCCACGATTACGGACGTTCCTATCAAGCTCTTCCCACAAAAGTTCAATGCGATTGAGATCCGGGCTCTGAGGAGGTCAAATCATATTTTTTAACACCCCTTGTGCCTATTTCTCTTCTAAATATCCTCTACACAATTTTGAGCTATGCTTTGGATCATTATCTTGTTGGAAAATCTATCTCCAATTAATCGCAACCCGGAAGAAACGACATTTTGTTCCAAAATGTTTTTGTACTGTTCCTTTTTCAATTTTTTTTCAATTTTAATCAAATCACCAGTTCCTTGACTAGAGAAGCAACCCCAGACCATAATTGAGCCATCGCCATGCTTGATTGTTGGGACTACACAATCTGACATCATCTTTTCTTGGACACTGCGTCGAACGTAAATTCTACGTTTTGAACCGAATAGTTCAAACTTGGATTCATCGGTCCAAAGCACTTTTTTTCAATCCAATCTCGATGGGTAAGAGCCAAATGCATCCATTTTTTCTTGCTTGCGGCCTTAGCAGAGGTTTTCGAACGGCAACGCGACCATACAACTTCGTATCTCTCAGTCGCCGTTTTACTGTAGTCAATGATAAAGGTTTAACTGGGGTTTTGTTTACTTCAACGCGGATTTCTGGTGCTTTTAAGCGTCTATTTCGCTTGCTGGTAACAACAATGAAATTATCTTTACTAGACGTGGTAGCTCTTGGCCTTCTCGAGCGTGGACGATCTTGTAATCCCTATCGAGTTATTGTGCCATGAACAAGTCTTCGATAACTTCAGTTGTGAAACAATGTCACGTTCGGATTTGCCTTCATTATGTAAAACAACGATGGCTGAACGCACTTGCACGAACTGCTAATTTTGAACAAACCCAAGTAAACTCGGGTAATAATAAGTCAGAAACACGTGTTTTCAGGAGCTAAATAATCCTACTTTTTGACCAATACGTAACAAAAGTAATTAGTAATGAGGACATTATAAAAATATTATTATGATTCTACTACCATAACCATAATTCTATAACCAAAGTAGGGGCGATTCAATATATTTTTCTATGAAGAAATTAGTGCATACAATAGCTTAATTATAGTGTTATTTAAGTGGACGAACTAGAACAAAATAAGGTAAGAGTTACCCTAAATAAATTGCTTCTTTCGATATTTATATATTGGTAGATATTATATTTATATCACGTACTTCGCAAAATTATTTTGTTGGAAAATCTATCTCCAATTAATCGCAACCCGGAAGAAACGACATTTTGTTCCAAAATGTTTTTGTACTGTTCCTTTTCAATTTTTTCAATTTTAATCAAATCACCAGTTCCTTGACTAGAGAAGCAACCCCAGACCATAATTGAGCCATCGCCATGCTTGATTGTTGGGACTACACAATCTGACATCATCTTTTCTTGGACACTGCGTCGAACGTAAATTCTACGTTTTGAACCGAATAGTTCAAACTTGGATTCATCGGTCCAAAGCACTTTTTTCAATCCAATCTCGATGGGCAAGAGCCAAATGCATCCATTTTTTCTTGCTTGCGGCCTTAGCAGAGGTTTTCGAACGGCAACGCGACCATACAACTTCGTATCTCTCAGTCGCCGTTTTACTGTAGTCAATGATAAAGGTTTAACTGGGGTTTTGTTTACTTCAACGCGGATTTCTGGTGCTTTTAAGCGTCTATTTCGCTTGCTGGTAACAACAATGAAATTATCTTTACTAGACGTGGTAGCTCTTGGCCTTCTCGAGCGTGGACGATCTTGTAATCCCTATCGAGTTATTGTGCCATGAACAAGTCTTCGATAACTTCAGTTGTGAAACAATGTCACGTTCGGATTTGCCTTCATTATGTAAAACAACGATGGCTGAACGCACTTAACTGCTAATTTTGAACAAACCCAAGTAATATTTGCAGCTAACACCTCTGTGTTAGGTACCCTGAAATTACGTACTTATGCCAATTGAGTTAACAACTATTATGATGTCCGACAGATGGCATAAACTTCGCATAATTATTATTATAGTGCCGTATACATATGCAAACATAGAGGCAGTCACTCTTCGTCTAATATAATGCAACAAACAGGGGGCATACTTTATATTATATGGGCACCAGGGACCCGAAAACTAACAATTTGTGATATATAAATATTGTTACTTGGGTGGGAATTGAACGCAGAACCCGTAGCTGACTACTCGAATCACTACACCGCATGGCCGTCTTGAAACGATAATATACTGACGATGAGTCATGAACAATTTGATTATGATTAAAGGCCCCATAAACTTTTTTTTATTTAATTGAGAGTAACAAACCTGCACACAGTTCACATGATGTTAAGTGATTCCTGCGGCCCATGACATCTACATCCATCTATGACGCGGAACATAATGCAGATGCGTTGTAACCCGTGAGAATTGAGATGGAACGCCTCGTCACCAGTAATAAAGGTCTCCGGATCCCTTCACTCACCACACGAAACTCAGCAGTATTATGCTGTTATTCTGTGAGGGCGTGGTCCTATCCCGTCGAGCTGACTTATTCATTCTGCTACTAGAAACAAACTGCAGTGTAGCTCTACCACTGTTAAAAGCTTCACACCTACTTGTTAATTTTCAATTTAATCTACACAACGCTAATGGTTCGTATAGCTATTATTAGGTGTTTGTAATTTGTGTATTGTAAATTGATCATTAGTGTAAATACATAAGGTGCAAATTGAATTAAAACGTTCAAATTGAAATAACGCTGACAGAATTTCGCTTTAAATTTTATGCTACACGAGCTATGATATATGCTACCTGGTATAATTTATTTTCAGTCTCGATGCCCTATCTGTTGCGATATTTTTACATGAAACCAAACGGATTCGAAACGATGTTCCAGCTACCCATCGGCATGGATACGTCGGGTATAATGTTATGGTTGAGAAGGAGGCTCTACATAAATGTCCTGCCAAATACAGAGTGACTTTTTTTTTATTACATTTTTTTATTACACACAATGCGCCTGATGTTAAATCATTCCTGCGGCCCATGATATCTACATTCATCCTTGACTAGGAATCATAATGCAGTTGCATTATCACCCTTGAGGACTGAGATGGAATGCCTCGTCACCAGTACTAAAGGCCTCCTGATCCCTTCACTCACCAGACAAAACGCAGCAGCGTTATGCTGCTATTTCCCGTCGGTATTCTGTCAGGTCGTGGTTCTACCCCGGTCGAGCTGACCTATTCATTCTGCTACCAGAAACCAACCGCAGTGTAGCTCTACCACTGTCAGACTACACTGTGTGACTAAGAGAACTAGGAGATAGTGTATGTCCTTTACTGTCAGTTGATTCTAGACTTAAGATTGAATCAAGTTTTCATCATTAAAGTCAAAAGTTAAATATTAGTAAGGATCTCTGTATGACACAATTTATTATAAACTCACTTTAATTAACTTTTATGTAAATTGGTTTGTACAATAGGAATGGAAACATTTATTTTCTATAGACCATAATGTCCAACCAATAGACCCATCAGAAAGGTATGTTGTATATGCTCGTTAGTATATCAAATGGTAAAAATAAAATAAATTGTTCATTAAATAAAATTTTGTACAAAACCAATCGGGGATAGAATCATGTATATGGGTCAAACTAAATACTATACTGTCAATGAGCCCTATTTGATATGGTAAGTTAGAAAAACCAAAGACAATAACCACGGTAAAGATCACGCCCCCACAGAAGAAATAGCAGCACCATCGCTCTGATTTGACTTATATAAGTCCTCAGGAGCGACGATTTTTTTTTTGTGATGATCCGAAGGCCTCTCATAAGGAGATACGAGACCTCGATTCGGATCGCTATCTAAAGGGAGGACAAGGAGTGATGAAGTATCCGCATTATGATTCTATATTGAGAATTAATGTGGGTGTGGGGTCCCGGCAATTACCATCAGGTAAACTGTATGCTCGATTGTACTCCCAATAAGATAACAAAACAATTAATGCATAAGTAGAAAAAAAATCTGTAAGAGAAAATAATAAAGTCACGTATATGAACAAGGTTTAATGGTCTGCAACTAGTAAGTAATTGTAATTATACGGACAATTGACATTCAAATTAAATATTGACCGTCCAAGCGTTTGCAATTACTTGTCGAACTTTAAAGCTTAATAAGTATTGTAAGTAATTCTCTAAGTCCACTACATCCACATACATCCTCAATGTGGAATCATAATGAGGTTCTTCGGATCCCTACACTCAGCAGATGGAACAGCAGTGTTATCCTGGTATACTGTGTAGGTGTGGAATTTTTCTGGTCGTGCCACGTGACCCATTTATGCCAATGCTGGGAACATACTACACTGTGGCCTATATATATATATATATATATGTACTATATCTTTCATCAAAATTCATGTCAAGCTTACACGAATATAATATAATAACTTCTAATCTGCGTGAATTTACGACATGCACGTATACTAATTTTTTTTGCATGCAAGTTCGGTAAGCTTGGGCGAGTGTGTGTGTTTGTGCTGTGCAAATGCTTCGAGCACAATAATATATTACACAGTTGTCAGCCGTCACTCAGGCTATGCCAGAAGGATGTTATCGTCATCATTAAACTAAGGTAATTTTTGTAGACAAAAAACTTTTGGCAAAACTACTACTACTACTATTTAAAATTACACACAGCTTTGATACAATGGTAGAGGTGCACTGCAGTTTGTGTCTGGCTATAACTCGACCAGGGTAGGAACCACGTCCTCACGGAATACCAGCGTAACATAGTAGCATAATGCTGCTGTGTTTCGTCTGGTGAGTACAGGGATCCGTAGACCTTTATTACTGATAACGAGGCATACCATTTCAGTCCTCAAGGACGACAACGCATCCGCATTATGGCTTCTTGTCAAGGATGAATGTAAATGACATGGGCCGCAGGAATCACTTGCCAAGTGAAATGTGTGTTCAGAACTCTTAATATAATTTAAAAAAAACAACAATGTCATCAGTTCATTCTACAAGAATAATAAAATCTAGATGTCCAATGGTCAAAAAAGCCATGTGTATAGAAAGAAGAAAGGATAGAATATGAATCACTGATAACGATCCACTTCATACTAACTTGCGAAAGTGTACACTTCGCCTAGTGGGACAGTCTCTTACGAAAGGTCCTCAATTAAAATTGTAATAAAACATATTATATCTACAATACTAAGTACTCTGCGGTGAAGAAAAACTTCGCGAGGAAACCCGCAGGAATAAAAAAATATATCAAAGACGCCAATCTGCAGTGGATCTACGTGCTCTTCAGGAAGGCGGCTTATGCGCAACAGTGGAACCTGTATTTATAATCTATAACTTTATTTTCCCCTTTTATATCTACTATAATAAAATAAAAAAAATCGTCATCATCCTTAATATTTTGCTATAGTAATAAAAATACAAACAGTAATGCTTTGCTGGACCTCTATAGTTTTTATCAAGTAACAGCAAATTTATTTTATCTATTTATACTCTTATGTCTGTTCATATTCCACTGTCAATCCGTACACCAGCCAGATATATTTTTTATTATAATATTAGAGAAGTAACGAGCACACGGTTCACCTGATAATGGTCCTATAACGTCGACATCCATTCTTAAAAAATAACTCAAGATGCACATGCAATATCCCCTACCCCTGAGGACTGAGATAGAATGCGTCTGTAGTCTATTATTTCATGCTAGTATTCTGTGAAGGCGGGTGCCTTCCCCGGTGGCGTGGACCCACATATCTAACGTAGATCGACGACTGTTAAAACGTTTCTCACAAAATTCACAATTGTGTAAAGTTTAGTTCCGTTTATCGTGTCGATACGGGAAACAGCCTTCCTCACTTCTCCTACCATATTTCGATAACGTATATATGTAAGGCGACCCTTCGCATTGAACATTATGAAACTCTATTCATTAAACAAGGCGAAATCATCTATCATGTCATTATAAATAGTACAACAAATGCCCCCACGAATCGCATATACACTTGCATCACAGCTTGGATACGCGGTGGCCAAGTTGGAACAGTCTACGAACAGCGCTCGGACATAATGCGGTGGTTCCTTGTGTTTTGTGCAGTGACCACTGTGCTCGGTGAAAATGTCGCAGAGGTCATTGGTAAGAGAATTATTATTAATAAACTACTAATTTCATGATCATTTTAGTCGATGGTGTTAATGGAAACGTTTTTTCTTTTTTAAATAATTGGCCATAGGGTCAAGTATTGAATAAATCATGTCATCAGCCAATAGCCTAATCTCTCAGGGTCTGCGAAACTTAAAGTAGTAGGTTCAAATCCACCATTACATTATTGTCGTGAACCACCTGCTAGCACAAGCATCTTCAGCTTAGTTGGAGTAATTAACCGGAATATTAGTAATTTTAATAGCATTGCTAAAAAAATATGTAATATAAAAATCAAAGTTTGAAAATATACATTCTAAAGAACATTCTTTAAAAAAAAACGATTAATCGAGTTTTTATTTTACCATGGAAGAATCCTGATCTATTTCGTCTTTTGAATTACGATCGCAACTCTAGAAAAGTTAGAAAGTTATGTTATATTTCATCCAATCAATAATATAAAAACCGGAAATGGATGGATGGGTTATATATTGGACCGTGTCCTATGGAAATTTGTGTCTGAACAGTGGAATAAAAATTTAGGGTTAATAATATAAGAGGCGTTTGCCCTTGTGTTATATTTTAAAAAAAAATTAAAAGTTATCGAAAATTACTTCTTGCAAGATTAACAAGATGAGCTAGCGGGTTTGTAGACAAAAAACAGTTGCAGAAATTCTTACCATTCATATATTATTTAATTACTTTTACTAATATAACTTATTTATTATTTCAATAAACTAAATGTAAATGTGCATAATAACAAAGTAACATTTCAGAATTAATTACGCCAATTGTACGCGCAAAATTCATATTCAGACTTGACTGAAAAAATCATGCTATCTATCATTCATCGAAAATTTGTTGAATAAAAATTGTCTATAATTTTAATTCTTAAAAAAATATAGTGTGGTTCAAATATAATTTGACAATAGAAACTATAGTAGATCACTCATAAATAGGAACTAGATTTTTTTCCAATCTAACCTTTAGGATTTCCATCGATAATGTTACTTACGTCCTACGTAGGTATGTCGAATTACATAATCCTGCACAAATTGGGTCTACTGCATTCTAGAATTATTGAAGTTTATGTCGGTTAGTATTTAGCAATTTACTTAATGCATATTCCAAGACCACTTGATACCTTTCTCTTCCTTAATTTTCCTATTAAGTGGAATAAGTTCTCTCAGATGGACGCAAAATTTTGTAAACTTATAATAATAAATATATAAAATACGTAACAAACATTTGTAGTTATAAAATTATTAAATACGTAACAAAGTTTAATATATTTAAATGGCAGTATTACAATTCGCACTCTTGGAGTACCCAAGAGTGCAAATTGACTTTTAGTAAATAACACTGTAGTTAATTTTGTTTTTTTTTTAAATAGAACCACCAACAGTCTATGTCTAGATTCTTTTGATATTGATGCTTTTAGCCTATGCGGCTCTTACAGCTTCATCGGACATAAGGCTCACGGAACTGAGGAGTTCGTGAGCTGGTTAAGTAGTTTTCCTTTTTTGTGGTTCTCTTACTTACAGAAAGCGCTCATAAACTGAGCGTGTCGGTCTACTCTGATCACTTACCTATCTGAACCACCAACAGAATTACATGTAACTTGATTTGTCAACAAAATAGTTGTAGTTTGCTAAATATACATAATTCCACTTACGGGTAGTTACATCGTGCAAATTAAAACTAGTTATACGATAATTCTGTTCTTTCTTTATTTTTCATCCAAGATTAAAGGCACCACAATATCCGTGTATGAAGTCGAGGGCTTGATAATCTGTCAGACAGGGAAACCTAATGCAAACCAGTCTCTAACGAGAGAATGTTATATGTTGTATTTGTGAAAGAGAAAATATATAAATATATAATAAAATATAAAGTTCTCATTGGTAGTTTCTTTCTAGCTGCAGAATGAATGGGTCAGCTCAACCAGGGTAACCGCCCTCACGTAACCAACGTAAAATAACAGTATAATACTGCTGTGTTTCGTCTGGTGAGTGTAGGGTACCGGACACCTTTATTACTGGTAACGAGGCATTCCATCTTAGTCCTCAAGGGTGACAACGCATCTGCATTATGATTCCTTGTCAAGGATGAATGTAGATGTCATGGGCCGCAGGAATCACTTGCCAGGCGAACTGTGTGCTCGTTTGTTACTCTCAAGGTAATAAAAAAAAACAAATAAAATCAAACTTAAGATCAAAAGAAAATGAAATTTATACGTTGTTAAATAATATGCAGTTATTTAAATAAACTAGAATATCAACGTGAAATAGCATAACAATGCTTTGTTTCGGTCATTGAATCCCTACATTACCCATTACATTGCGGTCCACCGAGGTGACAACGTATATGCATCCTGAATCTTTCTGGAGGATGGATCTGGTGAGCAATATTCATCACCTACCATCTGGTGAACTGTGTGCTCATTCAAAAACCCTAATATTAATAAAAAGTAATATAGAATTTTAAGCTATATTTACCGCTGTACGTCTAGACAAGATAATATTACGTATTTCTTATTTTGTAATCGTCTCATAATTCATAGATTATTCGCGCAAATGACAGATCAAGATTACAAGTGAGAATATGTCATTCAAATAATACTTCATTAGTGTCGTGATATTATATTTGTTCACGTAAAAATATAAGTGACACATTGAGACAACATACAACTGGATAAGAAAAAATATTGACCAGCAAACTCTAGACCTAGGCTCTAGGCTTCAAATCGTAGTGGAGGTGGTCGTTTATTATGCTTCTGCATTTTGGTTTCTTATATTATTTTTTTAATATAATACACAAATCAAAACACAAATTTATCACCTATTCAAATTAGGTCAACGGATCCCTACACTCTTTATGGTGAAAGACCCAGATGTGTTTCGTATGCGAAACAAAGCAGAGTTATATTGATATTTCACACTGTTATTATTTGAGGGCATAACTGAACGAGCCGACCCATTCATACGGTAATGAAATTTTAAATTAAAAACTTGAAAGTTAATAAATCCAATGAAACAAATACATTTTATGACAATTTTTTTTTCACGGTATCCATAGATATAGTGAATTACTGAAGCTGACAATTCTTCGTTTTCTCCGGCATAGGATAAAACTTTTCATAATTTCTGCCTACCGCCAAATGATTAAAATAAATTATTTATTTATTGCAAATCCATATTGTCATATTTCAAATTCACTCAGTGAACTAACGTAAATGTCAAGCCGGTCGAAAGTTGTAAAATATTGTTAAAAGATATTGTGAAAACGCTCCACGATAAATGGGTCGATTAGATCGAGCACGCCCTCACAGAATACCAGCGTAAAATATACATAGCCCATACGTGTTTCATCTGGTGAGTAACCCTTACTCAAGCAGTAAATTTTGTGGCATTCTATTTTAGTCTTTAGGAGTGACCACGTATCAGCATTATGATTCCTTATCGAGAATGAGTGTGAAAATTAATGAAATGAAATACTGTGTGCACGTTTGTAACCCTTAATACAATAAAAAAAGAAAGCCGACACTTCGGCTAAAGTCATTACTTTTAAACTAAAATAATACAAAAATAAATGGAAAATCAAGAAAGTAATCAATAATTAAAGTTCAATAACTACTAACAATTCGGTAATCCAAATGTGAAGCGTTCGCACAAGCCAAAATTATAATGAATGATAATATTTAATAAGAATCAGAATAAGTATAAAAATAAATAACAAAACATGATAAGACTGAGATTAGCAGACAAGTGAAGTCCACGATTTCTCACGGGAGCCGTGTGGCGGATTGGTCTCTAATACAATGGGTAGATTAGACGAGTTGTAATTTTTTTTTTATTTAGAGTACATATTTAAAATATTATAATGGAAAAATCCTTTATTAAAGGAATGAATTCTAATGTGGTTTTATAAAATTAAATATTAACATGTACATTGAAAATAAACTATTAATTGAATGTTATTATAAATTTATAGCGAAGGGGTCGCGGTTTACTTACCTTTTTGGTTTTTTCCTGTCAAGTTGAGAAACAGTGATCAAAATGAAGTGACTAAATTATATCAAATTGTTAATGGAACGTACTCTTTTATGAATTTATTTGAAATTTTACTCTATAATTATATTTAATACAGTGAATTTGATTTTTGTAAATTATGGATAAAATGTAGCATGGTTATTATTACTCTATTATAAATCGCATCCCCGGCGTTCAGGGTATATAAAAGATACTAGGTACCTTCACAAGTCCACAAGTTTTATAAAACTTATTTTATTTATGTCCTAAATTATAAACACCTCATTGTTATAATGTGTTTCGCGTGATGAGTAAAACAAAGCGTTAGGCCTTATTACAGGTGACAAGATCCATATGACTATATGAATGTTAAAAGGGTAACTAAACAGCCTTACGACCCCGACTATAAAAATATAATAACATTTTAATTAACAGTTTGTTACACGGAGCAAGATATTAATTTATTTTTTCATGTTATTATTACGTGGTAATATTTAACTTTATAAAACTACATTAAAATTCATTCCTTTGTTAAAGGAATCTAATCTGTACACAGATCTTATTTATTGAACAGATTGCGATCCTCTTTAATAACAAAGGCGAATCCCCCAGGGGTCGCTAACCTCTAGTTGAGAACCGTTGCTCAAGGTGAACAACGTTTCTGCACTTGAAGAAGAATGAGGGTATCATGTGCTTCTCATCAGGTTTCATAGACGCTCCTTTGGCTTCCGCTTCCGCCCCTAATTTCATGAAGGGAAATTATTTATAACCAGGATGAAAAAAGTTATAGATTACTTTTTAATACTTTATTATGTCTATCTTGGGATCATAAATACAGCCGAGGTAATTTGGGGTACGGTGCGTCCTTTTTATTTCATAGAACGCGAACAAACTGACATTAATTACACATACATATATGACAGCTAAAATTTATAAAAATAGTAAAAATAAACTAAAATTGCAATAATGTATCAATTTTTACCTTTTCATCATAGCATGCATAAAACATGCAACGTAGATTAGACTTTCGTTAAGTAAAGAGTTAGTTGAATATGGGAATACAATATTTTTAAGATTATTTTTAGTTGTAATTAAGTTATTATTTCGTCGGTATGACTCGTAAACTCATGCAGACCGTAAAAGCGCAAAGTAGAACACCTCGGCCACGTGCTTCGGCACGATAGGTCCGAATTGCTGCAACTGATAATGAATAACGATCGAAGGAAAGATATGCGCTAGACCCAGGAAAAAGTCATGGCTAATAAACATCAGAGAATGGACGAGGATTAAGTCAGAAGAATTGTTTCGTCTCGCTCTGGACTGGGACAAATTAACAAAGTTGGCAGACAACCTAAATTTGAAGAGGCACCGTAAGAACAAGAAGAAGAAGTAATTATCAATATATGATCGCAATTTTATGGATGATACGAACATATCCTATGTAGGTCTAGATCTAGTTCCCAGATTTCTGAAGCACCAGTAAAATAGCACTAGAAAAGTAGATTTTCCACTATTCTTTGTCGAGGACGAAGGAGGTGTCATAGGCTGCAGAAGTCTCTTACCATCAGTCGAACTATATGCTCGTTTGCCACTCATATTATATTATTAAAAAAACGTCAGTAGATCTATTTGTATGTTTGTATATGTGTTATCATAACGCCTAATTTTATATTGACCGTACGGTCTACGAAATTTACGAGTAACCAAACTTAACTTAGCAGGTACGAATCCACGGAGGACTATTATCGTGAACTATCTCCTAGCGCAGCTTTAGTTAAGTTCTAATAGTTAATAGAAATGTTAATAACATGGCTAGCACTATATAATAACTTGTTAAATAAAAAATAAAAATCTTTCAAATATTTTATGTAATGTAAAAGAGAGTGACAACGCTATACTATATCATTCGGACGCGTCCTGGGTTCGATCCTCAGCCGGGGAACAATATCACAAATTGTTGATTTTCGGATCTGGATGGGTTGTGTGTACGAGTATATCCCGTGTGTCTGTAACTGCATCTGAATCATCCTTCGATCTCACGGCACATGCACTACGTAGGACTAGGGAAGGATACGACGAATGGGTCCCTCTGTTTGCCTAAATGCTTACGGCATCTGATAATAACCAGAAGATATATAGATAGATAGATGAATAAAAGACTGACTTTGTAAAAAGAATGTCATGTTTTTAAAACAAAATTAATTTGAATTTAGAATTCACAGCCTATTAAAACTTTTTTTTGGTTTGAAGTGGCCAATACTGAAGAACGGAAATTTCATAGGTAAAGACCTATTATGTAACTATTTTTTCATAACTTTTTTTTTATATGTATAATAATATAATTGGAATAATAACCAACTGAATGTTGAACTCTTGCATCAATATTTACGACATACGGATCCTGTGAGCGTGTGGCAATCACAAGTAGCAAAAGGTGGTCAACCAAGTGAAGCGTACATTGCATTAGAAGGAAATATAACGTGTAATTCGAATTTCCGTACATAAAGACAAGACTCAGGGGTTAATAACCTTTTGTAGCTTACTGTTACGGGTTTTATATTCTTTGCCCCCTGCGTTAAAGCATCCTGCATTCTATTGCATCAACATTGATAAGTCGCTGGACGCGGTTACCGTCATTGCCACTATGAGAATACATGGAATGTATTACGGAAAACTCGATCCCGCCCTCTTTTTTTTAAAAATTGCCTCCACTGTACATCCCATCTATATCATAGTGTGTCAACAAATTTTATTTATTAAACTTCGACATGCCCAAATCAGCCAAAATATTATTACATAGCTTGATAAATCAATCGGTTCACGGATCACGTAAAAACTTAGCGATATTTTTAACTTACTGAGTAAAAGAAATTAACCTTATCATTAGAACGGGGCATTTCATTTTGATTACTTATAGAAAAATTCACATCTATAGTGGAAATATTTAACATCGATAATAAAGTCCTAATAATATTTATTGTTATAATTTACTTTAATTTTCATTTTACCTTATTAGTTTTAATTATATTTTTTACACGTATATCGTTTTTGGTATTAGTTCCTTGTTATTATTAATTATTTTTGTTTAAATTTAGTGTAATTGTGTACGTCCATTATCGTTTTATAATAATTATAATAATATTTATTTTCCATTATACAATCTACTATTGATTATGATGGTATAAATTTCAAATTATGCAATGGTTTCGTTCGTAAAGCCATCTACACAGAATGTGCAAATTAATACATTTCATCAATACAATGATTAAATATGTCAGATATGTCAAAGTCCTTTAGAGTAATTACAATATTATTCCTTAATTATATAAATATATATATATAATACGTATAAAATATAATAATATACTCAACGAATATTCAAGATACACATGCGTTGTTATATAGAATATTCGTTGAGTATATTATTATATTTTATACGTATTATATAACATGCGTTGTTAACCTTATATTACGATAAGTTTAGGAAGGACGAAATAACCCGATATCCATAATTTTGGGGTCATTTGGGGAACTGCGGGGACACTCACCATTTGGAAAAAAACACGGGTTTTATTTGAAGGCGTGATCCTTACCCGGGCGATCCATTCATGGCGGTATTAGAAACCAAAAAACGTGCCTCTAACAATGTGTAATCGCCATAAAAAGAAAATAAAACTAACTTGTTACTTGAGTCAGAAAGAAACAAAAAGTAAAAAAATAAATCCTTTTATATGTAATAATAAATATGCTCTAAGAAAAATAATACGAAATATATACTTACTGGAAATAAATAAATCAAAATAAATAAACTTCTAATTTTCGCTTTCGCCGCACTCGGTTTAGATTAACATGAAAGGGAACATTATCCAAATGAGCAACCTTTTATTCCTTAAAAAATAAAGCAATATAACGTATTTATTGCATACATGCAAGGGAAAGTGAGCTTAATGGACACTATATAGGAATTAATATTGCATGGAATATATTCGCAGCAGTAATTATCTTTATGTTAGATTATAGAACGTGTAATATAAGGATTACTCTACGGTTACCGGGCGTAGGCGCAGAGTAATTACGTGCAGACCATATTTTTATTTTCAAAGATTTATTTGTACATATTTAATTTGAGCTTATTAAAATATTATAAATAATTGTGAGATCTCAGATCTGAGAATGAGAATGATATAAGAAATATAATTTGAAAATATATTTATTTATTTCCAGTAAGTATACAATTTGTCTCTTATCTACCTTATGAATTTATTACACTGTGTCATATTATCATAGATTAAATATAAAACAACATTCTCTTTGTTTAAGAAGTGTTAATACATAAAATTTATATTTTTCAATGAAATAGAATAAATTAAATGCAGATGTCAAGAAAATCACGTAAAGCCTCGCCAGTTAGTTTCTAGTTGTCAGGTTAGTTTCTAGGACTTAGGAAGGACCACGCCCTCGCAGAATACCAGCGTAAAATATCGTGATTTGTGTCTGTGATGGAAAGTCTATGTTCAGCGGTGTGCTTCTTCACATCACAGCAAATCCATGGACGATTTGCTGTGATGAACATCTCATTACTGGTAACGTGGAATTTTAGTCCTAGGTGTAACAACGAGTGTTCATTTTAGATCTATCCATGGGAAGAATGGATGTGGACATTTAAGAGCCAATGTTAACACTGATCATCGGATGAGTTGTATGTTCGTTTGTGACTTTTACTATTACAAAAAAGGACGATATAATTTATATTTGCATAAGAACGCAATAACACACACAGAACTTAATAACTAATATACGTTTGGATTTAGTCTACCTGACCGGCGATGGCAATGCCTTTACAGAATACCATATTGAAATAGCACCATAACGCTGCCGTGTTTCGTATGATGAGTGTAGGGATTCTGAGACCCAATTACAAGTAACAAAGCATTTCATATCAGGACTTAGTGTTCACAAAGCATGTACTACCTGAGTCTTAGTTGAGGTCGAATGTTGATGTTAAGGACCGCAGTCATTACTAACCATCGAGTGAACTGTGTGTTCATTTGACAAAACTAATATTTTAAATGAAAAGATAAGATACCAAGATGATTCATATCACTACTATAGTCGATACAAACGATGATATAAACGATATCATTACTATAGTCGATGCATTATGAACTGAGACTTCTGTCTCGCTCGCACTTACAGGTTTTATGGAGAGGTGTAGTGATGTGCGTAAGAATTGTAGAGGTGCATATCGATACGGGATAGGTACGATCGATATGCTAAATTATGGTAAGTATTAGAAGGAATAATTTTCCGCTATCTGAAAATATTTCTTCAAAACTACGTTAGAAAATAATTTCTCCATTGTACGTTTTGCGTAGCGAAGAGTAAGTAATGTAATGAGTGTTATAACAAAAAATCTTATATTTATAGAAAAACAACAACCCTTACTCGTAACGACCAATCAGGAGTCAGAGTGTTAATGAAGGTGCACATTCCTACTGTGAGTGACATTTATTGCCCGACGACTCGGTTTAAAATGCATCGACTATAAGGACTACGATGGACTGTGTGAATACAATAATATAAAACTTTTACTAATAAATTCAAAGCTATATTATTTACGTTATAGGCTCTGTTCAAAAGTGCTCTGTGCTTCAAGTTAAGTAATAAGAACGTAACTTCATAGAAGATCAGAAGTACCCAAGACGCGTTTGCTAAGAAATTTCTTTATTAAAAAAGGATATTCTAAAGGAATATTATATTTAAAGCGTATATAACATGTTAGCATTAGCTTTGCTAAGTTTTTACATGGCAGTTTCATATATAATATGATTATATGTGTTTATTTACTCAAAGATAATAATTGAGCTAGGAGCAAAATTGGGTAACCCCTAGGTTGAGAAACGATTTTTTAAGATATCAATGCTTAAACGGTCACAATTAAAGTAATGCCATATTTGATACGTATTTACTTTTTTCCGCAGACGACGAAGCTGATGAGATTGTTTTTGACTACCACTCTATGCCAGCTTTGTCGGAACTGGATGACTTCGATGTTTGCTTGAAGGATCCAGAAGCGGTCTATTGCATTGTAGATTTTGAACTTCTGGAGGATGAAACACCACTATATAAATTTATAAAGGTATCTTATGTTGGAACCAATTGCGCTAATCCACCTATTATATATTCCTACACCTATTTTTGTTGAGGCGGAAATCTTCAAAAGATATCCTGCCTCCTGGGAGAAAAACAGGGTTATGTGGAATTTGTACCCATTGAAAACCCATCGGTGGCCAACCTCAGTGCATTGGGACTTGCTCCGGGATCTCCTACGGAATGCACCGGTGCCTCTTTGTATTAAGCGTCAGTACTCACTGTGTTGCGGCAACCAGAGCATATTCCGTGTTGCCATCCTCCCCGGGTTCGCTATCGGTAAGATGATCACCCCGATCTAACCCGTAATCCTCTATTAGACGCCTTGTAAGACAGACTCGTATTCTACATTAGTCCGATTCTAAAAGACCAGGACAATAGGACTGACACAAACCTGAACCTAACTCTACCTCACAATCAAGTCCTCTTTCGAGCTGAGTGCGCTAGAATTCTATTATTTGTATTTAAAGACACGTACGACACATGTACGTTTAAATGATAACGAGATATAGTATACAACAAAGACAGCCTCACTAGAAATAAGATAACGAATGAAGAAGTTCATATAACCGTCAACCAATCAGGACGATAAGTATCAGAGTGGTAAAATAGTATAGACAACTGTAATATTTGGTCCATCAAAACTAAAGATTATTGTGCAATCAAAGCATAAATAAATAAATTTTAAACATTAAATTAACTTGCAGAATTTCTCTTCGGCCTCATATAGAAACTACAAGCATACGAAGTTACATAGAGGCGTGTGCGGATCACAGCACTGCAGTCTGAATCTAACACACGCGAACGCATCTGAATCGACTGCAGATGCTTTGAGGGATTGTTTTAATGCTACAATACACGAAGGCTATGGACTGCAGGTAAGATTAATCTCCACATAATCTTTCATTGTTTCTATGTTCAAAAGATTGAAGTACGAGTTCGGAGACGATTGTACATTATTCCATCGTATTCCTGATTAAGGAATAACTCGTTCCCAGTGACTGTGTTTTCCCGTCCCCTCTTGTCACTTAAAAAGTGTAACGTGTGCTTAAGACGACCTGAATTGGTCGGACTATAACGACTCTTACATTTAAAGCGTCAACAAACATTAGCTTAACAAATAGTTTATTCTGAAATGTTACTGCAATGGTTTCCTTTCTAATAAATAACCGCACTGTATTGCTTAACTAAGAAAAGCCAAGGACAACTTTGAGACTGTTTATGTTTACCCTAATGCTTTAGAGAGTATATCCTTCAGTTGATATCTCCCTGCAGTATGCCGCTGTTAAAAAGAGATAGATATAGGTAAACATTTGTATATAATTTAGATAATAGCGTTTTAGTTCCCACCTGCTTCCCTATCCAGTCATACCGCAAAAGTCAAAATTTTGGTATACTGCAGAAGAATAATTCATTACTTGACCTTCCAAATATTGTAAATTGTCACGTCACCTTTAGGGTCCCTATCTCTCTCTGATCTATCTAGCTGAATAAAAACGTGTGTGTCAGAAATGTCCTTTTTTATTATAGGTGGATTCGTTATCGGTACGCTATTGCAAGACTCAAGATGATCGTTTGCCGTTCGACGCTTTGGATTACGTTATAGGAACCCTTTTATTGATAATCTTATGTATCAATTTAGGTTGCTCTGCTTACCATTACTTCCAGCCAGCGGAGAAAGGACAAGGTATTAACAAGTTTTACTGATATCTCAAAGATGCAAAGTTTTATGAATCATTTTTAGCACTATCTTGATTTGGATTCATTTTACTGATATCTCAAAGATGAAAATCGTTCAATACAACATTTTTAACACCATCTTGATTTGGATTGAATTCAAATATAGCAGATGATTCTCTTTATGCGACATTGTTGTTATTCAAAAATAAAATTTTCAAATAACGTCAATTCCCAGTCAATTGAAATTAATTAAACATAATAAGCTACTCAGCCCATAATAACCCCCACTGGATGGATGTAACGACCTTTGTGGTAGCACTGCAGTTTGTATTTAGCTGCAGAATTAATGGGTCATCACGACGGAGGCTGGACCACACCCTGACATGATACCAACGTAAAAGAGAAGCATAATGCCGTTGTGTTTCGTCTGGTGAGTGTAGGGATCCGGAGACCTTAATTACTGGTGACGAGCTATTCCATCTCAGTGCTTAAGGGTGACAACGCATTTGCATTATGATTCCTTGTCAGGGATGAATGTAGATGTCATTGGCCACAGGAATCTTTTGCCATCAGGTGAACTGTGTGCTCGTTTGTACTCTCAATGTGATAAAAAGAGATATAAGTGATGATGATGTTGATTATAAAACATATTTATTGTGAACGCCAACTTAATATAGTACCAGAGTAGCCGCTCGCTCATAGTAAGAATGAGTTAGAATTGCTGGTAGAACATATTAAAAATTACTTCGACTCCAATTGATTACAGTTTGTTCTATCAGTGGGAGATTAGAGTTCTTTTTCTGCTTATGGTATATTTAAATTAGTAATCTGCCGGATATATGTGTGATTTTTAATGCTACCATGCCACATAAACTCATAGAATAATTTAAACTTTCCCTCTGGTGGCCCAAACTTATGAATATACGCTTCGTATCTAATTTACTGACGTTTTACAGGAAACAAATTCATGCTAGCTTTTTGCGTTCAAAAGAATTGGAAAGCTCTCAAGCATGGAGGTAGTGCTGATGGGGATCTTCAAGTGTTTCCAAGCAATGAGGTATGGATCTTGATAAATATATTTAAATATGATTTTAAAACACAAATAGTTATCAACGACACGTACTACAAATTGAGTGAGGTTGAAAATTAAAGACATCAGTTAATTAAGTTTTCTTTTATAAGATCAGGGATGACAGATGAACACACAGTTCAACTGATGGTACGTGATGACTGGTATCTGAAGGATATCCATGGACATCCTTAAAAAAACAAAATGCATTGTCACCCGTGAGGACTGAATTAGCTTAATGAAACTTAGAGTATAGAACTTATTTGTATTATTGAATGAAACAAGATTTAAGGATTTATTTTAAACTTTTTGATACGAACTTTGCGAGTTCTTCGGTAGTACTGAGGTTTTTTTATATTAGATTTTATTCAAATTCACTTCATTTGCGTAATGTATGCGCTCGTAGATGTTACAAATTATAATTTTCCAAATCACACTAGGCCGTTTTTGGCGTGAAAATATTAAATGTCAAAATATACAACTATTTATTATCACATAACAAATGTTAATTAAATATATTTCTCAAAAGTTAAATTATAACTTATTATAAAACAGAAAGACATATTGATATTTATAACATATTTAATTGTTGTTCTTGGAGATAACTTTTTATAGTGCAAATTGTCGTAAAGTGGCGAATAATCTAACTTAACTCTAACTTAACTCTGACTTAACTCTAACTTAACTGATTTGTATTTCTATACTTAGTTACCAGGAGATCGTGATGAGATTTCATATGTCAATCCTCATGTATGATTTATAACAATACATACTTTATCATTCCATCATTTGAATCACCCACAGCAATATTTAATGATATTAAACGAAACTCCCATAAAAGTAATAACAATATGTGACAGATGTAATAATAATTATAACGTTATATATTGAAACGGAATAGCCTAATGGCTTAGGCTAATGTCTTGAACTATTCCTAGAACAAGCATTTTCATCTTAATTGGAGTAGTTACCCGAAATGGATTATCACTGTCCGCGCAAACCGACGGAGTGGCGTTGAAAGGACTGCATAAGTAATAAATCAAATTCAACTTAATTACTCTCGCATATAAGTAAAATTGCTACAGCTAAGTACACAATGTGGCTCGAAGCAATATAATTTTATTTAACTATACCAATTTCAACCGTATGCTAAAGTTAATTAAGTTGACTTTCAATTGTTAATATATTTAATCCCTTTGCTGATCATAGCAGATCATTTATTCCGCACTCAGGGTGAACGAACTATTCTTTTTGACTGCCCATGCCATAATATGTTTGCTTATACTATTACACGGTGTGCAAAATTTACGATGATACATTAAAAAAAAAGATAATAATAAAGAAATAAAATATTTAGTATCCGCCCTTATTTCTTCATCGATAGCAAGGTTTCTTCGTTAATTATTCATGTTTGTCTATTATTTATGTTCTATCTGTTTCTGTATGCTCATAACCTTTCTATTTACATGTTATAATTTCTTGTAAGTCATTTGTTATCTTTGAAGGAATAATAAAGATCTTAAATTAGACTTACTATATATTTAAAGTGTTGTACAAGTTCTATTTTAGATATAGCATAATGGTTTAGGGTGCGGTCTGCGAAATTTAAGGTCGTAGGTTCGAATCCACCATTCGATTATTGTCGTGACTGGGGTGGTTCAGCGGAATATAAGTAATGTTAAAATAGCATTGCTTATACGTTTTTTTTTTTTTAATAAAAAGTCGGTATTCATTATATAAATATTTTTTACCTGTGCTATATAATAATTTTCACAGATTCTACACAATGATAATGATCCTCGGTCTACATTCGATGATCTTCATTGGCTACGGATACACGGCTAATCCGGAGTTTATTGAAAACGTAAGTAATAAAAGATATACATTTTTTTATTTAAGTGCAACAAACGAGCGCACAGTTCACTTGACGATGAGCAAACTGCGGCCCATGACGACCACATACATTGTCCATAAGTAATCATTGTATATTACATGTATTAAAGGTGTCTGCATTCAACGGACAGTGGTAGAGCTAAACTGCAGTTTGTTTCTAGCTGCAGAATGAGTGGGTAAATTCGACCGGGATAGGGCTACGTACCTCACAGAATACCAGCGTAATATAGCAGCATAATGTTGTATCGTTTGGTGTGTGCAGGTATCCGGAGATCTATTACTGGTGACGAGGCATTCAATCTCGGTCCTCAAGGGTGGCAACGCATCTGCATTATGATTCCTTGTCAAATATGAATGTAGATGTCATGGGCCGCAGGAATCACTCACCTTCAGGTGATCTGTGTGCTCGTTTCTTACTGTTAATGTAATTATAAAAAAAAACCGTATTAACACCTATACATGCTGAAGATAAATAAATACATACTGCAGATGGTTCTATCTCCATCAAAGAATACATCCTTACTTTTCTATTACTGTGCAGGTTAGGCAAAGTATCAATCTAACTGGGCCACTAACTCTTAACAAAAAGTTAAAGTGAGAAAAAAAGATTGCTTAGTTATTGGTCCATCTACAAAATATAAAAATCACGCATCCACTTCTTTTTAAAGGCAAACCCTTTAAAAAGAAGGTTATATCAGGTTCCGTCTTGTCTCTCACAGTCACCACTATTTTATATATACATATATATGTATATATATATATATATATGAATATATATATATATATATTATTGTGCACCATAAAAATAAAATAAAAACACAGCAAAAGCATCTCAAAAAGGCGATCTCTGGTAGAAAACCTTTAGCCTAAGGTATAATTAAGTTAAAGGCCAGTTAGTGGTGTGCATATACTAAACTAACAAACTAATATCAAAATAAAATAAACCAATACATTTGAAAAAAAACAAAAAGGATTTATTGAAGCGACAATAGCCTAATGGTTTAGATAACGGTCTACGAAACTCAAGGGCCGTAGGTTCGGATCCACTATTCGGATATTATCGTGGACCGTCTTCTGGAACAAGCATTTTCAGCTTAATTAAAGTGGTTAACTTGAATATTAGTAATGATACCAGCATTGCTAATATTTGTTTAGTATAAAAAATAAAAGCTCGTGTGTTTCGAGTACGGCTTGAGCGCGTAGGGATCCGTTGACCCAATTACAGATAACGAATTATTATATTATAACTCGTTATCTGTAATTGGACTAACTAGGACGCGCTCGTTAGTACTAGACAGATGAAATTAAAATTACCTAGAACTAAATCGAGAGGCCACTCTCCCAGTAACTCAGCACCGATTTTCCACTAATCATTATAATATTCAAATAATGAACACAATATAGAAATGGATTTGAAAACACTGTAATTGCTTTATTCGAATGAATTAATTAAAACGGATGTCCGTTTTCGACTGGACAGTTCGTATTAATTGCCTTTACTAAACGGGTAATTTATATCAGCTATTAATTATATTTACTCTTAAATAAATAGCTAGTAAGAGTTGAATTTTAATAAATTCAAACAAAGCAATAAGCGTGTCATTTACAATTATAATGAATTAACTGAATCGTTTAATTTATGACTATTTTACCAAGAATTTGAACGAAAACTCTGTATTGGATAAATATCAATCCTTTTATAATACTTCGGATGACAAATAACACGCAGAACGTTAAATGGCACTCAGAAATAAGATTTATTTTGCAAGAGTGGCGTCGTTGGGCCTCCAGATCCCTCCCTATTTCACAATGGTATACTGTAGGGGGTGGTCCTTACCCCGCGGTCCGTTGGGTTGATACTGCACCTGGAAACAAGGTACAGCCTACCTCTACCACTATAACGTGTTAGAGCTAAACTGCAGTTTGTTTCTCGCTGCATAATGAACGGGTCAGCTCGGGGTTGGACTGCGCTCTCCCTGAATACCAGCGTAAAATAGCAGAACAATGCTGCTATGTTTCGTCTTGTGTTAGTGTAGGGATCCGGAGACCTTAAGACTAACAACGTATCTGCTTTATGATTCCTTGTCAAGGGTGAATGTAGATGTCATGGGCCGCAGGAATCACTCACCTTCAGGTGATCTGTGTGCTCTTTTCTTACTGTTAATGTAATTATAAAAAATACCGTATTAACACCTATACATGCTGAAGATAAATAAATACATACTGCAGATGGTTCTATCTCCATCAAAGAATACATCCTTACTTTTCTATTACTGTGCAGGTTAGGCAAAGTATCAAGGGTCTAACTGGGCCACTAACTCTTAACAAAAAGTTAAAGTGAGAAAAAAAGATTGCAGAGTAAGTAGTTATTGGTCCATCTACAAAATGCTAATCTGCTATGTTTCGTCTTGTGTTAGTGTAGGGATCCGGAGACCTTAAGACTAACAACGCATCTGCTTTATGATTCCTTGTCAAGGGTGAATGTCACGGGCCACAGGAATCATTTACCATCAGATGAACTGTGTGGACATTTTTTACTCTGAATGTAATAATATATGTATATATATATGTATATATATATATATATATATATATATATATGTATATATATATATATATATATATATATATATATATATATATATATATATATATATATATATATATATATATATATATTTATATTTATATATTTATAAATATATATATATATATATATATATATATTTTACACATTAAAATTTAATTTTAGATTAAAAATGTTAATGGGAATGACATACATATTTCGTGCTTTAGAGGTATGCCGGTACTTGCATACCTCTAAACGACTGACTTTGATTACTAGATATTTTATAATAACTATTTTTACAACAACAATTATTAGTTATCGAGTTTGGATGTGTTTATAATTGGTTCTTTATATACACTGAACTTTATCGTATATGCCGTATCATAATATGGAGAAAGACTGGTGAAGTAAATATTTACGCCACTGTGATATATCCTAGCATTGACCTCCGCGCGGCGTAGTGTTTACGAGTATATTTAGAGTATCTAGTTGACGAGGTTGATCTGGGAACGATTTTCAGCCCAAGAACTATACGTATATATTACAAATAGCTACCTTTCGGGTATTGGAACATGAAAATATCGTGATTGAATAATCTACACTAGACTAGACTAGTCTAGAAAGACATCACCGTTCTTACATTTAACGTTTAGAAAGTTTTATAAATCAAATGGCCTCTATAGTATGATTGTAAAACGGTGTGAACAAAGAAAGAAAATAAATTAGAAAAATAACCATCACACTTTACTTATTACATCATCACTATTTCATATATCACAACAGAGCCGACGCTAGATTTCAAAATCAAAACGTTCTAATACCGCGGCCCATTTAACATTGTCCATAAAACAAACAAACGAACGATCGATTATCGATAAGGCTACTGAACGAAGTTGCAAGAAGTGCATTAAGTGGCGTAATTATATTGCGATAATGAAAAATATATGAAATCCGTTTTGGCTAACGCATTTATTTCCTGAGTACATATTTAATAATGAATGTACCGAACTGTGTCAGTTATTATGTTCGTATTGTTCAATTTTCTATTCACTTAAGATTTTTAATGTTTTTATTGAGACCAATTGATATATGGTCAGTTTCTGAAAATGTAATTTGATGCCTCTATAGTTAAGAGGTATGATAGTTATGCAGACGCAACCCAACCGTGTTAGGCCCCCTTTGGCGGCACCAATGAGAATGTTAACTCCAATTCAATGTGCTAATTTATCACGTGCCAGTGAAGGAAAAAATCATAAGGAAACCTGCGTGTTTAAGATGTAAATTTAAAAATAAGTATATCGAAGACAATCCAACACAATCCAACAAGTCCTACAATCCGCATTGAAGCGTCGTGTCAACACACTTTATAGATGAGCCTATGTCCAACAGTGGGTTGTATATTTAGGCTGTTCTTTATAGTATAGATGGAAAGCGAGTAATCAGCTCACCCTAGTAAGTGATTATTTATTTATTTAAGCTTTATATATAGATATTAATCATGCCTACATATTCCATCGCTCAGCATACGCAGTTGCAGTGGTAGAGTTACACTGCAGTTTGTTTCTGGCTGCAGAATGAATATCCGCTCTGACCAGGGTAGAACCACGGCCTGACAGAATATCAGCATAAAATAGCAGCTTAATGCTGCTGTGTTTCGTCAGATGAGTGTAGGAATTCGGACACCTTTATTACTGCTAGCAAGGCATTCCATCTCAGTCCCCAAGGTTAACAACGCATCAGCATTATGATTCCTTGTCAAAAATGAATGTAGATGTCATGGGCCGCAGGATACAGTTGCCAGCAGGTGAACTGTGTGCTCGTTTGTTACTCTCAATAAAATAATAATAATAAAAAAAACATTGTTTTTGTTATTTTTCTGTCATTACTTGTTAGAGCTTCTCCTTTCTTTGTCTTTTAGAGTAAATCTGTCTCGTAATTTTAGAGATCGTAGACGATAACTAAGGCTCACAACCTCTACTTCCATCCTCAACAAATCCAGGATTCACTCCGAGGACTGAGATGGAACATCACAATACACATCCGTATCACGAGAGAATTTTTCTATTACTTCATACTGATATTGTGTGTCGATATTGTCCTACGGTACGATCTAGTCATGCCGCAGAGAGAAACTTATTTTATATATAATATTTTGGGTGACAAAAGAACACACAGTTGACCTACTAGGTAATGTTACATGTGGCCCTCGTTAAATCCGTCCTCAAATAAAAATCATGATGCACGCTGTCACTCGTGTGGACTGAGATGGAATGGTTCGTTACCCCATATGGTCTTCAGATCCCCTACATAGACAAAACGCTAAACAGCAAACAGTTAGCGTTATGGGGCTATTTCGCTGACGATATTATATAATACATTACCGTACGTATGTGTGTATATAATAATATAGAATTTCTTAATGGACGCGACCTTAAAGTCCGCCGAACTTTCAAGACTGCATTTTAAACATTGGTGGCTACCGGATACCAACGTATTGTTGCGGATGTTGCCTTCCCTTCAAATAAGCCTATAAATATACATGTACGATGAAATTTTAATATAAATAAGATACATTTTTTTTAAAAAAAACTATCAGTTATTATCCCCACGTTGTCCTTTCCAGATTTGAACAAATTTGTTTGTGCATTTGTGAAAATGATCCACCATTTGTTATGGTATCGAGTTTATACTAAAATCCCAACGCAATAATAACTTTTCGTTATTACCAATTTTCCTATTGTCTTTTCCATTAAAACCATAATCGGAATGTTATAAACATTTAAAAGGAAAATAATCAAATCGATCTGTATGAATCGGTTCTGAAGTGATGCGCTTCAAAAGGAACATCATTTAATTTTTATTTATATAGATATATATGTATGTATTATTATTTACTTGTATTAGTTATATTTAGTTTTTTCTTTTTATTAATTAGTTTATTGCTACACCTGTCATACAAATATCACACCACACCTTGGGTTGACTGGAGAAGATAGAGAATGCCTTAGGCATTAAGTCCGCCCTTTGTGAACTTTTAACTATAATATAGAAAGTAAATGTATAAATATATAAACACACACTTTATGAACTTTTTGAACTTTCGGTACTGGGGAAGTTGTCGTTGAGTGTGAGTGCCTCGTGTAGATTCCTTAGGGCATGTCCGCTTTTATAGTCGAAATTTAGATATTTTAATTGGACCAAGCGGGATTCGAAAGAAATTTTCTTACGAATTTCAGAATTGACGCTACTGAACTTGATTATAGGCGACGATTTTATTTTTCTTTTGTTTATTGTATCGACGGTGACAAACACACAGTTCAAGAGATGGTATATAATTCCTGTATCCTACCTACATTAAGCTCCAATTAGCAATCATATTGCAGAAGCGTATCTTACACTGGTATTCTGAGAGAGCGCGACTCTTTCTTGACAAGAACTCAGAAACAGAAACTGTAGCTCTGACAATAACATTTTCTCTGGATGTAAGTCCAATATTACTCTCTGATCGTATGCCTATAAAACTTATTATTCGGTTATTCAATTGAAATACATTCCTTCTTGTATTTCAATAGGATAACCAAAACAAAGTTTTATATCTATTTTAGTTAACTATTAAATCTATTAAATTAACAGTGGTAGAACTGCACTGCAGTTTGTTTCTAGTTGCAGAATGAATGGGTCAGATCGATCGGGGATTCGGAGATCCTAAGGGTGAAAACGCATCTGCATTATATATGGATGAATGTATATGTCATGGGCAGCAGGAATCACTTGCCATCAGGTGAACTGTGTGCTCGTTTGTCATTTTCAATGTGATAAAAAATATCTCCCCACGTGCTAATAATATTAAATAAAATATTTATCACCATGTCATCTATCATCATCACTAGTCCACTGCTTAACATAGTACAAGTAGTAGTAGAGTAGAATCCAAAAATTTCCCGCAGGCTTCCATGCAGATGGGTCGACTTCATTCACTTCACTCCACTCTAATCCATCTAGTTAGGGTTAGTCTTAAAATAATCATACATATTAAATATAATACTTTTAGGAGTGACTTTAATGCCTCTCTTTTTTTATATAAATGTTGAAGGTATGTTTGCGGTTGATTCAATTAAATAGTGTCGGTTATCTACCCGCGCGTCTTGCGGTAAACCGAACAATATAAATACGCGTACGTGCCATAAACAAAAAAGATAAAATCTACGTACCTAGTTAAACTTTTTCAATTAAACGTACGTGAGACAGCGGCACTACTGGAAGAAAATTATTAATAAACGAGGACACTCATGTTTAACTCATGGTAATTGATCCCTTCAATCCCTGACACACACTCATCATTCTCGTCATTCATCCTCTATTAGGATTTATGTGTTGCCACCCTTAAGGACAAAAAGGGATCCCTCGTCACTATTAATAAGGGTCTCCGGGTCCCTTCCTCACTTACCATTCGAAATACAGCAGTGTTATGCTGCTATTTTACGCTGGTATTCTATGCCGTGGTTCTTCCGTAGTCAAGCAAAGCCATTTGTACAGCAGCTTGAAACAAACTCCTTGATTCCATTTCTAAGGGAGGAAATGGACAAGGTTATGTTATTATATATCTTCTCCTTGTTCTTTCTCTTCTTCGACCAGCTTGTCATGTTCGATTTTTTTAACATGCATCATATTTTTGGGCTGAGTATACAGGTAAAATTCGAGCATTCATTCTCTTCACCAACATCCGTATTACTGATAAAATTATTTCAATTGGTGCGTTCGCACAGGTACTCATTTACACCTTTATTTTTATGATAGTACTTTAAAAAAATCAACATTTCTGTTCACGACATGTATTGTGTTGAAATTGTTTTAAATACAAATAAATTTCCACGTGAAACATAATTTTTATTTTTGATTGTGAACAGAAATGGTGATTTTTATTTGATAATATATGCACAAAAATCAGATCTTATGAAGGCTTCAGTTTGATGAATTTTACTAACAAAATGCTTAAGTTTTTTACCAGGCCACCAATTCGCGTTGGAGCACGTTCTAACACCTTCTATTGAGAAGGTCCATTGGCCCATTTATATATATATCAATAGAAGGTGACATGAAATGTTTAAATAATCTTTAAAAAAAATCTACTCTACTAATTTTTTTTATTACACTGAGAATAACAAGCAAGCACACAGTTCACCTGAAGGCAATAAATTCATGCGGCTCGGGAATCAGTATTAGTAAAAAGTGTTGACAACACTTCATTGTCCCTTGAGGACTGAGATGATCTTACCTCGGTCGAGCTAACCCATTCATTCTACAGTTAGAAACAAGCAAATCGAATGGTTTGGATTCGAATCTATGAAGTTGTATTGCAAACCTAAACCATATCTCTATTTACTATCGTTATTACCTTTTTAAATATAATGTTATATTTGTTTTAATTTCAAAGATTATTACATTGTTTCAGTCATACGATGATTTCTTTAAGTCACTCCTCTTCAATGCTCGTGTGATCGTCCAAATATTCTTCGTTATTGGCGGTTTCCTTATGGCTTATAAGATGTTCATATATGCTGAAACTCATCCCTTCGAATTCAAGACAATCCCCATGGCGATCATCAATAGATGGATCAGGTATGTAACTACTATGGTCATGATTTTTTGGATAAAGGCTTAATCCGTTGGAAGCAACTAACCGAGCTTTGATTCGTTCATCTCGGGCAACTTTGAGTCAGTTAGTTTCGCGAGCAGAGTAACGGTTCAAGCCAAGGCTCCCTCTTAGGGACACCTTTCAACTCAGTGAAGCCTTCAGGCTAACAGCGGCCATCACCCTTAAAAGGAATGTATATGTAGGAATGTATTATATATACAGTGGTTGTATTCCTTAGACCAGATAGGTAAGAATTTTCTCTTTCCCTGTGTATTCTTATTTTTCTATTAAAGGTTTTCTGGTATCTCGGGGTACCTTAGACATTAATGTGATTGAATAATAACGTCATTAAATAAGCAATCCACATTTTTAGTGCATATCTTTTATATTTTTTCTTCTTGTGTAATGTGACCTAATTGCATCAATTATTATAATTATAAATTTTGACACTGAAAATTATATATCAACTACAAAGCTGAATAGTAAAGTATGACATCATGAGGTTTCAATGGTACAACGTTGACATGTTTCTGAGAAAAATTATAAAAAGTGAGGATATTTAATACCCCTCAACTAGCTACAGTGCTGCCAGCTTTTTTTTTGCAATTTAAGAAACAGTTTGCGGCCAACATAGGCGACGAGATATAAATATTCGTTTTATGACCCTTTTTTCTATCTCCTGTCTATTTTTCAGATTAGATTTAGTTGTGTTCGTTTTGTGAATTTGTGAAAATGATCTATCATTCTAATTGTGAGTTTGAGAGTATTCATACAAAAATTCCATAGAAAATTGAACTTTCAGTTTTTGTCGTACGTTTGTACGTACGTACTTTTCGGGAAACTTATGCAAATTTTCTTTCTAAATCTAATATTCGTTTTATACAGCTACTTTAATATATTCCTAGATTGATGCCAGCTGTACTTGTGGTCATGGGTCTAGCCATGACCTGGGTGCCCCATCTCGGCTCTGGACCTATGTGGGACGCGGTGGTCAAGCGTGAACGTGACATCTGCAGGAGCAACTGGTGGCAACTTGTGATACTTATGCCGAACGTGTTCCCCTTCGAGCATCTCTGCTTGCCACAGGCTTGGTCAGTATAATACTTTACCAAAAAAAACTGTCATTTTTAATTTTATTGTTACATTTTGAAATTAAATAAGATGCGGAATAGGTAACCTAGCAATGCATTCGTAAATATTTGTATTTTCTTTTCATTTATATAATAGTGAGGTGACTAAGGGAGCCGTGGTACCGAGCTAAAGTATCTAGGTTTTCGCTTTTAATTCACGCGAACCGTGTACTCGGCGGCGAAGGAAAAGGTCGTGAAATAATTTACAAGCTAAAGAATGAACTAAAATAATATAATATCTTTCAAAGGAACGGTCTCTGCGAGTACTGCTCGTCTGAGGCTATGTCCATAAATACTGGTGTTCCTCAGGGTGAGTCCTCTACGTAATTCTCAGTGGAGAAACGTGTCAAAAGGCTAATTCGTGACCCAGATTTGGTTAAAACCAACCTGCTTAGCCATGAGCACAGGCGAAAGTTTGCCAGCCTCTCGGTGTTATACAGGATATATTTTGGAGAGTGTGCAGAGGAGTTATGTAAATCAGCTGCATGGCAAGGTTTCATCCTTTCGTTTAGAATATTCCTCGCCTTCGGACTAAGCAATGCACTCCGTCGTTTTAATGCGAACAGCGAAGGATTGGGATGGGATATATTGCCTGCGGCAGTCTTTTCATACGGGTATAATGTAGGTGTCTTCAGAGAAGAGTGAATAGGCATTTGCTGAGCTAGTGCACTCTATAATCTACGATTGTAGACAAGCACTGGTTTGTATATATTTAAGCTTGTAAATATTTTTAAAAATCGTCTGTCTATTTTGTAGTGGAGTATCGTGGATTACGCTCTGTCCTCCTTTTAATAGAGATGGCTTGTTTCCAGCAGTGAAATTGATATATATATATATATATATATATATATATATATATATATATATATATATATATATTTATATAGGCTTTTAGTTTAATTTTACGTATTAAGCTTTAGATCCGTGACAGATGAAGTATCACATCTGTCACGTACGCTGAGTTGCGTGTTTTTTTTTAATCGAATTAAGTGTGGTGAGGTCAACCGTTTACAGCCGTCAGCGCGTTTACACAAATAAAATTATAACAAACATTTCGTGATAATCATACTTTAAATATTTCAAAACTCTTACAAAACTATACAAACAGTACAGTAGAAAAGTCATGATCATAACGGCCTAAGCAAACCTTGGCATGGCGGTTAGGTAAGTTGTTAAAGGAGGATATCTTGATCTTTACAAATACGAGATGCAATGTGACCATATAGTTTGACGTGTTTTTTTTTTCTATAATATTCTTTATACAGGCGTGTCAACCGAACACAAATGGCACACCTGATGACCCATGGCATATACGTCCATCCACAATAAAGATTGAAGATGCACGAGCGTTGTCACCCCGAGTTCTGAGATGAAATGGCTAGCAGCCTGTAATTGACACATAGCAACTTTACTACACTGCTATCTCATGCTCGTATTCTGAGAAGTGTGGTCGTTCCCCGTTTGAGGTGACCCATTCAAGTTCAAGCAGCTATATACTGGCTTCAGCGTGTCACAATCAGTGCGCGTTATATAATTATAATATAATATATTTAACATATAAAGAGCAACGAATCTATTAGAATATAGAAGAAATGAGAGGCAGGAAAAAAATAGCAAAAAAAAATTAATAGAAAATTCTGGTAGAATGTTTTCTTGGTGTCATTATTGTCACCATTTATTTAAAGTTATATCTTTTTGGCCTTACGGCATAGTCATAGAATAAATAAATTTAATGAGTATAAGTATATACTTATACTTATTAAATTTATCTATATTAAAATTTTAATAAGTAATTTTATATTATATATATATATATATATATATATATATAAATATACATAATAAATAAAAATACACATAAATATATATATACAAACCTTTCTCAATAATCCACCTCATCACAGATAAATTCCTGAACAAAATCAATTTAGCAATATCTGCACACAGCGCGTTTAGACGTTAAGATGCTCCAAGCGGACTTTGTTTTATTCTATGTAATTACATGATATAATCTGATGGCCGCGTATATAATGATAAAAGTACTTGCCTAATGCGTCGCGGGCCCTGGGCGATTCCCAACCGAAAAACAATATACGTACATCACAAAATTTTCGTACGTCCCGTGTCTTCGGTACGACGCGTGAACCTTCCTCCAGAAGAAAATGGACAATGTGCAACAGACTCTTATAACATAAATAAAATTACAGCACTATTATCTTGCCGTAAACAAACGTGTGAGTACAGAGTATACAAGATGATTTCATCTGTTTATAAAATTTGAATATATTGCCGTGTTCCTAATCGACTAGTAACTTTACTATTCCTAATTCCCATATTGCGAAACGCGAGACACGTTCGAAGGAATCCAGCTGCCGCCGAATGCACTCGATTCCAATTTCATGCACCGCGCGCACATAAGTTGCGTGCAAACTCGTACACTTGCAATCGTTTACGCGTCTTTAACCAATATAATTGTGATTCGTTTCCACATTTTGTTTACTTTGTGTAAACTACCGTTGGCTTGCTGTACTGAGCGTGATGTTAATCCAATGTCACTCCATCTGAAGCTTCTTGCACCGATCTTATTACAAATGCATTACATCGAACGGATGGGGTATAAAGTGACGAGTGTGTGTGGCTCTGTGTTTGCACAAATACTTACGGCACTATAATATATTTAATGCACTATAATATTTGTTAATCAACAGACATAACTGTGGTCGAAATCGACTAAGAGTAGATCAACGTCTTGTTTGATTATTGTAGTCCAAGATACATCTAGCTCATATGATCGCTATAAGGAATTCTTCGACTCACTTCCATATGCTGAATAACCAACTGCTGAAATCCACTGTCCCTGACCGTATGATTATAACCGACAATATATCCGAAACCGATACGGCTTAGGAAGCTTCAAAATAAAACTCTATACTATTCTCAAAGTCGGTAACGTACATTACAACGGTCATTAAGTAAGACAATGTCTGGGAGTGAGCCTTTTCGTATGCGAGGATCCTTACGGAACTATAATATATCCTGCGTTGGAACCATCTGAATCTGTTTGAGATAATGGTTTTAATGATATAATAATTACTATTTATTTAATAGAATGGGGTCGTCTAGTATCTAGCACTTACAGAATACTAGCATGAAATAACAGCATAAAGCTGGTCCTTATGGAACCGGAGATATAACTACTGCTATCGCGGCATTTTTTTTAAGTGCTAGCAATAATTAAGATTGCTAATGAACTACTCTAACTATGCTGAATTGGAAACTAGAAAACGGTTCACGAGAATAATTGAATGCCGGATCCAAACCTTAAGTTTCGCAGACCGTACACGTACCGTACTTTTGTTTTAATACAATACGTTGCAAACGAGCGAGCAACTCACCTGATGGTTAGTGATTACCACCGCCCATGAACATTCGCAACACCAGAGCAGTGGAAAATGCATTACCAGCCAAAATTGTGTTACTGTAATGTATTGAATCTTCGTTGAGGTTTTGTATAGGTGTTGATGGTCTGTAGTCATCACTTACCGTCAGTGGTGACCCTTAGTGTCATGAAAAAAAACCTTCGTAGATCAATCAGGTCGCAACAATAAACAACAACCTGTAACCACAATGAATTGGATTGGCTAATATAAATATATGTATATATTCATAGAATATCAGCGTTACACAATAGTTTAGTCCTGCCGTGTTTAGTATTAATTAAAAACTGATCTAGATTTCTGATCTATGGCAATAGACTTTAAAATTATATAATATATATTTAATAGCAACAATTCGTTGAACAGCGATTGCAATTTACTTTTAACAGGCGCTTTATTGCTTCCAATATTTATTTATTGTATCGGGATTACCAAGGGGGAAACGGTTCCGATGATAATTGATTCTTGCAACAAGTGACACCGACATTTATGCTCGACAAGGATTCACTATGAAGTATTGTCTAAACTTTTACATACTCCCACAATAATATGCAAATATTATCGGTATCATCGACAAAATTTTTGTTTATAAATTTCTCACATATGGTGAGCGTTTAAAGTTGCTAATTATACTTTCTTTAGTAATTCTCCGCTTTAGCTGACCCGTTCATGCTTCAGCCAGATACAAACTGCAGCCTTCCTTTAAATCTAAGCACGAAACGAAATGAGTGCCTCTGTGTTTACGTCAATTCTTTCAACTCTATGATTATATGTATGTATGGTGATGTACGCGTTGATAAGTACTTCTGATAATAACCAAATGACAAGAACAATAGAACGCTAATAACATCGCTGTAGTCGAAATAAACATTTCATAAAATAAAATTATATTGCAAATCAAAATGAATAGTGTCTTAGAAATGTTTTATCAATATAAAACAAATACCTCAACTAAATATATTATCTGTTTATGAAAGTGCCCGACATAAAAATGTACTAAGGTTAGGATTGCGTAAATTTGAAAGTTTGGTTCATTGAACTGTATCTATTAAAGTGTTTTATACATCTAGAATTACTTTAACATTGGCAAGTATAATGGTCATTGTAATCTATTATATTACAATATAATCGTACAAAGAATTTTATATTTTTATTTTCTCATTTATTAATAGACATGCCTGTTTCCTCAAGGTGTTTTCTTTCATATTAGTGATAAATCGGTACTCAGAATTGCAATCTAGTATTGCAATAGTGTAATTCGTCACTTGAAGCGTCAATAGCCCAATGGTTTAGATTACGGTCTGCGAAATTTAAGGTAGTAGGTTCGAATACGCCATTAAACTATTATTGTGAAACTTCTCCTAGCACAAGAATTTTCAGCTCAGTTGGAGCGGGCTTCAGCGGTTAACCGCAATATTGGTAATTTTAATAGCATCGCTAATATTATTTGCTAATATTATTTAAAAAAAAATGATCTAACACGATTTAAAAGCACTATAAAAAATGAAAAATATATTTTTAAGTACATTATTCCGGTTCGTAGTGTTGTTAGTAGAGTGTTGTTTGAAAACATCCTCCACTCTTCTTTTCTATTTTCGGGCTGATCGCCGCTGTAAGCCCGAGGGATTTTACAGTTTCACCGGGTTGAGAGGTGACCGATTGCTTATGGCGCTCAGTCGAGACCTCTATATATGGGTAACCAGCACTAGCGCTCCCGAGAGTGAGCCTCGGCTTGGACCTGTTTCGCGAGAGCGTTTGACTCAAGGGTGCCCGAGAGGGCCGAGCCTCGGCGCGGTCAGTTGCTTCTGACAGAGGATTATCTAAATTAATATCGCTATTATTATTAACTATCTGTACCACCACTTCGGAATGCGTGGGCGCTGGAGAAGAAGTGGCGTAAGAAACTCCAGCGACTCTTCTATCTGTATGAATTGGACAACATGCTCCAATACATACTTTAAAGTAGGACGCTTTTCCCCTGTAATGGGATATATACATTTACTTTAAATTAATTTTCCCATACTAAACTTCTGGAGCGAGATGGTTCAACACGGTACTCTAGTGATACATTTGAATCTACGACACTATATTTTGTATACCGTACCCTTAACCTTTAGGATATTTGAACTTCTATTTGTTTTAACGTCTCTGTACATTATGATATACTATATATATATATTCCGGTGTAGTTATTAGAGTGCCTGAGTCCTGCGTCGCAGGTCCTGCGTTCGATTCCCAGCTGGGAAACAATAATTGAGCATCATAAATTGGTGTTTTTTTCAGATCAAGGTGTATTATATGTATATCCCGTGTCCCAAAGACTGCATCTGAACCTTTCTCGGATTTTATTGCACATGCAATACATCGGACTAGGCAAGCGGACGACGAGTGAGTGCCTCAGTATTAAATACTTACGGCACTCTAGAATATACCGCTCAGTTGTTTTTATCTGGCAATAACCAGAAGATATCGTCGTGGTCGAAATGGACCAGGCGGAGATGATTATCATATATTGGTAACAAAGGAAAACTCTTTGTCTTCTTCCGAACCTATTGTTAGTTAAACATTAAACTATGAAGGGAAAAGGTAACATGAGGCATTAATGTGTCGACTCATAGAATACCAACGTAAAATACCAACTGCTGTGTTTCATCTGGAGGGATCAAGAGATCCTTATTGCTGACGATGGGGCATACCATCCCAGTCCACAAGGATGACAACGCACCTTTATTATACTTCCTTGTCCAGAATGAATGTAGATGTCATGGGCCACAGGAGACACTTGCCACCAGCTAAACTGTGTGCACGTTTGTTACTCACAATGTAGTTATAAAAAATTTGAGATAAATAGCTTTCGACTTCACGAATAAATTGTTCCATTAACCAACATTATCGTCGCATAGACTGAAATGAACTAACGATCAGCATTTTCACAGGTACCTCGGCACAGACACACAGCTGTTCCTGATAACCTTGGCCCTACTTCTGATTATATGGCGCTGGCCAAGATCTGGAGTGCCTTTGTTATCTGGAGTAATGGCTATAAGTCTTCTGATTCCTTTCCTGCAGAGCTACCTCATGGATCTGATGCCGATTAGAGTCAGCATATTCCCAGAGTAAGTAATTTTCAGTTCATAAAAATCTCAAGTCCCATTAAGTTTCTTTTTTTTTTGGGTATCTAACGATGAGTACAATAAAATAAAATACTATAACTTAACTAATTATCTCATTACTTACCATGCCACTTAATATGTTATGCTACATTAAAAAAAAACTAACACAACAACTAAAACAAAACGAAAATCTAGAGGTAGGGTTAGACAGATAAGTGCCTTTTTCATTTTAATTTAAGCTTATTAAGTCTCAAGCTGATGAATTAAGTCTGAAGCTTGAAAGGGACAAGATTATCGGTTAACACCGGGCATATTTTTTTACCTAACAAACTGAAACACTGAAACACATTGGTCCAAACCGCTCGAGACTCGAAAATCGAACTTATGAATATCGTCGTGACACTATGAACATCATCGTGACCCTATGAACATCGTCGTCATCCTATGAACATCATCTTAGTGACCCTATAAACATCGTTGTGACAGAATACTGTTAACATTAATAATATTTTGGTTAACCACTCCAATTAAGCTGAAAATGCTTGTGCTAGGAGATGGTTCAACTATAGATGAACGAACCAACGACCTTAAGTTTTGCAGACCGTATCCTAAACCGTTAGGCTATTGACGCTTCAATGGTGATTGAATTGGTTCTTTATCAAAGATTCATGTGGGTGTCATGACTTGCGGGATACACTTATGGTGGTATTTGTGTTAAATATTATCATCATCAAAAAACATTAAGATTCAATACTCAAATTTCGTCATCATCTAAACAGCACAATATTAAAAATATACATATATCTTTTAAATATTTGATACAATCTGTAAAATAATTCATTAGTGGGATTCATTTTTAACAAGTGAATCGTATTTGTTATTATAAAACCAATTATAAAAAAATATTCGCGACATCCTTCAGCACCCACAGCCTCAAATGATTCGGTTTTGTTCCATTTATTGGTTCCTAGTTAAATTCCAAGTTTTTAGACTTCTAAAACCTATCGAGATCCTAGTTTGGCAGACCGTACATAAAAACATTAAGCTATGGACGGCTTCTAGTACACTGCATTATTTTTATATTGCTCGACGGGGTAAGCATCACAGAATATTAATAAATAGCAGCATATCGCTGGTGTATTTCGTTTGTGTAAGGATCCAAAGTCCAGATTATAGGTAACGAGTTATTCCATCTCAGCCTTCAAGGTGCATCTTAAATCTTTGTTGAGAGCCTGATATTTGTAATGGATTACAATCATTATTTATCATCGGGGTGAACTGCGTTCTCGTCTCCCACGGTTATTCTTTCTCTTTTCCCTTTATGCAATTCTCGTTCCCGTGTCACAGATATTGGCTATATATTATTTAAAACTTTAATTTCAGATCAATCAGAGATATTTTTGGCTACAATGACACCTTCTACCACGCTTATATCTCCGCACAAGGCAACTGGGCTGGATATCATCTCGGAGTACTAACAGCATATTTCTATCACACAGCGCAAGCTAAGAAATGGAATTTAAGGGACTCCGTCGTAAGTATTAAAAAACTATTAAAATAACATCCAAAATAATTGTTACATAACAGTTCAGAAATAAAGAATCTATATTTGTGCAAACAATAAACGTAACTCGTACATACAGGATGACAAGGGTGACAATAAATCATCATAAATTATCGTTAACAGATAAAAGCGTATGAATATTTGATATAAATATGTACTACGAACAAAAGTCTGTAACTGAACTACTGCAACAATAATTATATATAAATATTGAACTTATGGTTTATTTTGCAATTACTATCTTCTCTCTCGTTCCCTCATTACTGAAGGACCACGACTTCTAAGGAGTTCTCTCCACATCTTCAACCAATTAAATCCCAAAGTACGGTTATCGACGTCAATTATTATAATTATAAAATGGTCCGAGAGAGTCTGATTTCTTGTCTCTTTCACACGAATTCCTACTGAAAACTTAGTGTAATCATAAAAATCTGTTTTTTTTAATCCTATAATCATAAAATAAAAAATATTTTTTAAAAGATTTGTGCTGGTGGAATCATTTTGTATTGGTACATGGTTGCTCATGTAGCCACACGACAAAAGATGTAGAAGGCGATGTAGGATATATGTAGAGACCTGAATAATATGTACCATAACAAAATTTAATGTGGATATTTTATGATATGGTAACCGTCCATCCAATCAAGTTTTCTAATACATATTTAGTCGACTTAAGATGGAAGGTAATATGTTACCTTTCGTATTGAAATGTCTTGTTCTTTACATTTCTCTATTCATATCAATTTTCCTACCTATAGGATTAGTTTTTTATTCAGTCCCATTTCCCAGGATTTCTTTAATAACCATTCAGAAAGTCTTGGTTGATTATATACATTTTTTTTTAAATATTAGCAATTCTAAAAACTTGTGCTACGTGATGGTTCACGACAATAAAGGAATGGTGGATTGGAACCTGCGACCTTAAGTTTCGCAAACCGTACCCTAAACCATTAGGCTATTGACGCATCATTATAATTGTTTCAGCTCCTCAAACTCCTGTTCGTCACGTCTATACCGATAGCGATGGGAACAGTGCTAATGGGCTGGGATCTTCACCATAGGCGCGCGTCTGCATTCGAGTCGGCCGTTTTTAACACTCTTAATCAGAACTTCTTCGCTCTCGCTATCTGCGTGTTTATCGTTGGATACTTTTATAGATGTAACAGTAAGTTTATATGAAAATCAATATACTATGCTTCCTTTCGATTTTCTGGTGCTCGTTGCTGATATATTTGTAAGACCGTAATCATTTGCCTTGCCGCGATTTACGCGTACTACGTTGTAATCATCGTTTAATTTGAACTCTGCGACGTGTAAATCATATTATCATATGTTTTCTCAAATATATTTACATATATAATGAAATAAATTAAATGATTTCAAACATATATAGATAAACCCATTCTCTGAACCAAACACCTCCAAATTTCTACTCTGAACATCAATTTGCACGCAAGTATAAGGGATTACACGGAATCCGGGATAACGATAAAAATTGGGAATGAGATCTTTTCTGACTTTCCTTGTATAAAAAGGTGATAACATTGCTCTGGTATCGCCCGTGAATAGGCTGTCCATGTCTTTTCACGAACCATGACATTATTCTTTAAATTGTTTAGTAAAACCCTTTAAAATGGAGTGCCTAGTCACATATGTAGGTCGCAATATTGCAATCAGTCAAGGCATGTAAATGGCTTAGGATGGTTTTCCATGGCAATTTTTTTTAAAGAATATTAACAATGCTATTAATAAACATTACTAATATTCCGGTTAACCAATCCACCTAAACTTATAATGCTTGTGCTAGGAAATAGTTCACGTCAATAGTGAATTGGAACCTACGAACTTAAGTTTCGCAGACAGTACCCTAAAATAGGGTACCGTAAATAAAAATTAGGCTAATGACGCTATAAAACACAAAGTATCTTATATTGAAAAGATCTAAACAAGAAGTAGACTTACGTCATGATTCAATTATATATTACATATTTATCGTTTACACCAAGAATTTATACGGACGTTTTTGATCGTCTTATTCAATGTGGTCACCCTACTACTGAAGAACCTTTATTAGCATCTTTTTAGGTGTTCAGTGTAATACCGAATAGGAAATTTTGTGTATGTTAATTTATACGAGCTGTGATAATCGAAAATTCTGGAATGCATGTCATATATTTTTACACATTTTTTAGATTTTCGCTATTTGTATAAAATATACACGAATTAATTTACACAACAAATTATTACGAATAATAATGATATACATAAGAAGAAATACTTAAAAAAATTATGAGTTTAATTAATATATTTTAAAATAATAATGTTTATTCAAATCTCTAACATGTAACTTAGTAACGTTAATTTTACTTGTAAATGTAAAATTAATATGGATTTTCATAATTTTTCTACCACTGGTGAACAATTTAGTCAAGGTAAGAAATAGCAAGGAACTTCGAGAAGCTTTCTTAAAAGAATAAAGAATCGCACGAAATGTTAAAAAACATATTCTCTAATAAATTAGCAACGATCAACTCATTACCAAAGCTTTTATATGTTTAATACCTACCGGTACCACGAAATGTTTATGTGTAATGATTATATATATATATATATATATATATATATATAGCGTGAACAAAACGATAATTGTATTCTTGAGTATAACCTAATACGTTACGATGCTATTACGTCATATCAACTCTCATGGAATGGAGTAGAGTCGATATGAAGTTCTCACATAAGGAGCAATCTAATAAAAATATCTGATTGAGATTAGGAATGTAAAGTAAGGCATTGTATATTATTTCGTTGCAGAGATTTACGTTGGTTCCGTGGAATGGGGCCTTGCAGCCGCTCGGACGTTTATCGTATTGCGCAATGTTGCTCCATGCAACCGTGTTGAGGACATACGGTGGTCAAATGAGGCGATCGTTCTATGCGACAGACTACACCGCTGTAAGTTAATCCATTTTTTTTTAACAAAAAAACAAGAATTTTAGCAATGCTGTTAACATAACTAATATTCCGGTTAACCACTCCAACTGAGCTGAAAATGCTTGTGCTAGGCGATGATTCAATACAATAGTCTAATGGCGGATACGAAACTACGACCTGAAGTTTCGAAGGCCGTACCCTAAACCGTTACGTTACGCCATTGATGCTTCAATAATAAATTTTAATCAAATAAAATTTAATTTAATTTTCATTTATTAAATGTTTTGTTGTTTCAAAGCATTCTCATTGAATAGTATTATTATCTCGGATAAAATTTCAACTAATGTAACAGTTTAGGTAATGTAAAACATACATGACCTAAAATGTATTTTTTTATTGTACTGTTAATTAGGAAATTCGATTCTTAATTTTTTGATAAGGTGAGGGGATGGGAAAAGAACATAGGTAAGTGATTCCTGGAGCCCATGACACCTGAAGTCGTCCACCATAAGAAATTATAATGTAGGTTATGATTAAATAGACATTGAGATACGTTCCTCTGTGGACTAGGATAGAATGTCTCCTTACCAGTTATCCGCTTTTTCACTCACTACGTGTAACACGATATCGTTAAGCTCCAGTCTGATAAGACCACATATTTCCGCTACAGCTACTATAGTAAGTGATTCCTGCAGCCCATGACATCTACATGCATCCTTGACAATGAATCATAATGCAGATGCGTTGTCACCTTTGAGAACTGAGATCAAATGCTCGTCACCAGTAATAAAGGTCTTCGGATCCCTGCAAACACCAGACGAAACACAGCAGCATTACGCTGGTATTTTACGCTTGTATTCTGTGAGGTCGTGGTCCTACCCCGGTGGAGCTAACCCATTCCGCAGCTGGAAACAAACTGTGACGTGACTCTCGTAAAAAACACGTATTTACTAAACATGAAAATTATTTGCTTCGTCATATAAACCATGCAAAATATATTTGAGATCAATATATAAATTTTACTGAAGTAAAACTTTATGTCTGTCTTATTTTCAGATCATGCTTTTCGCTGGAATCGTTTGCACGACCTTCCTCCTTTCCCTTCCTCTACATCTTTTCGTCGAAGCACCGGCTTGTCAACTGCAAAAGATTCTTCTCAGCCCCAGAAGACCGCAGAAGGAGACTGAGAATACAAACGGAAACCACGTGAAGCCAGGCATTTCCACTGTCTCTGTATCCACCGTTTCTACACATATTTAATATTAGATATTATCAAATCGAACTTTTATAATAAGGAAAATCAATCAATCTAGGATTTATATCGTACGAATTTCAAAATGCGTCTCTATAGTTTTAATGTTGTCCGATTGCTTTAATATTATACGAGTTAAAATATTAAGAGTAGAAAGAGAATAAAATAAAATCAAATAATAAATATTTGAGAAGCTCAAAGTATTCTTGTGTTTAATTTAAAAAAATATAAGCGGTGATTTTACAATCGTAACATTAGAAAAACTTCATTGGCCCTGGTTTGTTGATTTCTTTGTATTATCTTCTTGACAATGCGGTTAGGTGTGTACGTAGCGATTGTCTCACATCAATATCAACTTTTGACTAGTATTAGAGCCATGCTGCAACTAGTTACTAGATGCACCAGTGAATTAGTCGGTTCACTGGAAGGACTAAGTCCTCACAGAATACCAGCATGACGCTGTTGTGTATTGTTTGGTGTGTGTGAACCGGAAATCCAATTACACGTAACGCGGCATTCGATGTTAGTCCCCGGGTATAATAGTAAATGTATGTTCTTTTGTCAACTCTAATAATGAAAAGCAATGTATGTGTGCGTTATCTTATATTTGTTTTAATGACAGAAAGATTTTCAAGTAAAGCTTCGAATAAATTAATCTACGGTTCACACAGCGAACGCTTAAATTACTAAACGATAAACTATTTTCTTCTGCAAACACTTCTGCATCAAATATTCCAACCATGTCTCAGATGACAGGGTGCTGCTAGACTTAAAACACCCACATTTTGTCGAGGTTAAGTCTAGAATGATAGATGGTCTATCACTATGCGGGGGAAATGACAAAGAAAAATGATACGAGCTTATATTCCAGACTGAGCTGAGTTTTAGATTGGCAAAGTTAGCTCTAGTCTGTGTTACGTATCGCTGTCAGAATCTCTCGCTGTCAGAATCTCAGCCTGCATGACGAATGTACTCTGTTATATATTAATCAATATTTCTTTATTTGATTAATAAAAAGTGTAATATATAGCTTTTGTAAATAAACTTAGCTATTCATGAATATTAATCTGTTATTGAATAAGTTCCTTAGACTGATATATTTATAATCTCTGAATGATCACATGGGTTTTGGTTCTGAAGGTGAATTATACAATAAAGTTGTATCGTGAATACTAAAAATTACGTACGCACAGGCTTCCACCTCACTGCTCCCGAAAGAGAGGTGTAAATATGCCATGTCCCTTTCGAATAGGGTGACCACACTGTACTAAATATTTTTCGATAATAATCGGAACATGTTTACTTTGGAACCGTTGTGGAAAGTGACAAAACAATGTATATGATTAAATTACGTATTCTAATAACGTCATTGTAATAAATTTATACAACGTGTTTATTGTTTTAATTGTTTATTAAGAAGTAAGATTTAGTATTTCATGATACCCTTATGAATAAAATTTCAATTTATCTTTGTTTTTAAATTAAATTGTTTTCAATCTCCCTCGAACCAATTTCTTGGTTTATTATAAAAAACATATTAGATACGTCATCATATTATAACAATAAGTCGTATGTAGGATATATTACTTCCATGATCATCCTCTCAGGTATCTCAACATCGAAGATAAACGAATTTCATATTTTTACAAGATGATCAAAGCCTTAATTAATCAACTGAATAATCGATTTTTAAAGTAAATATATATATCGTTAAATCTATTCCAAATCACTAGTGACTAGCAAGATACCTAGTTCTTGTATAATTCTTCATTTCAATATAACATTAATGCTATGATATAGGATGCCGTTTTTATGGCAAGTTATTAAGTTGCAATTATTTATCTAAATACATTTGATCTCGTTGAATAACTTAATAAGCTCCATTTCAACATAAAACTGTATATAACATTTCATTTCGCATTCTCGGGTCCAAGTTAAGCGGAGTAATACAACGTGATTATGATCAGTGGGTCCCAAACTCCCCTAAACTTATAGCATAGGGTACACGGATCCATATCCGTGATATGTACGTACGTACTGCAATACAATTACTATAACGATAATTTATTTCACCTGTTTATGTCCAGAGGTCTCGATACCAGACATCTACTAAAACTTCAAATGCATATGATTTCGTTATCCATTGTACGTATGGTATTTTTAAAATATAAATTAATCCAATATATCAATTATTAAATATGCAACTGTTTATATATAATTTACTATAAATAGTTTGATGTATAATAAAATTAAGGTTATTTTTAAGTTGAAAATCAAGAATCAAATAAAAAATTTATCGATTTTACTGATATAGATTGTCATATGTTTACTAAATTATGAAATAAGTAACTTCATGGTACGCCATCAACGTGTATTATTTATAGTAACTGAATATAGCACAATACTCAACAGACGATTTTGTGGACATACATGAAGGTATACATACTTTGATTCACTTGCGAGTCATCATTCAAAATCCATATAAATAAGAAAAATAACGCTATATAACGAAATGCAATACGTTAATTTTTAACTAGACGTTATTACTTTTTCGCTTATTGTTTTCCGACGTTTTTACCAAAATTTCTAAAATAAATTTATTTGAAATATAACCACGACTCTCATTTTATTTATTGATTCCGCCTAAATAAGATAATTGTATAATTATACATCAATTATACGTATTGCCAGACAAATGGAAAGTGTGTTTTGACAGAAATGATGACAGTATCTAAAAAAAAAAAGTGACGTTATGTCCTTATAACCTTTGCCTTCGCCCGCCTCCTAACTAGTGCCTAAATTTTTTTTAACTTTATAATAGTAACTAAACTAATATAATTGCGTCGGTATGCATTACAATAATGCAATTTTGACATAAAAGCGGTACGTGCGTTTTAAATTAATATATATTGCCACGATTCCCTCACGTGTATGACTAATGGCGTACTCGTGTCCTGCATTAATGTTAGTTTCGTTATTGTCAACACATTTGTTCCTAATAAAGACATTGGTAGTTTTCCCAACCTCTTTAATAGTTCATTGTACATAAGAAGATGATAATGATCTTATGAATGTATTGCTTTTTTATAACATTGAGAGTATCAACAGAGCACACATCTACATTCATCCTTGACAAGCAATCATAATGCAGATATGTTGTCACTCTTGAGGACTGAGATAGAATGCCTCATCACCAGTAATAGAGGTCTCCGGATCCTAAACTTACCAGAAGAAATACATCCGCATTATACTGCTATTCTGTGAGGGCGTGGTACTGCCACGGTCGAGCTAACCCATTAATTCTGCAGCTAGAAACGAACTGCAGTGTAATGTAGTGTTGTATTTATTTTTAATTGCCGTGTCTTGTAACTATAGCTTAGTAACTTGAACCTATCTGAGTTTCTTGTTATTTGATTTATATTGAATAGATCCTCTTTCTACTTAAAAGTATCCACGTTGTTACATCAAAATTCGATCATGCTTCGTTAAAAGTAAATGATATCTCTCGGGAACCCTTGTGCTGGTTACCCATTAATAAAGGTCTCGGCTGAGTGCCTTAAGTGCGCAGCCACTGTGATGATGTGCGTGATGCTGTAAAAGCCCCTGGGCTAACGGGCGGGGTGGTCATTAGCCATACGAAAAAGTAAATGATGAAGCCGTAGTTGAGTTTTCTCGGGCAATTCAGCTTTCTTAAGCGCTTAAGGAAATGGTTCAGCTAAGACTCTCAGGCTAGTCAACTTGTAGTAACAAATTGCTTAGTCTCTTATATGCCTGGTGTTGTTGTGACAGCCGTCGGGCTAACAGCGGCTATCGTATGAAAAATTAAATCGATGTACGATACAAACGAAAAGTACGTCCAAATCCGATTCCGATTCCGTACGAAATCCGAGACACTAAAAGATGTATCATTAAAAGATATCTATATTTGAAACACTCTTTAGACTCGTTAATCTATTAGAGTTTTAAATCTTAGTCCAAATTTTTTGCAACGCTCGACTCGTCGGACACCGTTTATTCGACAGAGAGTAAGATATAAAATTTTTCAATCGCCAGATAGCACTTATTTGACGAATAACTCGATTCACTGAGACATAAATTATTTTTTCATTTTTCTTCATCTTCACCATTTGGTAGGTATAGGATGTTTTCAATTTGATAATTATGACAGATTGAAAAACAACCTAACTACTAAACACATAAAATATAAGTTTAAGTTAATTTAATTATTAATAATAATAATAATAATAATAAAAAAGTGAACGTGTTTTAGGAGATTTTCGTTACGAGAACTTACTATTCGCCTTTGAAGCTGATATGGTCATTGTATTGAACATTTAACGTGTCAATATCTTACAATTTCATTTAATCAATCAATCAATTAATCAAATCGGCCGGAATCTCCCCACTGATGGGTATAGGCCTCCCTTTTTTCGCGCCATTCAGTTCGATTCTGCGCTGCCCGAAACCTTTGCGGTGCCGCTGCCTTGACGATGTCGTCCGACCAGCGAGCCGATGGTCTGCCCACTGATCGGCGCCCCTGCCTTGTTCACCATTCGGTTACTGCCCTAGTCCACCGACCGTCTTCTCTCCTAGCCAGGTGTCCTGCCCATTGCTATTTTAGTCTCATAATCCGCATACCCACGTCTTCGACTTCGGTTCTCTGGCGAATTTCGACGTGGGGTATGCGGTCCATCAGAGTGATTCCTAGCATGGCACGCTCCATACCTCATTGTGCTAATTGAATTTGTGCAGTTTTTGCTTTGTGAGCGCCAAAGCTTCGGAGGCGTATGTCAAAATGGGCAGGACACACTGGTTATACACCTTTGCCTTGAGGCATTGTGGGACGTCATCAAGTTTAAATGTCTATTATTTTTTATAAAAGGCGTGTCGACTGCGAACACAACAGCAAGAGTACCTACCTACTAATTAATAATTCATAAGACAATAGTTTCAAACGTGATCTCACTAAGCGGAATATGGTGAACGTAGAATTTCACCCTGTAATTACACATAAAATTACAGTATGTTGACATCCGAGATAGTTTAAGGAGACACATTATTATTCTTGTAACCCTATATGTAAAGGTCAGAGTACCTGGCTGCTGGGATTCGGAGACCCTCATTACCCTTATCGATGATAGGTGGATCACCCTCAGGGGTGAATATATCATGCCACCGGAATTATTTCTCATAAGGTAGGTAGCATAAAAACCAGTAAAAAATCTCATACAATACAACAAATAAATACATCAGAAGGTACTGCGGTAAATCGAACCGTTTTTATTATAGAGCGTACTAATGAGAGACTTGCACGAAACTGGAGTAGTTGGCCATTTATGAAGATGTAAAATGTATAGAAGAGACAGATGGATGCCTAATATTTATAATTTTTTATACTATATATTATATTTTTGTGTACCTAACACGAGCACAAAGTTAACTTGATGGAAGTGCAATCTGCAACCTATATTTTTCCTCATTGCACAGAAAGCATCTGCATTGATCTGACTGAGAAGGAATGCCTTGTTAGCAATAATAAGAGTCTTCGGATCACTACATTCATCAGATGAAACACAGCAGCGTTATGCTGTGTTTCATCTGAAGAATATGTCTGTGACGGCGTGATCTTCCCCCGGTTGATCCGCGAGACTCCATGACTGTTAAAAGATGATTTTACGTTTAAGTTAAGTGCCACGGTTTAATTTATATTGTATCATTAAACGTAACCATACGAGATTAGACCATACTCACAAGCTTTAGAAATGCTATGTTGAAGATTACGTCTCCGATGTAATGAAATTTAATTATATAAAATACCTTTGAAATATGTATACTGTTAGTGTGTATTTTAAAATAAATAAATAATTTAAAGCATTAATGTTTAGTTTGGCTAGATTTAAATTGTTTTTGACTAATATCTAGTTCCTCTGATATGAATATAAAGTCAAATGATAAACATTACAATATCAGTTAAGATTTAAGAGAGAAAAGGGGTGAGGTTAACGTCTAAGCGCTTGCTTTTTATTCACGGTGCACGAATACAACTGGGTTTAAACTTCGGGAATTGAAATTTTACATGCTGATTTTCCACCACAGACAGCATCGTGAAGAAACCTGCGTGTCTGAATAATGTATTAAAAATAAATATATATTTCGAAAACTTGTTAAATCCTCCAATCCGTTAAGGAATCGCGTAGTGACATACGCTCTAAAATCATCTTCAGAGACGTAGCCTATGCTCTACAGTTGGTTATTTTAGTCTCATAATCCGCATACCCACGTCTTCGACTTCGGTTCTCTGGCGAATTTCGACGTTGGGTATGCGGTCCATCAGAGTGATTCCAAGCATGGCACGCTCCATACCTCGTTGTGCTAATTGAATTTTGTGCAGTTTTTGCTTTGTGAGCGCCAAAGCTTCGGAGGCGTATGTCAAAATGGGCAGGACACACTGGTTATACACCTTTGCCTTGAGGCATTGTGGGAGCCAAGCTCCTACTTGAAGACGTCGTCAAGTTTAAATGTCTATTATTTTTTATAAAAGGCGTGTCGACTGCGAACACAACAGCAAGAGTACCTACCTACTAATTAATAATTCATAAGACAATAGTTTCAAACGTGATCTCACTAAGCGGAATATGGTGAACGTAGAATTTCACCCTGTAATTACACATAAAATTACAGTATGTTGACATCCGAGATAGTTTAAGGAGACACATTATTATTCTTGTAACCCTATATGTAAAGGTCAGAGTACCTAGCTGCTGGGATCCGGAGACCCTCATTACCCTTATCGATGATAGGTGGATCACCCTCAGGGGTGAATATATCATGCCTCCGGAATTATTTCTCATAAGGTAGGTAGCATAAAAACCAGTAAAAAATCTCATACAATACAACAAATAAATACATCAGAAGGTACTGCGGTAAATCGAACCGCTTTTATTATAGAGCGTACTAATGAGAGACTTGCACGAAACTGGAGTAGTTGGCCATTGATGAAGATGTAAAAATTATAGAAGAGCGAGATGGATGCCTAATATTTATAATTTTTTTATACTATATATTATATTTTTGTGTACCTAACCCGAGCACAAAGTTAACTTGATGGAAGTGCAATCTGCAACCTATATTTTTCCTCATTAAAGCATCTGCATTGATCTGACTGAGAAATAATGCCTTGTTAGCAATAATAAGAGTCTTCGGATCACTACATTCATGAGATGAAACACAGCAGCGTTATGCTGTGTTTCATCTGAAGAATATGTCTGTGGCGTGATCTTCCCCCGGTTGATCCGCGAGACTCCATGACTGTTAAAAGATGATTTTACGTTTAAGTTAAGTGCCACGGTTTAATTTATATTGTATCATTAAACGTAACCATACGAGATTAGACCATACTCACAAGCTTTAGAAATGCTATGTTGAAGATTACGTCTCCGATGTAATGAAATTTAATTATATAAAATACCTTTGAAATATGTATACTGTTAGTGTGTATTTTAAAATAAATAAATAATTTAAAGCATTAATGTTTAGTTTGGCTAGATTTTAATTGTTTTTGACTAATATCTAGTTCCTCTGATATGAATATAAAGTCAAATGATAAACATTACAATATCAGTTAAGATTTAAGAGAGAAAAGGGGTGAGGTTAACGTCTAAGCGCTTGCTTTTTATTCACGGTGCACGAATACAACTGGGTTTAAACTTCGGGAATTGAAATTTTACATGCTGATTTTCCACCACAGACAGCATCGTGAAGAAACCTGCGTGTCTGAATAATGTATTAAAAATAAATATATATTTCGAAAACTTGTTAAATCCTCCAATCCGTTAAGGAATCGCGTAGTGACATACGCTCTAAAATCATCTTCAGAGACGTAGCCTATGCTCTACAGTTGGATTTATATACATTAGCTGTGTACAAACTTTACTTTAAAATTATTTAAAAAATACTATACTACGCAGACGTTATATGATCTTTTCTAGAGTCCGTATTCAAGATCGTTGTTTTTTCTATCTATTCGAAATAAAAAGTTATAAGAGCAACACTTAAAACATCACGTGTCTCTTCTGTAGTTACTCTTATATGCGCTTAAGTATTTTGAATACAATGTAATACATTTTACAGTTGTTGAGCCATGCTGTAGCTAGCGTAGTTGGTTCCAGTTGAAAAAAGAATGGGTAGGCTAGATGGAGAAAGGACCATGCCACTTACAGAATACCAGTATAGTCTCTGCTGTGTATTGTTTGTTTGTTTTGTGAGTTGAGGGCATCAAAGACAGAAAGATAGAAGAAAGAAAAAAGAAGAAATACAGGGAACAGAGCATTCCATCTTAGTTCTCAGGAGTGACAATGCTTTTTATTTTTTATATAGGATTGATATACGTGAAAGGCAGCAATGATCATGTCTCCATCAGTGTGGCCATTTTAACACCCCAAATACTATAAAAACAAGCTTATTAGTTTGTCAAATTTAGTTAGTATTTCTTTACTATTTAAATTGTGCTATTCAGTATGCCAGGGATAAAACGCCTGCTAAAAGATAATAGCAATCTCCATCACAACCACTTTAACCTAGGCGCACCTGAGTACAAATAATTAGGATTTTTATTAAGGAGTTTGTTGGGAAACAAACTCCTTTTCAAATATTGAAAATAACGTTTAAGACCAGAAATACTGAAATATTCAATGATTATTATATTATTAAACAATTTTACATATACAAATTAGATGTATACGTACATAGATATACATAAAACAGATATTTAGCATGTAGAGAGAATTAAAAACATAATAATTGTGCTTTTTCCCTTTTACTGTCAGTTGAGTAGTAATAACTTATGTGAGAAGTAATTAAAATGTGGATTTTGTTCAAAAAAAAAATCAGATAAAATGAAACACGGTACGCGCATTATACGATTCTCATGTCAACTTGGACAGCAGGTATGCGAGCAGCAGATCTGCTATATGGCAACCGCCGACTATAAATCAGGTAATTCCCCGAAGGATCTGCGTTTCCTATTTGCTTCAATCGTTTTTATACCCATCTTAACTTCATCTGATAGAGATAAGATATAGACATTAAAATTCCCTCGAGATATCTTTATAGCAATTCAATAGTCTAAATCGAAGCTATCGACTTAAGAGAACTTAATGAACGCCTTTACCGGTACAAAGCGTCCTCCGTACGCTTCGAGCGTCTAATTTGAATATTTCTCTTGCCTTTTACTTCGACTTCAGCTTCGATTCGTATATGTTGCTAAAGATGGAAACGTCTTTTTTTCATTTATTATGACCTATCTATAACATTCATCTTATTCATAGGGTGAGTTATCAACTTGATTGTACTTTTGATGTATGTTGTAAAATGTAAATGTGGATGTTATGATGAATGAAGAATAAATAACAAAGGGTTTAAATTAAATACATTTTAGACATTTACTTCTCAGTATTCTTATGTATTAACGGTCAGTTGTATAATAATATATTCATGTCCATCAGGATATTTCACTATGATATTAGTATCCAGACAAAGCCACACACCCACATCGTCTTTATTACCATCATTTCTATTACCTTAATTTTTTTTTCGGGCCGCTTTTAGCCTCAGGGCTTTTACAGTTTCACCGGATTGAGAGGTGATTGAGCGCCATAAGCGCTCGGTCACCTCGAGACCTCTATTAGTGGGTCTACCAGCATAAGGACTCTCGAGAGGGAGCCTCGACATTGACCGTTACCATGTTCTGTGAGACCATCGTACTAGAATACTTGTCGAACCGCACCTTTCGTTATAGTATAGAGGGCACCTTCTCTTCCCCCAGGGCTATTACAGCTGGAGTCCCCAGGGCTCGGATCTTCCCCCCTCTCTTTTCGCACTTTATGTAAGTGATATCCACCGGACGAGAGGTGTCGAACTGCCACAGTATACTGACAACACAGCTCTCTATTCCGCTCATGGTAACGCTCTCACGTCTTTAGACATTTTTTTTTTACATGGGGAAATGCCTACGCATACCCACCCCTGCGGGGGCAAGGATGGGATATGTCGGACTCGCACCGACTAAAACCCCATGGTGTTCCTCCATCGTCGCGTATGGCGGGGTCACGGGAACGCTTTCGCACACATCCGCGACCCCGCCTGCACCAGCCGACCAGGCGGCCCCTTCTCTGGGGAGGACATCTCCCTCTCCACCCCTCTCAGGCAGGGCGCGCCGGAACACGGACGCGCCTTCCATCTCGGCCTCCTCAGTAGGTGGGAAGCGGACTCCCCCGAGTCCGCCCCCCAGGGGCCATGGGAGCCAGGAAAGCAGTAAGCAAACCCAGCCCCCTGCGGCGGATCTGGTGATAGGCTCCGCCGCCGACCAATGTTCGGCCGCGGAGGACAGGGAGAGTGGCGGGAACAACCAACACTCCACTGAACCCGCGGCCCCACCACGGCCGCATCAGCGGTGCAAACCCCGCGTGAGTCGCGGAGGATAGGGAGATGCACTACCCTCCCTCCGCGACTCCGTCTCGGATGCGGAGGATGGGGGCAACGATGCGATGGTCTTGACAGTCCCCGCACCGCCACCCCATTCCCCCGACTCTGCTTCGGCTGCGGATGGTGCGTAGGACGGCCTCGCTCCGTCCATCCGCTCCCCGCAGCCCACCGACACGCATCAGGGCGAGCTCTGCTCTTACTCGCCCGGAGCGGCCTCCTCGGGACGGCCTCAGAGCGCCTTAGGCCGGCCGATTGGGTTCCTCTTAGCTTCACCGTGGCTAACTCCAAACCACGGTTACTAAGCCCCCCGCTACGACAAAGTGAGAACCCTTCGGGGGGGACGTCTTTAGACCTTTTTTTTTTTTTTTTAAGCGTGGGGAAATGCCTACGCATACCCGCCCTCGCGGGGGCAAGGGGGGGTTATGTCGGACTCGCACCGACTAAAACCCCACGGTGGTCGCCACCAACGTGCGGGAGGGGTCGCGGGATCTCCGTAAGGAACGCAACCGCAACCCCCCTGCGTTTCGCTGGGATAGCCCGTCCCGGGGGCGTGCAAGAAGATCGCACCCCAGAACCCTCGCGGAACTATCACGACGACACGGTACCACGTCGTGCCGTCGTCCTCCTCGGGGTCGCTATTACTGGACGGTCGGAGCCCCCACTCCGATCGTCAGCGACCCGTAGGGCCCCGTTTACGGTAGGGGATCACCGGGAGGGCCGTGAAGAGGCGCGCGAGCGCCACGTTGGCCCCGTCTTCGAGCAGGATCGGTCCTCTCTCTATCCCGCTCGGCAGCCTCCTTTCGGACCATTACGGTCCCGCAGAAGGAGGCTACGGCCCTCCACGCCGGTTCCCCGCTCAGCATCGCCGACACGACTGCTGGCAGGGACAGGTTCCGTCCTATGTGACCGACCAAGACCCGCCGCTCGTCTTCCCACGCCGGGCAAGCAGCGAGCGTGTGCGATGCGGAGTCTTGGTCGTTGCCGCCACAGTGGAAGCAATTCGCCGTCGCCTCGCGACCGATCTTACACAGGTAATCACCGAAGCAACCGTGCCCGGTGATCACCTGCGTAAGTCTGTAGGTGAGTCTTCCTCCTCGTCGCCGCATCCAGGCTTCGAAGACCGGCAGGAATGCTCCGACGACGCGTCTGCGCGCATACTGCTCCTCGCGGAGCCTTGCGCGCCACGTCGCGAATGCGATACGTCGTTCCTGCCGTTTTACCGCCTCGAGCGCCTCTTCTGGCTCGCCACCACCGCTCTGTCGTAGGACGCGAATTCGGTGAAACACCCCGCGTCCATGTCCGCCAGTATATCCAGAGGTGGAAAGCGACTCTGTCTGCCTTCTTCAAGAGGACCATTCGGGCCTCTTTCCAGGCCCTAGGGAACGAGGAGTTACGGAGGCAGCTGGTGAACAGCTGCCTCCGTAACTCCTCGTAACTTCAGATTACTAAATTAAAAAATTATTTGAGACCTCTCGATAAATTTACTGCTCATATGTTGAAAAAGGCAAACCATGCACAGGACTTAAAGAGAAGAGATATACATAAAACAATAATTCACAGTAGTTACATCTATAAAGTATTGACCATAGATAATTTTTATATATTTAAATTAATTTTGCCTAATGAATTTTAATGTAAATATTTACAGGAATAGATTAAATTTTGGCTTATGCTATTTGCATATATATAATACTTACATTATATTTATCTACAGGAAATAAAAAACCTTGAAGGTTTAAAGAAACTTAAGCAACTTTACTTGGGTAAGAATAAAATAAGCAAAATACAGAACCTAGAAGATCTTGCCAATCTTGAGATATTAGTTATGCAGAGCAACAGGATCACAAAGATTGATAATCTTGAACAGTTGACAGAATTGGAGCAACTCTATATATCTGAGAATGGTATATCTGTGATAGAGAATTTGGACAACCTAGTAAAACTCCAAACATTAGATCTAGCAATGAATAGGATCACAGTTATAGAAAACTTGAGGCACATGAGTGACTTAGAGGAACTATGGGTATGTGAATGTTTTATTTTTATTTGTACACATTTTAAGTTGCTTTTTGTATGTTGCCATCAGTTTCTTTGGGTAACTAAAACTGTAGAATTAGTTGGAAGTAGTTCATATAATTATTTGGTTGTAAGTTCAGATAACTGTAGATTCAATTACTGGGCATGCAATCTCAGTCCTCAGGGGTACCAACCAATATCCATCTTGAATCTTTGTTGAGGATGGATATAGATAAGCATTTATGGGCCACAGTCTTCACTTACCATAAGGTGAAATGTGTGCTTGTTTCTCACCGTCAGTTTCACAAAAACAAACTAATTGGCACAAGTATTAGTATGTAAATGGTAATTCGACGCATTCCCGTTAGGAGGTGATAGATTTGCAATAATTTTAAGCCCCATTATAAATAAGTGAACCATTTTTGAGTAGCTTTTTTCAAAATAAGTCAAAAATTTATTTCAAAAAGTAGCAATTTAAACCTCACTTTATCTTCTGATTTATAAAAACTGGTTATTTATTAATTTTAAAATAAGAATTATCAGTCCAAATTTAAAAATGCAAGACTAAAAATGAAATTATTTCAATATTTTTGTGAGATTTTTTTTCACTAAAATGCCTTAAATACAAAAAAATCGTTATGAAACTTAGCTTGCAGATTATTTTTAAAAAATACTGGTTTTCTTAGCTCTCCAACAATGCATAAGAACTAGGAACTTATCACAAAAAAGCTGAAAAAAAAAATGATTGCAAAGGAAGCAGGCGGAAATTCGTATTGGAACCTAAGGTCTCTTAAGGTCGTTCTTTAAAATTTCCATAAAATTAATTATCAACAATATCCAATGTAAATTCGAATGTCTCTTAATAGAATAATCTCTAGTTAAGAGCGATTTGAAGTCACGCTTAGATTCAACTTCCGATAGCATTCCGAGCTACGGGTGTTCAAATGCCAAATGTTAAATATTAATGATTGGAAAACAATATTGTGAACGTGGTTATAAATAAAAGAAAAAGTTGACTAAAAAAATATTGAAATTATAACGTGGATAAAAAAAAAGAATTATAATGAAACAGAGAAACAAGAAAATGTGAAGTAAACATAAACACATACCATTCTTACTAATAAAATGTTATACACAGTGTACACATCAGTTATAAGATTTTTATTACTAATAAAAACTTTTTTGACGTAAAGCCTGCGTACACGTGTTTTAGTGCCCATAATAAGTTATACAGGGCTTACACAGGCTAAGACCCTTGTTTAACCATTGAATAAGAGCAAGATCGAAGCTGATCGAGTTTCAGACCAACCATCATACGAACAAGACCTGGCTGTATGGACTAAAGTCCTTTGCCTTTCCCATTAGGGATAAATTAACATCATCATATCAGCCGATCTTATGAATTTGCAATTACTTTGATTTATTGGACCGTCTAGACAAAGAAGAGGATCTTGAAGAAGAAATAAAAGTGTTTAAAGATCGCGCAGATCACTTTGCGATAGACGACAATGACTTCAGAAATAAATACAGATTTACAAAAGTTTACGCCAGGAAGATAATTGATTTAATAAAAGACTATATAAAACAAGATAGTAGAGGGCGTGGCGTTTCACCTGAATTACAAGTCCTTACTGCATTGAGGACGTGGGCTCGACAGGAAGTCCAGCCAACAATCTATAACTAATATTTGCCGACGAGTAGCATTAGCTTTAGCTAGCAGAGCTGCTGAATTTTATTTTCATGCCTATTAGTGTGTCTGAGCAAGAGGAAGTTATATCTGGCTTTCGACAAGTATGTAGCTTCAGAAATGTTATAGGTGCAATTGATTGCACACATAAAAATAAAAAAAATCGGAGGTGAATCTGGTGTATTGTGGCTAGATGGAGGGGCAGCACACATGACTCCAGAATTATTAGAGAATCTGCTATTCGTGAAAGGTTTGAGGCATACCAATTCTGTGGGAGACATATTGGAGATTCTGGGTATCCATTAATGCTCTATTTATTTAAACCAGTCCAAAAACCTACATCACAAAGTGAAAATGCATATAACAAGGCTCATATATGTACCAGAAATACTGTTGAACGGTGTTTTGGTCTTTGGAAGCAGCAGTTCCGATATCTACTTACTGGATTTACTGCATCACTACAAAATGTGGAACTGTATATCATTGCACTAGCAATACTACATAACATTGCAATAGATATGGGGGAGGATGTACAAGGTATAACCCACACAGAATAAGTTAGGTCAAGACAACCATTTGTTTCTGCCTTGAGGAATGAAAACCAGCTGGGGCATACAGTTAGAAGACTATTTATTGATCATTATTTCTAAATTATTCAGGTATTAAAAAACAATTTAATTTAATCTAGATCTTTTATTTGTTTTTTTAATAAAGTAATATTTAATTTCAATTGCTCCATTTTAAGAGCATGTTCTTCTCTTGCCCATTCGTGAACCTCAGCCATTTGTTCTAGTTTTAATTTATTTTCTGCTCTCAAACAGTCCATTAAAACAATGTTCCTGTCTTTTATTATGCCTGATTCAACTTTTTTTTTACCCTAGACATACAGTTAATTGAATTAATAGTAGTTTATACCTAATATCAAGAATTTCTTGATGAATATTAAAAATAATAGTACCTGCATCATTTGTTTGTTTAACTGCAGAGCATGGTTTTTTTATTTCATATTGTTGCAAATTGCTAAATAAATTTGCATGGCATGCAGGGGTTATTGGCCTCTATAACAACAATAATTAAATTAATCTTGTACTAATCTACCCAGGTGAGATCCTAAGAAATTAATTAGTAAAGGTCAAACCTGATTAAGACTATTGGGAGTGTTATCAATGTTATACTCAATGGTAACAACAGAAACTATTTTATTATTATTTTGCTCCACCTACAATTACAAATGTAGATAAATAAAAATGCCTTTTATTTCTTGCATATTAAAAAAAACACATTTTCCTTAATTCTAGAATATTATTTATATCTTATCTTTATTTTATTTTTTTCTTAAATAAGTTTCTTTTCTTTATATAATCTTTTGTAACACATAATCTGTAATTAAATAATATTTGGATTGACTATAACTAACAATAATAGGTACTAATTAATTCTTACATTAATCTTCTATTTACATATATTGCTGTTCATATTCCTTTAAATACTTTTTTACAATTTTTCTGCAAGAACCCCAGAATGGGAATAGGCCTCCTTTAATTACAAATATGGTTAAAACAAAATAATTGCTGAAAGTTTTGGTAATAATTTAATAGTAAATACCTGGTTGTATACATTTCATTTTAAACTTTCTTCTTCAACAATATATTTTTTAAAGTGCGCCACTGTTGCTTGACTTCTTCATTTATACTCTGTTCCCTATTGTTCAGCTCATTGAAACTAAAATGTTAGTGAAGAAGAAACTAGGATTTTGTTTTACATTCACCTTTGTAATACCTGCTTCCAAGCTAGTTGTTTATTTTTATTTGTATTGGTGTCACAAGTCTTACACTCTATTACCGCCAAATGTTCCTTAATACACACTTTAAGTAAAGACAGCAAAAAAAAAGCATATTTTTCATTTTTTTTACAAATTACAAAACATAAAAATAATCATAAACTTACTTTTTCCATTTGTTCCCAATTTGTGGAACGTGAACGTTTTGTTTTTTCATTTAATATATTACCTGACATTGCCATAATATTGCATATATTCAAACTGAATACGATTATTTTAACTAAATATTGTTCAAAACTCTAAACAAAACCCAAACGAAAATAAAGAATTTCTGTAATTCAATGACTTTAGTTTGACGAAGTGCGTTCCGAAATGTTGATAATAATTACAACGAAAAACTCCCGTATTTTTTTTAAATTCAGGTACTACTTCTAAATAAGTCTAATTGAAAATTAGTAAACACTAGTTTTATATATGATTAATATTTTAAAATCGTTATCGTTAATTTTAATAACATTAATTTTATGACAATATTTGTCATCGTGTTGCGTTAAGTCGAATGTATCTGACGGAGTTTCGGAACGTTTTTTTGTCGAAGTTGTCTATTAAGAAAAACAATCTTGTATAGGAAGTGAATAGTTATGAAGCTCTATACAATCTTTATTATTCAAAACGTTGCGTAAATGTTATACAGTCTCTATACAATGAATAACTACACACCCGTTAAACAAAAGTTTATATTTTTTTTATTAGTAAGGCCATACACGTATAATGATACACACATAGATAGACACAAACAAAACAGTGGTAGAGTTGCACTGCAGTTTGTTTTTATGTGCAGAATGAATGGATCAGCTCAACCGGGGTCGGACGCCCTCACAGAATAACAGCGTAAAATAGAAGTATAATGCTGCCGTGTTTCGTCTGGTGGTGGATCCGAACAGCTTTATTACTGGTAAAGAGGTCCATCTCGGTCCTTAAGGGTCACAACGCACCTGCGCATAGTACATTGGCATAGTGAAGGAAGCGCAGAGTGAGTGCCTCTGTGTTTGCGCAAATGTTTACTACACTAAAAATATTAACCTGAAGATATCACCGTTATCGGTTGCTCTTGGTCGATTGTTCTTCCAATATCTGAAAAGGTCATATTGAACCGTTTAGGGTACGGTCTGCGAAACATAAGGTCGTAGGTTCGAATCCGCCATTAGGCGAAGGATCTCCTAGCACTAGCATTTTAAACTTAGCCGGAAGGTTAGTATTTTTAATAGCACTGCTAACTTTCTTTCGCAAAAAAAAAGTACTCAACTATGCACTAAATTAATCATAGTTAAAAACCTAAACTAAATATGTTCAATATATTCCAAGATTGGAGCGTACGACGTGACGTCTAATCTTATTTTTAAATTCCTTTTAAGGTACAAAGATCGATACATAAAGTTCTCAATCTACCTGATATAATAAATAGATTTAAGAAAATATAGTAATAAAGTCATAAAGATATATAATAACATAATACTGGTTCTAACCCGGATACTCAAGTAAACCGACTCAAATATAAAAAAGAAACATTAACTTTAGATCGTAATAATTAAATTACGAGTGTATAAATAATCTATATACTTTGCGTAAGACTTCATAAATATACAGAGTAAAATACACTCAGTTGCATTTCGTGTGAAGTTTTTAAATAAATAAACTTCGTTTTTCACAGATAAAACACACTTTATTGAAAGCGACAGTAGAGTGAGAGTCGGCGTTAAAATTACACCAACGCCTTTTTACACTGTGGTAAAACAAAAGTTCTTTTTGTTCGGAAAGACAAAGGTAAAAACCACTTTTTTTTAAAACAAAGGAAAGGTGAACTCGTAAGGTCTCATTTTATTAAACCTCTTTCTTTTTGTACGCATTTGTTTGTTAGTTTTACGTGAACTAGGAATGTGGGACACTTTTATTTTAATGTATCTTGTAGGAGCTTGAAATACTAACATGAATTAATAAATATCGTGTTTTCAATTAAAGTCCCACATAATTGCAGATTGTCAAAAATTTTACACTTACGATTTGCTACTGAATGTATTATCGAAAGAAATATGACAGATAAATGTCAAGCCGATTTTTTTTATCGTATTAAGGGTGACAAACGAGCACACAGTTAAACTGATGGTAAGTGCGTCTCATAACACCCATATTCATACTCGGTAAGGAATCATAATACAGATACTTTATCACACCTCACTGAGATGGAATGCCTCATCACCAGTAATAACGATCTCCGGATACTTACAACCATCAGACGAAACACCGCAGCGTTATGCAGCTATTTTACGCTAGTATTCCATGAGGTCGTGGACATTCTCTGATCGTGCGGACCCATTCAAATTGTAGTTACAAAGTTAACTGTGGATAGCTATACTAACTTGATACAGATATACGACTTGCTATTTTTTAAAGGAATATTAGCAATGCTATTACCATTACTAATATTCCGGTTAACCACTCCAACTGAGCTGAAGATGCTTGTGCTAGGAGATGGTTCGTGACAATAGTCGAATTGCGGAGAATGCCTCGTCACCAGTAATAAAGGTCTCCGGATCCCTGCACTCACTAGATGAAACACAGCAATATTATACTGCTATTTTACGCTGGTATTCTATGAGGGCGTGGTCCTACCCCGATCGAGCTGACCCATTCATTCTCTAGTTAGAAACAAACTACCATTGAACCACTATCCTAAACCATTAGGCTATTGACGCTTCGACTATTACTATGCTAGTGTTATATGCCACGGCCAAATTGCTGTGGTTTTTTTTTGTATGTGAGACATCACCGCTGGGCTCCGACTGTGAACGAAGAACGTCGACGTTAATAGAGGTGGGCGATATACAATCCGGGGACTCCTCATAAGGAGGTTCAAACCTCGGCTCGGACCTCTATCGAAAATCAAAGTGGGTGAGTGAAGCAACGGGAGGGAAGTGAAGTTATATTATATTTATATGAGTTTAAATAAAGCTAATTTTACAGGTTTTGTGACGTTTATTTTTTTTTGTTATAACTGGAGTGAAGTCATTTTCAGACATGAAGCACTGATATTCTAAACTCTCGTTACATGTATCTATTAAGTTCTCCGATATTCAGGTCTCCAGCTACTACCATTGGAAGTAACAATGGGTTCCAGTGAAACAAGAATGTTTTCAAGGAGTTTGACGGATAGTGAACGATAAATTGCAAGAATTGAGAGCATTTTAGGGATATGTACAACCAAGAAATCGGCGTCTTTAACATCAGTCTCTGATACCGAAGCATTTTAAACGTCTCTTAAATAAAAAAACCACTTCACTGTTTTGATCATTATTTTTAAATGTTTAATACAAATTACATTCGGATATGCGAGGGATTAAAAAGTTTCAAATAACAAACAGTCTGTGAAAGATAACACATCGAACGCGAAATACAAACGGTTTATCGATGAATTAAAGTTTTTTTGAATATTAATTTAAGAAGAAAATTCATCATTTAAAACACGACAGTTTAACATTATGAGATCTAAATATTTTTTCAATTCTTCTGTATAAATCATTTTAGATTAAATTTTAATTCGAAGAGGATGTGACGGTTAGAATTTTCACTTTTATTTTTCCCTTTAAATGTTGAGCGTTATCATACATTAAATAACTAAGATAATAATAAGATAAGATAATAATAGAAATAAATGTTGTGTTTTGATTACAAACAAAATATTTAAAATAACAGGGGTATCATAGTCGTGCTGTGTTGTATATAAATATTTGTAAGTATCAATATACTCCCATTATTACTCCCAGAAAATAATTGGGAGAGGTTCATATATAACAATCTTTGAAAATATAAGTAAATATACGTTATCAACACTTTTATTCATTTATTTTTAACTTTATTAGTCACACCTTACAAAAAGGGATAAGAAGGGCGGACTTAATGCCTTGAGGCATACCAGTCAACCAGTGGCGTGGACAGACATTGTGGTAAGTGTAGTGCCTACATTGTAAATAAGAAAAAATATAAGTATATAACTATAAATATATGTGTAGCCTGAAGGGTGAAGGAGTTGCCAACGAAGTGGATGACGTGATGAGGAGTTCTAATCATTAGATTAGAAGAGGAGCGAAGACTCTGTTGTGTTTCATTTTGTTAATAAATAAAGTTTTCAACAAAGCATTTTCACCAGGCGTCAAAATCTTAATCGAGAAGTTAGAAATGACATCATTGCCTGCAATTAGGTCCCCGAATCTACGCATTCACCATACGAAACACAACGTTATGCTGATGTTTTACGCTAGTATTGTGTTTGAACGTGGATCTTATCTCGTCGAGAGTCTATTTGCATCTTGAATTTTTTTACCCGTACATTTAACTTATTTTGAGTCTAAATCTGAGGCCTGTAAACCTGTTACTATTAAATAATATATTCACACATAAATCCTTATTGCAGCCCTAACTCGGCAACTAACTATTATAACCCTAATGAAATATCGGACACGAAATAGCTCATTTAAATTTAGATGTTACAGTATAAGAAATAAAGTATAAATTTGATTAGCAATAGGAATAGTGACGAACCTATATATCGATTATCGAGAGACCGATTAACGATGTCACTTACAGGGATTTGCTTAATTCATAGTGCAAGTGTTGCCACGTCACGCTCTCGCATAAGTTGCGTTATATTACATAGTATTGTAAATTTTAATCTATTTTTTTTCAATATATACTTAAGCGACAAATTATTAGTCAAATTTCCAGTTCGAGTCAAATGATTTACGACATAATGTAATTTTTAGAGTCGTAAAGACAAGTTAAAAGATTAGAAATTTCATAGGATTGCCGTTAGCCATCTCCGAGTAAGCGTTTAGACTTAACGTGAATGTTATTTAGTAGAAGTCGTTATTATACTTTGCGAGTATTAAAAGTTCGTTGACAAATTCTTAAACATGTTGCTACCTTTGTAAACTTAAAATTAAGTCAAATTTATGTAGGATTTAATAGTTTCTGAACATTTTAATTTGTTCTATCATTGTTGATATAAGCGTGCTCAAATTAAAAGAATCATAAATATAATAACAAATCAAAAATAATAAAATCGTATATATATATGCATACATCCATAATTTACATAACATTGAAAGTAACAAACGAGCACACAGTTCACCTGTTGGTAAGTGATTCCTGTGGCTCATGACATCTACATACATCCTTGACGAGGAATCATAATGCAGTTGCATTGTTACCGTTGAGGACTGAGATGGAATGCCTCGTCAACAGTAATGAAGGTGTCCGGATCCCTACACAGGGAGGCACAGCAGCATTACGCTGCTAATTTACACTGGTATTCTGTGAAGGTGTGATCCTACCCTTGTCGAGCTGACCCATTCATTCTGCAGCTAGAAACAAACTGCTTGTGAATTCTCACATTGTATTGTTACCAATATTTGCTTTGTTTACCAAATATTGCTGCTTAAACAATGTTTAATAATAAACGCTTAGATAAGACGTTTTTCCAATCTTAAGGGATTGATTAAAAATATTTACAACTATCTAAATTATGAAATTTCAATTATTAAACATCTCGTAGATGAACATTGAAAGATGTCTGTGATGACGAACATTATTTTAAACATTGGTAGAGCCATTCTGATGCTACTTGTATCTTCAACATGAATGGGTTTACCAGGCAGGGGAAATACTCTCATAGGAAACCAGCGTGAAATTTCAGCATCAGCTGCTGTGTTTCACATGGTAGGTGTAAGGCAAAATTACTAGCCTTTGTTCAGAATGGATGCAGGTAGATATAGGCCCAGGTCATCACACACTATCATCTCGTAAACTCGTTTAATGACATAGGAATTCAGACAAAGAATTTATATAAAAAAAATATAAAAAACCGTATTAACAAGAGGTGATAGCTTATTCACCTTTACGACATCAAGATGCAATAAAGATCTTAATATTAAAGTATTAAAATAGCAATATTTGTACATCACAAATTTCGGATCTGGTAGTACAATATATGTACCATGTCTTTGATACTGTATCTGAAACATCTTTTATTCTTCGTACATGCATAACTTCGGAATAAGGAATTTGTTTTGCACTTTTGGCACTACAATGTATTAATATATACGTAGTTGTTTTCACCTAGTAACAAGCAGTAGATATCACCGTGTTCGAAATCGGCCTAGAGGACAAATTTCCTAATGATAATGATGACTTAAAAGGAGAATTTAATTAGCATAAAAAGATATAGTCTTTTCTATAAATGACATGATTACATCTTAAATCAATCTGCGTTGTTGATGAACTTAGATCGTTAGTAACAAAAACGAACATGTCATCGTATCCGAATTCAACGGAAGGCAATGGAAATAAAATAGAAATATAAATATTTATTTAATTATGTATATAATACACAAGCATAGACATAAGTAAATGACACAATACAAACAAAGACATACGTTAATGCTTTAAATATTATTTCCACTGCTTACAAACCAAACAATATTTTGTATATTTCCTTATTACTTTTACCTCGCTCATTCTTAGATGGGTAACGCTAAACAAGTTTAGAAAAAAAAAACTTGTCCAACTTGTTTGTATCAATACATTTTTTTAGTTTCAAATTTATACATATTAGGGTTAAATGAACATTAAGATGAAAAATACATCTGTGTTTGTAAAAAACATACAAATGTCACTATAATATAATTATGCCTTGTTTTCTTATAGTATTTTCTACCACAATTACGGATAGTAATTGATACGACTGCTATCCATTAAATCTAAATCACGACAACGATTCACTTTGCATATGCGTTTTCATCTCTGAGGACTGAGATAGTATCCGCTATCCTTGCCCGGTCGATCCATACATGCCGTAACTAGATAGACAGCAACGTAACCGTACCACATTATACCGGTGCCACCATAAATGTTTACAAAAATATTTATAAAAACCTGTAATTATATATATAGAGTCCATATATATTTTTAATCAAACAACAAGACTTGTAAAACGCCTTTTTTATATCGAATAGCCGAGTCTAAATAAATATTATTAATACTTTTATGATATAGTCAATATTGGAGCAAAAGTCACCTTACTACCAACTTATTTGAGTAAACAAAATATTTTAAGATCGTCCAGATGTGGGGTTGAGTGACGAAAATTGAAATAAACAGTCGTACATCTACGCTGCAGTTTGTTTCTCGCTGCAGAATGTATGGGTCAACTCTCTCAGAATACCAGCGTAAAATAGCAGCATTATGCTGTTGTGCTTAGTCTGGTGAGTGGATCCGAAGACCTTTATTTCCTGTTAACGAGGCATTCCATCTCTCTCCTCTAGGGTGACAACGCATCTGCATAACGATTCCTTATCAAGGATGAATGTAGATGTCATGGATCACTTAGTATAAGGTGAACTGTGTGCTCGTTTGTTAGTAACAATGAGAAAAAAAAAAACAGTCAGTATTACAGCTCATACTCATCAGGATACCAGAGTGAGATAGCATCCTAACGCTGCTGTGTTTCGTATGGTGAGTATCGAGTATCTGTGGACCCGATGAAGCTTTCGATTTCAGTCCTTAAGGGTGTCACCGAATGTTTACTTTGAATCTTCGTTGTTCTTACATATACATAGATTCGTTGTTGGTACATATAGATATAATGGGTCGCAGTTACAACTTACCATCAGATGAACGGTGTTCTCGTATCCTTAATTAAAAAGTTAAGTGTTAAGGGTATTTATTTATTGAACTTTTATGTACACAATACATTTATATAAGGAAACTAAGATAAGATAAGTATGAACAGAAGCGCAGCTTATTTTGCTATAAGAAATCTCTTCTAGCAGGCCTGGTGTTGGACATATTATCGGAAAAAAATAACAGTGTACTTACCAAAAAAAAAAAAATATGAATACAGGACTATATTAATTTACAAACACTCGCATACAAATACATAAATATTAATACATATAATCTAGAATTTAAACATAAATAATAAATATAAATATAGCATACAATAAAGTTAACATAATATTTCATTATATATTGAACTGGAGAAAGATAAGTAGTGTTCCTTTACTAGTTTTAGGTTAGGTTAGGTAAGTTAGTAGGTAAGATATAGGTTGTGTTCGATTTAAAACTTTAATTTCAGATCGTTTAGAGGTATTTTTCATTACAATGACACGGTTTACCAAGGGTATAAATAAAAGGTTTTTACAAGAAATGAAGTAAGCCTATAGCTATATATTTTTTTATTTTCAACATCTGTAAATTATAATTAAATCTATGACTTCACAACCACTTTCTTTTTTCCGTTAAAATGTCCCAATAAACTTTAAAGTGAAAAAAGTGACAGTAACGTGAAAGTAACGGCCTATATATATAAATCCCACTGCTGGGCTTAGGCCTTATCTCTAGAGAGACCTCATCTTTAGAGCAAAGTCCGCCAATCCGTAGAAGAGACATTACAGATTCGCGACGTCTTCAAAATATTTTTATCTTTTTTATTGTTATTTCTTAGACATGCAGGTTTCCTTACGATGTTTTTATTTTACTAAAGAACTTATAAAAAATCAGCACTCGAAATTGCTAGTAATAATTCACTAATTGGTTCCGTCATCGGGGGCCGAAATTTGTTTCGTCGCGTACCAAAAATTCAAAGCTTGGAAGCTTCGTCTCTTGATGTCTAATGTTAGTAAATAATTTAAATTATTGGATAGGTAACATTATTTTTCTTATTCCATCACCCGCCATCAAAAAAAATATATAATTACAACGACATAGTATCCGTGAATCCAGTTGTGTTATTCCCTCCCATCCCTCTTTATCTGAACATACTGATTCACCAGCCCTGCGTCTAAACTGTGAACTAGCTCAAGCTTCAGGACTCACTAATTCTAACCAATTCGGTTATTGGTATCATTCGTTGTTAATATGTATGCCTTTTCATACTTTCTTATTTACTGTAGCTTCAAATCCGAGCCGAGGTTCGAACCTCCTTCTGAGGCGCCCTCGGACCGCAATCGTAGTCCCCCCCACTGTAGTCGTCGACGTTCTTCGTTACAGGGGTAGGAGCTCAGCAGACGTGCAGCCGCTCTTCGTGTCAGCATCAACGTTGTCTCCCTACTCAGCACGCCCCCGCTCGCGAGTATATCATTAAAGCTGTTGAGGTCAAAAAACCAACAGCATCACACAAAACACAAAAAAAAATCATTAATATGAGGTACGACATTTAATAGCGCCTTTAAACAGAGTGTTTTTATTTTATAACTTTTTAATTGTGCATATTTAATATACTAATATCGTCGAATAATTTAAGGTACTTTTACACTATGTCGGGTAAAATGCAGCATATTGGAAATATTTCTTTTTATTTCAGCTCAGCATGGATACCTACTTACAGACTGAGAGTTGCGTCTTTCAAGAGCCATTATAATATTTTTTAATAAGAGCCAGTAGTTCCAGATATTAACGGCAAACAAACTCTTCAACTTTATAATATACAATAGGTGTAGTATACGGGTAAATAGAAGAATATAAGTCTGTGCTCAAGTACCTATTGACTAAATATGTTCTGTTTTTATGTCTTCGTTGTTTACAACTTAAATTTATTATATATTTATAATATATTTGTTAATTATATATTTTATTTATAATGCAGATTGATATATTTTTATTTACACAAGATTACGTTTTAAAACCACATACTATATTAGATATATATATATATTTATATATTATGCTAATGATTACAATGTGAATTGAATTTTAAGTCTCGCGCATAAGGATGTGTTTCGTGAACACACGTGCTGACGCCTTGGAATTTAAAATAACAGGTTTTCCTGGTCATCTCGTTATATGATGTTACTGTTAATTACAAAAACCAATTATTTGGAGAAATGTCGTTTTAACGTTAAAAAATTATGTTTTTTTGTTTTTGCATAACTTTCATTTGCAGAAATTTCAACTACGGTATATTGCATCTTTGTCTGTGGAAGTTACTTGTTTTTATATTCTTACACTATAGTGATAGGGTATATATAGTTATAATTTAGCACAATTCATGAACGTACATACACAAACACAAACATACACAAACTTACTAAAACGATACCAAATATCGCATCAAGTGTCCGAAAAATATCTGCTAAATGTTATTGATAAATTTTTGACCATGGTAGTGGTTTTCTATAGTTATAATTTATTATAATAACTATAGAAATATAATTAACATTGAAATTATATTATAAATGTTAATTATAATAATTATATAAAATATAATAATTATAAATATTTGGTGTCAGTCACACATTTTATATAATGCATCCTCCCTTTAGATAGCGATCCGAGTCAAGGTTTCGTACCTCACTATGAGGGACCCTCGGATTGTATTATCGCCCCCCTCTGTTGTCGTCGACGTTCTTCGTCCACAGGGGTCGTAGCGCAGCGGTGGTGCGGCAGCGGTCTTCGTGCTTTGCTTCGCAGCATCGTCGTTGTCTCCTTACTCGGCGGGCCTCCCGCTCGCGGGTCTATTAAGATAAAGCTGTAGAGGTCACTGGGTCAACAGCAATACTAATACACAAAAAAAAAATACTGACAGCATCGGTAACTCTATATATTTGTATGACAATATAAGTAACTCTATACATTTCTGAGAGTGTAAGTAATTCATAAGGTAGATAATAGACAAATTGCACACTTACTGGAAATAAATAAATAAAAAATATAAATAAATAATACATGTGTTAATAAATATAAACTTTTATTATAATTTATACTTTTATATTATGCATGGTAGGCAATGTATTAAAGTTATGGAATAAAGTAAATAAGTTATTATTACTCTCAAAAAAATATAATTCGATAAAAACCATATCAGGGAGCATCTACTGGATTAATAAAATTGACTATAATAATGATGTTATTAGGTCATATGACTTATTTAATCTAAATCGAATTTAGAATTTAACCGCAACATAAGACTGACGTCGTTCGCTAAGGAAACAAGTATCATTCACTCTTTTACCTTCATTTAATCAAGTTTTGTAACGTTAAAATTGTTATATTTTTATTTATGAAATTTAGTTCTAATTCATTACTACATTAGGATCATTCCTAATGTAGTACATCAGATTAAAAGTGAAGTTTTCTTTAAGAACAGATAGAGCAAGCAAAGGAAAATGAAAGCCGCCTTTTTCATCTTTGTGTTTATCATAGGGGAGGTTATATGTCAGGGGAACTGGAAATTTGTAGGCAACCCATTACTACATGCGTATCCCTGTAAGAACGTTAAGGACATTGTGATATCCTTCGAGCCTGGACTACCAGAAGGAAAGGATAATGTATACAGTGTGTACATTGATAGAAATTTACCAGCGCTTTCGGACATTGACATAAAAACGGATTCCGAAGCGGTTATAAAATTGGTGAGTTTTAAATCTTTTTTATTATTACGCACTCTCTTCTATTTTTCTTATTCGTGATTAAAAAGCATGACCACGGATTACAAGTGGTCTATTCTCTAACAGTCCTATCAATAAGATGCTGTCCTTCAGAGGAGTATCTTGTCGCCAGAAACATTGTGCCCGGTTTTTTAGATGATTTAAATGTTTAGGCATTAAAGGTCAAATTCTTATCTTTTATATTTTTATTTATTACTCTAACATCCAATTACGCTGATTCTATAACACAAAACAAATTAATTTAAGTAAAATGTCAAATAAACACAAACAAATTGATATGTAAATAAAATTATTAAATTAGATATGTAAAGTACAAAGTGAAAATGTCACAATTCAAAGTTCTGTCTATATTATTTTCCATTCATCCTTGTCGCGTAGTTTATTCTTAGAAGTGAAATGTGCGGTGTTCAATATATATCTACAATACAGAAAAACTAAAGAAAGGTTATGAATTGTGTTTATATTCGAAGACTTAAAACAATTAGATTGTCACGTAGATGGCACCACTATCGGCTTCATGATTTAAGTCTGTTAAATCTTCAATATCACTGGTTGCAAAACAAATTTATTATAATTCTAGATGCGCCTACGAAAAGGCACCTGTGCAATCTATCTACACGCGCAAGACGCACTTTAATATTGAATTTGATATTTTTTTTTTTTAACTCATATATATATGACATGTTAAAACGTTATCCCCGATACATCACTGTAAACCACATGCAAATTGGTTCAGCAATTGTGGCAATTAGCGTGAACAAACTAACAAACAGACAAAAATTATGTTTTCCTTTTTATTATATGTATTGATTTATATTATGTTCCTTCTGTAGAAATGAGTACACAGTTCAATTGTAAATTATTAAATAGCTTAAGGCGGCTATGTTAAAACTCGATAAGGAAACATAGTGATTTAATTACGATGAAAACTTGCTTCGACAATAATAATAAGGTCACCGGTCCTGATAGAAAGATGGTGAATCTAGATTTTGGTATTCTCTTTAACAAGCACTTCTGATGTAGATATACAACCTAACCTACCTACTGGATGGCAATGATCAGTTATAGGTTTTACTTTTCTCATGTGATTAAAGATGCTACCAGCAATGGCTAGCATAACGATAGTCTTGTCTTACTCTCCTGATCTCTTGAGTTAGAACTACTTTCACGTGCAGATTAACGGTCCAAGCCGAGGCTACCTCTCGGAAATCCTTGTGCTGGTTACCTATAAATAAAGTTTTCGGCTGAGTGCCCTAAGCGTTCAGCCATCTCTCAATCCCATGATATATAAGCCAATAGTGGTCAGCAGACCTAATAGAAAACCTCCTGTATTATTTACATAAACCAATTGTTTTTTGTTTTTGAGCGGTTTAATATACAGTTACATTTTATGAATTTATAACGCAAATTAAATTTAAAATCTTGTTTATAAGGATATATTTCGTTGGCATACGAGCCGAGCTTTGATATTTAAAACAACAGGTTTTTAAGGTTTAAATATTTAAGAGATTTGTTACGTCAATGTTGTTGTACGTAAATAAATTAAAAAAAAAACCAGCAAAGTTCATCTTAAGCTTATCTATCACATAAAAACTGCTCATTCTGAGGCAAATTTTATAAAAGAATACTAGCCATTTTAATAACGTAACTAAAATAAGTTAACCATTACCAACTTAGCTTAGAACGCTTGTTGAGATGGTCTCACGACTGAAGTGGAATGTCTGATTCGAAGCAAAATTCTGTTTTCCAGACCTGAAGCGTCGGTCTCAATAACATATAGTAATTATAATAATTAAATAAACTATTTTATTTAACTCTATACATTTATTAAATGTTTGACCTTTTGATTTTCCCTGTACGGTTTGAAATCGTCTATACATACATAGCTATAACAGACGACAAATTGTTATTCACATATATATCTATCCGTAATAATTTATAGGATTTTTTCATCTTATAAATATTTTTATGAAATTGATTACTGGATCCGAAATTCTTACTTAGCAAGTACAAAGACACATGATAAATATCGACACAAATGCCTCGCTAAAATATTCTTTCAAGTGAGGGCAGTGACCTAACAATACGAGTTATTTTTGGTCTCTGTTTAGAGTAAATTTAATATGGAAGGTAAAGGTAATATGGATTCGAATATACCATACTTGTACATAAAGTAAAATATAAATAAATTAGTATATGTGTAAAGGATACAGAATTTTTTGAGATACGTCTGCAGAGACATTAATGATGATTTTAGTCTCCTTATTTATATAGGCATCATCTTTGCAGGATATACTATGGTGCCTTAAGAATTGGCGCATACGCTAATGCACTTACATATCACCCCCCTAGTCCGATGCAATTAAGTGCAATACGATTGTAGGAAAGTTCAGAGGCAGTATTGCACCAGCTTACCGCCCCCGCTTTTTTTTTGATTTATTCGCTTATGCCTCTCAGTCGAGACCTCTATTAGTGGGTAACCAGCACAAGGGCCCCGAGAGGGAGTCTCGGCTTGGACTGTTACCCTGTTCCGCGAGAGCGTCTGACTCGAGGGCCAAACCTCGGCTCGGTCAGTTGCTTCTGACAGAGGATAATCTAAATTAATATCGCCATTATTATTAACTATGGGCGCTGGAGAAGAAGTGGCGCAAGAAACGTCGCTTTTAACTGTATTGCATGCGTATGCGCATACAAGAACATCTAGTTAATTTCATATTTTTCTTTTTAATGCTAGAATTGCTATTAACAATACTAACATTCCAGTTAACCATTCCAACTAAGCTTAAATGTCTGTGCTAGGAGATGGCAACGACAAAAGTCGAATGGCGGATGCGAACAGACGACCTCAGACCAAAAGATTCGCAGACCATACCCTAAGCCATTAGGCGCCATTTACGCTTCAATTTAAATAAATAACATCATTAAATATATTACTTTATATTACTTACATGCGCAGTTTTAGATTACCAATTGTATTTTTAAGTTATAAAGTGTTAGTTGATGCAATTGGTAACAATATGTACATAATGAAGTGTCGATCTATAATTACTATCTTCTTTTTCCAATGACCTAGCGATTGGACCATTGTCAATCGATTCTTGTATTGTTTTATTTAAAAAATACTTGCTCTATTTTCTTTTTTTTTATTGTATCTAACAAATGAGAACACAGTTCACCCATCCCTCAACAAAGATTTAAAATGAAGAATAAAAAAGCATTGTCACTGCGAAGGATTGTGATGAAATGCTTCCTTACCTGCAGGTACCTCAACATAGGAAATACAGCAGCATTACGCTGGTATTTTGTGTATATTTCTTCCCCAGTCGAACCGAGATTCATATCATATCATTTAACTGTATGCAGCATGGCTACACCATTACAAAATTTACAGTGGTAGAGCTGCACTGCAGTTTGTTTCTAGCTGCAAAATGAATCGGTCAGCTCGACCACGCGGCAGGACCAAGCTCTCACAGAATACCAGCGTAAAAAACCACCATTATGCTGCTGTGTTTCGTCTGGTGAGTGCAGGGATTCGGAGACCTCAGGAGGACAACGCATCTGCATTATCATTCCTTGTGAAGGATGAATGTAGATGTCGTGGGCCACAGGAATCACTTGCCATCGGGTTAACTCGTTTGTTACTCTAAATTAAATTAAGTATATATATATATACAGTAAAGACAAATACAACTAAAAACATATTTTCTCTTACAGGCTAACAAAGACAAAGGGAGGTTAACTGTTATCAGCCCAGACACATTTAATATAAGAACATTCAACAAAACAAATTCTATCGCCTTCGCAGTCAAAGGACCGAATACCGGAGGATTGCCATATTTTGATAGTCTTAAGCTAAATTCAATAGAATTATGTACTGACCCACGTAAGGTATGTGCATATAATAGACGAGAATTTTTCGTAATTTTGTATATACGTATAGTAATCTCTACAAGATTTAAGAAATATGAAAAATATTTTTTTTCTAAATGTTTTTAATTTTTACTAAAGTGTTACCCGTACTCTTAATATAATTTTGATAATAAGAGAATTTGTTGAAAATTTTCTATCCTGATTATTTTCGTTATTATTCCTGATGTTTTCCCAAAGTTAAACTATATTAATTTTTCTTTCAAACAAAACAACTAATGAAAATAATTAAATTTTATTAACACAACATTATATATAAAATGTTATAAATCTTAACTTACAGGGTTATTTAAAAAAATTCGTCAAGGATTCTAAAAAATCAGGTGAAAATCTTGGTATTTCACAAGTTGTGGACGGTCACTGTGGTAGAAGAAAAGTATTACATACTGAACTCATTGTGGGAGGAGAAAGCACTAAAGCTGGCGATTGGCCGTGGCACGTAGCTATATACAGATTGTATGGATCTATTATTAAATACATCTGTGGAGGGACACTTCTATCAAAGAACTTTGTATTGACTGGTAAGCATCATACAAATAAAAGTAAAGTATATATATATATAAATATAGAGCCTACGTTCAGCAGTGGACTATGGTTGTGAGATGATATATGTATATATAAATCTCACAGCTGAGCATAGACCTCTTCCGTAAGAGAGCGTTAGAGCATAGCACGCATATCCAATGTATATTGGTGGACTTTAAATAATATTGTTTAAATTTATTGCATAGACATGCAGGCTAATTCACGATGTCTTTCTTCACGGGCGAGAACATGCTAAATCATCACTTATTTAACTAGAACTCGATTTAAAAGCGAGTTTAGACGGTGGGCTACGATTTTGTAGGTTGGTGAAAAAATCATAACTTATACGAGTTAATTTTGGATCCGATATCGATTCTGTTTATCATTTTAGCTGCACATTGTGCTTCGATCAGAGGTGAAGCAGTGATACCAGAAATTCTTAACATAATACTGGGTAAACATAATCTAGTTGGAGGTGATGTAGCCATTCAGGAAAAGGAAGTAAGTAGCTTTCAATTGTTATGTTTACCTTTAAATATTTCTCTTTATATTCGTATAATAGCGATTCCAACCAAAGACAATAATTGCATGAAATTCTTTTTAGTAATTTCAATCATGAGAGATCTTCAGTTTTTCGAAATAACAGTCTGAATTGGCTTAAAAAATTAGGACATCTTCTAAGCTGAACGTCAATATGACCTATGGGCTCTAATACGATAGACGAGTAAAATCTCTAAGGCGATTTACTTATTTCCATTTTTTCAACGGTGTGTATTATGTCTTATATTATATACATATGTACGTTTAAACATAAATTGAAATGGAAAAATGGCACATATCTATGTGTCGCACTCGAAATCAAATAATTTGTGGATTGCACACAAATTCGCTTTCACTCGGATTTTAATCCAAGAACGATGAGTTGGTAACCTCAGTCAGGTTACCAACTCATCGTTCTAAGTCGTAAGTTGAAAACGAAAAAAATACATTATGACACACATTCCTTTGTGACTCAAATCCAATATTCTGTCCGTTTTTGAAATTAAATAACGTATTACTGCTCGTGAAATAACAATAGATAACTCAAGATAACGTAGAGAAATAATATTACATATATCTGATTATCTTTAAACTAATATTACTACTCTATATCTATATATAATATCAAATAATAATCGTATAAATACATTAAGAATGTAAGTATTATTTATCTCTTAATAGTCACGTAGTTAAGCCTGAAAAAACCTTTATCATTGGTGAAGAGATTTGGTGAACGCTGCGTTATGATTTCATATCTTGGTACCACATGGATGAAAGGATGCTCGTTTTTTACTCAATACAATAAACAAAACTTAAACCGCCTCTAATTCCCTGACAGGCTGTATGGGGAGTTTCATTAAAATTTACTTTAGGGATGTTTTTTAAGCCCTGTTAAACAACTATTCTTAAGACATTTAGCTTCATCACTCAATACCTGGTTAATTAACACTTCACTATTGCAGAAATATACTATATACACACAACCACGAACCAAATACTTATTCTCCATTAGGGAATCATAATGCAGATGCGACAACTCTCGAGGACTGAGATGGAATGCCTCGTCACCAGAAATAAAGGTTCGTGGGCGACGATGATGATAACTCTTATCGACCAAGAGGACATCATATTTCATTTTATTACCAGGTTACATCATTTTAATATAATAAATTATAGAGCTGTAAACATTAGTACATATCGTCACGAATAATTGAAATACACGCGTATCATATAAGATGTATTGCAATTAATATTAAATTTCAGGTGTTTAGAATAATTTTACACGAGCACTTCAATTATAGAATAAATCTAGATAACGACATCGCCCTACTCAAACTAAAGACTGAAGTAACTTTTAATGATTACGTTCAACCTGCTTGTATATGGAATGAGAAGGCGATAGAAAGATATCCTACTAAAGTAATATTCGGTACGGTAAGTTATATTAAGCAATATTTCTACAGGCTTAATGTCTTTTTTGTACTTATAGAAACAAACCTTATGGAATAACCTTAATCTGTCTGTCAGTAACAGATATTTTTCTCAGAGATAACTTCATGTAGATGATTGGAATTTGGCATTGTCATCAATCAACACAGATATGAAGTTCAAAACTCGACGAAGACTAAGCCGGGGGTAAAAAGTAAAGTAACAGTAATGGCCCAGATATGTACATATATAAATCACACTGCTTGGTATAGGGCTCCTCTCTACCCTTGGGACGTGCTCAAACACCATTCAGTGTTCCGTAGGAGATCCCGGAGCCCCTCTCAATGCACTGATGATGACCACCGGGCGGGGGTGAAGGGGGGGGGGGGTTAGTGGTTAAAACCCTACATAACCCTGTCTCTAGAGAGCGTGTTAGAGCACAGCCCACCTTGGGGCTCCAATACGAATGCGACATATGTATCTTCAAATTCGTTATAACTATGGTCACCTCCGTGTACGTGGTAAGTCAGCACTTAATTTGCGACTTACTTATTTGGTGCCAGTGACACCTGTGTACGTACTATGTATGCTCGCGTTCTGTGAATTGAAAGCGATCATTTGGACATTGAGCTACCCCGGCTCTTAGACCGGGGGTTACTAAAAGGTCCGTCCAAAACATAAAGTTTATCTATAACAAATCTCACATACTCGTATATATTAATTTTATAAAAGATGAGAATGACAAAGGAAACGGTTCACCTGATATAAGTGATTACAATGCTCCATTCCCTCTAATCATCATTATTTAGTAGAAACCATAATGCAGATGCGTTATCATCCCCTGGAACTCCGGTTTCCTTAAACTGTGAACATGCTGCTATGTTCCATCTGAAGACTTCGAGCCGATTTATACTACCACGTGCAACAGTATCTGTAACGTTATTATTTTTATTTGAGCCATCCACCGAGGAAAGAGAACGAAGAAAAACAAATAGGTTTCCTTATACTCATTCGATTTTCGTTCCTAAGTATCTAATATGATTTTTTTTAGATTTGAAGATTTGACTCAATTGATATGTTCTTTTTGTTTTCGTTAGAAATTTATATGAAGTAATTAGTAATTTACGTAAGCCTACATTAGATGACAACAGAAAGCTCCAGACAGAAGTTTACATTATTAGAAAAAAATAATAATTTAAAGATCATATTTTCTGGTCCTTATAGGTTATCGGTTGGGGCTTCGACCAAACAAATGAACTATCGACCCAACTTCGGCAAGCTAGTATGCCAATCGTACCAGAGAATGTTTGTTACAAAAGTAACCCGCTGTTCTACGCTAAAGTTTTGAACGATAATAAGTTCTGCGCTGGTTTTAAAAATGGTAAGTTACAAGAAGTCTTTACATAATTAAACATATTTTGAAGAATATATTAGCATCAGAGCTTTCCAAATAGAATTTAGTGGAATACTTTAAGTATAAGCAGAAGAAATCATGACTCCAAGTTGAGCCACCTGTTACAATGTAACAATTTTAATAAGCAAAACTTCGTGACTAGACATTATAATATATGTTATTTTAATGTTTTTATTGGATATAAAGCGTGAGTGAAAAGGAACAATTAATATTTGAAAATGTTTTAATACTTCGTTTTTTGCATTGTAAACCAGTTCAGTTATAATACTTTAATATGGAGCTTATTAAGATATTTATTACGTTCAAATGATGAGTTACGGTCTTGAGTTCATACAAAACATTCCATAGAAAAGAGAATTTACAGTTTTTCCCGAATTTATCTAATCCGGGACTATTACGAACATATGTTGTTCTCAAATGATGCACTTACGGACGTACATTTAATTTACATATTACATTGATTTTACCAGCACAATTACACTGTCATTAATTTGTTGTTTAATATTTTAATCATTTCTAAATAGTTTGTCCTCTTTTTGAATTCAATTCAACCTCAAAAAACAACTTATTCAACAAATTTTTTCCAAATAATATTCGTTAAGTTCGTCGTAAAAGTCGTAATTGTAAAGTTTGAAAGAGCTAATCACCGATTCACAGGGAAGAGTGGTCTTTTCAATCATCAATCAATTCATTGATATCAATTTGATTCTACAGAACATGAATTATTTTCTTTTTTCTAAGAAATAATCTTCCATATAAACTGTAATTGTGGAATGATAGCCCTCGAGCTAGAGTTTATGTTAAATCGTAGCATTTAATTTATAGAACTTTGTAATGTCGCTTGAGATTTTATTATGGCATCGCATTTTTTTTTCATAGCATTAAGAGTAGCAAATGAGCACACAGTTCACCTGATGGTAAGTGATTCCTGCAGCCCATGACATCTACATTCATCCTTGGCAAGGAATCTTAATGCAGATGCTTTGCCACCCCTTAGGACTAAGATCGAATTTCTCGTCACCAGTAATAAAGGTCTCCGGATCCCTGCACTCACCAGACGAAATACAGCAGTGTTAAGCTGCTATTTTACGCTGGTATTATGTGAGAGCGTGGTCCTCCCCTGTCGAGCTGACCCATTCATTCTGCAGCTAAAACAAACTGCAGTATAGCTCTACCACTGATAAAGCATTTTAGCACTGTCATATTATTTTTTGTTTTATCTTTTGCAACCTAGAGAACTAAATATTTTTTGATTTCGTTTTTGTTTTGAAATTTCAATATTGACAATTAATACATAGACAATTTTATCATCAATATAATTCGTGTAATGTGCAGAACATGATCTTTCTAAGAACGAATTGAAGATTAAGTTTGTATTTTCTTGTGGTTTTATAATTTTATAACATTTTATTGATTTTACTTTTAATAATTAATTTACCAGGTTCCTCAGCCTGCAACGGTGATAGTGGCGGAGGATTTTTCATCTTCACACCTGATCTATCCCACAACACCGCAGTCAACGCACCGGGTGCATGGTATCTCAAGGGCGTGGTGTCACTTACGGTCTCCCAAAGGGATAAACGAGTTTGTGATCCCACCCAATACGTTGTGTTCACTGATGTTTCAAAATATAAAGAATGGATAGGGAAGTATTTGAATTAAATTTAATATAGTCAATACATTTGTAAATTTCATTTATAACCTAGAGTAAAATTCGAAATAAATCTAAATATATTTTAAGACATATCTTATAATTCATGCTGAATGTGATAAATTAGATAAACAGGTTTTCGTCTTTAATTTACTTGGTAAATAATTAATTAATCTCAGTTTGATCGTCAGCCAACCAGTACAAATAGATATATCAGACGAATAAAAATTTTCGAAGATCAAAATTAAAACATTGTTCTAAAACTTGCTTTCAAAGACGTGACAGCACACTCAATTACGTAAGACAAGGATGCTTGCGCCCACTTACGGAGATGTTTATGCAAAAGCTACACCCACGCGTACTAACATTTTATTCTACTTGGACGGCAAAGAGTATTCCTTGACCTCACGCAGCCTATCCTGTTTAATACTGTATAACATCTTAATCCATTCCAATAAATAGCAAATTACTCCTCAAATATTTGAGAATGGTTTATTATACAAAAGTAACCTATTTAACTGAATAGTTGCTCTGCGCAGCTGCCCCGTACCGTATGAGTAGAGTCGCTTAGTGAGATTCAGGGCTTTTAAAAGTGGTAGAAGTACACTGCAGTTTGGTATTATAATGAATGGGTCAGCTCGTTTGATGAACTGTGTGCTCGTTTGTTACTCTTAATGTAATAATAAAAATATAAATTATGCTTGATGTTGCTCTGGTGACTGATTTCGCAATGGGTGTCTCCATTTTTGAATTCATAGTTGAATGAAGTTGACTGATATATATAGGTCAAAAGATTGTTAAAGCCTGTTGTATTGGTCGTAGGCCTTATTTTGTAGAACCGCTAACCGACGGGAAGACAGTTTCTCGAGTGGGAGTTCGGTATTAGCAAATAATAGTGTACGACAACCCGCACTATAAATAGAATCAAGTATAAGAAATAAAGAATAGATTACAGAATAGAATGGATGTACAAGTATAAAGTATAGTTGAACGAATGCTGATAGCTGATATTATTACTTTGAGAGTTACAAAAGAGCACACAGTTCACCTGATGTTAAGTGATTCCTGCGGCCATCTACAATCATCCTTGGCAAGGAATCATAATGCAGATGCGTTGCGGCTCTTGAGGACTGAGATGGAATGCCTCATCACCAGTAATAAAGGTCTTCGGATCCTTTCACTCACTAGGGGATATATAAACATATATATGTGCGTGTGTGTGTGTGTATTCATGTATGTAATATATATAGAATCTTTATTGATCATGCATATTTTAGAAAATGTATATTTATCGTATGTCAGGCTCGTTCTACTGCAGATCTTGCGTATTATTATATATTTATAATTGAATTTTCTTGTAATGACGTAGTATAGTGTGGTGCCGAATCTATATCTAAAAGATACTCAGTCACATAAGAAAAAATTGAAAAGTTTATGACCCATCACACTATGCTAGAACTGGATATCATTTCTAAAAACTCAAAATAAGACTGAGATATTAATTAAATATGAACTGACCAAACTCGAATTCGAAAACCAGATTATATACCATATTCCTGTTCTTGATTCAAGTTTTAGACTCATGGCATGTGTATAAGGAAAATTATGACATATCCAATAGGTCGTAAATGATCATTCTCATAAACATTTAATTATGATATATATATATATATATAATATTTTAAGAAATGATAATAACTTCCTTGCTCGCAAATAAACATAAATATAGACGACATTTGTATAGTTTATTAGATGTCTATTTGTTATTGATATAACAAATAACATAGCATATGGTAAACGTGATGCAGACAGATTTTTCATCATTGCATCCCTATAGTGGCCAAATAGACATTCCACACGTGACAGCTAATGTAAATTTTGAATGTTTTTAAGGATGGATGTAGTCGTCACAGGCCGCTATCTATTATTTACCATTAGACGAACTGTGTGGTTGTATGTCACCCTAGTACGACAAAGAAGACCCCTAGGAATGGTCTACCTTTATAAATGCACACGCCGACACTGCACACGCCTCTGATATAGCATATGTCCATGCGTTAATGCATAATTTGCCATTCAGTGAGCTGCTGGTTCGCTTAGCACCTGTTCAATAAGTTCCTAAGAAGTTCTTTTTATGTTAGGTGATGATTGATGTTGATGAAAAGATTCCTTTAAGATCTACAATTATCATCGTCATTATCATAAATGTATATTATCACGTAATACATCTTGTTGGTGGAGGAAATAATAAAAGTGTTATTTCCAGATTTCTCTACGTTCTGCTTTCTCTTCGACTTTTCGATATAACACGACATTTATTTTTAATTTAATTTATTGCTTGTATGTTTGCTATGTGTAGCTTTTCATCTCCCTTATAATGTACCTTCTATATATTTATTTTTTAACTATCGTATATTTGATATCCTTTTTACCTCTGCTATTTTATGTAAATCATGCTTAGCTTATATATATATATATATATATATATATATATATATATATGTTTAATCTATTTAAGAACAATGAACTTATGAACTATTGAAGAAACAATAATTATGAACGATAGCAGGGCATTTGCATATTTGCGCTTAAGAAGTCAAAGATTATCTCGATCACGCGGATGCATTATTGATACTAATCGTAACACTTAAATAATCTAATAAAAGTAACTAACCAGGCCTTATTTTGTATATCTCACGTGATAATAAGCAAATTGAACGCAATGAAAACCAAACCAAATCAATGTTGTTAAACTACTCCCAAATAGGTTACAATTACAATAGTTGAAATTGAGATCAGGGGTTCTGAGTTTGGATATTCTTCTAAAACTGCAACGATCTGATGGTTTTTTTTATATTATTACACTCACAGTAACAAACGAGCACACAGTTCATCTGATAGCGAGTGATTCCTGCGGCCCATGACATCTACATTCATCCTTAACAAGGATGAATGTAGATGTCATAATCATAATGCAGATGCTTTTTCACCCTTGAGGACTGAGTTAGTACGCCTCGTACTACCAGTAATAAAGGTCTCCGGATATTTCACGCTGATATTCTGTGAAGGCGCGGTCCTACCCCGGCCCAGCTGACCAATTCATTCTGCAACTAGAAATAAAATACAGTGTAGCTCTACCACTGTCAAAAACCATTATCAAAATCGACGAGGAGGCATCATCGATATCACAGCCTCACATGCTCAAATCTATGCAGGTCTCCCCCATAAACTGCCACAGTCCTGTACTACCTGCAATATACAGCTTCCCTTAGACTTGTATATGTAATCCCTTCATCGGATCGCCAATCAATCAGATCGAAATTTACTAGCGCAACTCAAATAGTTTATTTCGGCTAAATGTCTCCAGGTACTTCAATAAAACTAAAACTCTAAAACTCAAAACTTATTAAATTACGATTTATAAGTAAGTAATGTACAAATGTTTGTGTTATTATTATTATGCGGATATTTTTTATCCATCTCCGCCTGGTTGGTCAATAGAATAAATAAATAAAAAACTATAAACATATATAGAAACAAATATGTACTATATAATATAATACATATATAAAGACCAACTAGACGGGAATCCCTCGACAGGGGAGACCAAACGGTCGAGGGTTAATGCTAAAGGGAAAGAAACCTGCGGTCTATACGAGCGGTATCATGGAGCAAGGCGCCTACTGCATTTTAGCCCGGAGCTGCCCGTCCCGGAGTCCCAACCACCTCAGGTGATTCGTGAGGCTCGTTGGGATTAATCTCGGTCGGCATACCACCCCACATGTCGGTCACCTCGTGTGCCAGGTCCAGATATTTTGTCTTTTATCTGTTTCGGCTTTCACGAGGTTCTCGTCGTATGGGATCGTGATGTCAACCAAAAATACCCGTTACTGTGCCCGGTCCATCAACACGATGTTAGGCTTATTCGGAAGAATATTCCTGTCCGTGATGATGGGCCGGTACCAGTAGAGCCTGGCGCGGTTATTTTCGAGCACGGCTTCCGGCGTGTACTTATAATAAGGCGATCTCCGGTCCACAAGACCGTATTTTAGAGTGAGCTCCAGATAGAGAATCCTGGCTACTAGGTTGTGCCTGTGCAGCTACTCAGAGTAAGAAAGCGCCGAACAACTGGAGATAACATGCCCGAGGGTCTCACCAGGACACCAGGACGATGGCAAGCTCGACACATGTTATTTATTTTATTATTATTATCCATCTCCGACCACCGACTGGCACCGCCAATCTGAGGTTGCCGCTCCGGTAGCAACTTTCTTTTCCCCATCAGTTATTGGTTCTACAAGCTATGTAGCCAGCCAATTGTCACTATTGCTCCGTTTGTTAAAGCTATATCAGTCGCCCTTGGAAGTTTTTAGGGATCCGGTGATCATTATTATCGATAGAGACGTTCTTATCCCAGTCTTCGGGGTGACATTATGATTCCTTATGGAGATTAGCTTTCATGTGCCGCATCAAATACAATAAACTTTGTGCTAATCGTCAATCTTAATACAATAATAAAAATCCTCGTTCTACTGCGGATGTGGTATACATACGGTCACGTAATCTGGAGGAATACCAAACATAGCTTACTAAGTAACTCTGAGTTTTGTCATAGAGATAAATAATAATAAGAAATATCTTCGTAATATAAAAGATCTTCAAAATCTTATAAAGACATCATTCAAGATAATAGCTTTACGTCGCGTAGCAGCTATGAACCACGTATTCCTGAATACTAGCATCATGTATCAGTTTAGAATTACCATGATTCGTCTGCAGAATAAAAAAAACCAGATACCTCATTACTGGTGACCATCTTAGTATTTAGGTTTAGTGTCAATGTGTCTGCAATACAATTACTTATCGAGGATGAATGTGGATGATGAATGTGGACTCCACAAGTCAATGTTATGAAACAATCATCAGATTATCATCGAATTATCTTTCTGTAAAATCATATATAACAGCATAGTGTTACGAATCTGCTAAAAATAAAAGTAAAGAGACTTTATTTCACCACACTTTTTTACAACTTTGTAAGATAACTTATATATATATATAAATATATATATATATATATATATATATATATATATATATATATATAACTTGTGTGATAGCCGACAATTATATTTGTACAGTATAATGGTTATTAATAGCTTTTAAGTTTCTACATCTAGCTATATTCTAGCTAAACCCTACGGGGTATATCTCAAACTCGTAGTTCTCCCTAAAAGCCGCTCATCAAGATTCTGTTGATGTTAGTGCCGTTAGCCTCTTGCAGCTTTATCGGAGTCTGGGCTAGTTATATTTTAGTTTCTTACTCACTGCGCAACTGTCTTTGACCGAAGTTCTAAATATCTAAGAATGCTCCAGAGTGGAGAATGGATTGTGATATCTAATGTCCGTGCGAGGTTAGGTATACGCACCCAGCCTTTTATCGGAATCTGGATGTGGTGAGAAACGCCCTGGAACGCGGGTGTATCTTGTGTACGCGGTGCTGTCGCGATGATTACGCCGCTCTCGGAGGCGAGAGCGCCGCTCATCAGTCTTTACTTGCTTCATTTATTCTATATTACCCCCAACCAGACTCATTGTAAAATAACAGAAATAATACAAAAATGTAAGAACATTTTCACGGTAAAAATAGTATCTAATGTAGAAAATCATTAACAATACATAAAATCAAGTTAAACCAAACAATGAAATAAAAATAGAAAGTAAAATGAGTAATAAAAAAAAATTAACCTACAGCGTGAGCATCTTGAACCTTTGTTAAGAATGTAGGTGTCATTGGCCACAATCAATACCGCTATGTATTTGTCACTCAATATTATGTAATAATACATATTAGAAAAACCCAATAACTCACATTTTCTGACACAATCAGCTTACGTGTTACCCACACGCCAATTAAATAGTAAAACAAACGTTTTAACAGCGATAGACCTACACTGCAGTTTGTTTCTAGCGGCAGAATGAATGGGTCAGCTCAACCGGAGTACCAGAATATTTCATCTGGTGAGTGTAGGGATTCGGAAGGAGGACCTTTTAATGGTGACGTGGCATTCCATCTCAGTCCTCAAGGGTGACAACGCATCTGCATTATGATTCCTTGTCAAGGGTGAATGTAGATGAGCGTGCTCGTTTCTGATTCTCAATGTAATAATATAATAAATATATATATATATATATATGTATGTATATACATGTATATATCTCTCTAGCTCATTAGTCACCGCTTATATTTGAAAAAGCATCTCACTGTGACCGAATCTATATTACTAAGGTGAACAGGATCCCTTAGGTGGGAGACGTCTGCTATTACGCATTCGAAAATCCGGTTGCAAACTGTTACGTTTACGCCATGTTCACGAAACCAATGACAACCTGTTTAGATCTGCCGCCGCGAATCCTTCACCATTTTGAGGTTGCGTTATTTTTTCCATATCATTTGACTATTAAGACGTAAATAAACACAGTACGTCTTCATCGTCACTCTAAATATAGTAAATGATGTGGTTTTTTATATTAAGTTTCTTGCATATTTTAACTCAATGGTTAAGTGATTAAGTACATACATTCATCTTTAAGATTCTATATATTACTATAAGCATATAATCAGATTAAATAAAAAAGAAGCTTTATTCGAGTAGGCCTATATAAAACACTTTAAATCCTCAATAATATGTCTATACCAATGCTTCAGAAAGCTGCAGCTGGTGAGAAGAAACGTCAAGAAACTTGGGTAGTTACTTCTTTTATATAATTAGAGTTTTTTTTAAAAGATTATTAGCAACAGCATTACACATTACATTACTGATATTCCAATTAACCACTCCAAAAAAGCTGAAAATGTTTGTGCTAGGAGTTGGTTGGACAATAGTATAATGATGGTTTCGTACCTACGACCTTAAGTTTCGCAGACCGTACCCTAAACCATTAGGCTATGGACTCTAATTGGAGTTAAAAATAAAATAAAAGAAATGCAGTGTGTTCACAATTATTTATTGAAATGAGAAATTGTGACTTTATTCAGATGGAAATTGTGTTCCAAAACAATATGTTTTTCTTCATAAACAACTTAGACCAGGTCTGTGTCAAAAAAATGTTAGGAGTTAAAAAGAGAGAAAAACATACATCTGTTGCTTCGTGTATGCAACAAACAGGTTTCTCCGTGATGTCAGAACGTGTATGTACTTGTATGTCGCAGGCACTTGTAAACTTAAGATGTATATAAGTTATCAAATCTGTATAAGTATTGTATAAGTTTGACAATGGTAGAGCAATATCTAGCTACTTTTAAGCTGAAACATTTAGAGTCGGCACGACCCTGAAATGATGACGATGACGGTATGAGTCTTGAATCTTTGATATGGATGGATATAGATATAACACCGGTCATATGGACTCTTATATTAAAAAAAATATGTTTGAAAATTTACTAATTCACTCGGATTAATCATTTTGCATACTTTCTGTGGGTTTACGGTTTCTGTAACCTAATGTGTGGTGATGGGTAAGAATCCATTATATCTCGCATGGCTCATCATGGTGATAAGCAGCAATTGCAGAAAATAAAAAATACCTATACGTTCCCACCGAGATTTTTCTAATAAAAAAAAACACTTGTAGTTATATCTCATCCAAGAGCTAAAAAATGATAATTATTATACTAATAATAAATAAATTAATAAAATCTCCTTCGCTTCTTTTTTGGGTATTTATATTATTTAAAGATTGACAATATATTTAAAACTCTAACTGAAATTGTATATCACTAAAACTAATTAGAACTATAGGAGGGACGAGTAATGGATGGTTTTTTTTTTCGGTCTGATTATCGCTGTTTGCCCGAAGGCTTTTAGAGTTCCACCGGGTTGAGAGGTGACCGAGCGCTTATGGCACTCAGTCGAGACCTCTATATATGGGTAAGCAGCACAAGGGCTCCCAAGAAGGATCCTCGGCTAGGACCGTTACCCTGTTTCTTGAGAGTGTCTGACTAGAGGGTGCCCGAGAGGGCCGAACCTCGGCTCAGTCAGTTGCTTCTGACAGAGGATTATCTAAATTAATATCACCGTTATTATGAACTACCTGTACCACCACTCCGGAATGCGTGGGCGCTAGAGAAGAAGTGGCGTAAGAAACTCCAGCGACGCTTCTATTTGTATGGACTGGAGAGTACCGCCCAGTGACATGGCGGTATCGCGAATAGCCTTGTTTGCGACGAACTCGCTGTCGGCGGGGGCGATATGAGGGTGCAATGTACGTGTTGTGTTTTATGAAGGGCTTGGGCCCTGGTGGTCGCGTTGTCGGGGTCGTCGAGGTCGTACCTCGGTCTCCTTCGGACGCGGGTGAATCTGTGATTCGCGATGGGATTGTAATTGGCGGCACTTACAATCAAGAGGTATCTCGATGGTTGGTAATCCACCACTGTGGGCTTCAAGCGAAATACAAGCACAACTACTCTGTAGAATCAGCTGTCGCCAGTGGTGTGTCCGAACTGATACGACTTAGGGAAAAGCCTACACTTTTCTAAAAGGCCGGCATCGCATTTGGTCTCCTATGGTGTTGCGGATGTCCATGGGGGCGGAGATCACTTACCATCGAGGCTGCTTGCTCGTTTGCCACCTATTCTATAAAAAAAAATTAATGCTACAAAAACAAAAGAAGAACTTTGGACCTTGTAGATCGTGTAGCCGATCAGAGACGATAAAAAGTTTAGTTACACCGAATCAAACGTGGTCAAAAGCTTCACAATGGAGATTGAACTAACAAGTTTATCGGAGAGAGCTTGAGAGATTAAGCTTTATCTGAAGCTGTTAAAATTTTCTTACTGTACGATGTGTGCTTAATGTGACAGTTTTTTGCATTTTAAAGATATATAAGATATATAATAATATATAAAGATATATAATAATATGAAAACACTCAATTAAATAAAAAAAGCTTTGTATTTAACATACTCGTTATCAGTACACATTATTTAGTGTCAATGTTATTTTATTCTGTTATTGATTTTTGAAAGCTTTGTTGTATTTGGTACCGGTAAGTCGTTTACAAAAACTATTTTGTTGACGTTATCCTAAAATACTAAATCGGAATTCTTCTTCTTACTTCGGCGCTACAACAATAATGTTTTGCCATTCATTCCAATCCTTGGGTTTCCTTCATCAGGCGGTGAACTTTTCCATAGCCCTGAGATCGTCCTCAATGCTGTCGCAACATCTCATCTTCGGACTCCCTCTAGATATTTTTGATGCGACTTCCACTTTCTCATTACCTTGGATCGTCTTCCATCCTCTCAACGTGTCCTGCTCACCTTTGGCGTTCTGACCTGATGAATCTGACAATTGTCTCCTGTTTCATTAATATATTTCATTAATAAATCGTAACGAATAGACACGTTATTTACAAAATGAAGTAAAGATTCTCAATGATTGACGTTTTGTAAATTAAACAATTTAATACTTTATCTACTACAGGACCTTTTTTGATTGACCGACGATTATTTACAATCATTCCTATGTCCGATGTACTTGGTGTGACTGCTTCAAACAAGTGTGTATCTAGTGTTATTTAATTGAATAGTTGGCATTGTTTCATAGTTCTTTACATATCTAATGAAATAACTGACTGAATATTAGAACGCATAATGAAAATTGCAATAGTTATATTTACATTGTGCTCAAGCAATGTTTTCTGTGAAGACGGCTGGAGTTTGGTAGGCAATCCACTATTGCATGCATATCCATGTGAAAATGAAACCGACATAATCATATCATTTGAATCTGGTCGACCACCGGGTGAAGAGAATCAGTACGATGTGTCAATTAAAAAAAGTGTACCTAAAAATACACAAATAAACATGAAGTTTGATACCGAAGCAGTAGTAACACTTGTAAGTATTTAAAATATATAATTTTATTCAACAGTTTTTCTTAAAAATCCTCCGGTGTACCATTTATATACAAAATGTATCCTGTATGGATATATTTTATAATGTTATTATTTATTCACTCAACGCTTATACACTACAAATAAAATCAATACAATCCTAAAGGATAGAAGAATAATAAGAAGATACTCGTGAATTATAAAGGAGCGTCTAAAGACGCTCATTTATAATTCACAAGTCTACAGATGCGAAGAGGAAAAATGTTGATAAAATAAAAATATATTGCAAGACATACATTTTATTTTTATTAAGTATTTATGATGAAAATTATTAATGTTATACAATATTATAGATTAATTTTATTAATAATTGCAATAGTTAACATGACCCTCTTTATGCATAAGAAAGTGCCTGCGTACTCGCGAAGGCAAGAAATGGTTTTATTGAATTCTCACCGAGTAAACCCCATAATACTCCACCTTCACCACCGATGGCACTGTCTAATTCGTGGATGAATTCCTAATTTCCTCCTCCCTCTAAATGAAATGATTTTGAACTTACCTTTTCCATTTATAACCGGATACGTTAATAATACCCGATCTTAGTCGATAAATATTCACTTTATTATGTTATTGAAGTCGCTTAGTATGTATCAAAATTTATATACAAATATATATATATATATATATATATATATATATATATATATATATATATATATATACATTTATTTATATATATTAAGAATAATAATTATAAGACGTGAAGTCTTTAAATTTTTTTTTTAGGATTTTAAAATTTTACCGCTACACAAAAATTGTATCTAGACAGCAATAAATCGTAGGACCGTGTTTATCTAATTTTTTCTCTCTCATTTTAGTATGACCCAACAAAGGCCAGAATATCTACTATATCGGACGACAATTTTAATATCAGATTTTTTGATGATGCGAAGTCAGTTGGTTTTTCAGTCAAAGGTCCAGCTACTGGCACGATTCCATACTTCGAAAGCTTAAATATTAATACAGTGGAATATTGTAAGGTGCCTGTAAAGGTAAGGGAAAACAAATAAGTAAATATTTTCCTACAAATAAATAAATACCTTATAATGAATTTCTATCTACTAAATCGGCTCTAAGCCTGAAGTTATACTTTATGTTTTGAGAATCTAAGCTTAACAAATGAGCACACAGTTCACCTGATGATTGCGGCCCATAAACAGTGATATCCTGTCTTAAGAACATTCAAGATGCACATGTATTATCCCAACTGAGGATTCATATGGTATACTTTGTTTCCAGTAAAAGAAATATCCTTGTCTATGACTTGAAAGTTCTAAGTTTCCCAATAAAATGAAGATAGTATGCTTTATTGTTGGTACTTATGTCGCAGATTCTTTGAGGGAGTAAACGACATACAGTAATAATATCGTGCCTTTTAAACTAATGTTCTATGTTATTCTATCTTTGTATAAATGTACATTTCATAAAAATATTTGATGAGAATCCAATCCCAAATTGTAAGGGACCAAAGACTAACCAACGATTGGCTTAAAGCGGAAAACAAGACCAGCAGATTAATATGACGATGTTAGAAAACTGGCTCGTAAGTGACAAATCGTTACAATCGTGCCGTTATAGCAAAATAGATATGTTTGGCTTATTTTCTTTTATGTATTACCACTTATATACGTGTCTCTTAGTCCAATTCCATCAGAAGGAGGTTTACAAAGAAGGTCTTTCTAACTACTGTAGAAAGACTCATTACATATTTGACATTGTTTCTTTTGTTTCTTTGTCCCATCCACTTGGATGGATTTGAGTAGTTACTTGAACTTTATTAATTATATATTAGATATTTGCTAATTTAATATTTTCATTATTTTCTTCAGGGTTATCTTGACTCGTACGTCCTGGGCCAAAAGGCTGTCGCAGAGACTCATTTGAAAGTTCCAGATGGGTCATGTGGTCGTAGAAAAATTGATCACACAGAATTAATTGTCAACGGTGCGGAAACGAAGCCTGGCGACTGGCCCTGGCATGCGGCTATTTATAGGTTAGACAGAGCAACAATAAAATACATCTGTGGTGGGACACTCCTCTCCAAAAACTTCGTGCTTACAGGTATCATCAATAAATTAAAACAATATAATATATACACGTATATTTTATCAATGATTCGAATATGTTTTATGTTTTTTATTTCCTCTAAAAACATCTACTTACTAAAAATTATGGTATCAACATTATTTTTACGTAACGTTACGCTTAATAATTTCAACTAAGTTGGCGATTATGTTTTACGATAATAATTAAGCTATCGGTGAGTTCTCTATATGTGATATAAATAAGGTCCTTCAACTCGACAAAGAATCTTATTGCAGATGCATTGTCACCCAAGACTATCGTGGAAAGGCTCATACGTTAATAATGCCATTGGTTTCTTTTTCACCAGATTAAATACAGTAGCATTAAACTACTATTTAATTATAGTATTTCGGTATGTATGATTCTATTTCGTCGAGCTAATCTAATTATTGATCATTTCATAACTTCGATGTCAAACGTCATATAAAGAAAAAAAATATGGTTTCAAATTTGACACTAGGCATTTGTCTGTCCTTAGGCGTCCTGGAACTGTTTTTGGGATGGTTGTAGATGCCAAGTGCCGCTGTCATCACTTGTCATCAGGTGAACTATATGTTCGTTTACTTTTCTTAAAGACCGTCAACGCACCTGCGACTCCTCTAGTGTTGCGAATGTTTATGGACACCGGTGATCATTTGCCATCGTGTGATCTGCTTGCTCCTTTGCCACCTATTCTATAAAAAAAACACTAATCTTCTTTTCCCTAGCGATTTCCTGGCCTACTACCAGGGTTCGCTTTTCGACTAAGTCTTCTCCACTTTGCCCGGTCTTTTGCATCCTAATTCGTGAGATTGTTCTCCACCATGTCCGCTTTCACGATATCTTTGGCCTTCCGCTGGATCTTGGGCTTCGCACAACGATCTAGGCATCTATTTCCGATGTGGTCATGCGGCCTGCGGATGCAAGCCTGTGGATTATGTGGCCAAACCATCGTAGACGGCTTTCCCGCAGCTTGTCTGAAATGTCACGGACTCCAAGGCTGCCACGGATATGTTCGTTTCTTATAGCGATCTAATAACGTAACGCTACACATCCATCGCAGCATCTTCATCTCCGCAACGTGTAGCTGCTGGACATGTTTTCCTAGGACTGGCCACGCTTCGCTGCCATACAATAAGACTGATCGGATGATGGATTGTACACGTCACCCTTTAACTTCACCGGTATTCTGCGATCGCAGAGGTCGTTTATCCGGGCTTGGACGTGGTGATCTATTGACCCGGACACGTGTAACACAGACCCTAGGTAATTAAAATTACTTTGTGAGGCATTCGTTACAGTCCTTTTTGGGGGCTGTTAAAATCCTATTATATATATTATATATACTCATTCGCTTTATTATAAAATAAAGCAAATGAGTTCAGCCAGCGTGTTTGTGGTCACCTCTGAGAAGAAATAAATGAAAAAGAAAATATCGATCGTCAGAACCATGAGAGAATGATAATGTCAAACACCCCCGATTTATGCATGAAATATTACATAAATACGAATAGATATTCACTAAAATACAAATTGAGTTTTGAACATATCTGGAATGAGCATTTATACAAATAAAATAACATAATTATCGTAATATATTTTGCCCCATTTTCAGCTGCACATTGCACGACTATTAGAGGTAAAGCAGTTATACCTGAGACCTTAAATGTTGTCTTAGGAAAATACAACATTGTTGGTGGAGATTTAGAAGCACAGGATAATACGGTATGTTTATTAATTTAAAAAATATTATCTTATAAGTTGAGTTAAAAAATGCTAATAAATAAGCTAAATGAAATTCATTATTCTCCCCTCATGGGAGTAAAATTCAACAAGAATAAACAGAAGTACATTACATGGGTGAACCAATTCGGTCACAAATATTATACTATATGCTATATATAGGTTTGCTATTTTCTAGTCTTTATTTGTAAATACTATGACCTGTTCACATTTAACAGTTATCATATTAAAATCTAACTCTTCTGGTCATAGAGCCATGTTCTAATAATTTCTTATTGTGTTATTGTTTATCAAGGTGTCATATTGATTCGCAAAAATTGCGTATTTCTTTAATTAATTTCTAACCTTGTCCAATTGCAACACTTTATACTTCTGTTTTACCATTCGCTTCTTAGCAAAAAAAAAGTCGTTTTTAATTTCTTAAATCAAATTAAATTTCATTATATTAAACATCGCTAATATACATTGATTACAATTTTCTTCTGTTTTCAGGTTCATGAAATAATAGTACACGAGAACTTCGTTCGTAAGAATCTGGATAACGATATAGCTTTGCTGAAACTAAAGGCAGAAGTGACGTTCGGTGATTATGTTCAGCCAGCGTGTTTGTGGTATCCATCGGTTGTTGATAAGTTACCAAATAAAAATATACAAGGCACGGTACGGATTACACATGTCGGCATATATTCTAATGGTTGAAGTACACTATCGATTGTATTATAATTGGAAAAATGACTAATACTGATACACGTAACAAAATCAATCAATAATCTTAGAACGGAATGTTAAATGAAAAAGCTAATGATGAATTGATTGAACTATTGATTGATTAATCGTGTGCTCGAAAGTATAGTGTGTAAATAGTTGTTCAATGTTCAAGTATAGTGTGTAAATAGTTGTTCAATGTTCAAGTATAGTGTGTAAATTGTGTGTAAATGTTGTGTTTTTTTTTATATTAACACATTGAGAGTAACAAACGAGCACACAGTTCATCTGATGGTAAGTGATTCCTACGGCACACGACATCTACATTCATCCTTGACAAGGAATCATAATGCAGATGCGTTGACACCCTTGAGGAGTGATATGGAATGCCTCGTCACCAGTAACACAGTAAACACAGTAAAAATAAAACTCAGTAGCATTATGCTAATATTTTATTTATTTGGACCCATTAATTCTGCAGCTAGAAACAAACTGCAGTGTACCTCTACCACTGTAGCGTATGCAGATATATACTGAGATATGTTACTAAAAAAGAACAGTGGCAGATCAGTGTCTAAGCGCTTTTAATTCACGGTACGCGAGTAAACCAAGTCCGATCCCCCGTGCTGTCCGAATGAAATAAATCGCAATTTTAGTGTGCTGCTTTACTTTACAACGTACTCACCGCTGAAGGAAAGTATCACGAGGAAATTAGTATGTCTAAGAAATAAAAAAAAATACTTCGAAGACATTTGAAGTCCATCAATCCGTATTAATCCGTCAGAAGTAACGGTTCAAGCCGAGGAGCCTCTTGGGAACGCTTGTGCTGGTTACCCACAAATAAACGTCTCGGTTGAGCACTCTAAGCGCTCGGCCACCTATCAACCCGGTGAAGCTGTAAAAGCCCTTAGCCTAACAGCGGCCATCAGCTATTAAAAGAAAAAAAAAACAAAGAAGCCGCGTGATTTTCGATGTTCAGCAGTGGGATTTATATATGTACAGTCTGTTACTTTACTTTATGTAACTTTCGAAAGAAAAAATGTTATAATTTGTCAAACATAGAACAATTATGCAGCCGTTTAATATATTTAAATGATAATAAAATATTTTTAATATCCCTTAAATAAGTTAATCACCGAAAATCCTATTTCCGGCTCATAATTTTTTTTTAAATTTAACTATGACTGATGATTATTTATTTAAATCTCTAGGTGATAGGATGGGGATTCGATCAAAACAATGCATTATCAAGTCAACTTAGACAAGCGACGATGCCTCAAGTGTCGGATTCCGATTGCATAAAGAGCAATCCACTGTTCTATTCAAAAGTTTTAAATAACAAAAAGTTTTGCGCTGGGTGGAATAATGGTGAGTTAATATCTAATCATAATGTATACCATTATCCATTGAAATCAAACTATAAAACATTATGACTCCACATTTTTACATTCTCATTTCCATCAGCATATAAAACAATTCACATATTCCTGCTTATACTGTGTTTACCAATAATAAGTTGTCGCCCGTGATTTTTTAATGACATTAAGGGTAACAAACAAACACACTAACATGGAGCTTCAATAGCCTAATGGCTTAGGGTACAGTTTGCGGGTCTAAGTTCTAGGGTCTATGTTGGATACGGCCATTCGGTCGTCAACGATCTCCTAGCACAATCATCGCCAGTTTAGTTGTGTTGTGGTTAACGCGAATATTAGTAATGCATTGCTAATATTATTTAAAAAAAGAACAGTTCACCTGATGGTAAGTGATACCTGCAACCCATGACATCTACATACATTCATCGTAGACAAGGAATCATAATGCATGTCATGATGCATTGTCACCCTTGAGGATTGAAATGGAAGACCCCGTCACAAGTAATAAAGGTCTCCGGATCCCTACACTCACCGGACGAAACACAGCAGCTTTATACTGCTATTTTACGCTGGTATTCTGGTGAAAGCGTGGTTCTACCCTGGTCGACCTGATCCATTCATTCTGTAGCTAGATACAAACTGCAGTGTAGCTCTACCACTTTCGGTAATATACTCATCACTTTTCGGTTCTTTCACAAACCCATAGTTAACGGACCGAGCATGGCCTATACGAGTTATCGTATATCGTTTTTGTGTTTGTGAATGTTGAGCGTGGCGAAGAAGACTCAACTATGAGTAATAAGATATTCTCAATAACCCAAGAATCGGTTTTGGAGGACAATATTCGGAAATTTCCAACAGATTTATTTTAAACAGTAATCAATCAAAAGAATTACTAAGCAGCTATTTCTTGGATATCTACCGACGTAAAGCCTTGAATCTTCTCGCGATTGTGCCGATCCACTAATGATAAAATCAGCATCTAGTTTCAGATTTCTGCTACCCACTTAGCACTCTAATGTATAATCTAAAAAATAATAGTGCGACGTATTTGTTGATTGCTCCATCAACCAATTTTTTTTAAAGGATATTAGCAATGCTTTTAACATTACTAATATTCCGGGTAACCACTCCAACTAAGCTGAAAATGCTTGTGCTAGGAGATGGTTTCTTTCTTAAATTTCGTAGACCCTAAATCATTAGGGTCCTATATAATCTTAGATACCGATATATAAGCGACAACATTTATCGCGAATAATAAAACAATTTCTTATCCATAATTCCAGGTACGTCGGCTTGTAACGGTGACAGTGGAGGTGGATTTCATATTTTCGTGCCAGATGTAACAGGAAATAGTGCACCTAATGCTACAGGTGCATGGTATGTTTACGGTATCGTTTCGTTAAGCTTATCCAGACGAGATGTTCCGGTCTGTGACCCAGATCAATATGTCGTATTCACAAACGTAGCGGAATTTAGAGGCTGGATACAAAAATATGTTAAATAATAGCCGTACTTTTTTCTAAATAAAAATTTATTTTATAGGTTTTTTTTTTACTGAAATTGTTGATAATATATTTAACGGATCTAGAATTCTCAAGAAAGGATTAATAAATACTGTGAAATATACTATACATGTTATATTTATTTTTACTAATATTACCAAAAATCTACTCAAACTAATTTGTTTTAATAACATAGTTAAACATATTTTTAATTATTAGAAATTAACGCACGCAGCTGTCGTAACTTCTACTAATAGAAACGTTCGAAATTCATGAATCACGTTAATATCGTTTAAAAAGTGATCTGAACACGCAAAGAAAACCTTCGGAAACTTCACTATGCCATCTTTTGTATGCATAAACAAGTTCGATCTATAAATCATTTTGTATGTTATATGTACAAGTATTCATAGTCGTATGACAACGACGTTCACGCATACTTCACAGACTAGGACGTTGGTTAAGAGAATACTTTTAAATAGCTTTGGAGATCAGACCCTAAGATACTATTAAATCTGTATTATAATGTTAGATCTATATATATATATATATATTATTACGCAAGGAAACACCTAGCATAGCCCTCTATACTCGGTGTTTCATTGGGTGATCGTCTAAAAACGAACATATCCGCGAAAGAAAGTGTCTAGTATACATCAGTAAGTTAAAGTAGCAATGGGCTGGCCATATAACTCTTAGAACCAATAATCGAACCGGTGATTAGGCATTCCACCCCAGTCCTCAAGGGTGACAACACATATCTATTATGATTCCTTGTTAAGGATGAATGTAGATGTCATGGACCGCAGGAATCACTTACCAGGTAAGTGATTCCTGCGTGAGATATATTATTATTAGATATATTATGAGATATATTATTATTAAAATATTCCTTTGTGAGAGACTGGTGTCTGCACTAGGTTTCCCTGTCTGATAGATTACCAGGTCCTCAACTTGATACACAGATATTGTTATGCCTTAAACTTTGCAAGAAAAATAAAGAAATAACAAAAGTGAAAAAAAAAATTTATTAATTAAATAAAAATAAACAACGGAAAAAACAAAAATGTCTTCGAGTGAGCGTCTAATTGTGTATAGAGTATTGTGTGTGTGGGTGAGTGTTATTAATGATGTATGATTATAAGTGTAAGTGTTTAAATGGTTCTTGAGTGGTGACCTTGTATTGGCCTTCGCAGGGATCGCCATATCGTGGGACTACTTCCCACTATATGGAATGACGACCTATGCAAATCTGCGGGAATTCTCTCTTTTTTTATGTTTGAGTATTGATGTTGGTCCAGAGACCTCTACAGTTTTATCTAATTAGACTCGCGAGTGAGAGGCCTGCTGAGTAGTGAGACAACGACGTTGCTGCGCAGCTGGCGCGGTGACTGCTGTTGCACCACCGCTGCACTCCGACCCTTGTGTACGAAGAACGTCGACGATAACAGCGGGGGGCGATGATACGATCCGAGGTCCCCTCAGATGGAGGCACGAAACCTCGACTCGGATCGCTATCTAAAGGGAGGACGCGGGAAGTCAATGGATGCAGGTAGCTCAGGATCGTACTCTGTAGCAGTCTGTGTGGGCCTTTGTTCAGCAGTGGACTAGTTATGGGCTGAAATTATGATGATGATGAGGGAATGGACAGTCGCCATTAGTATATATTCTTTTAGTGTCTTCAAGCCTGATGACATTCGACAAGCGAAAAGCAAGTATTGTTTTAAAAAATAAACGTGAGCATTTTGAAATTATTTTATTACTTAGTATATGTATCGTATTGTATATGTATTTTATTATATTTGTATATATATTTGTATTAATTTATGTATGTATTCATAAATCTATGTTTTATGTATTTATTAAATAAAAGGTATGTTTATTTTCGTGTATAGTATATGTCTTTTTGTATAGATTAATCTTTTTTTTTAGTTTACTTTTTTATAATAGTTCACCTATAATTAACTTTCATTTTTGTTGCATCTACCATATGAATTTCACCACACCGTAGGTTGACTGGTAGAAAATGCCTATAGACATTAAGTCAGCCTTTTGTGTCCAATTATAAGGATTTGCAATAAAGGTCAAATTAATAAATAAATAAACGCAGTTTCTTCATTAATCTATGTCTGTTCGTTGTAAAAACTTTCTTACTGTATGACGCGTGTTTAGGCCAACAACTTTTTGTATTATATGTAAATATGTTTGGAGTAAGATCTTGTAAGTCAGAGATCGATGGATATGTTTGGGTATTACATGTTCGTTGACGTTAAACTTGGTTTTATAAAAATAACAAAATTTTAAAATAAACTGCTTTATTTAGGTTATAACATTAATAAACTTATTTGTCAAAATCTTACTTTCTATTATTGAAGTGTCCGGTTTCGTCAGACGCAACACGGCACCGCTAAACTGTAGTAGGTAACTGGGTACAGGTAGCGGTATGTATTATATATTAGGAACGATGGTATATCATCATTAGTCATACTTCAGTCAAGGTGACAAACTTGATGCTACGTTTCGAGAGGAAACTGGTGAGGCATTTGCATAATTTCCCGGGAAGCCCGTAGGAAGAAAGCTTCGAAAGAAGCACAAGTGCCAAACCAGATTGAAGTCCTTCACTACATTCAAACTAACCGCTAAGGTCTCTCCCTTGGTCTCGACCGCCTGCGCCCATCGATGGATCACCAGATTCCACAGACTAGTGTCCACACACTTGTCCGTGGCAGGAACATACATTAATTTGCCGTTAACCTTGTTATTAACGATAACAGTTGGATGACCTGCATTTTATAGTTGTAGATAACATTTCAATGACTTTAGGTCATAAGTTATAATTGTATATCGATATACCTAGAAATGATATTTACTCCACGTTTAATCTCTAAGTACAAAAAAGTCAATTCAAAAAAAGAGAGGTATTTCATATTTTCATGCCAGATGTAACAGGAAATAGTTCTTCTAATGTTACAGGCGCATGGTATGTATGCGGCATCGCTTCGTTCAGTTTATCAAGATTGCTGGATCCAAAAAGATATCAAATAATACTAACTGTTGTGTTCGTACTAAATCTGATTTTGTTATTTCTATATTAGATCTAAAATTTCTAATATATGGAGTATTAATAATGAAACCAGACATTCGCCATTGATATTTCAATAAATTGATAAACAAAGATTTACCTAACGTCATGCGCATCCATCAATTTCTTCCACAATTTAAGAGTTGTTTAAGAGTTAGTTATTTTGAATTCTGTACTAAGGACTCATTCAGTCTGCAGACCAGATTTTAATATTTTTCAGAATCTAAGAAGAAAAGACCGAATCATATTACCAGAAAAATTTTGTTCCTCCTATGCTCATAGACATACATATGTTTTTTGGGGCCCTACCTATATAAAAGAATAAGTAATGATATCACCATATATACACTTATTCATTACAAATGTAAGCAGGTCCTCACAAGTTATTTAATGTCGTTGAAGTATGAGGATACTGAAACTTTATTAAAAATAAATAAGTAAATTTTACCCGGGAAATGAATGAAATGTTTTTACAAACAAACAAATATATATATCTATATCTATCTTTATGTATATACCACAAACATATTTGTATTGTAAATTTAAGTTAAGCAAATATTATTGTAACATGTTTATAAATCGCCCTTAACCTTCTCTTGTACCACTCAATTATTGTTAATTCACTAGACTAGTTATACTTTGTGTGTACGATTTTAAACTAAGATAATTTACTACTACCTCCCTTATTGGGATATTCTTTCTTTTTTCTTTAATTAATTTATAGTTTTAATGTAACAGTAATTCTAATCTAATAAATTTTAGCAGCTGTAACACAGGTCTAGGACCTAGCACGGTTGCTAAAGAGAAGAAATAAATGGTTGAAATTGTAATTGTAAATCAAATAAATAAGTAATTAAAAAATATAATATAATTATATATAAATAAATATATATATATATATATATATATATATAAATATATAAATATATATATTTCATAATGTATGAAATCATATGAAAGTAACAGTATGTCAAAATATCTATCATAAGGTAAAATAATATAAAATATTATGGCAGTCTTTTAACCGATTTCAAATTCGAAACCATATTTCAAATTTAAGAGTTTTCAGTAACATTTTATTGTACCTCAAATTTTTTAGGTTCAATGGGTCATAAAGTGGCTGGGTAATAGTCGTATGGTGAATTCGAACCAACAATCTTAAGTTTGGCAGACGATACCCTAAAAAATGATTCTATTGACGCTTAATTGTTTACAGTGAGTACAAGATAATACTTCATAAGTGATACCTCTGACTTATACACTTACATTCCTTTGCAGTAAGGAATCTTAATCCTGATACGTTGTCACTTTTAAGACCTACGATGCTATTATCAAAAATAGACATTATCAGTAATATATAAATTTCATAAATTAGTCATAAACTAAGAGTCAAATTATACCCTACTTTAAAATTATTCAGATAGAAAATTAAATTTAATTACAATTCTGGGTCTTCAAATTTTAAACATAAACAACAAAAGTCCATTAATTCTAGAAATTTTCTGTCTTGGATGGAGGAGGTGCTCTTAAATCCTGACAGGGAAAGCTTCATTTTTTAACAAATGAATATCTTTTATAATATTAGGCGTTGCAAATGAGCACGCAGTTTAACTTTATGATCCGTCAGAAGTTACTGACCGAGCCGAGGATCAGCTTTCAAGCTGAAGCCTTCGGGCTAACAGTGGCTATCCACGAAAAAGAACAGAAACAGTTTAACTGTCAGGAAGTGATAACTGCATACGTCAATCCTTTCGAAACATTCAGAATTGACATGCGTTGACAACCGTTAGTACTGAGATGGAATGCCTCATCAACTTTAATTGGGTCCAGGGATCCCAACATTTACCGTTGTTTCACGGCTAGCTGAACCATTCAATTTCTGTCAGAAAATAGCTGTAGGGTTGCTCTATCCTTGTTAAAACGTAATTAGACGTTGACGTAAATATAACAAGGTGTATAATATAGAATTACCTATACATATATTTTTAAAACGATATCATTACTATAGTCGATGCATTATGAACTGAGGCATCGGGTCATAAATCATATTAATCTGCCTGACTCGCTCGCACTTACAGGCCTTATGAAGAGGTGTAGTGATGTGCGTAAGAATTTTAGAGGTGAATATCGATAACGGGATAGGTACGATTGATATGCTAAATATGTTAATTATTAATAGGAATAATTTTTCGCTATCTGAAAATAAAAGTTTTAAATTTGTAAGATAAAATGTTTATTTCGACATAATTATAGAGAAACTGTATAGATGGTAATGTAGCCCTGAAAAGGGTCATTTTTATCTTTTATAGGGATATTTCTTAGTTCTTCAAAAATTCTCATCCGTATCTTCCCCATCCGTGTCATCTTCCTGTAGGTTAATTATCAGAAGTGGTGCTTGATCTCTTAAAATAGTTTTCCTTAAGTCCTTATTCTTGAGCTCCTCGGCATGCCTCACACATTTGGCCCAGTCTTCTTGAGTAACAGCTTGAGCGTTGATGTCACCATTTAATTTCTTCAAAACCACGTTAGAAAATAAATTCACCAATGTGCGTATTGCGTAACGAAGCGTTAGTAATGTAATGAGTGTCCTAACAAAAAATTTTATATTTATAGAAAAACAACAACCCTTACTCGTAACGACAAATCAGGAGTCCTAATGAAGGTCACGATGACGCATCGACCTCGCGTGTGCAGGTAGCTAAGTATCGATAACGGGTTGCATTGCGTGCACATTCCTACTGTCAGTGACATTTATTGCCCAACGACTCAGTTTAAATTGCATCGACTATAGCATTCCGATTAACCACTCGAATTTAGATAACAATAATCCCTAAACCATTATACAATTGACGCTTCGAATAAACTTAAAGACCAAATCATTCGACTCGAAGATAGTTTAACATAAAATATGAAAGGTTTGAGAATTGTTCACTGGCTGCATTCAGTCGTTTGGCATAACTGAACTGCTCTCATAGCGTTCCCTTACGCTTCATAGCATTCCGACTCGGTAAAACGTTTGACAAATGGCCCATGATGATCTTGCAATGCTTTTGTCACCGACCGAGTATAAAATTTTGTCCGTACAGTCTCGTGAAACAAATTCGAAGGAAGTATCATTATTTCTTTTTGCTCTGATAAATTCACCTCTCAATAATAGTGACGTAAGCATTTGCCCAAATACAGAGGCACTCGCTCATCGTCACCTTCCCTATCATAATATATATATTAGATCATAATAGGTGTATGAGCCATGTCTGGTATCTTTATTAATCTACCGTATATTAGAAATTTTATATCTGTTATATAAAAAACACAATCAGATTCAGTAAGAACACCAACAAATAGGCTTGTATTTAAAAAAAAAGTTGAGTATTATTTGATATATTTTGGCATCCCGCTTCTTAATTCTGTCACATTTGTGTTCACAACATATTGAATGGGGTCACATACTGGACATCGCGCCTTGGTACAGCGAGATGCACCGATACCCTAAAACCAGCAATTTGTGATGCACAAATATTACACCTCGGCTGTGAATCGAGAGCCCGCGACGCAGCAGCCAGGTTATCTTATCACTACACCACGCGGCTGTTGGTAATAAAAATCGAATGGTCACACAGTTCAACTGATAGTACGTAATGGCGGCGGCCTATAAACACTTGCAGTCATCCTCAACAAAGATTCAAGATGCATCAACAATTTTTTTCAACAAACTTTTACTTCTAGCTAATTCACGGTTGTCAATTGTATATAAAATTGTATGAGAAAGCTAAAAATGGCTAAGCGAGCAATATACTCGTATATCGTGATAGGACTATGCTTGGTGTTTCTCTGCGTGATAGAATACACAAGCGAGAGTAAGCTATAGTTCAGAAGATCAGTGCAAGCGGAAGTGGCAATGGGCTGGCCTGATGAAACAGCTCATAGAACCGATAAAAGGGAAAAACTGGTTCCAACACTATATGTCGATCGGATACAGAATCGAAAAAACAAGTGACAATTTATGTGGAAGGTCTTTGTTTAGGTTAATTATTACTGTTGGGGTTCGCTAATTTACATTTTTATTTAATTAAATTGCAACGCAAAAAGATTAGTATCCAGGCCAATAACTATTTGATTCGAACATTTTGTACTGGCAACACTTTAGCCTGTCAGTTGGTCGGTAAAATTATCGAAAACCCAGCTTTTCAGGTAGAAAAAGGTCGGTTGAACATTCTGACTCGAGTTGTTGGACGAGAAGGTCGTGAGAAAGAATAAAGTTGTGTTCCCTATTACCTGGATTTTCTTCAGTACTTCAGTTCATAGTATCAGTGATTTTTATATAACTTTGTTTTGTTTAGGTTTTTGCATACGCTGTGACGATGATTTCATATGAGATATATAATTAAAGTGTTTGACACATATTGCACTAGCTTTTGTTATAATTAATAATAGAATAGAATAATCAGCTCCTCTACGAATTCATTACATTTAATAGCTCTTTAAGTATCCAACGACGATATTCGTACACAATATTTCACCACACCTTTGATCGATTAGTAGAGAATGCCTTTATATATAAATTTACAATTGATGAATTTACAGCCTATATATAAAAATTGGACATAGGCCTCTAGAGAGGGTGTTAGAGGGGTGTAATGCGCATTCATATATCTTAGAATTATATTTGTTAGTTTTATTTTTTTTACATTTGTTTACCTTGATTACCGTCAACGCGAATCACGTTATAAAAGAGAACGTTAAAATGACAAGTAAAAATGTAATTGATGCCGTCACCGAGGATCGAACTCAGTTTGCTCGCATTCAAAACGAGCCCTTAGACGGTTTGTTTAGGTTAACGCAATAAAGAGCAAAATAATATTGCTTCATTGTATCCTTGAGTAACTTTTAAAAATAACCGCTGGACATCCTGGAAAGATTAAATGGTCATTAACTTATATTGCGTCTCTGTTTAAAGTTTATTAAAATCACGTCAATTTTGACAGATGAGTTGAACTTTTCCAATTTTCCGAGTCATGGACCACGGAATTGCTTCGCTTAGGTACCGTTTGGTATGATGCCAGTTTTTGAATATAGCAACTAAAAAAGATATGAATTGAGTCAGACAAAATATTACAATATGCACTTACACTTATTAGTTATGTTATTGAACTGGGGTTATCGAAACTAATAAATCCTAATTAACTGTGTAGGAAATATATATATATATATATTTATATATAATATATATCAATATATATGTATATATATATATATATTATTCCATTGAGAGCAACAAATGAGCACACGGTTCACCTGATGGTGATTCCTGCGTCCCATGACATCTACGTTCATCCTTGACAAGGAATCATAATGCAGATTCGTTGTCACCCTTCAGGACTGAGATGGAGTGCCTAGTCACCTATGATAAAGGTCTCCGGATCCCTGTACTCACCTGACGAAACACAGCAGTATTATGATGCTGTTTCACGCTGATATTCTGTGAGGGCGTAGTTCCGGTCGAGCTGACCCATTCATTCTGCAGCTAGAAACAAACTGCAGTGTAGCTCTACTATTGTGAAACCAATAAATTCAGCGCTATACTTGCAGATCAGGTAAAAAATCAACACAGGGAATGATGAACACGGTATCTACATATTTCCCTTTTCTTACTGCCAATCTTTTGAAAGACTCTGCCAGAATAACATAGTGAAATAGTGACAGAACGCTGTTTATTATGGTGAATATCGGATCCGGATACGCTATTATAGGAAACGAGACTTTCCAGTCCTCGAGAGTGAAAAATTATTCTGCATCTTAAATCTTTGTTGGGAACATATATATTGGGTATTAGGAGACCGCTTCCGAAAACAAAGACAGACGATAGTACTAAGAGGCGAAACTGTCTCAAAAACTAAACATAATTATAATACAAACCGCTTCTTTTGCGGTGGGCCGCGGCCCACTTGGTCATTTCCACGGTATCAGCGCCGCGCCGCCGCCGCACCCAGACGTTCGTTGATACGAGCATCAGCTGTTTTTGATTTTGTGTTTCATTTCTGTTTTTTTTTAGTAAAGTAATGTATTTTTTATGAAACGTAATCGTTTCATTTAGCTGTACTAACATAATGGAGCGTAAATAATGCTAATAAAACGTTATAATAATATGTTTTTTTTTAATCAGGATCGATATTTTTCCGTCCCATCATCAAATGTGTCATTAGTACTATCGTCTGTCTTCGTTTTCGGAAGTGGTCTCCTAATGCCCTGTATTTATATGTCATGGGCCGCGGTCATCGGTTACCCTCAAGTGAACTGTGAGCAGGTTGTTAACAAAGGGGTTTGTTATACTGTTATCTCGAATACACAGAAGTTTTGACATCACCTTCCCCGATTCTATGTAGTTAAATCAAACTCGAGCTTAATACTTTACCGAATCGACCGCCGGTAACTTATAACTAATATGACACAACTAATGGCAGTCAATCTCGAACTTCGCCGTATGCAGTACAGACGTGTGTGACGCGCAAGGAGCCAATGGACAATCCAATGGGTACGATAAAGTTATCCGTAACTTTGTAATAAAGTTAAAATTTGACCCAAATATTTCGTTTTATTTTTACTAAAGGCGTATATATAAAACCAATAAACAGAAGTAGTATATGCGATAGAAAACCTAAAAAGATTAATTTGTATTTTAAAGCAATGCCCACGGGTAAAAATATTATCCAGACCCCATGGTATAATCATATTCTCTGGACTCTTGGAAACGTGATCATCAATAAGAAGTTTATAATACACTAAATGAATACCGGATTCGAACCTTCGACGTTAATTTAAGAAGACCGTACCCTAAACCATTAGTCTACTGCCGTTTTTACGCTAATTGGACTTGAATAAATGTTTTAAAGCTTAAACATAATAAAGTTAATTTAAGTTTTAATACAACAATTCGAAACAAAACAGCACAATCCCATTAAGAGTGAAAATAATTAAGTGTTGGACGAACATCGCGACTTTATAACTTTGTTTTGTTTCAGTCTTAACATTAGAATATATTATATATTAACTCTATATAAATATTTTATTTTTCAGCACTTAAAGGCAAAGCTCGTTAAGAATTAGCAAATTTATTAAGACAATGCTTTGATGAGTAGATTTTCCCGGAGGACTGTCTAGTAGAAATTTAGTCTGCCATTCTAATGTAAAATGATGGTAAGTATAAATTTTGTGTTATCATGTCTTTGAAAGTTTTGCTTTTTTTTTAATACTTAAATACAAGGTATTATAACTGGTATTACTTCATAATCGAATACGTAGCGGTATCATTGAAATTAAATTATTTTTGTTTTTTGTGAGTATTGCTGTTCGTCCAGTGACCTCTACAGCTTTATCTAATTAGACCCGCGAGCGGGAGGACCGCTGAGTAGGCAGACAACGACAATGCTGCGTTGCTGGTGCAGAGACTGCTGCCGCACCACCGCTGCACTCCGACCCCTGTGGACGAAGAACGTTGACGACAGCAGAGGGGGGCGATGATACGATCCGAAGGCCCCTCATAAGGAGGTACGTAACCTTGATTCGGATCGCTATCTTAAGGTTAAAATAGTGTAATATATTCTATTGTCGTTTTAGCCGAATTATTAGACTTTTTAGTATAATGGCCGTGGTAGCTCAGTGTAATAGCGCTCGCTTTCAATTCACGGTGAAAATAAATTGATAATTGCAATTTTAAGCGCTGATTTACCACGTGTTCAACGGTGAAGGGTAAAACGCAAACGGAAACACAGAAAACAATAACCCGCGTAATCCCCTAGGAAATAAATTAGGCCCAATACGTTGTATATTTTCCCTACTTTTTAACAGAACAGCGTTCTGTGTGTAAGCAAAATAGTAGGTTAAATATACGTTGTTCCGTATGGTGAGTCTCTGAGGATCCAGTTATAAAATTACATGACGAGAAATTCCATCTTAGTCCTCTGGAGGGACAACGAATAAACATCTAGAATCTTTATCGAGCTATTGACCTTTACAGCTTTATTTAACTAGACTAGCGAGCGGGAGGCCCGCGGTGTGGGGATGCATTGATGAACGTGGCACATTTACTGCGGTAGCAGCTTCGGGTTACGTTAGCTTTTACTCTATTTATGCAATGGCTTTTATCAACCTGCAATGGTGTTAGTGGTATTTTATTTCATTTTTAAGTTGTGGTCTGTATTTATCATAAAGCGTGAAGACTCAAAAATCATCTAACATATAAAGTGTAAAGTTTTCCCAACACGCATGTTTGGAACTTCAACTTAAATGACCATATGTTTATAATTATGTATATCTAATATCATATAGGTTGACTAACATGCACGAAGGTTCACCTGATTGATTACGGTCAGTTTCAGATTACCCCGAACCGGAAAAATTGGGGTTTATATTTTGGATTTCGGTTAAATAACCGTGTTTTTAGAAACCGGTTAATTGAAAATAATAAACAAGTACAGCATCTTTTCTTTCTTCGTTAGTGAGAAGTCACGAAAACGGTCGTATTGCGAATGAGCTTTCATGATGTTATATAGCTTAACATCTGATGTACTGAATGCAAGTACAATGAAAACATTATGTTCTATAAAAATGGGATAACAATTAAAATAAGGAATATAATATTCGTTCTCCTTGTTATACAATAGGTTATAACATGTTATATATTGACGAAGATGTCGTAGGTAGGCTTTAGCTATCGCCATATTTATTTATTTGATTAATAAACTTAAATTAAAGACTTATCACTTTATTTTCTCAATTAAAACAAACAACAGGCGGACTCAAAGGCAAAAGGCATTTTCTACCAAATACAAATATATACATACTTATTTCTATATCCTCTGATTATGATAGTACTGTAAGATTTTATGCAAATGCAGTGGCACTCAATCCTAATAAAAATCTAATCCTGCCCCTATTACGATGTAATGTATATGTAATAAGATATGATAAAGGTTTAGATATTGTTTTACATTGTTAAAGACATGGAATATAATTGTACATACTCAAAAACCAACAATTTCTTATTCACACACACTTTTCCTCATTCGGGAATCGAACTCTTAACTGAAGTCATATCACATTCACTCAAAATTAATTTCTTCAGTAGTGTTTTCAAGTTCTCCGGATGTTTTATACCAATCTTCACATCCGCGCACGTTCTCTGGATAGTCACATATTTGGGATGCATCGTTAAAAACTCTACCAAAGGGACACCCCAACTCCCTGGGCTCGACACCGTTGAAGCACACGTAAAACTTCCGGCAATCACTAAAATGTGGATATATAAGATGCGCGCTGTGGCCGTTATTACCAGATCTCTTCACTTTAGGACATTCGAAAATGCGCACTGGATCTTTACAGCCTTTTCTAGAAAGCAGATAAGACCACTTGCAAAGTCCCGTATCTTCTTCGAAATGTAGGCCTTCAGAACATTTGAATTCATGTGCTATACCATCTATGCAGTTATAGTAAATATCGCATATAGATGGATCCGGATGTGAGAAGAAGCCATTACGTCGTGGACAATTCAAGGAAGATTGCGGTGGTTGTAATAAAGTCCTATTACCGCAATCAACACTGAAGGGATGGTCACATTTGTATATCTTCTTCATCTTAGTGGGGTCAAAAACCAGCCCATCTGGGCAAAGCATTTCCGTCGCTTCACCTTTATAACAATCCCAGAACTTGTCACACTGTTTCTCGTCTGGATACTGTCCATTTCTTGTAGGACAATTGAACTGTGCTCTAACTAAACCAAAGGTTGCAAATATTACGATAATCTTCATGATGATTTTTGATAGTTTTAAAGTTGATCTGTTTCTTGTTCTACCGCCAACTGATGAATCTATTTCTTGTTTGCTATTTTATACTATTTTAAAAATAAAATGACATAATAATCCAGTGATTGGAACCATTTAATTAATGAGAATAATATTAAATCATTAGTTGATTATCTGCAAGTGCGACATTAATTAAGATACGTCGTTAAGTTTTCCGAAGTAATTAATGCAATTCAAATTATAATTATTTTATTATTATCTTCTTTATCACAAATCGATATTCTTGTTTCTTTATATCTAATCTTTTATACTATATTAAACCTGTAATTAAGACATATCTGTATTTTGACCTTATTTTTTACTTCATAGATTATTCATAGGATTCAGATTGATTAACAGAAGATATAGAACGTATAGATTTGCAAAGCATAAACAAAAAAAATGACAGAACCTAAATGATATTCATAATTGAGCAAGTAGCATACATACACTATCCTACATATGTACATAGTATAAATTCTATAACGGAAAAGATAATCTATATACTCGTATCTTCCTCCGAACCAAACTGTTACTGTTTAATAGACAAATGTAAAATAAAAATAAAATATAACTTAAACATAAGATAAATAATAAATGCAAGTTTCTTTCAGTAAGAAATAAATATTATAAATATTATAAAAGGACTAATCGAATCTATGTGCCGAGACGCGGCATAAATATAACTCGTGATATTGCTAGGCGCCATAACACCTGGGATTTGATCTTTATATTAAACAGATCTTCACCAAAGATCCGTTTAATATAAAGATCAAATCTCTATCTCCAGGAAGAGACAAAATTACATCGCAAAATCTTTCAAATAATTAAGGGTGTGTTTTTTACAAAGATACATATTTCTACGTATGTATATACTTATAGGCAGAGCAACGGTAAGATTTTGTTTTTTAAAAAATGGTTTGCTAACTATCTTAGATGTGTGCACATATATGATATTTTTTTCTGAGCTTTAAAGACTATCTGCCACTACTGAATTACCCAATATAATTATGCCATATCTCAGAACTAATAATATGTAAGCATGGTATCAATGCAGTGTTATATTAACTAATTGCCTAAATTTTCTTAATACATAGACAAACCAATCTGTTTTATTGAAAACTGTCTATATATGTGGTTTCCAACTGCATTGTCCAAGGTTATATCTAGGTTTATACCTACGAATACACGATCACTAACACTTGAAAGTTGATTATTTTTGTAATTAATGTTTAATTCTGTTGTGTATGAAAGTAACGTCTGACGTCTAACGTCCGTCAGCGCCTGGCGCTTTACGTTATTTCAGGTGTTTTACTTGTTCGATCACTTCCTCATCGGTAACCACAGGGAGCGGAACATCTGTCGATGGCAGCGAGGTTCTACGCGCGACCTCCTTGTTCACCTTATTCAGGTGGACCAGGTTTGTTGGTTGCGAGCTGAGAGTACATTGAAGTTGCAGACTGTCAGCCATGCAATCGGCCTTCTCAGAGTCTTCGAACGCGCATCCCCCATCAGGGATATCTAGAGGTGGCATTTCTGAGACGGAATCTAAGACTACATTCTTTAAGAGTGCGATATCTAAAATGTCGGGGTTGCCAGAAGGGCCTTCCCCGTTTGGTACTCTTGTAAATTCCAGAGGACCTACTATATCGAAGTTGGATGTTGCTGCTAAGTTTAATCTAAGTAACCTACGACCGTTTGTATTAGTGACACGGGAGTTCCATGAACTATGTTTACTGTTAAGGTCTCCTGCTAAAATCACCGAGTCACCCATGCTCAGGAGTGTCTCGATGTCGTCCTTTAAAATTATTTTGGAAGGAGGGAGATAAACTGAGGCTATAGTAATAGCCTTGTGTCCTGTCATTGCAAGTCTACAAACGGACGCCTCGATGTTGATGAGACGAGGGGTTTCTATAAATGTGCAATGCAACGATGATTTAAAATATATTAGTGTGCCGCCGCCTCTTTTGGCGGGGCGGTCATTTCTAACTAGTCTATAGTTTGCCACCTTAGGATCGCGCATGCTTGGCTTGAGACCTGACTCCTGCACAAGCATGATGTCTACCTGATGGGATGAGAGGAATTCAAAGACTTCCTCCTTCTATCTTCTGAGGCCGTTCGCATTGAAGAAGGCTACAGCTATCGATTTGGGTTTCACTCTTGATGTTTGTGCGTCCATTAGGAAACCCAATATAAAATTAAATTACTATCTAATGCAGAGTGTGTTAGGGACTTATGGACTTAAATAGACCGAAAGCACCTAACAGCTCTTGATATGCGGACCGAAGATGAGTCTTTCATCTAAAGTGACGCCTAAGTATTTGACTGTCTTTTCCCAGGGGATTGGACGATCAAATAGCTCTGTAGTATTAATGTAGTATCATCAGTAAATAGTATACAATCTTTTTATCAGCGTCAGGAGATCATTAATGTATAAGAGAAAGAGAAGTGGGGCCTTAAAGTGTGCCACAATTATTTTGTCTAAGATATGAATATGTTATCACAACAAAAACAATAACAAGTTTTGTTATTTTTACACATTGTTGTCTATTCTCTAAGTAACTTTTAATATATAATTAGTAAACTGTTACTAGAATTAGTTAACTATTAACTATTAATATATAGTTATATAATAAGTTAACTTTCAATCATTAGCTTTTCAGCGTATTCTGTATGAGGAAAGCTTTAATAGAAGAAAGCTTTTGTCATGTCATGTTTTAACGAGGAAGAAATAATTTATTAAAATAAATTTTAACACATGTCATCTTATCTAAAGGCATACTTGTTAATATTTCTTTTGTATACAATTTTAAATAATAATGACATTTCAGTAAACGTGGCAGCTTGTTGGGTTAACTCGATTGCGGAAGGACAACGCCAGCACAACCGTGCCGCCAGTAAGGAGGTGTGGCCTTTATCACTGGTCCCTCACAGTCCACAGGGGTGACAAGGCATTATGATTCCTTATCGAGGATGGGAAACACTTATCAGGTGAACTGTGAACTCGTTTGCTGAACATAATAAAAAGAAAAATTTGTAAAATAGTATTTATATTCTATCTATGTACGAGTACATAAATTCAAAGTCAAGACACGGTTTACGCATCGCTTAAATTTCAATTTACCCTCAATGTGTTCAATGCGAACTTGTCCGACGTTAGTTAGTACTCACGTCGCACCTAATGACATCACGCGCGCCCTGGACGCTCTAGTGCCCAAACTTATGAAAGGTAATCCTCGTAATTCGGTCACGAAGGGCACAAGAACCTTGAATTTTATTTAAAGTTGAAAAGAATACAGATACGAATATTTGAACGATATCATTTTAAACGACGAACGATCTTTTAAAAGTCTAAAAAATAAGGTACACTGTTTTTTTCTTAGGGGTGATTACCAAAGGTGTAAAAGCCCATCTTCATCAGCCGAAACCTTATATTATGGGTAACTAGCGAGGTTCCCAAGAGCGTTGGCTCAGAGCGATCCCGAAACAAAAAGCCGGCTCGGTCAGCAGCTTCTTTTTACTGTCGATAAACGCGTTTAGAACTATTTCACCGCTGAGTTGCAACAACGTATTTTATTCTAGAAATCTCATGAAACTCGGCTTCTCGTGAGGCTCGCTTCAATACTCGGCGACTTCCAATCTTCCGGTTTTCAAATAGGTATTTAAATTTGTACATTGTTTTTATAATAAATTATCGAGTAAAACATGTTTTAGGTCCCCATAAGTTTATCTATGGCTAGTTCATCATAGTAGCATCTATTTTCATAGGTACGTAGCGATAATATATAAATATATATATACAGCACTACTTTTAATTACTATAAAAAAATATGGTTAACAAAATATGGATAAAATCAATGTCGAAAAAATATTCCACTAATAAGGTAATGACAAGACAAGACGTTCAAAATTATTACTGGGGTATAACGATGAACGGTAAAAAATTGTCAGCTCGCGTCTACCCATGCCACCTACCCGAACTCCCCACGGTATACGCGGCATGTATAGACTTCGACCAGAGAGAGCCAACACTTTAAAATACCAACCAACAATAGTAAGTGATTCGTGCGGCCCATTACGTCTACATTCGTCCTTAACAAGAAATCATAATGCGCGTTTTCACTCTTGAGATGGAATGCCTCGTCACTAATAAAGGTCTCCGGGTCCCTACACTCACCAGATGAAACACAGTAGCATTACATAGCTCTTTTACGATGGTATTCTGTGAGGGCATGTTCCTACCCCGGTCGAGTTACGCTGCAGAATGAATGGTTCTGCATTCATTCTGCAGCGTAACTCTAAGACTGTTGCATTATCACCAATTCAAAACGATCACAATACATACTTAGTAGAAATAGTAGTTCTAGTATGTTTGTGTGTTTCTCTTCCATGCTTTCAAATTTTAATAAGTAACTTTCCTTACGTATATTACGATTTACGATTACGATTAGAAACATTTGCCTTATCGGTCGGTTTTTATCCCAATAAAATTGTGGGTGTCAAAAAAAACATTTTCTAATATTTTACTGGTGACGGTAATACCATACTAAATATCCTTAAGGATGACAACGCATGTTCATTATGTGAATGGGGATGTCAAGAACCCGAGTAATAATTTAATAATTGTGAAAGATGTGCTAATTTGTCACTCTCAATACAATAAACAAATATGCTTCGTACCTAGGAATAGTGAATTATGGAACATGCACTCCATTTATTAAGCCACGTTATCGAAACGTAAGCGTGGTTAAAACGAGAACACCTGATCGCACAAAATTAAATGACCCCCAACATTCCCCTTATACGGTAATCCATTTAATACCGCCCCTGTGAACGGTCTCACACCGAGCAGTTCCATTTACATATGAATAGAACGTACCGGTTATGGTTACCGTACAGTTGCTCGAATAATCCGTTCCAAATATTCCAATTTACCGGTAAATTACAGAAAAGAGAGAAATAATTGGAATAAGTGGTAGAGCTACACTGCAGTGTGTTTCTAGTTGCAGAATGAATGGGTCTGCTCGACCGGGGTAGGGCCATGTCCACACAGAATAACAGCGTAAAATAGCGCCTGTGTTTCGTTTGGTGAATATAGGCATCTGGAGACCTTTATAACTGGTGACGAGGCATTCGAACTTTGTCCTCAAGGGTAACAACGCATCTGCATTATGATTCCTTGTAAAGAATGAATGTAGATGTCACGGGCCGCAGGAATTACTTGCCGGTGAACTAGTCGAGTTTCTTTTCGTTAATACTACTAATATTATAAAGGAAAGTATTAATATTATAAAGAAAAATATAATACACAGTAAAAATGTATTTAATTATTTAATCCTGCAATTTGAAGTACCTTGTGAGATGTATTAGTGTACGAAAACGCGATGAACCGATCCCCATAATAAAACTTTGTAAATCTCGAAAAACCTTGCTCATTTCCGATATCACGTTTCGACGGTCGCAGTTTGTTATCTTTCTATATCGTATGTTACGTATTCCTATAATACATATTCTTGAGTTTATTTATTATTATTATTATTTCAATCAGTAAGCACCTGCTTCGTTTTACATTACTTCCGGGGTTAACTGTTGAAGAATGTTTCTAAGCATTAAATCCGTTTTCGGTTTGTCTTTTTTATGTGGCTTATACTAGAAATATTAAATAAAGATATCGAGTAAAGTGGTAATACATCAGACAATAGCAACTTCCAAGTACTTTTGTTTATACTTTCTAAGCAAGTGCTTGACCACGATCCCACCTGATGTTTAGCGGAAATGCAGTCCTGGATGGTAAGGCGCACTAGCTCAGTAAATGCCTATTCACTCTACTCTTGAAAACACCCACATTGTAATCGGAGGGTAAGACAGACGCGGTCAAACTATTCCACTCCTTTGCTTTCTGTACGTACAATGAAAAACGAAGCAAAGCGATTCGTTCGGGTTTGAGGGATGCTCACAACAAAAGGATAAAATCCAGCATTGTGTCGTGAAATCCGATGGTGGAACAGAAATATGCCTACAGCAATTTGCCGTCATTTTTAAATTGTTCAAATAATTGTTTCAAATTGTAACAGTGGTAGAGCTACACTGTAAGTGTTTCTAAGTGGAGATTAGTGAACTCGACCTGGGTATATATATATATATATATATATAGGCTGTTACTGATAGTTTTTGAATACAAAAAGTTTTCCAATACTGTAATGTAATTTTTGATCTTTAATCTGCCGATAATTTATCATCTGTTATTTAATACGATAAAGATCCGAAAGACTTTACATTAAGTAACTCCAACTTACCACGTACAAACATATTATCAATACCAAACGTATGTTGTATATACAATTATAATACGTAAAAGCACATAAATAATAAATGCTAAATACGCGAATACTGCACATTGAATAATATTTTTTTTTTATGGATTTAATCTTTTGAATTTTTAACTTTTTGCTCCGACGTTTAGAGTGATTTCAACATTCAATATTACACGGAGAGGACTGAAATGTTTTATGTTCCTATGACATACTCGTTGTTATTATAGTTCCATCTAAACCAGAGGTTCCCAGACTTATTTTCTCATAGACCACTTTCAAAATTTGAACATTTCTACCATATTCCCAAAACTCTATAAAAAATTTAAAGATTAGATCTTACTATGGAAATTTGCGTTGCGGCCGTACCGAACACGTTGTACTGAATATGGAATATCCAAGTTTTTACGCGCGTAGTAGCGCTCTGTTCTCTATTCATTTTAACCTTGCGAATCATCTTCGGTAGTTAACTTCGGCATAAAAAGTTATTACAGATATTCAGCGGCGAAGTGTTAGAATAATATTCCACCACCGATTATAGTTTTAAAAGCCAAAGGCACATTCCGAAAAAAATTAAAAGAGTTTCTATTTAATATCCAAAAGGAAGAATAATGTTCCGCTGTGTTGGCCAGACTAAAATTATTTTAATTGGTTTTAAATTCAATAATATTTATTATCATTTTTACATATAATTTTTACTAGGCATAAAGAATTTTTAATTATATCGTTTGTTATTTATAAGAATTATGCGTCTGTTGTATTTAAAACATTATTTCTTTTAGTTATTTAAAAATCTATTTCAATACGATATGAACCAGTTTATAATTTGTCATAGGCAGATAGGAAGTCATTTAATAGGTTTCAGCAGAACACCAGCGTTGGATTATGGCAACACAATGCTAAGCTGAAACCCAATCGAACCGGCATCCCAGTGTTTTAGAGTATATTTTAGATTATAAGTACGAGTATAGGTTTAATTTATAAGATATATACCTTTTATTTTATTTTTTCTAAGTATCTTTAAGTTGTTACCTATTGTTACCTTTGCAATTGCTGGATTGATTAAATAAGTTGTTTTTATTTAATTTATTTTAATATTAAACGCGGTAAAAATCGTAATAAATAATTCTTCAAAATAAATTACAATTATATCCGTGTATTGTTTTCGCTTCTAAGACGTTTGAAGTTGATAATTTTATAATTAAGATATCATCTCGTTTGCTAATTATTTAATTAGGTAGTATTGGATAAACGTAACGAGAGATAAATTGTCATGCGAAACATTGAAATGATATTTAATAACAAGAAAATATAGGTGAGTATTTTAAATTCAAGTCATGATTGTCTATTTTGTTATAATAAGGTAACTAACGAATAGACAGTTCATCTCATAGTAAGTGATATATACATTTCCAACACAGATTTATGCGTCAATGGCTTAAGGTTATGGTCTGGTTCTCAAAGTCATCTGTTTGTATCCGCCATTTGCATGATTCTGACGTTCTGGTTTCCAGGCACTAATCTAAATTAAATATTTATTATATTTAAATATTTATATATTTAAATAGTTATTTTTTATAAATGTCTTAGTTTTTATATTAGAGATTGATAGATGATTTAAAAAGTTTCTTCGAAATAGAAAAATCTTATTAGTGCGTATGTGAGTGACCAAATAGCCTAATGGTATAGGGTACGATCTGCGAAACTTAAGGTCGTAACCATCTCCCGGCCCAGGCATTTAAGCTTAGTTGGAGTGGTTAACCGGAATATTAGTAATGTTATGTATTAATGATAAACTAAAAAAAAAATTAACTTGTGCTAGGAGAAGGCTCATGACAATTATGATATAACAAGAATCGTTCATTCACTAGACTAGTTATAGTTTGTATGTACGAAGTTAAAATAATTTACTACTACCTCCCTTATTGGGATATTCTTATTTTTTCTTTAATTAAATTATAGTTTTGATGTAACAGTCATTTAAAGTTTATTATAAATTAAACTTCATCCGGAGGAGGGGCTTAGCAGCTGTGACACAGATCTAGGACATAGCACGGCTGCTAAAGAGAAGAAATAAATGGTTGAAATTGTAATTATAAATCAAAGAAAGTTATAAAGTATATATAAATAATAAAAAATAATAAAAGAGACATGAATAGCAGAAGAAGTAATACAAAATATAATTCTATTTTTTGTATTACTTCTATATTATAATTAATTTTAAAAGTCCCATCAACCCACATCAAGCATAACTTGTAATATAAAGCTTTATAATCAATTTTTATTTTGTATCTAGCATGATATCTGCAATATAAAATTGCAATGTAAGAATCTTCCTCGAGCGGTGGAGAAAGGACCGGGGGGTCCTTACCCCCTTGAGTAGAATACCCGGGTAGAGGGAACAGCCCCGAGAATGGTCACTCCCCGTTAGGAAGGTTGTGGATATTTGGACAAATACACACACAAGATGTATGCTTTGCGATCACCGAGGTTGGATTTAGAATGTCTGGTTAACCTTTACACAAAGAATTCCAAACAAAAGCTTATAAAAGCTTTAACTTCGCCACGTGCTAAAGTTAAGTCGTGATTACTGCGTGAAATAAAGAGGAGCTTCACCTTAAGTCAAAGTTATAATGGCCTCCGGATCCCTACACTCAGACGAAATTCAGCACTTTTATGCTGCCTTTTTACACTGGTAATCTTTGAGCGCGTGCTTCGTTCGTGGTGAGTCATGGATACAGCTGTTAGAAACAAATTGCAATATGGCGCTACTATTTATAAATATATATAAAGATAAAAAATACAAGAATAACAATAACACAAAATAATACTAAATACTTCGAATAAATTATAAAGACTCAATTACACATCTTTTAAACTTTACACATAATGGAGTCGAAATGTCAAGATCATTAAAGTATTCAGTGTAATACCTCATGGTGTGCCGTACCATGGGTACCCTTTTCCTAGCATTTGTTCTGCATAGTCTAGGAAATAGTAAATAATCTTTCGTATACGCGCTGCCTGTAGGGAAAAGAATATATAATTTATTTAAAACATAATCATCTAACAGGACAAACATAGCTATTAATTCACTATTTAAAATTTTTGTGATTCACTTTATATTTCTAATATAGTTGTTGCTTTTTTATATTTTTGTCGGCTAATAGTTTCAGCTAGCGAACTTAGCCAGTTATGCTATGTTCGGTGCTTTTCTACGGGATAGAATTCGCGGCGTAGACATCCGCAATAGAATGAGGGTGACCGACATTGTAGCTTAAAAGTTCAGCAAGCTTATATGGCAATAGGCTGGCCATATAGCTCCTAGAACCGATAGACGATTGGAAAGAAAAGTTCCTGAATGGCAACCTGGAAGTGCTGAACCGCACTAGATGGATGCGATGACCTATGACAGTTTGCGGCAAGAATCGTGCTTTGTGGTAACCTATGGAGGAGGCTTATGTTCCGCAGTGGAATACGAATAGGCTAAATGTTTATATTAGACAGTTAACAAGGCTAATCAAAGTCAATGACCACGGAACTGAACGTCGCTCGATATGTCAACGCTATGGATTCCAATACTAGCTGAGGTAGCAAGGGGAGTGTTGTCAAAATAAAAAAATGTGATCTTTTAAGCGGTAAATACACAAACTTGTGTCTTCGTGGGGTTACATTGGACTAGGTTTTATCGGCACCAATCTGATACTTGCTTAAAAAAATCTCGATACAAGTTTGTTCCGGCACTCAGTGAAGCTTTCTCGAGAATATTGGGGCGTCCAGTGTATAACTCGTCCTCTGTGCTGTAATCCGCATAGCAATGAATGTTATTAATTTTCAACATGTCATTGATATAGTCCCCAAGATTAAAAAAATGGACCTTTCTATTCTTATTGAGGATGTACGTATCACAAACCATCAGGTGAACTGTGTTCTCGTTCGTTTGCATTAAGTGATAAAGCCTTGAATGGGTCTTCTCGCCCGGCGCACCACAGAATAGGTGAAATGGCATTATAACTATATTGTCATTAATATACATTAAACGAAATATTGTGATAATAATCGTGAATCTAAAATTGAAACCGGGCATGGTAAATAAAACAAATGTCCACTCGGCATAAAGGGTGGATTGTCGCGACTATGGAAAGAGCGCCCTCACAAAATATCAGAATAAACAGCATAACGCTGCGGTATATAGTACGATTACTGTCGCTATCCGTGGACCTAACTACAAGCCGTTACCTCAGATATGGGCATTCTATCTTAATTTTCAAGGTGAAAACGCATGAGTATCTTGAACCTTTGTTAAATTCGTTTGTGACTCAATATTATACGTGCGTGGCACTATTTAGAAATATTGGCAATGAAAACTTTTTAAATTTTGATTAGAGAACTCTTTGGTAACCTAATGTGATATATAACATTCATTTGTCATTTATTTTTGTGAATTGGAGGCAATTTCAAAAGTATAGCTATAACTCATAATAAATGGGAGTGAGAGAGAGAGAGAGGGAGGAGAAAATTTTCGGTCCATGATTTATTACGAATTTCGTTGTGGTTTTAATCAACAACAAAGCTATGATAGACTTCGATTGGCATTTAATTATGAAGTCCTTCCTCGCGCCACTGTTTACAATTATTTTAATGAGTTTAAGCGTGGGCGTAGCAATCTCAGTGATTATCGACGTGAGGGACGTAATTCAACAGCGACATCTGAAGATAGCATCAATGCTGTGCGACGCATGAAGGAGGAAGGTAAGAGAGTGTCCTACCAGCGGATGCCGGAAAGATTAGCCATTGGTATAAGTCAAGTACAAAAAGTTTACACGAACATTTAGGAGTCTGGAAGCTTTGCATCATATGGATTCCCAATACTTTGACCGAAGACCAGAAACGCCATAGCATGGGCTGGTGTCGCGAAATGTTAGAAAAGTTCGACGGATGTGACTTGATGATGATGTGTGTATATGACATCATACACGTGATGAAAGCGGGATATATTACTACGAATCCGAGACCATAAGGCAATCTGCTCAGTGGGTGTTTCCTTTTGAGGATCAGCCAACTAAAGTAACGAAAGGAAGGAGCCAAAGAAAAAAGATGATTGCCTCATTCTTTGGTTGGAAAGTTCATTTCGCGACGACAACTGCTGGAAGATGGAAGGACAGTTACTGCAGACTGGTATGGTAATTGTTGTTTGCCTGTTGTCTTGGAAATTGTTTGGCAGCAGCGCCGGCAGGAGCGCGCTCGCAGCAGGATCCTCTTTCACCTATTAACAACGCTTCAGTGGATTCTGCAAAACGAATAATTAAATATTTAACAGGTATCGAGATAATGAGTATTCTCCGCCATATAGTGCTGACCTGCGATTTTTATTTATTCTCAAGAACCAAAGATAAACTTCGAGGATCGCTTTACGATCCCTGAAGATGCGGTGAATGCATTCGAAAATGCCTTCCGTATGGAAGAATAGGTAAAATGCTTTTCTCAATGGTTCCATCGAATGCGATGACGTATAGAGTGGAACGGGGCCGGGACTATTTTGAAAACGATAAAAGTATCGGCAACTTTCTACATTGAGGAGTTTTTAATTTTCTAAAGACATTCAGTGTGACTAAGGTATAATAATAATTGAAAGACCCAATAAGACCCAGACCCATTTTCTGATACAATCAACTTACGCTATTTAATTGGCGTGAGGATAACCTCACCAATTAAATTGTAAAACGTTTGATGTTGGAAAGGATGAGGCTTTGTGTTATGTAAAATAAGATGTGATAAAAGGAAAGTAAAAAGAATGAATTTGGCATATTTTGGTCATTGTAAAAATTATATTCTTCTTATGCCGCTATGCATCTACAACCCTCTGGGTTTGTTGCGCACTTCTGTATAGCGTATATTCCTATGTAACAGTTCGTGGCATGAATTTGAAGTAAAACTTCATTTGGCGTGATTGTTTTTTATTGTATCTAGAGTGTGTTGTAACAAAAACACACTTCAACTCGGGTAAATGATGCCTGCGAAATCTTGAATATTTCTGAGGATGGATGGTAATTTTTTTACCAAATATTCTATAAAAAAAATCTACTTCTTTTAAATTGTTGAAATTCTGACTTACCTATCTTCTTTCTTGTTACGCATCGAATGATTTAGCTTCCAGTTTTTTACTTTCATCTGAATTTCTGTGTGTTGAGCTAAACATGAAAAAGAACTTAAATTGTATTTAGTAACGAGCTCACTTTGATGGTAAGTGAAGAGTTGCAGGCTTGTCGACCTTTAAGAAAGTACTAGGTCCTTGAAGAGTCCTAAGTTATATCAGTTCAAAAACACCTGCATCAAATACTTGTCAAGAATTTCAGAATTCCAATGCCTTTTGAAGTAAATAGCCTCGGTAGCTCAGTACTCTAAGCTTTACGCTTTTCTACAACTGTCACGGTTACGACACAGTATATCAAACCGAAATCGAGCACCAATGAAATTGTTAATTCCAATCTCAAGTGCTGACTTACCACGTATCGTTAGGAAACCTGCATATCCAAGAAACTAAAAAAACAAATCAAACACATGAGAAGACCGCCAATCCACATTGGCGCCATGTGGTGGATTTACATCTACAAGATGTTCGTTTTTTTTTTCTAACGCTTATTGGTTAATATTTTTTGCATTTCAAGCTCTGATCTTGATTATTTTATGAGATTTAATAAAACAAATAAACTAGATAAGAAAAAAACAAAGTATTTTCAGAAGAAAGAACTTTAATAAATATCTTCACGTATATCTTGCCACTAAACGCTTTAATATAATATTAGCAAGATAACACAAACTGACTTTTAATTATTTTAAAATGGAATACACTAATTTGTTTCACAAAGAAAAGAGCTTTTTTACTCTTGTGATCTAAGTTTCAAATTGAAATTCATTCGTTTGCCAAGAGAACAAAAGAAGAAAAGCGAAGCTTCTTGTACATACTTTAGAAAATTCTACAAAACATTAAACTTTAATTAGTTCTCTATAAGCGAAATGAAAAAATAAAGTCCTTTCAATAATTAACCGACGATACGTAATATGATGTGGCTTGTTAACGCGCGTACAGAGTAGACGTGTTGGTTTTTCAATAATATTTTAAAACATTGGCAAATGAATCTGAAACTTATGTCAACAAACTAGTGTCTATTTTAATTTGCACCAAGCTTTAATAAAATCGTGTTATTTAGTAACTGTACAGAGGCGCAGAAGAAGACGGCCTATAACTACAATATACGTCCCGCTCAGCCCAGAACCGCAAATTATCCCACTAAGGCGGCGTACATGCTCATGAAAAATTATATCATCTATTTTTATTTACTTCTTAATTAATAATGAGTATATTGAGATCACCGCGAGGAATCCCACAATCTGATTTATCATCAATAAATACAGAAACAAAGGACTTGCAGAAAATGACTTTCCGAGCAAAAGGAAACAATCAGAACATGAATGTGTGAATGTCCACTAATTTTCGTAAGGAAATGACGAGTATTATGATATTAAAAGATATAGTGGAATCACAAAAAGAAATTCTGGGCAAGATATTAGAGGATTGTCTGTCATAGAAGAAGAAGAATGAAAAATTTACAACTTATCTTGACCATTAAAAGTGAGCCCCTCAAGAACGAAGTGGTCAAATGTGTTCTGCTCAATAAAAATGTACTCCGACAAAACTTCCTACCAAGCAGCAACAAATAAAGGAATTAAGAAAAGAGTTTGAGCGTTAATAACAAAATTTTGAGGAGCACTTAGTAAATAAATAAAAAGCATTTTAAAAAAGTATCAGCCAAAAAACTAAGAGACGAAATAAATGAACGCACCTACAATATAACAACAAATAAATCTATATTTTCATATAATGGACACAACAATATAAGTAACCAAGCTGTTACCAGTTATACAAACGTTAACAGAAGTACAAGATAATTAAACTTCATACATGCTAATATTCTAAGCTTAGTTATGCCTGGAAAACTTGATGAATTGAAGTGTATCATCGAATCTCTACAACAAGTTCACGGAAACCGAGGCGGAAAGGCTTAAATTACAGAATTTTTCTTATTGCCTAACTTTAACATATCATAAGCAGATATATTTTGAAATAAAACAATGTAGACCTAAATCTTATGAAAGGCTAAAATATGAAATTATTGACTACCGAAATCTATACCACGATATGATTATATATAAATTATGAATATTCTGCGCTAGAAAAATTGATTCAATAAGCCAATAAAAGGAATAGAATAATAATAAACTGAAATACTGAACCCTCCCCGAAAAGATTGGATAACAAGAGATCTCTTTAAAAAATTGAAGGGTGAAATGAACTATGGAAGAGTTTCAAGCAAAATCTAGGAAACTTGGAAATTAAAGAACATTTTAAGAAAGAAAGAACCTTGAGCGTACATGCGAGCAACAAACAATTAATATTACTATAAGGCGTTAAAATTATATAGATAAGTAGTAAGTTAAAAGTACATAGAAAATGTAGCAACTTATTAATAATCTATCAAATAACAAAACAAAAGACAATTTTGTACCGAAAAAACTATCATCTATATCAGCAAAATAGTGTGAAGGCACCCTAATTTCTTAATGGTAACAAGTTCTTTATTAATTATTCAAGTTTGTCAATTTTTTATTTTCAATTTATACAATAATACATTTATATTTATTATATTCATTTATATAGTAATACATTTTTCTGTATGCTCGTAACACTTAACTTCTATTTGTAAATTGTAATTTATCACAAGTGGTTTGTTTTTTTTAGAGAAATGATACGGATCTCAAACCTTATCAGTAAATTGACGAATGGCAGGCTACACAGCTCGCAATATGACTGACAGGTAGCAACTTCCTTTAGGTCATTGCAGCGTAGGATGACCCCCCACTATACAACCAGATAGAGTGATCACCATTGCAATACATATAATATATATAAGAACGATGTTATATAAGTTGCTGGGCTGGTTCTTGTTTCTTTCCGCTATTTCTGTCTCTCTCTCTCTCATGTAATTTTTTACATCACGTGTATGAATGAGTGTTCGCGTTGTTACTTCATGTCACGCTGGCATGGCTTCATGGCAAGTCCATTTCTCTATTAACATCACACGAGTTTTGCGCAATCTTGGAGCTTGAAATATTCAAATTGAACGTGCAATGAACACGACAGTCACTTTCGCAGAGGCGTTTAGAAAGCGGTGCAGTGTTATAGTTCCATAAAAGGTGAAATTGAAATGCTTTTACTTTCTCCAGTTTAGTTCGGTTGAGTGTATTGAAAAAGTTTCTTGCACCGTTTTAGATAGTGAAATATGAAATAAAAATGATTTTGTATTATAAAACGCAAAAGTAGAATAACGAAATAACATCATAACTACTGTGTTTCCAATGATGAGTATAAGGATCCGTAGACCTAATTACAGGGCATCCTATCTCAGGCATCGGTTTGCCAACGCTAGCGCGTCTTTAAAGTGAACTGTGTGGTCGTTTGTCATATCAATAACCAAAAAAATAAAAAATAAAAAAAACATAAAATAAAAGAAAAGAAAACATTTTTGTACATGATTGAAACTGGTGAGTCTATTCTGTGATTGCAGACGGATTTAGATCGAGAATTAGAGATAGAATTAGATAATAGTTCATTATCTAATTTACTACATTCCGCAAGGAGTTTGTGTCGAAGCATAAAGCGTGAGTTAAAATATGTATGCAAAATTTTACGAAATTTAAAAGAACTGTTAAATAAAGAAATATCCAAATAATATTTATATTAATAATAATTATAAACTGATTACACACACAAAAAAAAAAGTTAAATAATGATGAATAAACTTTTTACTTATTCAATCTTATTTTGTTTTGTGTATGTGTAGTGATGTGGGCCCTCTATAGCTTCACCGAAACAGATTCTCGAGCAGATAGCCAGTAGAGAGCACGATGAGACGAGAGCAATGTGCTGGCAACGAAAACATCAACACCGACTACTGTCGATCAACAAATGACGATTATGATCAGAGGACGAGTGCCGACCCGAGATCCCCTCCTAAGGAGGTTTGAAACCTCGGCTTAGATCACTATGGAAAGGGTTCCATATATAAAAGCGCAGGCTATCTATTTAAATTCCTGGTAATATATAATGATTTTTCATCGTCATCATCATCACAGTTTGTCGACAATGAATAGAAGCTTCATCCAAAAATAGCCAAAGCACGATTCTGAGCCTTCCGTCCATCGCCTTCCGATAAAATTCCATATCTCGTCGCTCCATCTAACACAATGGAATTTATTTGAATGATTATCACCAATTTATAATTTATATCAACATCGGCGATATGAATAAGCTTAAAGTTCACATCATATGAAAATAACTGACTTGAACGTAAGAAAGCTTTTACCGGTGTAATAACGAAAGCTTGGTGATGTTGTATTTTATTAGGTAAGTCAAGCAGTAAGGAATTTAACCACCGCAGGTCTCCAGTTCTATCATTAACCATACTACACAATAAAAATGGTGTTGCCGCGTTAGCTTTACTTGGTTCTCCGGATCCCAACACTCGCTATTCAAAAACAATAGCTCACGATGCTATTTCACGCTAGTACTCTGTCAGGATATATAAATACTAAGGATAACTTCGAAATATCTATTTATGTTTATAAAACAACTTTCCTAAATAATATTTTATATGACACCGAACACGAAAATTTCCAAATTTTAAAATAATGTTCCAACTGATTACAAATTACGCTCGTATATCCTCGTAGATATGTGAGGTTATTGACACTATAAATAATACTAAATCTAAAGAATTATTGAGAAATAACATAACCTGGCAATTGATGACATTGTTAAGCTATTGCCCATTCAGCTGACTTCACGAACACAGAGTTCACGGGAGCAAACGTTGCACTGAGGAAATAACCGCTTTCATTGCCTCTGTAAATTTTACTAAGCACTAAATAGAGTATCTGCTTTACGTTCTAGTAGCATTAAGAAACCTATACACTACACAAATGTTGAGTACAAGCACATTTGATCGTACATCATGAAAACACGCCACTGATGCGGGAATTGTGTTGTGAAATGTTCCTGTTAACAAATTATATTCATGCATTCCAATAACATAGTAAAATTGTTTTATCAAAATGTATTGAATTTAAATTGAATGAAAATTATATTATTATTAATAAATGAAAATTGAATTCTCTCCACAAACCAATGCCAGCCAGCTATCATGAACTGAGGAGTCTGACACTGCTAGAGAACGTGGATATATAATTATCTCTAGAGAGAATATTCTAGTTTCGCCCGCCTCGTAGCTCTACTGCGGATTTGTTATCAATATTTTTGAGAGGGGATGTACATCATCAGATGAATAATGTGTTCGTTGATCACCTCTAATATTACAAACAAAACTGAAGGTCACAGGTTCGAAACAGCCATTCGTACTGTATTTTTCGTCAATCTCCTAGTTAGCTCAGGTTCCCTTAGTTTGATAGGTTGGATATATGTACACAGTATAGGCCGTTACATGACTGAGACTCTGACACTCCAGTACTTATATTAAAAATCATATCATAGATATCGTTTCTTGTATCTTGGATCTTATATGAACAACCTTTGTAATGTTACTGGTACAATATGATTTTTCCCTTTAGGTCTATCAAGCATACAACAATTAAACTACAATTACAATTTAAACTAGCTTATTATGCATAAAACCATCCTAGTCTGTTATTTTAATTAAAATATAAGCAAGTTGGCTTGTGAACTGGTTCTCTAACAGTAACATAACACTTTGTTTTGCTCGGTAGAGAGAATGCCTTTTTATTGCTTCAACGGATTGATCGTAACTCTTCCTTGCGCAGTCTTACTTTAAAATCTAAGTAAATCTAAAGCTTCGCTTAAAACGCTGACCTATTACAGTGATGATAATTTTGAAGATATAGAAAGTGTAACTTAGTATTATATATTTAGAAAACATGCTCCAAGGCTTATAATTGGGCTATAAGGTTAATATTTTGGAAGTTGCATAACTGGAACCGTCTTATTTTATAATGATATTGGTGACCCATTTATGTTGCAGGTAGAATGTATCTGCGGAGTAGCTGTACCACTCTTGAAATGGTTTCATAACAAACTATGCCAACGATATAGTATTTAATAGTAATACTTTTTAAACAGGGGTAGAAAATGGCTAGTTCTTCGGGAATGGGCGATGTTCTCACAAAATATCAGAGTGAAATAGAATCATCTATGTAGAAGCATTTATATACTGTGTTTCTACGGTGAGTGTAGGGATCCTGAATCTGTGTGCATCTTGAATATTGGTTGAGCATGAAGGTTTTATGGACCTATGGTCTCTGGTTCTCATTTGAATATATACTCGTTTGTCAACTTTAGATTTATAAAAGAAAAGATTTGTATACAGTTTATAAATAGTTTGTTTATTGTGGAGCTATAACTTCGGGTGAAGTTGAGCTTAATATTTAATACTAACTTATGATAACTAAATTTCTTTCTTATCGAACTAAGTTCTATAATAATTCCTTTACATTCAAGGCTATCTGCTTGTGGAATGATCTCCCACAAATACAACGTGAGAAAACGCTAGAGAAGTTTAAGACCGATGTTGAAAATCATTATTTGTGCTTTGTAATCACTGACCATCATTTATATGTATTTAGTTTATTTTATACATATTAGTGTACTAATTTGTTATTATATAATAATATATTGTTTTAGCTCATTTAAGTATTAGTTTATTATTATATACAAATACCCACTTTAACATATTTAACTCAATTATTCTATTTACGCATTTTAGCGATAAGGCCGATTGTACCTACTCAGTAATATTTTTTATTTTTCTATTTCCTTTTTTGTGATTTGTAAAGTATATATAATAATAATAATAACCAGGAAAAATACAATGTCGTGTGTCATACCTAGTATTTTTATAAAGAACTATTGCTACATTACAAACATTCCGGTTAATCACTCCAACAAAGCTTAAATATTTTTGCTAGGAAATGATTCACGATATGATTAATGAATTTTAACCTACATTATTAGGTTAATGACACTTACATATTATCGAGCATCAACCGTTAAGTCGGTTGTCCGATATTCGTAATGAGTGGTAAAGATCACATTTGATTTCGATGTCTCCAATCCACAGACACCTATATTCGTAGCCTATAAAGACGCAAGATACACACACGTTGTAAACTCTGAGACGAAATGTACGTTGTAAACTCAGATAGAATGCCTCGTCCGGTCCCGAGACTCGGTTACAGTCTCCGGATCCCTGCACTCACTAAACGAAATACAACAGTATCATGCTGCTATATAATTTTGGTATTCTATGAGGTCGTGGTCTTTTTCCGATCGAACCCATTCTACAATAGACAACATGTAGAGTAACTCTAACACTCTTGAAGCGTAAATCAATATTGAAATCCTGTAATCCAACTAATTTCGAAATTGAAATATAATATTAAGCTTAATTAGTTCCCATCTTCCTCAAATCTAATTGGATTGGAATAGCCATCAGCTGCCCAGTCTAGGATAAAGGGCAAAGGATAACAGACTTTGCATAAAGTTACCGACACACTTGATGGAAATAAAAGTTACCACACGAAAGATTTGCAGCAGAGACAAATCATTTTGTTCCACCGAACAACGTGGGTGGAACATAATGTACAAATCAAGCGGCCAACTATATCTGTTTCGTTATTTCTTGTTTAAACCTTATTACGTCTATCTTATGGTTGATATTCATTTATTATTTTTTGTGCGCTGCGGGTAGCCGGATTGCATGCAGCGTCAAACGTCGAGTGTCAAATGGCAAAATGTAGAGTTTTGACGTTTTGACATATTGTTACAGGGGCTATCCAAATCGATCGTAGTTGTCTACCACATAACCTTATCTTATTTTTATAATGTTAGAGGGGACAAACAGTGATACAGTTCACCTGATGTCACTACTAGTGGATAAAATATAGCATGTACATCTTGAATATATGTTTAGAATGGATGTAGGTGATTTAAGTTCACGGTTGTCAACCTTAGTTAACTAAATAAAAGTCCTCGTAACTGATTGACGCATTCAACGGAGAGCGTCTCGAATCGTTGATAATAAGGTTCTTTTCAATCGGCTTGATTCTAGCGTTGCAAAGAGATGTCGCATCCCTTTGCATTTTTATTTTACTGAAATTACAATGGGGTTCGTTCTGAGGAGTTGTTCGGATTGATTCCAGCATTCTGAGTTTAAATATCGTACATCACGACCGAATTCAAAATTTCATCCCCATCATCTCGATGGTTGGCAATCCACCACTGTGCGGTATACGCGAAATTTCCTGCCACGCACAACTACTCTGTGGAATCAGCTGTCGCGAGCGGTGTTCCCGCACCGATTCAACGTAGACCTTCAAGAAAAGTCTACACCTTTCTTAAAGTGCTTACTCGATTGCCAATTATTCTATAAAAAAAAATGTCACCATCTTTTGAGCTTTAGCATCACTAATGCGTTAGTACCAACAATGTTGCCCTGTAAGTATTATTTTATTAAGTGACATAAACACGATAAAGGTCAAGTTAATGATAATACTGATACTCACAATTATTGAGAAATATTACACGAAGTTACCGATTGATAAATAATGATAACTTGAGCTCGAATTACTCCAGACTTCCTAAGGACTTAATCAAGTTAATTGGCTTGTCTAAAATAAAGCTATTTATTATTTTTATGAAGATTGATTGCCCGTCAATATTGGCTGGAAGATTGATAACTACAGATATTTAATAGTCAATACCCTTATTGACGGTAAAGTATTGGTCGGTCGATAGAGTCCTTCTTTTTTGATAATTTTTTAAGTTTATTTTTTAATAAAGTTATGAAATATTATCGATAATGTATTCTTTCCCTTGTTGTATACAATTTTATTCCACCATTCAAGAAAATTTTTCAATACCTTTTTGGTAGAAATCAGATCTCGGAATCGGATGAAGGTTTCGACACGAAAAATTCGTCCAACTAAGATCTCATATCTGCATTAGTACTAAACTATACTCCGCCCATAGCATTTAAAAGAGGAATCGATACAGGTGAAATATCCACATAAATAAAGTCGATCTAAAAATCAAAACATACATTATATTCCGGCAGAACAAACATTATAAAAATCTTAAACAAAACGCCATCAACATTTAATGAATTTAGTTACCTAATATTTCCTGACCGCTTGGTGTATTGGTCAGATCAACTAACTACTTCATGGGCCCGGGTCCGACATCCAGCCGAAGAATTGAATTTGCTAATTTTTAAAACTGTGTAGGTGTTTGTTATGTATGTACGTATATCTCATCTCCTTCGTTATTGCAATTTGGTTTAAAAATTATTTGTTAATAAATATATATCAAATGAAGCATGTGAGAATTATGAAAATATTATATATTTTGTTTAGCACCATCAGTATTTTCAAACTGTTAAGGTCAACGTCGTGCTAATAATATATATTTATATATATTTGTATAATTGATTAAATTGGTATACAAACTGTTCTCACACGTCAATATTTAACACAAAGGTTGGTGGATTAGCCAAAATTTGTAGGTAAATATTGTAAAAAAACAATAGTAACCGCTAAAACGACAGAGACAGATAGAAAGAAGGAAGAAGACAAAACCAAGCCGAGCTACTTAAACAAGTAAACTCTCGGAAAATATAAACTGAATAAACTTCCTCATTCCGATCCGTGCGACATAGTTCTATATCTGTCTGTGTGTTAATCCTTTTAGCATTTGTTACTGCGTCCCACTGAACGTGCCTCCTTTACATATGAATTGAATCTACGTACATTCAGGGACGAAACTTGAAATACCCACATGCTTTGTCACTGTTGCCTCTGTTTTTCTTTTTATTTAATCTTAAATTGTACACATATTAATAAAAACTACAATAAGCGAACTTAATGCCTTTTTGCATTCTTTTTTTTATTAATATTAACAATGCTATTAATCTAACTAATATTCAATACTCCAAGCTGAAATTGCTTGTGCTATGACATGGTTCACCCCCTCCCCCGAAGGGTTCTCTTGTCGTGGCGGGGGGGGCGTGTAACCGTGACTTGGTCACCCATGGTCAAGCAAAGATGAACCCAAACGGCCGGCCTAAGGCGCTCTGTGGCAGGCCGAGGAGGCCGCTCTAGGTGGGCTCGTTATGAGCTCACCTGGGAAGCGTGTCGGTGGACTGCAGGGGTGGAAGTGATGGGACGAGGGACCGCTTTTCCCGCCCTCCGCAGCTGAGGCGGAGTCGCAGAGGGAGAGGAGTGTCGGTGTTTCTTTGCCGTTCTCCCTATCCTCCGTGACTCAAGCAGGGGTCGCACCGCATGATGAGCCTGCCCTGGGGCCGCGAGGGAAGCGGAGTGTCGGTGTTTCGTTGCCGCTCTCCCTGCCCTCCGCGGTCGAACATCTGCCGCAGGGGGATTGGGATTGCTTACTGCTTTCCTGGCCCCCATGGCCTCTGGAGGGCGGACTCAGGGGCGTCCGTGTTCCGGCATGCCTTGCCTGGAGGGGTGGAGAGGGGGATGTCCTCCCCTCGGAGTAAGAGCCGCCCTCTCAGCCGGCACAGGCAGGGTCGTGGAGGTGTGCGCAAGTGTTCCCGTGACCCCATCATACGCGACGAAGGTTGGACACTATGGGGTTTTAGTCGATGCGAGTCCGATATAGCACATCCTTGCCTCCGCAGGGTGCGAAGGCATTTCTACATGAAAAAAAAAAAAAGGAGATGGTTCACAACAATAGTCGAATGGTGGATTCGAAACTACGACCTTAAGTTTCGCACACCGTATCCTTTACCATTAGGCCATTGACGTTTCGGAATTCTGTACCACTCGACTCTTGAGTAAGAGAAACGAAAATGAAATGTTGAATTGAAGTTGAATTTATAGCTTAGTTCACCCGATGTTAAGTGATTGCTGCGTTCAGTTATTACTGGAATAAGAGTACTGATACTCCCTATACTCATCAGACTAAACACAGCAGCGTTATGCAGCTATTTTAGGCTGGTATTCTGTTAGGGCGTGGTCTTTTCCTGACCGACCTTGCCGACGCCAAAAAAAAACCGACTGGAATCTTTAAAAATCTCTACTGGTGTGTTCGAACTTGTGTTCCCTTGACATCCTCGCTGTGCTACGGCAACGGGGCCATTCCGTGTTACTGTCTTATCCAGGATTACAGCCCCTAGACGTCATATAAATTATTTGTTCTCAAAAAACAAATACACTTCTACCAACAAATAAATCAGCATCTAATTCGTACTAGTACGTAAAGCCCAGCTTAATATTCAAGTAGCTATTGTTGGCGAAGGAACAAAGATTTTGTAAGTCTAAAATATTCGCAATTAAAACTTGTTTTTTTTTATATTCTATTGGACTGTCATGAAAATAATACACAAAATCAGTTAGCCATGCTGTAGTTTGTCTCTAACGGAATGGGTCGGCTCGACCGGAGAAGGAAGCCCTCACAGAATACCAGCAAAAACTAGCATTACACGGCCGTGTCTCGTCTGGTGCATATAGAGATTCTGAGAGCCTTGTTACTGGTGATGGGGCATTCTAATTTAGACCTCAGAGACAACGCATATGAATTATGATTCTTCATCGAGTTTGAATGTGATATAATAATGGTAATCTTTCACTATCAGGTGAACTGTAAAGACAATAAAAAAAGAAAAAGTTTGAAATTTATTAAATTAAAAAATAAAGTGGACTAATATAAAAAATTGATATTTTTTTTATTGAAATTATTATTTTTATTCTAATTAAAAGTACAATGTCGAGAAAAATATAACGTTGCGTGGATAAATCGTGGAATTTCATTTTTCCTCCTAAAGCAATCCTCTTACAACGAATCTTTCTACAAATACGCAAACTGCAGTAACGTTTGTTTTCATATTGTAAGAGCAATGACACTAATTTTTTTCCTGCTACGAACATTTTCACAAAAATTTAATAAAATAAACTTATTTTTAACAAACTAGTCCACATTTCTCCAGATGGCATGTTACTTCGCGATAAGAGCAATCAACAAATCAACATCTAAATCTATCCTCAACCATTAAGATGGAGACGCATTGTCACCCTTACGGATTTAGGTGGTAATGAATCGTTAATCGATACCTAAACTCACAATACGTGACAACTTTATTACTATATACTAATGTATACGTATGTATCTAATAATTTCAAGGTATTTCTGGAATTCGAAACTAGGACTCATAACCAAACCTAACATCAGTCACACAACCCCCATGATTAAATTAGAAAATTTTAATATTTTTTAAAAATAAACGGAAGATAAGTGTTGACAAGTCGGAAGCCAAACGTTCCTTTTTTTAAATTTAATATCCGGTTTAATATAAACAATGCAAGAAAGAAGTGCTAGTGACTTTTATTAACATTGAAAAGAAATACGATATTTTTTTTCACAAAGGAGAGCTTTTTTACCTAGAACCTCAGCGCGAATCGATATTATTCTTTTGCAAGAAAAGAATTAAATCAAAATATACTTTATGAAAATGACATGTACATCTTTAATTTCATAAAATGCTCCAGTGGTTACTTAATTTATTTTATACAATGATAAGTTGATTGTTCGATGCATATTTTCATTTATATAAAGGCATACTTCAATATCGAAAAGATTTTATACTTTCGTTATGGAAAATATAAGTTATTTATAGCCATTATTATTTATTGATTTACGATGTTAATATTTAAAAACTGTTTTACATTATTTTAAACAATAAAACTATTATGATGTGAAGACCGGCAACAGTTAAAACATGTAACACATTAAAGATGAAACTGTAGCTCACAAACGTACTAAGTGTAACTCATAAGATATGGTATGCGTATGATTCAGCCCCAGAAAGGGGATAGTAGACATCCAGGAACAAGGAGAAGAGTCAAATAACTCGTAGGGAGTCAAGAAAGGCGCGTGCCGAGCAGAGAAATGGCGGGACTGGAGCCGCCTTGCCCCGCTTTGGCCCGTATAACCTGAGGGTCGGGCCATGGGAGATGGAGGGTCAACTCATTAATGCTTATATCTATGCTTATCAAAGATTCAAAATACACAAGACATCATTCCTGAGAACTGAGATGGAATGTCATGTTAACAGAATAGACATTCTGATCTGGATCACCGGATACTACAAATTCTGCTATATCCTTTTGTTCTGTTTCTTTTTCGTTTTTGATCAAACGAAACACGTTGTGCGAAAATGTTTAATAAAATCGTTCTTTTATTTATTTTTTTTATAGATAAACAATTATTAAATTAATATTCCAAAAATTAAAGTGTGTGTGGCTGAACTTGCGCTTTCTAAAATTGCACAGAGTGGGCTGGCTTGGAATACCGTCTCGCTCTATTAAGCGCGCCAATTTTAGTTTTTTTGGAGGCAAACTTGACCATGGAATTGAACGTCACTCGATATATCACCGCAGAGGATTCCAATACTAGCTGAAGTAGTAATATGAGTGGTTTGAAAATTAGGAGATGCGACAAAGGGATTCTTTTTAGCGCATAATTCGCAAACTTGTATCTTCGTATGGTTCAATTGGACTAGATATTGACGGTCCCAATCTGAAACTTTGTTTAACTACATATCGACCTGGTCATTTGTAATTTTTTATAAAAATATTCTCAAGGAAAGTATTCTTTACAGAACAATATCCGCAATCCGCAGTAGTTGCTAATACTCGCATTTATCGCTCATAAAACACAAATGGAGCATGGTCCCGAGTGCTGACAAGTACTGGGGAAATACTAACAATACGTTGAATATTATCTTGTATTGAAATAAACTTGAAAAGAGCTTGCTGCAATACGTCAGTGGAAAACAAACTTAAAGATGGTGGAACAGAAATACGACAGTAAGTGCTAGTACAATTACCATTGTATAAGTTACTTTATTTTTTTAGACGTTTCGGTAGTTTGAGTAAATAAAACGGGACTGTATTTAATTTACTCTAACAACATTTGCGATTATTTTCTTTATAGTAGAGATGACAAAGGAACAAGTAGAAATTATTCATGCCTATAAACGTCCAGAGTACTAGATATGTTACAGGTGTGTTAACAACAATGTTCACTAATTAGTTGTGCGTGTCAGAAACCATTCATCTATTGTCGTGAACCATCTCTCAGCCCAAGAAGTTTCACCTTACTTGGAGTGATTAACCATAATATTAGTAATTTTGATAGCATTGAAAATATTTTTTGATATTTAAAAAAAAAGTCCACTTGATTCACCCTTTTTGCCTGCTTGACGATTCGAACTCCTCCTTCGTTTAATGCAGTCAAATGGATGGAGCCGGTATTAGGTTGCCCCTACCCAGTAATAAGAATCAAGTCACTCACTGTGAGCTACAAAATCGTTTACCATCAGTTACATTGTACCTATGTCCTCTGGTTACCCTATTTTTAGGAAAAGAACATTTTCGCCATTTACATCTCGGATACGAAACATTAACGGGATAGAAATGACACGACTGGATATGTCTTACATTTCAAATGCCTTCATACATTATGTAGCAGTTTGCTCTGGTTGAGAAATCCCGTACTGAGTTGGCAATTTTTTAACCTCGTTTTTATTTGATTTACGAGAGAATATGTCATTACCAACAAACCCGAATCACTGTAGATGAATTTGAGTATTAAGAAAGGAATATGTAACATTGTAAGCAAAAAGCTATTGTTTGTTTTCACAATAAGATAAAAGAATTGTAAAAATAATATGTACTATATGATTCGGCGAACGGCTACATTTTTTAATTTACTTACTTAATGTTTAGACAAATGTTATATACTCCGACAATTTTCTCTAGTTAGGACAATGTTTATTTTTGACTGCAATATTATTTGATCCCAAGCTGTTGAAATTAAAAATCAATCGGTGCTTGTTTAGATTTACAGAATATGGTTTCTATGTGTCAGACATATTTAACATTCAGACGACTCAAAAAAAAACAAATCTACGAGCCTGAAATAGAAGACAGTCAATGGGCTAAAAAAAAGAAAATAGAGATGAAACCTACTAAAACTAATGAAATTTCACGTGAAATTAACTTTGGAATTCGAACTTAGGACTCAAACTCGATTACACTGATCTCATACGTGTTAAGTCACACAATGTCTGTTTTTAAATTGCATAGTAGAATATTCAAAACATGCAGCGGACTTCATCTTCTCTTATTAGTGGCAGCTGGCAGAATTCAAGCGTCTCTTTTAATAATTTAAAAAGTATGTCTTGGGTACATCCGATTTCATATTAAAAAGAAATCAGTGCTAGTGACTTTTAATAATATCGAAAAGAAATACGCTCATTTATTTGCAAACAAAGATGCTTTTGCACTCTATTATGCGTTTAGTTTGATATTTGAAATTCATTGTTGCCAAGATAATAGGGAAAAAAGTCTAACTATTAACTCTTTTATTCTTTTCAATAGACTTTTGAGAGTGGTAGAGCTACACTGTAGTTTACTTCTAGTTGAATGAATGGGTTAGCTCGTCCGGGTAGGCCCACGCCCTTCTGTGAGGCTTTTACGCCCTCAAATAAATTGTTTTCATTGCATAGTAGAATATTCAAAACATGCAGCGGACTTCATCTTCTCTTATTAGTGGCAGCTGGCAGAATTCAAGCGTCTCTTTTAATAATTTAAAAAGTATGTCTTGGGTACATCCGATTTCATATTAAAAAGAAATCAGTGCTAGTGACTTTTAATAATATCGAAAAGAAATACGCTCATTTATTTGCAAACAAAGATGCTTTTGCACTCTATCATGCGTTTAGTTTGATATTTGAAATTCATTGTTGCCAAGATAATAGGGAAAAAAGTCTGACTATTAACTCTTTTATTCTTTTCAATAGACTTTTGAGAGTGGTAGAGCTACACTGTAGTTTACTTCTAGTTGAATGAATGGGTTAGCTCGTCCGGGTAGGCCCACGCCCTTCTGTGAGGCTTTTACGCCCTCAAATAAATTGTTTTCATTGCATAGTAGAATATTCAAAACATGCAGCGGACTTCATCTTCTCTTATTAGTGGCAGCTGGCAGAATTCATGCGTCTCTTTTAATAATTTAAAAAGTATGTCTTGGGTACATCCGATTTCATATTAAAAAGAAATCAGTGCTAGTGACTTTTAATAATATCGAAAAGAAATACGCTCATTTATTTGCAAACAAAGATGCTTTTGCACTCTATCATGCGTTTAGTTTGATATTTGAAATTCATTGTTGCCAAGATAATAGGGAAAAAAGTCTGACTATTAACTCTTTTATTCTTTTCAATAGACTTTTGAGAGTGGTAGAGCTACACTGTAGTTTACTTCTAGTTGAATGAATGGGTTAGCTCGTCCGGGGTAGGCCCACGCCCTTCTGTGAGGGCTTTTACGCCCTCAAATAAATTGTTTCGTGTGCATTTTTTAACAGTGCAGTTTGATTCTGACAACATAATGAATGGGTAGCTCAACCGGGGTAGGACCACGCCCACACAGAATACCAGCGTGAAATAGTATCATAATATTGCTGTTTCGTCTGGTGAGTGAAGGGATCCGGAGACCTTTATTATTGGTGACGAGGCATTTAATCTCAATCCTCAAGGGTGACATTATGATTCTTTGCCAAGGATGAATGTAGATGTCATGGGCCCCAAGAATCACTTACTTATATGAAATATGTGCCTCAATTCAATATAAATATTAAATATTTATATTGAATTGAGGCACATATTTCATATAAGTAAGTGATTCTTGGGGCCCATGACTTCCACATTTATCCTCAATAAGGAATCATAATGCGTTGTCACCCCTGAGAACTATAATGGAATGTCTCGCCAGTGGTAAGGGCCTCCCTACACTCACTAGACGAAACATAGCAGGGTTATGCTGCTATTTAACGCTGGTGTTCTGTGAGAGTGATATCCTTACACGTTAGGGACGACATATTACATGCCGCATGTGGTACTAAACTGCAGCGTGGCAATTTGCTTTCATTAGAAATAATATAGTATATAAAGAATATTATAATACAGAATAGCACAACCGTATTCCTCTCCAAGCATCCTATATCCTTGCCAAGTTTATTTGTCAATAAATGTATTGTTGGAAGCTCTTATCACGTTTATTTCAATACAAAGCAATGCTCAACAAATTGTTGACATTTCCCCAGCGTCTGTATTTGCGTCTGTATTGTTGCGGGCGTGCCCCATTTGTGTTCCATAGAATGTACGCATTAGGAACTACCGCGAAGATTGTTCAGTAAATGGTCTGCCCTATAATTGTCATTTTAAGTTATATTTTGTTGTTTTTTAATATTTTAAATATATAGAAAAATACTACTCATACAAGAATATTCTCTAGCACCGTTCTTATGTAAGCAATATTATGGTTTTAAAGTAAAGAACAAAGTGTTGGGATAACTTTTTAACCTCAATATTTATATGGTCACTCAAATCAAGTTACAATTGTTGTAATATAATATAATAAGTAATAAAGGTTTATGTAAAAAATATAAAAAAATTAAAGCGATAGTCATATTGCAGCCAGTATATGACTATATATATATATATATTTATATATATATATATATATATATATGTATTTTATGTATGTGTAACAGTAGTACTTAGTAATAAATAAAATCTTTCATTCATCAAACGGGTGATGAGTCAATACAAGTCGTTAGTTAAATAAACAAGATTAAAATTTAAAAAAACAGAAGAGAATTTTACAATTCTAGAAAGTTACTCTGTAATGTATGAAGACATTTGAAACTCTCATCTCGTACTTGTACTCATCCCGCTTTCACTACGTCATCAATACTCGTAAATCTCTGAGATTTCCGTTAAAATAATTTTGTTTAAAAAAAAACTAAAGACATAATTTTGACTTTTAAAAGTTTAATATGGAAAGAAATCAAATTCAGAAATCTATTACAAAATCAGTGGTAATAAACAACGATACATTTCAGTGACGTGGCTTATAACATCCAAACGCAACAAAGATTTATGGTATAGATGCATTCACATTACTTAGGTCTGAGATGGACTGCCTCGTTACCTATAATTGTGGCTACCTAACCCATCACCCATACAAAACTTCACTTTTTCCGTTTTACTGTTATTCAGTCAGTCACAGTGGTATTCTGTGTGACGTGGTCCTCTCCAGGTTAAGTTTAATTCATATTGTATTTGCGTGTCTTTATCACTGAAAAATCTAGTTTACATGTGTGCTTCTGGCTATAGGTTTCATCGGAAGAGTATACTTTCACAAAAGATTGCGAGGAAAATTACTTCAGTAAGCTCTAGCATAGTGTCTAAGTGCTCGCTTTTAATGTTTTGGTCTGCTAGCAAATCTAAGTGTCTCTTAGGAATCGTATCCGGAACGTAGTCCTTCGGCAGTGTACTAAAGTTAGCGACATAGATCAAGGAATTAGCAAGATGAAGTGGCAATGGATAGGTCATTTATGTCGCAAAGCTTATTACGCAGTTAGCAGTAGTAGTGTGCTCCTTTGTCACCCTTTGTTTCATAAATATATATTTAAAGGCGAAGGTTTACTTAAGCTTATTAGTTTAGTTAAGCTTTTTGTTTGCGTGAATTTGTTTCTCGGTAACAATTGAAATTCAACTTAATTTTCTTTTATATATGACTGAAATTGCTATAGCGAAACAAAATTACAGTTGGAAGCTCAAAGTAATATAATTTTATTTCACTTTACCAATTTCAGTCGTATACAATAGGAAATTGAGTTGAATTTAAATTTTTACTAAATTCGTCTCCGTCACTCCGTTGATCTGCGCTGACCGTAAGTGATCAAGGTAATTAGTTAAGATTTAAACCCAAAAACATGGACACTCGCCTATCAAACTCCGACATTTACGCTGTATAAAGGGTCAGATTTAGTAACAAAGACATGAAATAGTCATTTAAATAGTAATAATCGATACAAGACATCGAAAGCTCGTAGAAAATAACGAACAGTTATAATCCTTGAAATAGATTGCAATTAAAGATTTGCAATATCTAGACCTATGTATCATGTTATCTTGAATGAGCTAAGTTAGTTTACTTTATTACTTTGAGGAATTTGATATAGATTTTGCTACAACAAATCCTCTAATATGTCATCTAGCTCACAAAACTGATAACCGATGGAGAAGAAAGTTTCTTGAGTGGCAACCTCGACCAATGCAATTAAAATTTTTTTTAAAATAAAATTTTCGGGATCATAGATGCTTTGTGGCAATTTATGGGAGAGACCTACGTGCTGCATTTGACTATGGATAGGATGGTAATGATTTTTTTAAAGAATATTAGCAATGCTATTAACATTACCAATATTCCGGTTAACCTTGACAACTGAGCTGAACATGCTTGTGCCAGGAGATGGTTCACGACGTTAGTCTAATGGTGCATTCGAACCTACGACCTTAAGTTTCGCAGACCGTACCCTATATCATTAGGCTATTTGGTCACTCGCATACGCACTAAAGCACTTTTATATTTCGAAGAAACTTTTTAAACAATCAATCAATCTCCAATAATCAAATAGATTAGTGGCTGGAAACCAAAGTCAGAAAGTCAGAACGTCAGAATCATGCAAATTCAACAAGTCTGCGTGTCCACTAAACTCGTAGGAAGATCGTTAAGTTCCATTCATTGCTTTGACAGTCTATCCCTGAATGTAGTGGATTTAGCATAACAAGTGATACCAATTGTGTAGTTCGTACATGTATGGGTGTGATTGCTCTAATAAAAAGTTTGGGCGAATTGTAACTTTAATAATGGTGTGCCAAGTAGTTTGTTCTACTGCGATATGAATGGGTCAGCACGAGCCCTGAGAACTGGAATGTTTCGTTACCTGTAATCGCCCAACGATTCCGATACTCGCCTTTCGAATTGGTTAAGTAATATCCTGGCGATAGCTGATTCCATGAAGTAGTCGTAAAACCCACTGTGATGGATCACTAACCACCAACATGATAAGAGTGAAAATTTGAATTATGTTGCGTTGCATGATGGTCATGTTGATATTCCATTCCACGACACAGAACTCTATAATCTGGTAATCCGCTTAAAACTTAATACCGTTTCGCAACAAACGTGCTTGTTTTACATATGAATCGGATCTAAGTATATCCAACACAATTCGGAACTGTCTACTACTGTTCCGACTACTACACCTACCTTCATTACTGTTGGACTTAAGTCTCTTGAATACATTAGTATTCATATACCATATATTAAGTGAAATCTTCTGGAATTATAACTTGTTTTTACTTTTTTATAGAATAGGTGGCAAAGGAACAAGCCGCTTACCCGATGGTAAGCAGTCACCACCGCACAAGAACACCAGTGGAATCCAAAGTACGGTGCCAAACTAAACGGTGCTAAACAAAAGAAAGGTCCATAAGTCTATTAATATTATTCTTTATGGCAGTCTTTCGGCAAGTTAGACGCTCTCGCGAAACAGGGTTACGGTCCAAGCCGAGTCTTCCTCATGAGAGCCCTTGTGCTGGTTACCCATATATAGAGGTCTTGACTGAGTGCTATAAGCGCTCGGTCACCACTCAACTCCCTCAAAGCCCTCGGGCTAAAAGCGGCCATCTGCCCGAAAAAATAAAAAAGCAGTCTTTCGGGAAGGTCTATGTTCAGAAGTACACTGAATCATCATCGTAACATTAAATCATAACATAAACATAACACAACATCACTATTTTAATTATGAAAATGTAATAGCATGTTTTGAACACAACAAACCTTAAAAAAAAATTGTACAGTTTTATGTTTCGTATAACACGGATTCGCGTAAAAACGGCAATTTTTTGGAACATAACTCCCATGTTATGAGGCGGTTATTTGTACACTAAGATTTTGAAACTTAGTAATATATTCATGTAAAAGAAAGACTAACAATTGGGGTAGCCCAGTCAAAGTCCATTTTGTTGCTTCGTTGTGTGGTAAATTAAAAATTTAGGTACCATTTTACGGAAATATTAAAATGACCGGCATTCATTGCATTATGAATTTAAATGTAATGAATTAATCTCAAGATACAGTACGAGAGTTTTATTTAAATGAAAAAACAAGTAAAGGGTAGAAACAATAGAAACAAGTAGAAGAACAAAATATACAACTACCAAATAAGCCAGTTGACAAATAGTTTCAAACTGTTGAAAGTAAATCCAAAAATAGAAATGAGGAAATTTGAAATAACTTCATTTTTATTATTAAAAATTTATAGATTTTTCACACAAAAAAAAACACTAGGCAATTAATAGTATCTTCCACGCTGAAATTTTATAGATCTACAATATTAATTAGAAAAAATTAAATATCCATTGACCCTGCTAATCATTTTGTTTACAAAATAAACTATTGCTGCGTATGCCACGGATTTGACCTTTCTAATCCGAATAAATAAAACATAACACCCTCTATATGTCTACTCAAGGCTTTATTTTACAGATGTATAAACTTTAATCTTGTTGTCAAATCTTAATAACAAATATCATCACAACTTTGTTTATTGAAGAAGTTAGTGTCTTTGTTGATAATCTTGAATTGAAATCTCTGAACAGAAATATAATATATATACTTTATTTATTTTATTAAGGGTGACAAACAACCTAAACAGTTCACCTGGTGGCAGTGATTCCTGTGACCCCTGATGCCCACATTTATCCTCGTTAAGGAGTCATAATACAGATTCAATGTCACACCAGAGATAAGATGGAATGCCTCTCCACAGCAATTTTATGCTGGTCCTCTGCGAAGGCGTATTCTTTCTCGGATAGAGTCCAGCTATTTATGCTGCAAGTGGAAACAAAGTGCATCGTAACTCTGATAATTTTAAATACTAAGTATTTTCGAAACAATGTTTGACTTATTTAATGGTTGTTCCATGTCTTATACAGAATCTGTTTCTTCTATTTAATGGTTGTTCCATGTCTTATATAGAATCTGTTTCTTCCGTCAATCTGTTGGCTTAAGGGTTAACTTCATTGGATTCTAATACACGAAGGTCAATCTGTTTCAGGTCAGACGGTTTATTACGCATAAATTTTCATCATTATTATTTTGTGCGTTATCTCAATTACATTAATTAAGGTTCTACTTTGCCTAATCTGGTGATCAAAGCTAATGAGTCATAGGCGGTATTTTTAGACAAAGCAATCTAATAGTTTTATAAATAAATTAGGTAAAGATATGTTTTGTTATTCTATCATTTTTGCTCTTTCTTTTTTAAATAATAACTCACAAAATGTCCAAGAGTTATACAGTATTGAACCTAGAACTCAAAGCTTAAATCCAAGCATATTTGTTACACAAATACTCTGACAAAGAATAGTAAGAGGGCTTGTTTAATTGGTTTTTAACCAAAATCTGTTTAATGGCAAATTGATTATTGTTTGCGTAATTTTCTTAAATACGCGTATGCTATATATAATATAGTATATACTATATAATATAATAACTAATAACGGCATAGCACCGGAACCTATATTTTTTAATTGTAGATTTATGTGCTTATTTATCACATACTCTGTGGAAAAGGCTGAAAAATCGTGAGGAAACCTGCATGTCTAAGAAATAAAAAAAATATTTCGAAGACATGTGAAGTCTACCAATACACAGTGGACCCGCGCGTCTGACTATGCTCCAACACCCTCTCTAGAAAGAACGATTTGCTCCAAGCTTTGTTACGAAAATCCTGATGATACGAAAGTGAATCCCTAGACGACAAATTTATAATTTTGTTAAAATAAATAAATCTATTTCTACCAACAAAAAAATCGCGTCTTAACCGTATCTTAAGTCCAAATTAATATTTGAGTAGCGGTTGTAATGTTGTTGTGTAAATATAAAATAATTGTTTCAATGTAAATAACGGATGAATATAAAATTTTGGCTGAAATAAAATCCAGAAATAAATTATTTTAAACGGCACAGTTTGATCTTATGAGATGAGAGCTCGTTTAGTTTATTACCTTTAATTGTTTTTTCCAGATGCAGTTTGTGGAAGCAAACTATAATTTTAATGGGTCGAATTGACTGAGGGAGGACCACGCCCTCACAGAATATCAGCGTAAAAAAGCAGGATATGGTTGTGTTTTATTTGGTGAGTAAAATGATCCGAATCTTAAGGTGAATTGCCGGCCCGGTTTCAACCCCACAAATTAAAAAATGTGTTTAAGTGGCTAATAGAAAATATAGAATATATAGATAGTTTGAGCTTCGATGGAAATCACATAACATAGCTGCCCAATGTTCATAAGTCATATGGTATAAGTAACATAGAACCAAAAATCAGGGAAGATGTAAATTAGCTCCGATGCTCTCGCACTACACAATATTTTCATATTTTAGGGTCACAGACGAGATAAAATTCACCAGATGGTAGTTTTAAAGTAATTATTCCAGGTGTAATTATTTCTACCGGTACATACCCCGGTATGCAGTCGATGCAAGGTGATATGTGCATTGTTATACCTAAATAATATGTGTATTACAGTATATCTCAATAATCTTTAGGTCTTCTCAGACACCGCAACTGACCTTAAGCTTCAGAATTGGACATACGATAGAAAATTAGCCGTCTACGATTTGATGCCTATTTGACATTCATAGAAAACAATATTTAGAATAAGTATTTACTTGAAATTCCTTTTTTTAAAACATTATAATTTCAATTTAATTATAATAGCATTATCAATATATACTCGTACCTTGTATATTTTGCAAAAAAACTTATTTTATAACATGTACAGATGAATTGTAATTGCAGAGGGGTGGACAATGGCGTTGTTAAGGCGAGGTGGGTACAAGACATCTTACGTTTCAAATGTTTTCATACTTATGCAACATCTTTCCTAATTGTAAAATCCACCTCTGAGTTGACAATTATTTACTCTTATTCACATAAGTAGAGCAATTAGAAACTAACATGGGTAAAGGAAGAACTGCACCCTCAAGATGACAAATTTAGATTTTTGAACTTGTTCGAATAAATAAATCCAGAATACCATGAAATAGTAGCATTAAGCAACTATGCTTTGTGTAGTGAGTGTAGAGATCCGTGGACCCAATTATAGATAACGGGACATTGCATCTCAACTCTTGTGGGTCACAATGCATCTGTACCTTGAAGCTTTGTTGAGAATCGCTTCAGATGTCATCGACCGCAGTTACCACTTAATGTTGAAGTGTTAGTTTGCTTCTCCTATTATCATAAAATATTCTCATTTTATATCTTAATGTGAGAATATTTTAAGATACACTAACTCAACATACATCAATAATCGTTTATTTAACAAAATTATACTTTACTCTGTTTTTTTACGCACCACAAATAGAATCCAAATTATTTTCTGTCATAAATAATTCACTCTCTAAGAAGGTAATATATATTCAATATATGGCAACAGATAATAAATTGTTCTGCTCAATTTTGTAAAGCGCATCATGCTGCATTTTCATTGCCCTCTACTTAGGAATAATATAGAGAGAGGTTTTGAGCAATCTTGGAGCGTGAAATATTCAAAGGGAGGACGAGTGCAGCAAGGAGACGTTGAGGCGATGCAGTTTTATAGTTTCTTTGGATGAGATGGATAAGGCTTTTCCACAGTTGCGTTAAAATTTCAATGTATGGGATTAATTTCCTTTTTTAACCATTGTTGCTTATATTTTCATCTGAAATATGATTTAATATAAATAAATATAAAATATCGGAAACTTACGTGGCTAATAGAAAATATAGAATATATAGATAGTTTGAGCTTCGATGGAAATCACATAACATAGCTGCCCAATGTTCATAAGTCATATGGTATAAGTAACATAGAACCAACAATCAGGGAAGATGTAAATTAGCTCCGATGCTCTCGCACTACACAATATTTTCATATTTTAGGGTCACAGACGAGATAAAATTCACCAGATGGTAGTTTTAAAGTAATTATTTCAGGTGTAATTATTTCTACCGGTATGCAGTCGATGCAAGGTGATATGTGCATTGTTATACCTAAATAATATGTGTATATACTGTATATCTCAATAATCTTTAGGTCTTCTCAGACACCGCAACTGACCTTAAGCTTCAGAATTGGACATACGATAGAAAATTAGCCGTCTACGATTTGATGCCTTTTTGACATTCATAGAAAACAATATTTAGAATAAGTATTTACTTGAAATTCCTTTTTTTAATAACATTATAATTTCTAATAGCATTATCAATATATACTCGTACCTTGTATATTTTTCAAACAAACTTATTTTATAACTTGTACAGATGAATTGTAATTGCAGGGGGGTGGACAATGGCGTTGTTAAGGCGAGGTGGGTACAAGACATCTTACGTTTCAAATGTTTTCATACTTATGCAACATCTTTCCTAATTGTAAAATCCACCTCTGAGTTGACAATTATTTACTCTTATTCACATAAGTAGAGCAATTAGAAACTAACATGGGTAAAGGAAGAACTGCACCCTCAAGATGACAAATTTAGATTTTTGAACTTGTTCGAATAAATAAATCCAGAATACCATGAAATAGTAGCATTAAGCAACTATGCTTTGTGTAGTGAGTGTAGAGATCCGTGGACCCAATTATAGATAACGGGACATTGCATCTCAACTCTTGTGGGTCACAATGCATCTGTATCTTGAAGCTTTGTTGAGAATCGCTTCAGATGTCATCGACCGCAGTTACCACTTAATGTTGAAGTGTTAGTTTGCTTCTCCTATTATCATAAAATATTCTCATTTATATCTTAATGTGAGAATATTTTAAGATACACTAACTCAACATACATCAATAATCGTTTATTTAACAAAATTATACTTTACTCTGTTTTTTTACGCACCACATATGGACCCAAATTATTTTCTGTCATAAATAATTCACTCTCTAAGAAGGTAATATATATTCAATATATGGCAACAGATAATAAATTGTTCTGCTCAATTTTGTAAAGCGCATCATGATGCAATTTCATTGCCCTCTACTTAGGAATAATATAGAGAGAGGTTTTGAGCAATCTTGGAGCGTGAAATATTCAAAGGGAGGACGAGTGCAGCAAGGAGACGTTGGGGCGATGCAGTTTTATAGTTTCGTTGGATGAGATGGATAAGGCTTTTCCACAGTTGCATTAAAATTTCAATGTATGGGATTAATTTCCTTTTTTAACCATTGTTGCTTATATTTTCATCTGAAATATGATTTAATATAAATAAATATAAAATATCGGAAACTTACTAGAGTTACTAACGACAATCGAAATAAGAAAAATATTATTTAAAATTATATTATCAGCAAACTTCCCAAAACTAGTGTAGCCACTCTACATTGCGATTGCTAGTACAAGGCCGGTACTCGATAATCTTTTTTCTCCATTGGTCTTCGACCTTACAAGAGATGAAGAAGACGATGGAAACAGATGACATATTTTCGGCAGCAAACCACAGATGATACTGTAAATATTTTCATTAATGGGTTGATGGTTAATCTCGCGGGGCCCATGTAAGCTTAGATCTCGAACCACCGTCTTCATAGTCCAGCTTAAGGGGGCCCTTCGGGTCGCTGACGTTCGAAGTGGGGGCTTAGAACGACCAGTTGAAGCGACCCCGAGGAGAACGACGGCGTGAAATGGTACCGTGTCATCGTGATAGTTCCGCAAGGGTTATGGGGGTGCGATCATCACGGACGCCCTACGCCCAGCAAAGCGCAGGGGGGTTGCCGTTGCTTTCCTTACGGAGATCCCGCGACCCCACACAAGCGTTGTGACTGGCGACTACCGTGTGGTTTTAGTCGGTGCGAGTCCGACATAACCCGTCCTCGACCTTGCGAGGGCTGGTATGCATTTCCCCGCACTCAAAAAAATTTAAGTGCTACTAGCATAGAACCGAAAATCCAGAGACACAATACGATAAAAAGAAAAATATTGCAATCTTACCTAGCCCCGATGCAGGTTTTCAAGTATAGCGTTCGCCTTATGAGAATTTTTATTTGTATTGTTTATTTGATATGTAAGGTGAAACCAGAATGAAACCTATTTTTTATTTTAAACACTTTACGTGGCACGACAAGTCAATTATCACAAACAATAATTTTCCTTGAAAATCAACAAGAGTCGATAATTTAACAGCATTGTCTGGACACAAAATGTATGATATAAAAAACCGGAAGACAATTGCACAGGTAATTGCACTCCACGCGTTCGTATTACAGAGAAAGTGACTTGTATCTATATTTATAATGCTAATACACAAATCTTTTGGGACTTGTCACGGGCGAAGCTTCTCAGCAGATCACTACAATGAGCATAAATAAAACACAGTTTGTTTTAGGCAATTGTTTCAGGTCACACTTAATAGATGGGCTTATAGTCAAGCGTTTTCTTAAATCAAGTTAACGATAATATGATTACCGAGGTCTTGATAATAAGGACAAAGATAAGTTGCGGTATTACCTGAGGAGAAGTGTATATTAACGTGGTTATTCTATGAGAGATTCAATTGGTTTGCCTTGTGGATTAATAATAGTTACAGCAGTAACAGGACTTGGTACAGCTAGGATACAGGCGTAACATTAATACTACGAGGTCAAGCGGGTAAAAGTGCCTTAGGCCACAGAAATTCAGTTACCTAAAAGAAACTATAGGGTAATTGTCATATTCTAATTTCATGAAAAAGATGAAAGGTGCTTTAAAATGACAGGTCAGCATGACGAGGAAGCCACGCCCTCACTAAGCATCCGTATTCCATAATAGGTATTGAGGTATTCAGAACGCAGGTCACCTCATTTATATCTGTTATAATATAAATATTATTGAACGCACTTTTTACTTTTCATTCAATGTAAAAGAAATATTACGTACACACCTATACACTCGTAAATAATGTAATTGGAAACTAGCTGCTCTACCACAGACAAAAGTACACCAGTATAAATGTCTACTTCGAAATTGTAACAGAAAAATATCAAATCGCTTCCTACCTCTGTATTAAACAATGGAATAGACTACAATACCACTTATCCATTTTCTCATTTAGCACTAGAACGCATCTTATCTTAAACGTTGGATTATTTAAATTGAACGACAACTGGATGCGCCCTCCAGTTCTCCGGAAATATAACAAAGAGGTACAGTTCCTTTCTTATTTAGATTTTATTAAGATTAGAGATAAGTTATAGAGTATAATGTGGTAAGAATAACTTGCTACAAGATGTAAACTGCACGGCATGTGTTATTGTGTGGTTTATGAAAGCGGATCGATTAGTTTGCTAAATGATTGGTACATCACCATCGTTTCGTCCCATCACTAGTCCACTGCTGAAAACAGACCACCCTCATAGACTGCCATAGAGTATGATCAGTGTAATCTAGACAGCATTGAGATACAAGTAAATCGGTAAGGTAATTTGAAAAATTGAGAAAATCGACTTTTATAGTTACACTTAGATTTTTACTAAACAGAAAAAACCTCATTCTATTAAGAAAAAATATTGTTGGTGTAGATATGTAGATCATGATTTACAAGTGCTACAATCTTTGACAATTGAGGCAAAGAATTGCTTGAAAATGAGCTCAGAGAGGAGGATGGCATATCTAGGCACATTCGACCACTACAAAAATCAAGAAGAAAATGTGTATCTTTCAACCCGTTTAAAAAAGAAATGACTTGAAATGGTTCGAGTATCAGATACTGACATTTTGTAAGTATATAAAATTATATATAAACTACCCTTCCCTTCTGGACATACTTCTATTATCTTTAAGAATAGGCTACAATAGCCCAGTTTGTAGTTTCCAATCCGCCATTCGACTATTCGTCATCGTCGTAGTCGTGGATCATCTCTTTTAAACATTTAAGCCTAGTGTGGTTAGTGAGAATATTAGTAATTTTAACATCTAATACCCTTTTTTTGTAATAAATATTTAAGTTTTCAAACGTAGAAGATTTTTCTAAGAATATTTGCCTTAAACGTCTTTGTGCGGAACCCTCCTCTACCTCCTGAAAACCAGGATCTCTATACAAAAATTGGAAACAATAGAAGGTGAACAGTGAACAAATGTCTTGGCTTCTACCCTAATGTTCGCACAGAATTTCATCATAAGGAGATTAAAAGCAGAAGGCAAAGCAGTTGTCCAGCTTCTTCCAGAGTCAGGAAAAGTCCTTGATTAAAAAAAATCACTACGGTAGTTTATTTAATACATTCAACTTTAAGCATATTGGCGTACTTTATAAATTTGGCCCAGTTTCGTAGCAGTTAGAGTACTTGCGTAGCGGGTTTAGGGTTCGATTCCTAGCCGAGGAATTTTATATATACAAATTGTATTGTATTCTTTGAGGTACTCTTCGATACTTATATAATACACAGTTTTAGCTAATTGAAAATCGCCCATATAATGAAGAGTATATACAGAATAACGCTAAGAGATATAAATGCAAAACTACTAAGAGAAATAAAAGACAAGAAAGCTGAACATAAACTTTCCATCTATAGTTGAAAGATGACCATTGTTTCTATTTTGCATGAAGTACTAGTTATTTACACTAACAATCTGTAAAATAAAAATCTGTCATTCATGTACAAACAAGTGCTTAAACGCCTACGGCAAAGAGTTCGTGCATATTGGCAGATACGAATAAAAATATTCAAATGCAGGAGTGCAGCAAAATTTGACATTTTCTTTTATCAAAGTATTTGTAAAGTGTTGAAGATAAATCACGACGAATCGAATTGAACTCTACAAAAATACAAATAAAAAAGTGCTAATTGTACCCCTGTGCAATCTTATCGTGATATCACAATACCACTTGTGCATTGCTATGCATATCTGTAACGACATACAAAAACCAAGGTTAAAGTAATAATAATAAATTACTAACAATAAAAAAAACCTACGAAGACACAAGCTAATCAAGTTTCGGGAGCGTCCTTTGGACTTATTAAAAATAAAAGATTAAACTTAATTACAAACTAATTTAATTAGCGTGTTGGCATAGTGGGATGCCAACAACGAATGTCCAAAACCATCACTACAAACTAAACGTTAAAATGTCTTACTGTATCTTAACCTACGTGGGAACATAACAATGCTCTGTTACGAAAGCACTGCAGGTGTGCTTTTATGCTGACATACGCACAATGTGTACGGGCCGTGCTTCCATAACTAGCTTGCGTGTTTACCGCTAAAAATAATCCCTTTATCACATCTCCTTGCTTTGACAACACTCCACTTGCTACTTCAGCTAGTATTATCGAAATTCTTGTTGACATATCGGGAGACGATCAGTTCCGCGGTCACTTAAGCTTCGGGTAAGCTCAAATTGTTCTATAAAAAACTGGGCGTGCTTGTTAGAGTAAGACAGTATTTTATGTCAGCACACAGGGTTGCAACTTTAAAAAGTGCAAGTTCGGTCTCATACAGAATACTGTTATCATCTCTTGACCATCATTAGAATATTTTGGTGTAACCTAATTATTATAAACTAAACAATTAATTAATAATATTTAAATGGTTGTAAAAACGTTCGGGAAATATCTGGAATTTTTAAACTTGGTTAAATGAGTTTCATGTGCCACTTGAAAGGTGAAGGTAGTTGTAAAACTATAATTATATTTGCATTACAGTTTATTTATTTAAATTCGGACATGTATACATGAAAATATTTGAAATCCACAAATTCATACAATTAAAACTGTTGCACGTACCAATTGAACACGAAAACATCAAATGTTATTTATGAACGGTTATCGTGTTTTACATTATATAAAATTAATGGAGAAAGCAAAACAATTCTGTATAAAATTAAAAATAAAACAGAATTATCAATATCAAATAAATTTAATGAAATCATGATAAAATCAAAATCACAATAAAAATTAAAATAGATGAAGTCGATATAGATAAAAAAAATTTGAAGGAAGCTCTTCTGCAAATACATAAAAATCTAATTTGCTATTACTAAAACCTGCCTTCGTTACGATTTGCGGTAATCGTTTTTGAAGTCAATGTTAACATAATTGATAGATATGTAACATCAAATATTGCTCATTATTTTTTTTTTAATTTCAAATCCATCTAAAGGGATTTAAGTTTGCGTTTATATTTTGCTCGCAAATGAAATACAAACAACAATAAAAATATTGTCATCTCATTACGGTCTTCCTCAGCCAGGGCCAACTGCTACATAATATATACAAGCCATTTGTAATGTAAGTCACCTCGAGTCGTGTCGTCTCCATTCATCTATAAATGCAAAAATTTAAAAAAAAAAATCTTAAAATAAAATGTGTCTAACGAGAACTCTTTAAGGTAAGTGATACTGTTCCATTTCACTAAGAAATATATGTATATTAATTTATTAGACTATTTCCGAAGCAATAGCCTATTTTTTTAGGGTACGGTCTACAAATAAGGTCGTAGGTTCGATGACGTCATTTAGCTATTTCCTGGAATCATCACCTAGTACAAACATTTTAAGTTTAGTTGCGAGTGGACTGTCATGGTTTTTTTCCAGTGGTAGAGCTTCACCGCAGCTTGTTTTTAACTGCAGAATGAATGGATCAGCTCGACCGGGGTAGGACCACGCCTTCACAGAATACCAGCGTAAAAGTAGGGATCCGGAGACCAGTAGGGATTATTGTTGGTGACGACGCATTCCATCTCAATCCTCAAGGGTGACATCGCACCAACATTATGATTCCTAGTCAAGAATGAACGTAGATGTCATGGGCCACAAGAATCACTTGACCATCTGATGAACAGAGCGCTCGTGTTACGCTCAACGCAATAATGAAGACCTATGAGTGTATACTAAAAGAGCTTAAAATCAACACATCACACAATCTGCCGACAAAAAGGTCTCTACTACTTCGGACATATTATGCGGTCTTCAAAGCACTGTCTTGAGGAGCAGATTAATTTAGACAAAATAGACGGCAGACGTGTTCAAGGGAAGTTCTATAAGATGGTCTGACACAATAACCCCGTATATGACTGCACTCAATAGAGAATGATTGTTTGTGATCGAGATCCACGGCAGCGAGATAACGAATAAGCGAGATAAGAAGAAGAAGGTGTGGTTAAACAAAATTTTAGTAATGTTAATAGCAAACTTTTAAGAAAAACGACACGAAACACGGTCGCGCTTAGATATTTTACTCAGATAAAAATAATATATACATAAATATAGTCCTCAATAGTGACAAGTGATCTGCGTGTTGATTCCATATCGAGGATAAGTGTAGTCGTTGTGTGTGTTAATGAATTATTTACTATCCATTGGACTGTTGGCACTTTAATTTTATATTCCGATTTCGTTCAAAACTATATACTGGATTAATATCTAAGCAGGCAGTGATGATGGTGTAAATAATTAATACCCAGTCTCTCTAAGCCCAATTAGGTGTATTTTATATAGGAAACAGAAAAATAAAACATTAATTGAATTCAAAGCTCTTCAATGCCTAATTCAGTCGGCATTACCAATTGAATTGTTTTGCATTTTCCTGAATATATCTACATCTAGTTTGTATTATTATAAACTTAATTAGGAAAATAAATTAATACTAAATTTAACATTATATAAAATCTTTTCTATATTGTTTTAAAAGTATTTTTAACTCTGTATATTGGGAAATATAGTCATACAACAGTCATCAATCATTCTAGATGCTGGTCGAATGACCGGAGAAGGACCAGGACCACATATTGAAGTGTTGAAATGAGTAGATCCATTTTCGATAGTGGTAGAGCTACACTGCAGTTTGTTACTAGCTGCAGAATGAATGGGTGAGCTCGTATATATATATGTGTATATATATACATATATATATATATATATATATATATATTTGTTATACAAAGTGATACCGCATCTTTATTATGATTCCTTATCGATTAATGTGGTGGTCATTTACCTTTAGGAGATTTTTGTGCTTGTTCACCATTAGATTGAAAGAAAAATACACGCTGAAACCGAACGGCGGAATTCTAAAAGTTTTTCCACCTCATTCCATGAAACTATAAAACTGCATCGCCTTCTAAACGTCTCCGTGAGTGAGCTTGTAATTTGCATATATAAAGCTCCAAGATTGTGCAGAAGAAGATTCAATATTTAATGGAGAAATTTCGAAGCGTGTCATGGTTAAAGAAGAATAATTCACGGCAATTTCTTTAATAATAAAACTTATATTATTTATTTTAATAGTATTAAGTATATTATATATTCTATTAACCAGGCGATATAATATTAGGCGATAAATAATTTAATAATTATAATTTATTCCTTCTTGCCACATAAAAAATTACAAAACTAAAAATGAGAATAAAAAAGACATACCTAATCAAAAGAAAACAAAAAATAATAAATAAATGAAAACAAATATGACCTGCCGTACGCCAAATTGGGAAAAGGATCACAACTCAGTACTGTTTTGAGCTCTTCCGTGAAGCCCACACAAGAAATAATTATTCAAACATTAGTATTCATTATATATAAAGTATTAAAACAAAGTAATAAAAAATTATAAAATAATGAAACAAAGTATTCAATTCATAAAGGAAAACGAAAGAAGAAAATGAAGGATAACAGGATGAAGCTATTATATAATTAATAAATAATTGAAACAAATTCGTAGAAACGAAAATATTATATTGGGTGATTACATGACAAACTCGTTTGAATTTGTTGTACTTTTTGTAAATGTTCCGAATAAGATATGTACCTTAATTCCATTCGATACTGGTCCGTCATTAATTTCGATATTAAATGCCTGAAATGAATTATTATGCCTGATGAAAAGGGGAAACCTGCATTTAATAAATACATCTTTATATATTATATTACTAACCTACGGAATCGGCACAGTGTTGATAATTGTTAAATCTAGTCTCTAACACAACGTTCATTGTAAAGTAAAGTAACAGTATATAATATATGTATATAAATCCCTAATAATTCCTATTATATATGAAATAAACAAACTGGGAACTTACGTACGTTGTTAGTCAGAATTTTATGGAAAAAAAATATGAATGCAGGAATACCTTTTATTATTAATGTAGCGTTGTTTACACATGGTTTATTTTTAAAGTTTAATGTGATTTAAACGTCTCGGGACTTTCACGGACTTAATTCTAGCAGATTTAAAAAATAAATTCTTTCATCGGTCTTTGTAAGGAATAATTTACTATACACGTACTTGACGCAATACATATTGTAGGAAGCTTTTTTTTTTTTTTTTTTCGGGCTGATGGCCGCTGTTAGCCCCAGGGCTTTACAGTTTCACCGGGTTGAGAGGTGACCGAGCGCTTATGGCTCTCAGTCGAGACCTCTATATATGGGTAACCAGCGCAAAGGGGCTCGAGAGGGTATCGGCTTCAGACCGTTACCTGTTTCATGAGAGCGTCTGACTCGAGGGTGCCCAAGAGGGCCGAACCTCGGCTCGGTCAGTTGCTTCTGACAGAGGATTATCTTAATTAATATCACTATTATTATTAACTACCTGTACCACCACTTCAGAATGCGTGGGCGCTGGAGAAGAAGTGGCGCAAGAAACTCCAGCAACGCTTCTATCTGTATGGACTGGAGAGAACCGGCCAGTGACATGGCGGTATCGCGAATAACTTTGTTTGCGACGCCCTCGCCGTCGGCGGGGGCGATATGAGTGCAATGTTTGTGTGTTGTGTTTTATGAAGGGCTTGGGCCTGGTGGTTGCGTCGTCAGGGTCGTCGAGGGCGTGCCTCGGTCTCCTACGGACGCGGGTAAATTTGTGATTCGCGATGGGATTGTAAGTGGCGGCACTTACAATCAAAGGGTTTCGGTGTGTGACGGCAGAGTCGAAATATCGGCGAGAAGCCTGCTTCAGGTACTGAGCTATGGTCGGCAGCTCAAGATCTATGTGTAGATTTTCGTTACGCAAGAACCACGGCGCACCGGTGGCCTTGCGCATGAAACGATTTTGTATTACCTGAAGTCGGTGAATGTGACGCGGGGAGGCATGCGCAAAGACGGGGCTTGCGTATGTCATTATGGGTCGGATGCACGCTTTGTAAAGTGTAATTTTATTACGCAGGGACATTTTGCTATTTTTATTAAGTAACGGGTGCAAACGACCTAGGACGAACGCTGCTCGATTCCGTACGCGGTTGACATGCGGACCGAAGGTGAGTCTTTCATCTAATGTGACGCCTAAGTATTTGACTGTCTTTCCCAGGGGATTGGACGATCAAATAACTCTATAGTTTGGAGATGCGGCGTTTTGTTGCGCCGAGAGAAGTAAATGGCTGCACTTTTGGTGGGGTTAACCTCGATCCTCCATTTCCGAAACCATTTCCCTAAGGTGTTGGCTGCAGATTGGAGGCGTTTACAAATAGCGTCTGGCTTAAATCCAGACGCGTAGAGGCCGGTGTCATCGGCGAAAAGGGCTAGCTCTACACCGCGAGTGCGCGGTATGTCGTTGGTGTAGAGTGTGTATAAAGTAGGACCTAGGACAGAGCCTTGTGGTACTCCGGCACAAATGGGGTGAACCTCGGAACGCGTTCCCTCGACGTGTAGGAAGCTACGTCACAAGGTATATATGGGTGTTTTAATGTTTTATTCAGGTTAAAAGACAAGTTGTAGTGTTAAACTTAAGGTTTATGGAACTCGGATAGCCAATCTGTTGAGTAATATTTAATGTCTGACTTGAGTATTCAACCTTATATTGAATTTAACCTCTATTTCTAATTAACGACTATACAATGCATGAAACACACACACTACACATGGGTATATATTTTTATAAATAATTAACTATAAAAAAAACCCTTTTTTTATATCTTACTTGGGTTTTGTAAGTTAATTTTTTTTTAAGTTGTTTAACTCTTTTAATTAACTTCTGTCTGGACAATTGAAGTAGCACTCTCTTTGCTGTGGGGATTCAGGATAAGTCCTGTAAAGAAATACAATAGCTGAATATTTTTAAAATTAAATATATATTTAATTTAACAAAATATAAATAAAATAATAATCTATAATAGACATTTTATTATTTTATTACATATTGTAGATGTGCAGATGGTTTCTCATGTTTACGTTTTATCAAACCAGAAATTGATCGCCTTTTGAATTCCATATTGCCAACTACATACTTATTACGTTTTTAAAAAGTAAAAAGTATTTATTACGTTGTTATATTATATGCCAGGTTGGATCACAAGGATAATGCTCTATTTGGGTACGACGGTTACAAGTTACAGTTTGAAGCATATTTCCTGTGGATGTCACCAAACGGGTTCTGCCAAGCTCAAGTCAGAGTGCCTTTAACGAATCTGTGGTCCCTTGTTATTGGTATTTATTAACAAATGTTTATCAGTGCGCGATGTCAGTGATAATCTACGGATCTGAGATTTGGTCCTTCGCCGCTGAACGTATAGGGAAATTCGAAGTCACTCAGCGAGCTAGGTAAAAGGCTACGCTCGGTGTTTCGAATAAATAACGTGATTATGGTCACAGAATGAGTAAGCTGAAGTGGCAATGAGCTGGCCATATAAATCTTAGAACTGATAATTCTTGAGAAGCACCCCCGTATTGCACAGTGCAACGTGTGACGACCCCCCACTAGATGGAGTGTATAAGCAAGTCTGCGGGATGTCGATGAATGCAGGTGGCTCAGTATCGTACTATATGGCAGTCTGCGAAGGAGGCCTATTTTCAGTATTGGACTCGTGATCGACTTAAATGATAATAATGAACTGATACATAAAATCAAAAATGAATATAAAATTAGTATCACGTTTTTGTAATGATCAATATTCGCTTAAAGCTATAATATTATTTAATTTTTTTTTTTCTATTTTAATACCGTGTCATTGATTTCACATAATTGTATCCGTATCGATGAAATGCTTTTCAATTTATCTTTCTTCTTGTGTTTAATGTTATTTGCTATATTATGTAATGATTATGTTAATACGGAATACTACTAACTTTAACAGCTTCAATAACTACTATCTAAGCACGTTTTATCTATCTGCGATCGGTATGAAGTTCACAATGAAAACTTAATTTAGTGATGTACTTAATTTTTTTATATTCATAAATATTTGTTTAATGAACTCACGCTATTTCATGCTAATACTTGTACAATTGAAAGAAACAGCCTTCATATATACATAGATATCAGTGTATGGTTATTGAAACAATTCCGCTATGCGTGAATATATATGTTTACTGCATAGCGTGAATTGAAGCATCTTCCTAATGGTTTAGGGTACGGTCTGCAAAACTTAGGAACCATCTCCTAGGCCAAGCATTTAAGCTCAGTTGGTATTGTTGACGGGAATGGTTGTAATTATAGGCCTGATAGCATTTTGCTTTTTTAAAATAATTAAAACATTGAAACACTGAGCTACCACGAGTCTGACTTCATTCAACATTAATATAAAAGTTAGAACGTTAGAACTTTAATAACAACCGAAGCACCGAAGTCTTGGTGTGAATTTTTTAGATAAATTTTGTAATGAAGTTACGGAGACCACAATAGCGGGATTGCCTTTCATGAGTTTGGGTGCCGTGGCGTCCGGAACGCGCGTGACGTCATTACGCGCGACGTGAATACTGGCTAATAGTGGACATGTTCACATCGAACACATTTAGTATAAATTTAAATTTATACAACGGGGAAATGGTCGTAGCGTTGAGTTATATATTAAATAGAATTTTAATAACGTTAATACTTTTTATAATATAAAGGGTTATAAGCAAATATATTCACCTGCGAGTGATGATTATGTCCCATCGCATATATGTCGATCCTCAAGTGAGTTTCTTTTTACTATATTGAGAGTAACGGGTACACAGTTCATATGATGGCAGGTGATTCCTGCGGCCCATGACATCTACATTCATCCTTGACTAGGAATCATAATGCAGACGTCTCGTCACCCTTGAGGGCTGAAATGGAGTGCCTTGTCACCAGTAATAAATAATAATAAATCGATTTATTTAGTAAAACATCCTTCTTCATTTTATGATTATTCCAGATATATACCAGCATCCTTCCAACGATGCAGTATTTTTTTTTAATTGAGACGCAAGACTATTACAAATTACATATTAGTATGATAATATTTTATTTACAGAACTCTGTAAACTTTTTGCATGACATTCGTATTTACTATTTGAGCTTATTATGTGCTTGTGTAAGTTCTAAGTTCGCATGTATGGGTAATAAAGTGTCCCTTCACGCACCAGATCAAACACAGCAGCGCCATGCTGTTATTTTACGCTGGTACTCTGTGAGTACTCATCCTGCAGTACTAAGTAAAAAATCAGAATGCACATACGTGGACATCCTAGAGGATTGTGATGGAATGCATTGTTGCGTTGGTACGAATATCATACGAATAGTTCGTAGAAGACAGTAGTTACGCTGGTATTTCATCTGGTTGGTACCATGTGAGGCTGTTCCGCAGTTGTGCTGATGTAACCCTGGAACTACAATGTGTTTCTAAACACATTTTTACAGTATTACACAGATTTGGGTAATAATAGTAATTAAAAAAAATAATTCAATTATTTTTGATAATTCCAACCCCCTCAAAGTTATGGGACTTCAATTTAAATAGAGAAACTGGAAACTTTATAGATTTTCTAATTAATAATTTAAGACGTTATTGTATCGAGGGTGACAAACTGTCACACTGATCACCTGATATCAACTGATTCCTGCGGCCAATAACACGCACATTCATCTTCGATAATGAATCATTATTCAAACGCACTTATATTCTGTGAGAGTGTGGTCTTAACGATCGAGTCCCATTCATGTCGCGACTAGAAACAAATTACTACTGGTAAAAGATAAGTAAATGTTCTATAAATCTTCCTGATTACATATATTAGATATACAGTATCCCGTAGTGGTATAGTATACTCCTTTTGTCCAATCGCGTGTTATGTTGATATGTAAAATATCTCCCCTGTTAACAAAATATCAAGCATTAACTTGATAAGGGTGGAATATCGGTATCTATAATCTATAAATATGTAGTTCTTTTCCATTCATTTTGAATCTAGAAATGGACAGCGTAGTTTATATTGAATATTTATGTCCTTATATATTTATTCCCCAACGAAAATGAGCTAAACAACAGATGGTCATTCGCCCTCTTAGAGTTAGAGTATATCTGAAGCGTATCTTAAACGTTGAAATATTCAAATTAAACGAGATCGGAAAGACCGGTACAGTACCTTTTTATTACATTTCTCCGGAAATGTAATAAAAAGGTACTGTTCTACTATTATCTGGTTTTTAAAGAGATTAAAGTTATTATGTTTTAGGAAAAATAATAAGTGTTCCGTATTACTGCCACTACAACTGACCAGTCCTCCGATCTTGTAACACATGCATCGAAATAGGTAAGAGGATGACATCGCCCATATCCAGTCGAAATTGACGGGGAGGATTTTCTACATGTCACAGTTGTGAAATATTGCCAGATCAACATGCCAGCAATAGCCGTACTATCGGTGGCCAAACACTAGACTAAGTGACATTAGTCCAAAGAGCTCTCCTCCGATTGTCACCAATATTCTACGATAGTATGGAAATTGTTGAAATAATGAAACATAAAAATTGCTATCTGGAAAATAAACATAAATAACCAAACTTTTTTTACAGATGATGATGAAAACACTAACCTGACCATACCATAAGTGATCACTGCCATCTAAGAATATCTACAACACCGAAGAAACAAACGGTTTTATGATTTTTGAAAAATGACTATTCTCATTTCTTGTAGGTGTCTTTTGTGTCAGGATAATCTTCAAAAGACATCCATATAAATACAGATAAAGATACAAACTGAACCCACCCTTCGCAGCGGGCCACCGCTCGCAAGTCTGTTCCGATAAAGCCGTAAAAACTAAGAGCATCACACAAACTACAAAAAAAAACAGAACCTTCTCGATGGCCCTTCTCATTGTGCATTGGAAGGGGCTCCGGGATCTCCTACGGAACGCACCGGAGCCCCTCTGCATTGAGCCTGATCAGGCTGAATTTCCAGCTATTAAGGATGGATATATGTCATGGATACCCGTTATTTGATTCCCAGATTCCTACTCAGTCGATCTAACCCTACACATGTTCCAGCTAGAATGTAGCTATAGCGTCGCTCCACCACTTAAGCCACCGATAAAAATAATAAATCCAATTTAAAATCAGCTATAGAAAAAATTAAAAAGAATCAAGAAGCTGGATTTCCATCTTATTCGATAAAATTGTAAAGCTCAATCGTTTTCTAGACGTCTCCGTAAAAGTGGGCACTGCGCTCGCCATTCGTTCAATTCAAATATTTCACGCTCGAAGATAGCACAAAACCCGCTTCCATATTAAATGGAAAAATGAATTTGCAGAGTTCCAAGCTTCACAAAACCCGGAAGAACAATCCACTAAAGTTTTGCATTCCCAAGTGTCCTTCTGGGAAAAAATAAATACCGTAAAAAATTATTTATTGGAAATATTATTGGTGTATTTCTTTTAAACAACCATGATCTTAAAGATATTAGTTTTTTAATGTTAATATCTCCTTGATTAAATAAAGTAAACAAAATGAATTCATTATCTGAGAAACAAAAAACAATAATAGACAAAATTGTGTTTTTATAGCTTCACCAGGAACGGAATGTTTTTTCTTTAAAAGTAGGTTGCATGGCTTTTTCCTTTCTCCAATCGGTCTCTTCTTTTGATACCATGAATAACTGGGTGTAAAATTACTGCAAGTATTTTGCAATCATATCATTAAAATTACAAATCATAATGCATTGTAAGAATTACTAAGATAAAAGTAATTCTTATTTTTTATCTTATTTGGAGATTACATACCTATGTAATTTGTTACTTCAATCAAATAAAACGTGGCATATTGTTACATTTGTACTAAATATGACTAAATTTATAGAATTAAATTAGATGACGCACGGCCAACAACAACTAAGTGTACATGTTCTAAAATTTTGCTGCTGGATGTACGTAGATTTGATTCATATGTAAAACAGGCGAGTTTAGGCTGAATAGGTAGAAAGCGTTAAGTGGATTACCTGTTTATAGAACTCCGTGGCACGGAACGGAATAATTAGGATCATGTGTTTTTGTTGTTCTTTTGGAGCTCTTTGCCATGACAAACGTTTATACCGTGAGGAAACCTGCATGTCTATGAAATAAAATTTTTGGGAATCAATAAAATCTTTGATAGCGGTTTGAACTGCCTCATCGGAATTGACTTTTTTTTCTTGCGAATAAAGTGGTAATCTGTTGGAACAAGGTCCGGGGAGCATGGTGAGTGTCGGAGATATTCCAATCGCACTCCTCCAATTTAACGCCCGTCTCGTTGACCAATCTCGGTTATTAAACGGCTAGCTTTTCTATCGTGGTTTGCAATTGTTGACAACACATACCTGACGTGGTTTGCGGTGGATCCGCATCCACGATCACCATTAATGCATTAATTAACATGGGTCTCCGGCCGTCCGCGAGGTTTGTTTTGGAGGTCAAAATCTCCAGATAGAAAACGTTGAAATCAAAAACGTACCGAGTTTTCATTTTCAGCAGCTTCCACATACATATCGAGCAATTTCTGGCACAATGGGACTCATATTCGTAAATAACGCGATATTTCAAGTTTTCCATTTTGCTAATAGAAGGATGTCAAAGAAATAACAAATGAATAACTGAATACGAAACATAAATACACGAAATTTGAAATACATTTAAATTTGGAATTCCTAACCAAACGCCAGATTATTTGAGTTCAAAGCGGCCAGTTCGACAAAACGCCATTTCATATGTAAGGACCTAATATTATCTATCAATATCATCTATGTAGAATCACAGTGCAAATAGTTTAAAAGTTCTGACATCGAGAAATAATCCAGTAACCAGTTCAATGTCGCTTATTTCCAAATCACATATTGCATTGATATGTAAATTAGGGCTCGTAGCGACCACGCCCGCGAGCATTAAGAGGATTGCTGGATAAGGATAGAATATTGGTGTTCATTTAAATTGGTCGATTCAGATGTTCTCGAACTAGTCGCACTCAGAAACTTACTTTGTGTGTTACTATTATTGTTGAATCGGTTATGAAATTTATCTGTTACAATTATACGTCTTTCGGTAAAAAAAGTAAGCAATCCATGTATATAATACACACTACTGAACGTAGGCCTCCTTGTTCATATATAGGCACACATATATATATATATATATATATATATATATATATACATATATCATTTATTACAAAAATATATGCTTAGCCTAATATTATTAAGGATATATCTAATAGAATTACGATTTAAAACATATCATGGTCTAACGTCATTATGCCAAAAACACGATGACATCGTGTTGAAAACTTATACGAAAATCGTGCTTCTTTGAAACTTTTTCTCATATAAAGTAACAACGATTTCCTTATTTTATTCACAAATATAAAAAACCTCCTAAAAGATCCTCTATATGAATCTTCAATCCCATTAATAGTTTAAATGAATCCATTCGTTTATGAATGCATTCATCAGATGAACTCTTACCTATTCACTACTCTACATATTCTTCTTCGTAGAGTGCTCTTTCTCTAGTAAAGGTTGGCAGATGTTACAATGTAGAGGACTGATATGCAGTGAGATCTTAAGACTGTGATAGCCTTCTTCATTTTAAAGAAAGAGTATTGGATGACTACAATGTTATTTTTTTTTAATTGTATATCATAATGATGTAAACAAGCAAGCAGCTAACCCTATGGTAAGTGATTACCGCCGCCCATGAACAACCTCAACACCAGATGAGTTGTAAATGCATTGCCAGCCCACAAAGGTGTAAGCTGTTTTCTTGAATGCCCTAAGTCGTATCGATTCAGAAACACCGGTTGAATTATGTCGTGATGTACGATGTTTAAACTTTTTTTTTTTTATAATTTCAAAGCATGTGCTTGACCACGATCCCACCTGATGATAAGCGGAAATGCAGTTCTGGATGGTATGGTGCACTAACTCAGTAAATGCCTATTCACTCTACTCTCGAAAACACCCACATTGTAAGTGGAGGGAAAGATAGACGTTTTATTCCAGTCCTTTGCTGTACGAGTAATGAAAGACGAAGCAAAGCGCTTCGTTCAGGTTTGAGGGATGTTCACAACAAAAGGATGAAATCCAGCAGTGTGTCGTGAGGTCCGATGGTGGAACGGGGATGGGGGAATTAGATCATGTAATTCCTGAGTACACTCAGCGGTTGGAATTAATCCAAACAACACCTCAGAACACTCCCCATCGTAAATTTGGTAAAAAATGCAAAGAGATGCAACATCTCTTCGCAACGCCAGTTAATCAAGCTAAACGGAAAGTACCTGATCATCAACTCGAGCGGCTCTCTTAAGCTCTTAAGCCAACTTTTATTGTCCTTATCTATAGTATATAGGTATTGAAACTTAAGTTAATTACGGATCTTTTAAATATTATTTGATAATAATGAATACCAAATATTATTTGATAGAATTTAATTGATAATAATGAATGGAAAGTTCCGCTTTTCTATACTACACCTAACTTCCCACATCATACTGTCAGAATCACACTCGCAGACATTTTTTGTTTTCACCCACTCATTTATTTTTTCCCCGGCCTGGTATTCTTTTAGCCAGGGTAACAGATACCTGTCTCTTTTATAGGAGTTTTATATACTGTATTCTATATAATACTTAATAAGTAAGTTTTATATACCTTTGTGAAAGAGAAATATTAAAACAAAATGTATTTGTGTGATATACACGATAAAAAAATAGGATCAAAAAATGTAATGAAAAAATTTTGTCAGAATTCACACGCTATACATATATTTCCTCATTCAAAAACAGGCAAAATACCGAACGAACCAATTCCATGGCCCGTGGCTCGGAAAATTGGAAAAGTTTAACTCTACTGTCAAAATTGATGCCAAGTAAAATTCAAAGAGAGACTCAATAATTGTGCCAATTATTAGTTTGTATACTTTCTTTATTATCCTTTGTATCAAAATTATTTATGCATTCTTCAACGAATCACTTAGGGAGTTATCACGATCTATTTTATCTTTAAAATGTTTTTTTTATTTTAATGTATATTATCATACACTGATTTAACTAGCTACCACCAGCATTCTACCACCGAGGGACCACACTCAATCAGTATCTTTTGTTTCCCATTGTTAAAATGCCATTAACAGTCGTAGAGTTACACTGCAGTGTCTGTCTAGCTGCAGAATGAATGGGTCAGCTTGACCGGGGTATGACAGAATACCAGCGTAAAATAGCACCATAATGCTGCTGTGTATCCTCTGGTGAGAGTAGAGATCCGGAGATCTTCATTACTGGTGACGAGGCATTCCTCAAAGGTGATCTGCATTATGATTCCTTGTCGAGGATGAATGTAGATGTCATGAACCGCATGATTCTCTTACCATCAGGTGAACTGTGTGCTCGTTTCTTACTCTCAATGTAATAAAAAAAATAGAGAAATATGAGATTTTAAGTCCCTCTATACATTTTCAACATCTACATGAAATTAAGACATCAAAATATGTTTAGGTATGTGTATTTTAAATTCCAAGACTAATGTGTATTTTAAATACCAAGACAAAATGACTTTCAGTGGGACCAAATCCTGGAGATTTTCAACTCAAGTTGTGTAAGTTTTTACTAGCTAATAACGAAGCTATCATAATTGTCACAAAAACTTTTCCGTTTGAAAATGTTTTATGGTCAATAAAGTTTAATTGATTATAAAATTACAGCAATGGTTATCAATCTTCCGGCCGATCTTGAGGGGCGATCAATCTCCATGAAAGTAATGCTTAGCTATATTTTAGACAAGCCAATTAAGTTGATTAAGTCTTCCGGAAATAAAAAATGAGTAAATTGCGTTACATAAATAATGTAAGTGCGATAAATCATCCGTCATTCGACCAGTTCAATTAGGGTTTTCTATCTAATTGTTAGATCAAGCAGTTAACCTGACTCTGATTAATCAATCCATTCCATAAGGGCTTTCCGCGGCATCAAAATTCACTCCAAGATTTCAATGGCATACCTAATTGACGGATTTTTTTTTCCCTTTCAACATTAAACACCGAGAACATGGTAAATCAGCTATTCAAATTGCAATTAACAATTTCATTGGTGCCAACACCGTGGATCGAACTCAGATTGCTCGCATATCGTCAAATCTCGCATAACCGTAAAAGCGAGTGATTAGACACTGAGCTACAATTATTATTTAAATATTTAAAAAAAATAGACATAAAACCGAAGCACTAACTTAAACTCTACATACGTCCAAAGCAAACACTTTTTTTATTTCATTTAAACCGCTCATCCGTCTACGGCACAATACCCGAGCGGCAATCTACGAACACGTCACATGCGTACGTGTCTCAAAGTCGTTAATGGACAAAGGTTTCGAGACCGAGTGCACTTTAGTCTGGAGAAATACAAACTTTTCTTTTCTATTTTTGAGGTTCACTTTAATTTATGAAATGGGTCTCAGTGTAATTTGTAAGGATATCAAATTGTCATACAAATTAAACGAATATATATATATATATATTTGTATCTTTAGTTTAATACTCTTCTCTTCGTATTTTAATGGCATTTACAGATTTGTTTCGTTCCGGGAATTAGTACAGCTGTTCTGATTAATCATCGTTCATCTTCATCACAGGCTATATACATATAGTCCAGTGCTGAGAGTATCCGTCATTCATAGATTGCCGCAGAGCAAGCTCCTGAGCAATCATTCATGGTAAAGTAATTCTAAGTTTATCTTCACCATATGCACGCTTTTCGAATAAACATTGTATGTTTTATTAGGAATTTTCTGCCCCGCACATTTATTTTGTGTAATAAATTGTAGCCAGTGTTATTTCCCAACGATAAACCCTTTAAAGCCGATTTCGACAATCAATTTTATTTTAAAAAGAAAATTTTTTAACTTCTTTAATCAGAAAGTTTGTCGAACCGGGCTAAATCGACTTCAATTGGTGGAATTTTTATAAATTTAATTAAAAAAGGACAAAACTTAAGTAGAAAAATAACAAAGTCAAGGCATGATTGGAATCGTCAGATCGAATAAAAAAGGAAGGATATTTTTAACGTATCGGTAACTTTTTGGGTAATTCAATTTATTTAATACAGTCGATGTCAATATTACTTCAGAACACTAGTGTACCGTGATAGCACAATCTATGGGCATTCAATTCTATTTTATTCCTACGCAACAACCTAATTTTTTTAGGTTTAAATTATATTTTTTCAAGTACTTATTGACCATATACTCGAAGGTAAACGAAAACATCGCGTGCATAATTTCATATCTGAAAAAAAAAATATTTTGAAGACCTGTCAAGTCTGCCAACATACATTAATACCGCATCGTGAACTATAGACCAATGCGCTCTCTAGAGAGAAGGTCTATAGCAGTTTGTTTCTGGCTGCAGAATGAATAGGTCAGCTCGACCGAGGTAGGACCACGCCCTCACAGAATACTACCCAGCATAATGCTACTGTTTCACTCTAGTCTGCTGAGTGTAGGGTTCCGGAGACCTTTATTACTGGTGTCGTATTCCATCTCAGACCTCAAAGGTGACAACGGATCTACATTATGATTCCTTATCATGGACGAATTTAGATGTCATGGGCCGCATGAATCATTTACCAGTAGGGTAACTGTGTGCTCGTTTGTTACTGTATTATATAAAAAAAAATTGCATGACCTAGTTTTTATTACCACTATTATGATAATTCAACATAAAAGATTTTTAAATATGAAAAATTATGGAATCCTTGTAATAAAAGAATATTTATCTCGAAAGGAATGTTAAGTCAACGAATGCACAGAAAAATCTATTTCAACGTTACAGTAGCGCTTTATTGTACTCCATCACAGACTCAGTTGGTGAAGCAAAAAAAAGTCTAGATGTGGCTTCATAATATTGTATTATTGTTTATAGCCGAGCACTAATTTGTCGTCACTTTTCCTATTCAAAATAAAACGATGCAATATCGAAGACACTAATGAAATATAATAAATATACCTAGACCCAAAAATCAAAACAATACAATAATTTATATAGAGAAAATATTGTACACCGTCTGACTTCTCCCAACACCTGACTACAACTAAAATAATAAAATACCTAGCGCAGACACGGTACTACTAAACTTTGACATGACATTCGAGTGAATCTTATGCTTCCCGAGTAAGTCCAAAAAATACGCTTTATTATCAATCATTTTCAGACAGATTATTGTTCTGTGTTGTGTAATACAAACGGCGCAGCGATCTATTCACCGTACAGATGGCTGACAAAGCGACTTAAAACACAAGTCTTCCGACGAGTGCTCGGTGTGGCGCGCGCTTTATTCCTCGCATTTTGACTGAATAGAATAATTGAAGAGGATGAAATCGCTGTTCGATTTGAAGGCAATTTACAATTTCTATTCATTGAAGTCATCGATAAATTTTTTGTCATCATTTATTTTAAATATAAACAAGTAAAACTTTATTGCATTAACGATCAACGAATGTTTAGACGAGTTTTATAAGTTACTTTCTTTTTTTTAGAATGTTTACACCTAAACCAATTTCTCTCCACGCCACGGGTTGACTGCCAGGGAAAACCTTAAGGCAATAAGTCCGCCCATCGTATCCCCTTTTGTAAAGTGTGACCAATAAAGTTTAAATAAATAAATAAATAAAAATATATACAAAAAGATAGTAATATCAGTTATAGTAAATTTATCAAGCTATGTTTGGACAAAGAGATATTAAAGTACAATTTGCTGTGAAGATTATATATTTCATATTACACAAACCAAGTTCGTTTCTGCAGTAAAAAATCTTCAAACAACGAACAATTTTAGTTGTTAATTAATTGTGATTAATAAATCTTTATTATTGAACAGCAAAGATCTTTGGTATTTTTTTGCATACATGTACCTAGGCAGGGAATCGACTTCAGGACCAACGATTCAACAGCAAGATACTCTAACCACTACACCACTTGACCAAACCGGAACAGAAACAGGACATGTAAAAAAAACAATACAAGCAATTCTTATGATTGAGTGAAATAATTTTATTAACTACAATTGAATACTCACTACCATATAACGATCAGTTAAAACCGCTATTATTCGGTGTAGTAATAGAAAATCAACGACGAACTATTCAACATACGTTTGACTATACAACTTTCAAAACTGAACTTTGTGCGCTCGGTGTGGAACGAGCTTTATTGGTTGCATTGTGAAATACCGTATTGAGTTCGTCTCTTTGATAGCAAAATTGAATTATCATTTAAATTGTATATTTCCTTTCTTTTTTTAAAGAATATTAGCAATGCTATTAACATAACCAATATTCCGGTTAACTATGACAACTAAGCTGAAAATGTTTGTGCTATAAGATGGTTCACGACAATAGTGTAATGGTGGATTCGAACCTACGACCTTAAGTTTCGCAAACCGTACCCTAAACCATTAGGCGATTCAAAATTTAATTTTAATTTAAAAAAAAAAAAAATTCTAATTATTCGTAATTAAGATTTCATGCAATGTCCGTATAGTAATGTAAAAAGTAAAGAAACAGCCTATATATAAATCCCACTGTTGGATAGTCAAATAGACAGACGTAGTTGAGGATAGTCTACCTTTCTACAGAGGATATTAGAGCATATACAAACACGGTTCCACTGCAGATTGGCCGATTTCACATGACTTCGAAATATTTTTTATGCATTTCATGTAGGATTGATTCCTCACGATTTTTCCTTTGCCACCGAATATGTAATAAAAAATATTTATATGGAGACTCCAAATTTAGAAGTGAAATATAAAAAAATGTTTATAATTCCAATTCTGTAATAATTATTGGTAAGTAAAATATATGCCTATATGAATAACTCCCACTGTTGAGCATAGGCCTCCTCTCTAGATAGGGTGTTAGTTAGTGTTAGTTGAGTATAGTCAATCACGCGGCTGCAGGTTTCCTCGCGATGGATTCCTTCTCATCATTCACCTTCTGATTCATTGTCATCTAGCACACGATGAATTAAATCTTGGAATAGCAACTAACAATTTCATTGGTTGGTGCCGAACCTTGAAACAAACTCGATTTGGTCTCATATATAGAAATGTTCTAAAAATAAGGTTAAACTTTAGGTAACCTTGTTAAATGAAATTTGATATAAGTTAAAAAATCGACGCCATCAACACGAAGAAGTCAATAGCTTAATGGTCTACGGTCTACGGTCTGCGAAATATAACGTCGTAGCTTTGAATTCGCCATTCGACTATTATCGTAAACCTTGTGCTACGAGATGTAGCACAAGCTTTTAAGCTTAGTTTAAGTGGTTAACGGGAATGTTAATAATATAAACAGCATTTACGTGAACCGTATATTCGTTTACTTAGTTAGATATACTTATATTCCATTCTATTTGGATTGCCTTTTTAGACTGTTTTCTTTTTTAATATTTAATTTACTACTATTGTTCAATTTCTTAATATTATCACAGTGCTGTAAGGTATACTGCGACGTCACCAAAAGGCTCAAACGGAAAACCAGCGGTGGTTAGCATATGCTGAATTGGGTGATTCGGGACAACTAGCATTTTATTTTTTATCCTTTTTTTAACTATCTCATTGTATGCAATAGTGTTAGTTTTTATTATGATCAAAATATAAAATATTTTCTTGAGTTGACATCAATCATTGTATTGTTATCGGCTCTTTATACGTCTGCGAAATTTCAGATTATTGAAGAGGATGAAAAGTGAATCAAACAATTCCATTACGTATAAGTCCATACAAGTCAAGCAAATAAAAGCGTATTGAAAAAGTTTTTCTTTCACCAGTGAGAATCAAACTAGTAGCCCTCGGTAGCTCGGAACATGCACATAGCCACGCGGACATATTTTATAATTCAACATATATTTACTATATCATAGTGCTTATATAATTCTCCACCCAACCATCTATTTCTAAATGAAAGGTATTATACCATAGAAATAACTTTTACGTCCTGAATAAGACGACTGGCAATACAGAGATAGCGATGAATACGGAAATATAAATCATTTTGAGGAAAATGGAGAAGGCAAATGAGTGACTGTAAACTCTTATTTATTTATTATTATAGACTTGACTACTACTGAAGGTCCCACTTTTATGGTTTCAAACCAATATGATTATTAAAATAGTGTCATCTATACATATATAATATTTTTTCCTGACTGACGGCACTTTTCGTTCGTCACATTTGAATAAATAAGCATAAAATTATATATGAAGTTTAGGAAAAAATATAATAAATAAGTTTACATCTAAGCTCGATAGATGGCGTTGGGCACTGTTTCTGAACCACGCTATCGTTTCGTTACGCGTATATAAGCTTTATTGAATAATCATACTACGAGCCATATTTTAATATCCATTCATCTACAAATGCGAAGCTGCGGGCAACAGTTAGTATTTTATATCTAAGCTAAATCTATCAATAATAATAATATAAAAAAGAAAAACATAAAAAATACACAAAACAAGATTTGAAACTATCATGAATTTAACACTAAGAACAATAACATAAAGTACTCATTACAACGTGCAATATATAATATAATCTTTAATTTTGTACTATCACGTTATAGAATACACAACCTAGCTAGACATACGTGAAGTAGAAATAGGGTGAACCGACTTAGACCAAAAAGTCAGCAAGTTGAAGTGGCATTAACGAATAAATAAGTCGCATTGACCTGAGAAGGACCACCCTCTCAATATAATAATTTGATTTTATTTTATAGGATAACTGGAAAACTAGCAAGGAGCTTACTTTTCACCGCTGCCCATATATAACATTCGCAACAACAGATAAGTCGTAGCTGCGCTGCTTGCCTTTACGAAAGGTGTAAGAACCTTAATAGAAGGTCTCTAAGTCGTATTGGTTCGGAAACATCACTGGTGACAGCTGATTCCACCGATTAGTTGTATATTCTGTCTTAATGTACGATGTTTAAGCTCAGCGAGTGGAATTATTCCGAATAAGTCCTCAGAAAAAATAAAAACACTCCCCATTGTAAATCCTGAGACAGATATTCCATGAGACGCCGAACATGCTCCTTGTAAAGTGCACACGGTATGCCGACGTGAAATACTGTCTCGCTCTAATAAGCACCCTAGGTTTTTAGAGGCCAATCTGGCTTTGGTTCGACGTTCGAAACGACGTTCGATATGTCAACACCAAAGATTCCGATACTAGCTGAAGTAGTAAGGTTAGTGTTTTAAAAAGTAGGAGATGCGACAATGCGATGCGACCTTTAAACAGTAAACGCGCAAACTTAGAGTATAAGTGGACTAGATTTAGTAACATAGCAGAATAAAGTGTGCTTCGTATGGTTAGTGGGTGGAACAAAGGCCTCTACTGCAGAAGATTCCTAGGTTATGGGGGTAGATTGGCATGTCATCACAATCCTCAAGGGTATACATGGGTTTGATTGAAGTTATCTTAAAGACAGCTTAACAAAGTTTTTGGAGTATACTCCAGCTAGTAGACAGCTACTTATAGACGGACTTCAAATTATGTCCTAGAAATGTATTTTTTAAAAAATAACCTAGATCAATAGATAGAGATAGAATTCATCCTTCGACGATTAATGCTAACAGAACTATAACATATATATAGTATTTTTATGTTTTAAAAGATGCATTAATAGTTTGAATAAAGAAACCTTATCTATATCATATGCCTGACTTTGCTTCCCACATCGGGGTTCTGTAATCTATCTCAGCCAAAAAGTTAGAAGTTATTGTGAAACAAGTTTCGTTGGAGGACGCTAAGCAGGTTGATGAATTATTCCCGCCATCGTGGCCTCTCTTTCACACAACCATCTCTTTTGGTATAAGAAGAATATTTGTAAGTTGCTTAGAGTTTTTGGGAAAGTTATCATTTAGAAAGAAACAAAAACCAAATATTACCTACCTTATATAATAAACATTTGATACAGAAAATCATTTTATAAATATAATTTACACAAAGACAAATATTCTAAGGTAATGAACTAGATAATTTTTCCAAAGTTGTCGTAATCAGAATTCTATTAGCTTGTACCAATAAGTTTTATGTGTACAATATTTTGCTCAAACGTTTCGTATTTTTTTAAACAATCCGCAGTACTGAAAATATCTAAACAACGTATTTTTTTTTATGAAACCATGGTCAAGAAATGAATACACAATTCTCCAATACATTGATAACTGGGTCCAAATTACCTGAATACATTTTCTATAAAGAATCAAGACACAAATACTGTTTCGTACAGATAGTGGCCACTAACACTAGTTAGCATGGCAACTTACAAAGTGTACACAGGCGAGTAACAAACCTCTTAATCATTGAAAAATAAAATTAACGTAATAAAATTGACCTTAATCTCTCTCACACAAACACTCGGCCAACGTTAATTCCCAAATTTTAATGTTAAAAAATCTCAGTTTAAAGAATCTGACGTATAACACACCTCTGTTTCATATTTTACTCTAATTTCTGTAAATAAATCGTATCGGTCCCCACGATACAGGATTTGCCTATTGTGGGTATAATAATATAAGTCGTCATCTATTTAAAAACTTCTGCATATACATGTACAATTCTATGATAATCTAATAATATTACTATGTTAGTTGTTTATGCAGCAATAATGCTTTTCTTTCTTTGTTTATTTCTTTCTTCCTTCCTTCCTTTATTTATGTTGAGTCTAGGCATCCAGGGACCCAATTACAAGTAACAAGGCATTGCATCTCAGTCTTCAGGGTTAATAACGGATGTGTATCTGAATCCTTGTTTAGGATAAATGTAAATGTCATTATATAACACCAGGAAAACCGTGCATTCGTTTGCCATGTCATATATTATAAAAATAAAGTACTGAAAACATTAATGTTTCTTGCTAGACTAGATAGTTTTGTAATTAGACCAGCCATGCAACATCTCCTTGAAGCAAGATATTGCGAAAACATATCTTGGTTAACACATGAACAAACTCATTTATTATTACAGTACTCGGTACATGTGATCAAATTTTGAATTCTGTCGTATTATAAATATATAATATAATCTTTAATTTTGTTCTATCACGTTATAGAATACACAACCTAGCTAGACATATGAAGTAGAAATAGGGTGAACCGACTTAGACCAAAAAGTCAGCAAGTTGAAGTGGCATTAAGGCATAAATAAGTCGCATTGACCCGAGAAGGACCACCCTCTCAATATAATAATATGATTTTATTTTATAGGATAACTGGAAAACTAGCAAGGAGCTTACTTTTCACCGCTGCCCATATATAACATTCGCAACAACAGATAAGTCGTAGCTGCGCTGCTTGCCTTTGCGAAAGGTGTAAGAACCTTAATAGAAGGTCTCTAAGTCGTATTGGTTCGGAAACATCACTGGTGACAGCTGATTCCACCGATTAGTTGTACATTCTGTCTTAATGTACGATGTTTAAGCTCAGCGAGTGGAATTATTCCGAATAAGTCCTCAGAAAAAATAAAAACACTCCCCATTGTAAATCCTGAGACAGATATTCCATGTGAGGCCGAACTTGGTCCTTATAAAGTGCACACGGTATGCCGATATGAAATACTGTCTCGCTCTAATAAGCACCCTAGGTTTTTTAGAGGCCAATCTGGCTTTGGTTCGACGTTCGAAACGACGCTCGATATGTCAACACCAAAGATTCCGATACTAGCTGAAGTAGTAAGGTTAGTGTTTTAAAATGTAGGAGATGCGACAATGCGATGCGACCTTTAAACAGTAAACGCGCAAACTTAGAGTTTAAGTGGACTAGATTTAGTAACGTAGCAGAATAAAGTGTGCTTCGTATTGTTAGTGGGTGGAACAAAGGCCTCTACTGTAGAAGATTCCTAGGTTATGGGGGTAGATTGGCATGTCATCACAATCCTCAAGGGTATACATGGGTTTGATTGAAGTTATCTTCAAGACAGCTTAACAAAGGTTTTGGAGTATACTCCAGCTAGTAGACAGCTACTTATAGACGGACTTCAAATTATGTCCTAGAAATGTATTTTTTAAAAAATAACCTAGATCCGATGTTTCATTTTATCCTTCGACGATTAATGCTAACAGAACTATAACATATATATACTATTTTTATGTTTTAAAAGATGCATTAATTGTTTGAATAAAGAAACCTTATCTATATCATATGCCTGACTTTGCTTCCCACATCGGGGTTCTGTAATCTATCTCAGCCAAAAAGTTAGAAGTTATTGTGAAACAAGTTTCGTTGGAGGACGCTAAGCAGGTTGATGAATTATTCCCGCTATCGTGGCCTCTCTTTCACACAACCATCTCTTTTGGTATAAGAAGAATATTTGTAAGTTGCTTAGAGTTTTTGGGAATGTTATCATTTAGAAAGAAACAAAAACCAAATATTACCTACCATATATAATAAACATTTGATACAGAAAATCATTTTATAAATATAATTTACACAAAGACAAATATTCTAAGGTAATGAACTAGATAATTTTTTCCAAAGTTGTCGTAATCAGAATTCTATTAGCTTGTACCAATAAGTTTTTATGTGTACAATATTTTGCTCAAACGTTTCGTATTTTTTTTAAACAATCCGCAGTACTGAAAATATCTAAACAACGTATTTTTTTTTATGAAACCATGGTCAAGAAATGAATACACAATTCACCAATACATTGATAACTGGGTCCAAATTACCTGAATACATTTTCTATAAAGAATCAAGACACAAATACTGTTTCGTACAGATAGTGGCCACTAACACTAGTTAGCATGGCAACTTACAAAGTGTACACAGGCCAGTAACAAACCTCTTATTCATTGAAAAATAAAATTAATGTAATAAAATTGACCTTAATCTCCCTCACACAAACACTCGGCCAACGTTAATTCCCAAATTTTAATGTCAAAAAATCTCAGTTTAAAGAATCTAACGTGTAACGCAACTCTGTTTCATATTTTACTCTAATTTCTGTAAATAAATCGTATCGGTCCCCACGATACAGGATTTGCCTAGTGTGGGTATCATAATATAAGTCGTCATCTATTTAAAAACTTCTGCATATACATGTACAATTCTATGATAATCTAATAATTTTACTATGTTAGTTGTTTATGCAGCAATAATGCTTTTCTTTCTTTATTTATTTCTTTCTTCCTTCCTTCCTTTATTTATGTTGAGTCTAGGCATCCAGGGACCCAATTACAAGTAACAAGGCATTGCATCTCAGTCTTCAGGGTTAATAACGGATGTGTATCTGAATCCTTGTTTAGGATAAATGTAAATGTCATTATATAACACCAGGAAAACCGTGTATTCGTTTGCCATCTATTATATTATTAAAATAAAGTACTGAAAACATAAATGTTTCTTGCTAGACTAGATAGTTTTGTAATTAGACCAGCCATGCAACATCTCCTTGAAGCAAGATATTGCGAAAACATATCTTGGTTAACACATGAACAAACTCATTTATTATTACAGTACTCGGTACATGTGATCAAATTTTGAATTCTGTCGTATTATAAATATATTAATATTTTATTTGTTTATTGAGACATGGTTAAGCGTTTCCAATTAAAGTGAAAACCCATTGATCCACTTTTATGTCTTTGCATGGGAATGAAACCCAAGATCATTATACACTGTTAAAGAATGTACGAGTATTATAACATAATGGAATCGGCGTGTTTTATATAACACTTATGAACGTTTCCCTTATGTTACATTATACGTCTCGATACGACTTCATTTTCTTTAACTACATATAGCTGGATGTGGAATGCAATAAGTATTAGCCATGTGCCATTTCAAGCGGCAATCTAAATCGATGATGGGCATGAAATTTTATTTTTCCATCAAATAGGATTGGGTCATCAGTTTCAAATGTTATATAAAATAAAAAATATTTTTCATTTTGATTTTTCTTTATACATTTATTTTACATTATATTTCATTATATCATAAATTATCTGAGAAAACAATCGATAGTTAATATGAGGAATCTAGTGCTCTAAATAATTAAGATAAAAAAATTGATGAGGAAACAGTATTTTTTAAAATCATGAAGATTTAGAAAATAATTAAGTGAATGCTTTTGATGAAATAATTCGTTGTACATTTACATATAATGTTGGCAGTTGACGTAATTTATCTGTGTGCCATATTATATTGTCATTTCTAGTATTTATATGTTTTGGTATTCACTTAATTTCCGCGTACTGTTTATTCATTATGTAATATTTGTTTTTACGATGAATTTCGTGATTCGTATTTGGATAAATATTTTTATTTTTTTATTTTCAGGTGATATCAACAGTGCAGAATATACTACTTTCCCCTAACCCACATTACGACGATCACTAGGTGTAATGGTTTAAGGTACTGGCTGCTATGTCGCGGGTCCTGCATTCGATTCCCAGCCACGAAACAAAATTTGTGCATCACGACTTGTTAGTTTTAGGGTTTGTGTGTACTGTGTATGCTATATACTGTACGGTGAGCTTAAAACCCATCGGAATAGGGTGCTTCTGCTTTTGTGAGAATGCTAACAATTTTCTAGGCAGTTAAATGTGTTCTAGACATCAATTTGGTACGTACAATATCAACGGTTCGTGTTGGAAAAATATTGAACCCAGCTGAAAATTGAATCCATGTCCCGCAAAACAGAAGCCGTGCACTTACTCTTACAACCGATCTCGCAGACATCCTTGCGAAAATATTTTATAATCACAATCCTACATCAAATTCGAAAAGGTTTCTCTATCAAAATTCGACCCGACGAATAATTAAAATTGTTTTAATAGGTTTCGTTGTTTTTCGCATGAAAACATAAATGGATCTGTTTTACACATCAATTATTAATTAGACCCGTATAAAAAAATATAATGTAAAATAATCAATTTTATAACATTATAATTTATTAAATCTACAATAAAAAAACAGCCTATATATAAATACCACTGTTTCCCATAGTCCTCCTGCCTACACCCTTTGTGTTGGAGAAAATTCATCATCACATCCTAAAAGTCCACTGCTGAACATAGACCTAGTGACCTAGAACCACATTACTTACCACAAAGCACAACCCTGAACCATCTACCATCTGCATCCATCGAGTTGGGTTTCGAATGGCCGATTGGAACTCAAGCATTATAGGGTATTTTTGTCTATGGCCAAACACACAATAAAAATATAATCAGGAACTGGCAGTCGCAGTGAGAACGGCTATATGATATAGACCTATGCAAGTTTGGTCAGGAAGCCGATAGACTTCACATGTCTTCGTACTATTTTATTTTTATTTATTTCCTCTCGATCTTTACTTTTACCGTCGAGCACGTGATAAATCCTCAGCCTCAGTGTATAAGCGTTCGCTTTTAATTCGGTCGGATTCTTTCATTCGGTGACTGTTAAAAAAATCACCATTTCTGTTCACGACCAAATATAAAAATTTTATAGTGATTTTTTTTTAATACTCATTTAATGGATTACAACATGATAAAAATCATGTATGGTAATGACGTTTTTTTTTTATTATATTGAGAGTAACAAACGAGCACACATTTCACCTGTTCAAATGACAGTGACACCTGCGGCCCATGACATTCACGTTTACCCTTGACAACGAATTATAATGCAGATGCGTTTTTACCCTTTAGGACTGAGATGGTATGCCTCGTCACCAGTAATAAATGTCTCCGAATCCCTACACTCACCAGAGGAAACACAGCAGCATTATGCTGCTATTATACGCTGGTATTCTGTGAGGACGTGGTGCTACCCCGATCGAGATGACACATTCATTCTGCAGCTAGAAACAAACGAATGTTAAAATTAAATAGACATTAAATTCTAAACAAAATTAAATTATCAAAATCAAATAAATTGAATAATATCTTAACAAAATGAAAACGCAAAATTACATATTAATTTAATTCAGTGGAGTCAAAATCAAACTCAAGTGGCAATTAAATTAGTCGATGACAAAATTAAACCGAAGTTAAAATTAAATAGACATTAAATTCTAAACAAAATTAAATACGAACTCATCAAATGTTATTTATGAACGGTTATTGTGTATATACAATTAATGAGGAAAACAAAACAATTACTGAATCGATCAAAAACAAAATTAAATACGAACTCATCAAATGTTATTTATGAACGGTTATTGTGTATATACAATTAATGAGGAAAACAAAACAATTACTGAATCGATCAAAAACAAAATTAAATACGAACTCATCAAATGTTATTTATGAACGGTTATTGTGTATATACAATTAATGAGGAAAACAAAACAATTACTGAATCGATCAAAAACAAAATTAAATACGAACTCATCAAATGTTATTTATGAACGGTTATTGTGTATATACAATTAATGAGGAAAACAAAACAATTACTGAATCGATCAAAAACAAAATTAAATACGATAAAACGAAACATGACAAAATACAATAAAATAAAATTGATGAAATTATTTTATTATCGAATATATTTTAGAAAAATATAGAATCTTCTACATTCTACCGTAGTTGTAAGTACGTATACATATTTTTAAATGGTAGTTGGTACGCCAATCGTTTCAACAGTACAGGTTAAAATGAAAAATGTTACGTTTTTGAAGAAGATGACCAATATATTAGTTTCTGAATATAGACTCCGTTTCGGATTGAAATATATTTTTAAGACATGCATGTTTCCTCAGGAATTTTTCGTTCACCACCGAGCACGTGGTTTATAAAATATACATGATGCTTATTATAAGGAAGATAATTATGATATTTATCTTAGCGTCTCTGCATGTTAAATTTTTAAATAAATACATTAACATCTGCAGAGTCCAGCGTCGTTATACAGTTTATTAATGTTATAAGCTTTATCGTTTCCAACAACATGCTTCTTTATTTATTTATTTAATTTAGGACATCTAAAGTACATACATACATGAAATAATTAAAAATCCATAAATCTGATGCATGTATCATTTTTTTTATTACATTGAGAGTTGCCAACGAGCACACAGTTCACCTGATATTAAGTGATTATTTCGGTCCACGACATCTACATTCATCCTTGACAAGGAATCATAATGCAGATGCGTTGTCACCCTTGAGGACTGAGATGGAATGCCTCGTCACCAGTAATAAAGGCCTCCGGATCCCTTCACTTACCAGGCGAAACACAGCAGCGTTACTGCTATTTCACTCCAGTATTCTATGAGGGCGTGGTCCTACCCCGGTCGAGCTGACCTAATCATTCTGCAGTTAGAAACAAACGAATGTTAAAATTAAATACGAACTCATCAAATGTTATTTATGAACGGTTATTGTGTATATACAATTAATGAGGAAAACAAAACAATTACTGAATCGATCAAAAACAAAATTAAATTATCAAAATCAAATAAATTGAATAATATCTTAACAAAATGAAAACGCAAAATTACATATTAATTTAATTCAGTGGAGTCAAAATCAAACTCAAGTGGCAATTAAATTAGTCGATGACAAAATTAAACCGAAGTTAAAATTAAATACGAACTCATCAAATGTTATTTATGAACGGTTATTGTGTATATACAATTAATGAGGAAAACAAAACAATTACTGAATCGATCAAAAACAAAATTAAATTATCAAAATCAAATAAATTGAATAATATCTTAACAAAATGAAAACGCAAAATTACATATTAATTTAATTCAGTGGAGTCAAAATCAAACTCAAGTGGCAATTAAATTAGTCGATGACAAAATTAAACCGAAGTTAAAATTAAATAGACATTAAATTCTAAACAAAATTAAATTATCAAAATCAAATAAATTGAATAATATCTTAACAAAATGAAAACGCAAAATTACATATTAATTTAATTCAGTGGAGTCAAAATCAAACTCAAGTGGCAATTAAATTAGTCGATGACAAAATTAAACCGAAGTTAAAATTAAATAGACATTAAATTCTAAACAAAATTAAATTATCAAAATCAAATAAATTGAATAATATCTTAACAAAATGAAAACGCAAAATTACATATTAATTTAATTCAGTGGAGTCAAAATCAAACTCAAGTGGCAATTAAATTAGTCGATGACAAAATTAAACCGAAGTTAAAATTAAATAGACATTAAATTCTAAACAAAATTAAATTATCAAAATCAAATAAATTGAATAATATCTTAACAAAATGAAAACGCAAAATTACATATTAATTTAATTCAGTGGAGTCAAAATCAAACTCAAGTGGCAATTAAATTAGTCGATGACAAAATTAAACCGAAGTTAAAATTAAATACGAACTCATCAAATGTTATTTATGAACGGTTATTGTGTATATACAATTAATGAGGAAAACAAAACAATTACTGAATCGATCAAAAACAAAATTAAATACGAACTCATCAAATGTTATTTATGAACGGTTATTGTGTATATACAATTAATGAGGAAAACAAAACAATTACTGAATCGATCAAAAACAAAATTAAATACGAACTCATCAAATGTTATTTATGAACGGTTATTGTGTATATACAATTAATGAGGAAAACAAAACAATTACTGAATCGATCAAAAACAAAATTAAATACGAACTCATCAAATGTTATTTATGAACGGTTATTGTGTATATACAATTAATGAGGAAAACAAAACAATTACTGAATCGATCAAAAACAAAATTAAATACGAACTCATCAAATGTTATTTATGAACGGTTATTGTGTATATACAATTAATGAGGAAAACAAAACAATTACTGAATCGATCAAAAACAAAATTAAATTATCAAAATCAAATAAATTGAATAATATCTTAACAAAATGAAAACGCAAAATTACATATTAATTTAATTCAGTGGAGTCAAAATCAAACTCAAGTGGCAATTAAATTAGTCGATGACAAAATTAAACCGAAGTTAAAATTAAATAGACATTAAATTCTAAACAAAATTAAATTATCAAAATCAAATAAATTGAATAATATCTTAACAAAATGAAAACGCAAAATTACATATTAATTTAATTCAGTGGAGTCAAAATCAAACTCAAGTGGCAATTAAATTAGTCGATGACAAAATTAAACCGAAGTTAAAATTAAATAGACATTAAATTCTAAACAAAATTAAATACGATAAAACGAAACATGACAAAATACAATAAAATAAAAACCGAGTTTAAACTTCTTTATTTTACATGCTCAAGTCAACTCAATTAGTTTGAGTTAAGGTATTAAGTAGCAGTTATATTTTTGGGTCGTTTTATTTTCTATACAAATTGTTTTTGACAGCATTTATATTTCGCCCCTTATATTAACACAAGCGGTATTTTACGACATCTTATAACATTATCTTTGCGGTGTGCACATACTTTCCATTGCGCTAAGCTAGTTCTGCACATGTTAACCATCAGTAAGAGCATATTTTTGCAGTTTTATTTGATACAAAAGAAATTAACAATTTCACAACATACCAATTTTATTGAACATACGAGACCTGATGGTAAGAATCATAATGTAGATGAGGTATCACTCGTCAGTAATAAATAAGTGTATATTAATAAATAAATAAGCTCTTTCGACATTAGCTATGGAGTATAAGAAAAAAAATACAACTCGCACTGACACAAATCAAAATTAACGGAATAGCCGAGCTCACCGGTCGAAGGCCGAATGAGATAAACAAAATGGAAATTAGGGCCAAGCAGAAGCGTCTTTATCAAGTTCGCAAGTAATAAATTTTAAATAAATACATTAACATCTGCAGAGTCCAGCGTCGTTATACAGTTTATTAATGTTATAAGCTTTATCGTTTCCAACAACATGCTTCTTTATTTATTTATTTAATTTAGGACATCTAAAGTACATACATACATGAAATAATTAAAAATCCATAAATCTGATGCATGTATCATTTTTTTTATTACATTGAGAGTTGCCAACGAGCACACAGTTCACCTGATATTAAGTGATTATTTCGGTCCACGACATCTACATTCATCCTTGACAAGGAATCATAATGCAGATGCGTTGTCACCCTTGAGGACTGAGATGGAATGCCTCGTCACCAGTAATAAAGGTCTCCGGATCCCTTCACTTACCAGGCGAAACACAGCAGCGTTACTGCTATTTCACTCCAGTATTCTGTGAGGGCGTGGTCCTACCCCGGTCGAGCTGACCTAATCATTCTGCAGTTAGAAACAAACGAATGTTAAAATTAAATACGAACTCATCAAATGTTATTTATGAACGGTTATTGTGTATATACAATTAATGAGGAAAACAAAACAATTACTGAATCGATCAAAAACAATATTAAATTATCAAAATCAAATAAATTGAATAATATCTTAACAAAATGAAAACGCAAAATTACATAATAATTAAATTCAGTGGAGTCAAAATCAAACTCAAGTGGCAATTAAATTAGTCAATGACAAAATTAAACCAAAGTCAAAATTAAATAGACATTTAATTCTAAACAAAATTAAATACGATAAAACGAAACAAGACAAAATACAATAAAATAAAAACTGAGTTTAAACTTCTTTATTTTACATGCTCAAGTCAACTCAATTAGTTTGAGTTAAGCTATTAAGTAGCAGTTATATTTTTGGGTCGTTTTATTTTCTATACAAATTGTTTTTGACAGCATTTATATTTCGCCCCTTCTATTAACACAAGCGGTATTTTACGACATCTTATAACATTATCTTTGCGGTGTGCACATACTTTCCATTGCGCTAAGCCAGTTCTGCACATGTCAACCATCAGTAAGAGCATATTTTTGCAGTTTTATTTGATAAAAAAGAAATTAACAATTTCACAACAAACCATTTTTATTAAACATACGAGAACTAATGGTAAATTACTAATACCTGCGGCCAATGACCCCGAAATGCGTCCTCGATTAGGAATCATAATGTAGATGAGTTATCACTCGTCAGTAATAAATAAATGTATATTAATAAATAAATAAGCACTTTCCACATTAGTTATCGAGTATAAGAAAAAAAATACAACTCGCACTGACACAAATCAAAATTAACGGAATAGCCGAGCTCGCCGGTCGAAGGCCGAATGAGATAAACAAAATGGAAATTAGGGCCAAGCGAAGCGTCCTTTATCAAGTTCGCAAGTAATAAATTTTAAATATAAGTACAGTGAAAATATTCTATGTGTATTTTAGGGATTCGGACATCTTTATTACTGGCGGCTTGTGATTACGCATACGCATTTTATTTCTCAGTGGTGCACCTGCATTATTATTCCTTGTAGAGGTTGAATTCGTGTGTTAGAACCACTAGCATCAGGTGAACTGTGTGCTCGATTGCTATTCTCAATACAATAAAATAAAATTGATGAAATTATTTTATTATCGAATATATTTTTTTAATGTAATTCCTTCGGAATCGAAAGAACCTTTCAAGGGAATATAAAATTGACTGAGTGTGGTACAAACTTATGATGAGAAAGTTCCATTTCGTTCCATGTGATACTTGGATCCAAATGCACAAATGAAACGAGATTCAAAAAAAAATTCCAAACAAAAAAATACTGACAGGATTTATACACTGTACATATTTCCCCAATCGAAAACAGGCAAAATATCAAACGTTATTTGAATGAAATGCCCGCGGCCTGGAAAATTGGTAAAGTTTAAATCTTCTGTCAAATTTGACATGAATTCAGTACAGTTTAAATAGATATAGTATAATTCTGCTAATTGTTTGTTTGTATACCCTTTAGAACCCTTGCTTTTAAGATTCCATGAGATAAATTTTAATTGGCATTGTCTTTTATATTAGTTATTTTTATGTTCAAAACAGGACAAAGGGTCAAAAGAAATATAAAATATGAATCTAGTATATAATTTCACTTGTAATTACCCATTTTCACGTGATGATGGTTGAAGTACCATAGTGAAAATGATACTTTTACTTATCAATAGAATCTATAATAGTAGAACGCTGAAGCGAAGAATTTTCTGCCACGCACAACTACTCTATAGATTATATATATATATATATATATATATATATATATATATATATATAAAGGTAATTAGTAGTATTACATATAGATAATAAGTTATTCAATCTCAGTACCCAGGAGAATCAATGCGTGTATATATCTTGATATGATCTTTCTCTTTCAATGTTTAATCGGTAAAACTGTCCATTTATCAGGGTAGCACCACTTGAGCAGAATTCTACGAAAACGCTAACACATGCGTACGTTGCGAGACACTAATGGCTTTAGAGACCGCGTGCACTTTATTATCTAAACTTCATCTTCGTATATATTTTTAATTTTCACTTTTTGTATGTTTAAGGAAAATCTTAGAGTTCGGTTAACCTCTGTAGGTTGTGTCAAATCGACTTATTTAGTAATCATTGAAATCCAACTTCATTTTTTATCGATATTTAGCAGTCTATTTTTATATCCCTATACCAATTTCAGTCGTATAAAAAAAAAAAAAAATTTAAAATTAAAATGTCACTAAATTTCACTTTATATTTCCGTTGATCTGCCCTAACCTTTAGCGCTCTTATTAATAAATCTGAGTATTGAATAATGATATAAAATAAATTTTATCTGATTTTTACGTCAGTGAAATATACTAACTAAAAAGTAAGGAAACAGACTGTACTTAATATGTCACACACATATACATATAATACATACACATGTACATACACACATATAATGTATACACATATAATATAATATATATGACATTCATAAATACAAATGGCAAAAAGAATGGCTGATTGGTCAGATGGAGAAGTGGGTTAACCGCAGACATCCTCCCCATGTCTGTTAACTTATATCTGACAGGCCACGCCAGTATATCATTACCGCTTCGATCACGAGGACTCCCCGGACTGTCCTCACGGATGTGGGGTACCGGTGGGAGCCCGCGACACAGAAGCGAATGCGATAAGCTGAAGCAAGCATCCAATGCTCCATCCATTTTTGGACGTTAAGTTGTGTTGTAATTGATAGACTTGAATTCTATCAACATAATTTTATATGTATGTCATAAATGTTGGTAAACCTAATAAGTAAATAAATATTATGAATATAAATCATATCCTATTTTTATGTTAGATTTTCCATGTTCCTTATTTTTTTGTAATAATAGTCGGAAAAGTTTATTTTGTTCAAACACTTTTAAGACATAGAACAGCGAGCCAATTTGGCATTAGTTTACGAAAGGTATATAAAAAATAAAATTGATGAAATTATTTTATTATCGAATATATTTTTTAATGTAATTCCTTCGGAATCGAAAGAACCTTTCAAGGGAATATAAAATTGACTGAGTGTGGTACAAACTTATGATGAGAAAGTTCCATTTCGTTCCATGTGATACTTGGATCCAAATGCACAAATGAAACGAGATTCAAAAAAAAATTCCAAACAAAAAAATACTGACAGGATTTATACACTGTACATATTTCCCCAATCGAAAACAGGCAAAATATCAAACGTTATTTGAATGAAGCAATTCCACGGCCCGCGGCTTGGAAAATTGGTAAAGTTTAAATCTTCTGTCAAATTTGACATGAATTCAGTACAGTTTAAATAGATATAGTATAATTCTGCTAATTGTTTGTTTGTATACCCTTTAGAACCCTTGCTTTTAAGATTCCATGAGATAAATTTTAATTGTCTAAATTGCATTGTCTTTTATATTAGTTATTTTTATGTTCAAAACAGGACAAAGGGTGAAAAGAAATATAAAATATGAATCTAGTATATAATTTCACTTGTAATTACCCATTTTCACGTGATGATGGTTGAAGTACCATAATGAAAATGATACTTTTACTTATCAATAGAATCTATAATAGTAGAACGCTGAAGCGAAGAATTTTCTGCCACGCACAACTACTCTATAGATTATATATATATATATATATATATATATATATATATATATATATATATATATATATATATATATATATATATATATATATATATATATATATATATATATATATATATATATATATATATATATATATATATATATATATATATATATATATATATATATATATATATATATATATATATATATATATATATATATATATATATATATATATATATATATATATATATATATATATATATATATATATATATATATATATATATATATATATATATATATATATATATATATATATATATATATATATATATATATATATATATATATATATATATATATATATATATATATATATATATATATATATATATATATATATATATATATATATATATATATATATATATATATATATATATATATATATATATATATATATATATATATATATATATATATATATATATATATATATATATATATATATATATATATATATATATATATATATATATATATATATATATATATATATATATATATATATATATATATATATATATATATATATATATATATATATATATATATATATATATATATATATATATATATATATATATATATATATATATATATATATATATATATATATATATATATATATATATATATATATATATATATATATATATATATATATATATATATATATATATATATATATATATATATATATATATATATATATATATATATATATATATATATATATATATATATATATATATATATATATATATATATATATATATATATATATATATATATATATATATATATATATATATATATATATATATATATATATATATATATATATATATATATATATATATATATATATATATATATATATATATATATATATATATATATATATATATATATATATATATATATATATATATATATATATATATATATATATATATATATATATATATATATATATATATATATATATATATATATATATATATATATATATATATATATATATATATATATATATATATATATATATATATATATATATATATATATATATATATATATATATATATATATATATATATATATATATATATATATATATATATATATATATATATATATATATATATATATATATATATATATATATATATATATATATATATATATATATATATATATATATATATATATATATATATATATATATATATATATATATATATATATATATATATATATTATATAAAGTGGTTTGAATCTAGTTTCCAGCTACAACACCAATGGGTCGGGTGGATCCAGGTCCGAGAAGGACCTGGAGGATAATATCAGCGTGAAATAGCGCTGTTGTTTCCGTTGGTAATTATAGAGACGAAACAGATTACAAATGATCTGTGAAAGATGGCTTGTTAGACGAATCCTAGACTTAGGTTTTCTGGAAGAGGTATTTTTGTTGAAATTTGTGGCTTTACCAACATACATTTTATTTTTAAAAACATATCTTTAATGTTTGGAATATACTCATAGCAAAAAGAAATAATATTGCACTATAAAATAAGTTAGTACATGCTTTATAGTATTCTATCTGTGAAAGATGGCTTGTTAGACGAATCCTAGATTAAGGTTTTCTGGAAGAAGTATTTTTATTGAAAGTAATGGCTTACAACATACATTTTATTTTTAGAAACATATCTTTAATGTTGTTTCCGTTGGTAATTATAGAGACGAGACAGATTACAGACGACAAAGCATTCCATCGTAATCCACAGAGGTGACAGCGCCTGTGCATCCTCAATCAGATGCGGATGTCATGCGTTACAGTCACTATATTTTTATTGATTTTTGTAGACGAATTTCGTGTCTTTAGTTAAAAGTATTCCATCTAATCTAATCCATTCTACAATATTCAATTTTATATAAATTTTTTGTTCCTTTTTCAAACCATCAGGTGAACTGTGTGCTCGTTTGTCACACTTAATATCATAAAAATAAACATAGTTCAAATGATGGTAAATCTAAGGAATTCACTGTGCCACATTTTTCCTTTTCTTTTTCACTGACGCCAACAAACGCTGAAAAGACTACTTTTAATTTACGGACAAAACTCAAAGCCAATTTTCATCAATGAATGAACCTTTTAAGTTGATTTCAGCGATCCCTTGATTTTATTTCAAAAGAAAATTTTTAGGTTCAATTGTTTAACTTCTTTAATGGAAATGTTTGTCGGTCCGAACTCGCTCGACTAAGTGGCATTTTTATAAAAACGTTTTAAACGGTTACTACAATTGTTGGCAGAAAATAAATCGAAAAACAATCCTTTTTTGTTTTATTATATGGCAACAATAAATCAAATAAATTAAAAAAAAAATTTAAAATTAAAATGTCACTAAATTTCACTTTATATTTCCGTTGATCTGCCCTGACCTTTAGCGCTCTTATTAATAAATCTGAGTATTGAATAATGATATAAAATAAAACCTATCATATGTCCTATTTAGGTACATTTTGAAACGAAATAAACTATTTTGATAATCATTTTTCATACTTTCTATTACTGAACTCATACTGACATACTGTCAAGAAGATAGGGACAAGATTAAGGTAGTGTGAAAACTGTTTATCTTGTATATGTATTTACTTTTTACTAGCGTATTCTAAAACACAATCGAAATATATAAATATATCATAATAAAATAATGATTTTATACATCATTTTGAATCTAATCTATACTATAAATTGCTTTCGAAGTAAACTTCGAAAAATTATCTTAAAAGCAAGCTTGTTGAGAGGCTCACAATGCGAGGGAGGTCCGTGCCACACCGAGAGCTCTTTGAGTGACATACTCGGATGTTTAAAGTCGATTTATAAGACACTGAATAGATAGTTAAAACATAGAACAATAATTGGACTGGGATATGCTCGGTAACAAAGTGTTTGTAATGTTTTTATTAAAATAGCAAACGTACAAAACTAAACAATGTTAGAGATACCTTGCAATATTGTAAATATAATAGATGAAAACTAAGATTTTATGAGAGAAATGTTATATTTCATTTAATATTCCATTTCATTTATAAAATTCTATATATAATACACAGACTTTAATCTGTATAAGTATGAAGCAATTTATAATATTATATCATATATATTATCATGGTAATGCAGTGGTTTGAATCTAGTTTCCAGCTACAACACCAATGGGTCGGGTGGATCCAGTTCATCTGATGGTAAGTGATTCCTGCAGCCAATTATACCCACATACATACATCTTCAATACGGATCATAATGCAGAAGCGTTGTCACTCCTATGATCGACTACATCTTACCTACCACGCACAAATAATCTGTGGAATCAGCTGTCGCCAGTAGTATTTCCGAACTGAATGAGACTATGTATATATTCTATAAAAAAAAAACTTTCATGTGAATGGATATTGGTTCCGAGATTGAAAACGCATGTGCATCTTGGTTCCCTGGGCAGCAGTCGTCACTTACGATCAGGTGAATGGTGCTAGTTTGTCAACCTGATATTATAAAACGCTGTTGCAGGTGTGACTGTGACGTGATGGAGAGCTGTGCTTTCAGTTCAGGGTGTGCGACCTGCTGAACTGACTTGCTCACCAAATGAAAGACAGCAGCTAATATTTTGAAGACGTGATCACTCCCAGGTCGAGGCGATCCATTCATGCAGAGAAATGGTGCTCTACCATAGTTAAACCATGAGACATACGAAATCCGTCAATGCACAATGCACGTGGAGCCTCCTGATGGACTATTCTCAAATACTCTCTCTTTACAGTAGGATCTATATAAACGAATTAATAGTATGTTTTACTTTTCTTACGTGTATATTTAATATTTGGTACATTTGTGAATACTATCCTATACATTGCTATAATTTCTGTGTTGAAAATAGAACGCAGTTGTAAAATGAGAATGCAGAACAATATAAATCTCTTGCCTTTAAGTATTTGTCTGTTTTTGTGTAAAAAACGAAACTTAAAACTCATTCCATTACATACGGAAGAAGAAAGATTTCGTTTTAAAAATATCTTTCACTAAAAACGCAATTTTCTTAAAACCGCTTTATGTTACTCCCACAGTTGAAAACGCTTTCCTTTTTTATCTTTTGTTCATAATTCTTCGTTTTTTTTTTTAATTTAATTTACAATTTTAATATTTATTTTAACATATTTAAGAATAAGTAGCTCGATGTATACCTAGTCCGGCCATAAGTTCTGTTACAAATGAAAATGCATTTTTTAATGAAGTAATGTAATATTATTAAAATGTATACCTACATATTGATTAGTCTCAGCAAAAAATAAAAAAATATTCTATTTGAAATGGCCACCTATACAGGCCTTTAATCTGTTTGGCCACGAACTGTAGATTTACGCACTGTTTCCAAGGGAAATTTCGCCACTGCTTGCTCCAAAGATTTTTTAAGAGACTCAATGTTGCCGTGTCGTTTAGAGCAGGCCATGTCCTCTAAAACTGACCATAATTTGAAGTCTAAAGGGTTGAGGTCTGGCCTAGATGAGGGCCAGTCTTCAGCTCTTATAAAGTCCGGAAGTTGGTTTCAAGCCAGGCTTAGATAGCTCGTGCCTTGTGACCAGGTGCAGTCCTGCTGGAAAGTCCACCGTATATTTTAAAAAAATGTATTACTGAGAGGTTTCACAACATGATCCAAGACTGTATCTTGATACACTTTGGCTGAAGTCTTCACTCCTTTTTCCCAAAAATGTAGTTTTGTGACTCCTTGATAAGTCACGCCCCACCAAACCATCACTGACGCAGGAACATGACCACGTTTGTACCTTTCCGACCACTTGAACAGCTTCTTTTGAACTGTGAGCGTACACTTTATCATTTTGCTTATTGTAGTGTTCTTCAATCGTGAAAATTTTTTCATCGGTAAAGAGGATATTTCTGTGCCTTTCACCTGCGTGTGACGACAGAAGGCGTTTTGATCGATCCACTCTCTATAACTTAACTTAACTTAACTTAAGATTAATTTAGGGCATGTCCTGTATATCGACTATAAGCATCGAGCTTTAGGTCTTGTTTCATAATACGCGACAGTGTCCCATCGGCCTTTGTAGTTCTAACAGCACGCGGCCGCCAAGCTCTTTTCTGGTCTTCGACAGAGGAAGTGTTGTTGTATCTGTTGATAGTACGATATACGAACATACGGCTGATATCAAGCTTTTGAAGTGTCTGTATTATGACGGCTCCATACCCACTTTGTGCAAGGCGATCACTGCAATCCTATTTTCTTGCAACACGAAACATGTGAAATGACGCAAAAAAATAAAAGTTTTAATGTAACAGAATTTATAGATAGACTAGTTAAATGCTCACTTTAATTTCAGAGCGCTCGAGAAAACAGAGTTCGATTCCTGGTGGCAACATCAATTAATTGGCTGGAGTTAATTGAAAGTGGCATGAAGTCGAAGAAAGGAAAATATCAAAGGAAACCTTGTCTAAGGAAAAAACAATAAGAAATATTTCGAAGACATTTGAAGTCCACAAAACTACATTGAGACTGCCTGTAAATGGTTGCTACTCAGGAGACTTTCTTCCTTACCAGCTACTGCTTCTAGGAGCTATATAGCCAGCCCATTGTTACTTCTTCCTTATCTTTTGACCTATGTCAATCACCTTTATTCTACTACGGAAGTCTACGTTTCTTACTGTTTACGCAAAGAAACATCGAGCATAGCCTTCTGCTAAAACATTACTATGCAATAATTGTCGTCTTAAAACAGAACGCAATCGTGAATAGGGAATACGGAACAATACAAATCTTGCCTTTAAGTATTTTAAAGAAATAAAAATGAGACTTCAACGGATTATATTATATACGGAAGAAGTCAATTAAATCAATCAAGAAAGTTTGTTCCCTTACAGTTGAAATCGCGTCAGAAATTAGTGTGTTGTGTTCCAACAAGTAGTTTCATCTTCAATAATTGTAAGCTTTCTATATCAGATAAGGCTGATAATTCTACTTCAGCACTATTGAAGTGCTTTATTGTACTCTATCTGTGAAAGATGGCTTGTTAGACGAATCCTATGCTTAGGTTTTCTGGCAGAGGTATTTTTATTGAAAGTTATGGCTTTACCAACATACATTTTATTTTTAGAAACATATCTTTAATGTTTGGAAGACTATATACTATATACCACTTAAATAAATAAGACTAAATAAGAAAAAAAAAATAAGAATAAATAAGAAAAATAAATAGTATTGGATTATAAAATAAGTTAGTACATGCGACATTGAGCAGTGGCTCGTAATCCAATTAGGATTAGTAAGGATAAATGGCAATAGAGTTAGTTCTGAGTAGGATTTATGGTCACTGTCTATATTTGCTGCTCAGGATTTTATTTCGGAATATGTTTCATTTCATATTTCATATTTAGCTACACTGCTTCCAATTTCTTATTTTTCCGCTAAGCATATACTTCCGCCACGGGAAGATATAGACAAGTGACAAGTAACTATCGCTTCTATCAACACTTACCGCAAAATTATATGTAGTTGATAACTTTTCTAACAACCAAATAGTGTAAGATACATACAACGGAATACAGATTCGCGAATGCCTACTCGACAACAATGTGTCCCGCTTGATTATTAAAATGGACAGCTTTACCAATAACTGGGAGCTACGAATTAGATCACACACATCTATGTTACATCTGGATCACATGAATAGAATGCTGATATTTAAGATTAGTCCTCTTATTTATTTAATATATATATAAATCCAGGACCAATTTATCCGTAATATAACTAGCTAATAACACTATTATCCGGAGTTTTAATAGGAAATCAGCGTCGATTCATTCAGTGCACAGTTCACAATGAAATTTTGAACATTAGATTTAGAGCGCTTGGTGTAGAACGAGCTTTGTTGATTGCATTGTTAAATATCGAATGGAAGTCTATTTTGAAGGCAAAATCGAGTTATAATATTAATTCTAATTATTCGTTACAAATACTTGATGGAATGAACTCTAATGTAAAATGTAATGTAACAGCCTATTTATAAATCCCACTTTAGAATACAGTCCTCCTTTATACAGTGTGGGTGTTAGAGCATTGATCAATACGTCACCTCTTCGAAACATTTTTTTTCTTAGATATGCAGATTTCCTTGTGATGTTTCCCTTCACCTGTGTATATATTAACAACACACTGCAGCTAGTTTCTATCAACATTTTACCATTAATGGGTCGGCTCAAGTGGAGAAAGATCACGCCCTTTCTGAAATATTTTGTGTGATGAATCCGGATACCGAATTACTTGTATTCAATCTCAGTTCACATACGAATTTTTTTTTTTATTTATTTCTTACGGATGCAGATTTCATCACATTGTTTTTCTTCACCGCTGAGTAAGTAGAACAGCATTTAGAATTGTAATCAAGAATTTCGTTGGTGCCGGCACCGGGGATCGAACTGGGAATGCTCGCGTATCTCAGATTAGACACTGGGCTACCATGGCTCTATAAAAAAATATTTATTTGCAACGTTGGAATTGATTGATTCGCCAATAACCTAATGGTTCGGAGTATAATATAAGAAACTTAAGGTCGTAAGTACGAAACCGCCGTTAGCGTGAACAATGTCCTAACAGAAGCATATTTGTGTTGCAATATTAATCGAAATATATGGAAGCATTATTTAAAAAAAATGTATAACATAATCGCTACCATTATGTTGGGAACATTTTCTCTGTCAAAGATTCCTTCTTCAAACTTCTTCATATTTTAATAGTTTTTGCCTAGAAATGCTCCTTTACGCATGAAAAAATAAATGGTTTCGTTTCATACATTTTATTTTATATATAAATATCCATATCCATATGCAACTGTCCATATCAACATATCCATATTAAACTTTAAATTATCCATATTTCAAAGACTTTTAGATAGATTAAATGATGACGTGGTCCTCCTGGTCCTGGTGGTCCTTCTGGTCATTGCCAGAAGACATCAAATGCATAGAATATCTTATAGTGCCGTTAGCGTTTGCACAACCAAAGCGGCACTCCTTCGTCGTCCCTCTTACCTATTCAGATGCAGTGTAGTTGACACGGGACATACGTACACTAAATATACGACAATAAAACACCCAGATCCGTAAACTTATAATTGCTGATACACAAATATTGTTCCTCGGCTGGGAATCGAATCCAGGAGCCGCGCCGAAGCAGCCAGATTCTTTAACCATTCAATTTGTTTAGATCACTTAAACTGTTAAAACCCTCTTAACTTATTATTATTAAAACTTATAAATAGTGTATGTAACGGTTTCATTCAAGAAAAGGCAATACCTTGTTTTAATTACGACGATTTCGACAACCGCGATCTCTTCAGAGTATTATCGGATGATATCAACTGCGCAGGAATTACTATATTACTGTCAGTAAACATTTATGTGAACAATGAGGCACTACCTTGTCCGGTTTAATGTCTTATAAAATCGGAGGTAGCAGATGTAGTATAAAAGACACAAAAGACGTGCATACAATACACCTTGACAAGTTAAAATTTGTGATATATAAACATTCTCCCGGCTTTGAATCCAAACCAGGATCTGCGATGCAGCCTGGTATTCCAACCACTACGCCACGTGGGTACCTTGTAAAATATTAGCTATGCCCGCGACTTCTTTCGCATAGACTACAAAATGTTTGGCATGTCTCATTTTTAGAACTTTTCATGTGGAGCAATTACGTCATACATGATTTTTGCGTGACCTTAGCCGTTTATGCAGCACACGCAACGGAAGCTCTCAAAAGGAATATTTTTTCCTGTTTTTGCAATATTTTTCATTGATGATGATTGTAGCGTGATTTTATATAGCCTCGATAAATGTTACTATAGTCTTTAATATATAATTTAAAAGATTTTTTCAATTCGAACCAGTAGTTCCTGAGATTAGCGCTTTCATTCAAACAAACTCTAATAACAATAGTATAGATAACTAGAAGCTTCTAATAATTTAACGGCGCTGATTTAATTACGATAGCAATTACATTACAAAGCTACTCATTCATTATCCTCAAAACAATCATTTGAATAAAGCACTGTAATAGACAATGCTTTAAGCGAAGATTTAGATTTACTTAGTCTTTAAAGTAAGACTGCGCAAGGAAGAGTTACGATCAATCCGTTGAAGCAATAAAAAGGCATTCTCTACCGAGCAAAACAAAGTGTTACGTTACTGTTAGAGAACTAACTCACTAGCCGATTTGCTAGTTAGCATACTACATATAAAATATAAATCCCAAAGCTAGAGAATGCATAGAGAGTTGGAACTAACTCCGCCAAGCGGCACCACTATGTATTAGCGGACTTAACACGTATTCGGATTTTGTTAAATTTATTTCTTTGACATGCTAGTTTCCTCATGACGTATTCCTTCACTGCCGAGCACGTGGTGAATAAGCACTCAAAATTTACATTAAATGATCACTTTAATGCCAATACTGCTGATCGCGCTCAATTTTTCTCAACGTTTCGTGATAAAAGCGAGCTTTTACTGACTACTAAGCTATCTCACAACAGATATGCAATAAAGATGTTTAAATAAAAATCAGAATGGCTTTAAGTTTCTTAGAGAGCTTCTTCAATACAATTAAGAGAGAAAAAGAAAATACATAGAGCACAGATTAAGAAAAGAGAAACTACGTAGAGTATAGAGTACTAGCTACTTCTCGAGGATCGTTGCAATGCAAGTCCCGTAACCAGGTAAAGTGCCATTCCATCACAGACCTCAGGGTTGACTATGCACCTTAAATCTTACTTGACGATTAATGTAGATGTCATGGGATACAGTTATCTTACCTTTATATGAGATGTATTAATATTACCTGACAAAGCATAACAATGCTACAGGTATATAAAAAAAAGATTTAAAAACTAAATAATGGTAGTCAAAGCCTATCTATAGCCCACTGGGCATAAGCCTCCCCATAGATTGCGACAAAACACGATCCTGAACTAACAGCATCCATCGACTTTCCGCAAACTCGCATACATCGTTACCCCATCTAGTATAAACTAATGCGTAGCAGAACCTCGCGGCGTGATATTTCACCAAATGCTTCAAAAACTATACGGTACAAAAACCCACAAGTCACAAATATAAAAGTACGTTAATAAGAATTTACATTTACCTTTTTATTGGTCCTTATATATTCATGACTGACAATAAGAGATTACGGAACACCTGGTCGAAACCTGCTCACAGCATCCTGAAATTTATGCCCCGTTGCCTCGTTCCTAACTCGTAAAATGTAACAATTACATTTCGAGTTTTTACGATCGAAATTTCAATGCTTCGCAATGTAATAGACTATAAAAGAATTACGGGTAATGGATCCTACAAAATGTTTAAGGTCACCAAAATTTCATATTTAGTTTTAAAGTCATATTTATTTGAAATTACGACAATTTTTGTTACGGTAAATTAACTTCGAAATATGGTATATATTTGCGGTGGATGTAGGTGGCTCAGCATTTTGATTTATGGCAATCTAAACTAAGTCGGATGAACATAGCCGTGGACTATTGGTAGGCTGTGATGATGATGATAATGATGACCAAAATAATCCAAAATCATAAATAATAGATCTATCTTGTCTTCTCTGGAAATAACGATGGATAATGGAATAGTTTGCCCGCGTCTGTCTTTCCCTCCAATTACAATGTGGGTGTTTTCAAGAGTAGAGTGAATAGGCATTTACTGAGCAAGTGCGCCTTACCATCCAGGACTGCATTTCCACAAATTATTATTATTATTACACAAATAGTACAAGAAAATATCAATTCAGTAATCTTTTGAACAAAGGATTGGAATAATTTGACAGTCTTTCCATCCCAGCATAACGCAGGGTATCTTCAAGAGATGAGTGAATAGGCATTAGCTGAGCTAGTGCACTCTGCCATTAATGTCTACGGTTTCAAAACAAGCATCGACTTGTATTCATTTAAAAAAATCATTTGTAAACAGTCCTAAACAAATAATAGGATTCTCCCATGTCGGAAGTTATTGCCTTTATTTTTTTATAATCAAGACAAGTTTAATTTAATTTATCGCTAGTTTGATTATTTTATGATCACAGAAATAAATGGTACTTTCCATTTAACAGTGTGTAGGTTTCTTTACAAGACTAGAACGTAAAGAATAGACTCTATTTAGTGCTTAGTAAAATTTACAGAGGCAATGAAAGCGGCTATTTCCTCACTGCAACGTTTGTTTCTGCGAACTGGGTGTTTGTGAAGTCAGCGAGATGTATAATGGTTGATCAATGTCATCAATTTTAAGATCAGGTTATCCGTGATATAGTTACTTTGAAGTAATATATTTTTTAATTATTTATATAATAAATTACCTCATATATCAAATAGGATATATAAGAATGAGAGATATATACGTTTTATTTTAAATAATGCTATTAATGATATTAACTTTACTCACATTCTCGTTTACAATGCTTTTTAAAAGCTTTAAATGTCATATATTCGAATAACGTATTCAAACCTACGACATTAATCAATCCACGCCAACCGTCGAGACGCTGAGGATGAAATTTTTAATTCTGTGTGATGCACGATGTTTAAATTTAGCAGCTGGAACTGATCCGAACAACTCCTCAGAACACTCCACTTTCAAACGCAGCTTAATTATCTTTCACTTTCCCGTAAATATTAATGAAATTGTTAACTGAAATTTACGTATGGTTTGCATATCATTAATAAATAAATTATAGAAAAATATTACCAGGGCCTACCTACACTGTAGCTAATTTATAGCAGCGGCATAAATGTTGTGTAGCCAATTCTGTGCCTACGTGGCCCGTCCTCCGTCGAGGAAAGACTACGTCCTCACAGAATACCAATGTGAATTGTTTCGTATGCTGAAGCTAGGGCTAAATTGCTGGTATCGAGGAGTTCTATCTCAATCCTCAGACACTTCAATACTCGTGCACATCTTGAATCTTTCTTGAGTAAATACGTATGTATATGATCACGTAGTTTGACATCAAGTTGTGTAAAAAAACAATTGCCCGGTACTAAAGAAAAATATCGTTAAGAAACATTGAAGTTCTAAGACCTAAATAAATATTTTGATGCCGTGAGTCGGCCAACAATCTACACCGATTAAAATTCCTCATTCCTAGGACGACGGGGCTATTCCATAATAGCGTAGAACGATTGCGGATACCATTTCATTCATACGTGCATTAATTACATTACTATATTACATTATTATATTATATTATTTTAAAGATTTCATATACTCAAAGTAGTAGATTTTACAATAGGAGAATCATTCTGCAGGTTGTTTCTAACTTTAAACGGGCTTTCAGCTCAACAGAAGAAGGACCACGCCCTCACGCAATAGCAGCATATTAGTGCTATGTTTTCTTCCCTGAGTGTTCCCTCCGGACCCAACAACACGAAATAATACATTTTATCTTAGCCTTTAAGAATGACAACACATGTATAACCCGCAAAATTTAACTTGAGAGCTGAGTGGAATGCGCGCTCCCCTCCTGACCCCTGCCTTCTTACCGCTCTCGCCACCGACTCGCCACCGACGCGTCAGTATAGTTAGAAATCTCACAAATAAAGTACGAGCATTTTGTTTCGTTTGTTTTTTTTTTAACGAGAGATGCACTTTCATCTATTACACCTGATGACTGGAAAAAGGAGGTCAATCACGTAGATATATTACGCAGAGAATATTGGGCGAAAGATCGAATCCAAGAAGCACACGAACAGGAACTAATCATTCAATTAAGATACGAGAGTGATTCAGATTGTGACAGCTAGTACAGACAATGATAGTGACATCGACGGCTAATTATCTGGAATACAATCTATAGATAACCCATATAAATAGTTTAAGTATGTAAAAAAAAGTTCTGCGTTCTGTGTTCTTAAGAAAGGATGGACTTTCTAACCATCAGGTGAACTGTATTGTCCTTTATAACCCATAGTTTCAGGAGAGATAAATATGTCGAATAAGGACGACTTTTGTCTTTATTACATTGAGAGTTACAAACGAGCACACAGTTCACCAGATGGTAAGTGACTCCTGTGGCCCACGACATCTACATGGTGACAATCATACTGCAGATGCGTTGATGACTTAGATGCTTGAGGACTGAGATGGAATGCCTCTTCGCCAGTAATAAAGGTCTCCGGATCCCTACACTCACCAGACGACACACAGCGGCATTACGCTGCCATTTCTTGCTGTATCCTGTGATGGCGTTGTCCTGCTCCGATCGAGCTGACCCATACATTCCGCAGCTAGAAACAAACTGCAGCATAGCTCTACCACTGTTACTCTTTTGATATTAATTGTTATTTTAATTAATTAACAAAAGACAATATTTTCGTTCATATGCTCATTGTCAAATACAATCATAAATTAGTGAAAGCAATCTAACACGGGCAAACAGTCCGACGGCCGTAAAAATTGTTATCTATAGACTGTAAAAGCGAACGCTACTATAAACGAAATACGAGCCACTTCTTGGATTGCTAAAGCAATTTTTTCTTGATTGGAGTGGGTGGGCATAATTTGTTAATAGGAACAGAGTTGATTATTAGGAGAAAGTGACTTCAAATGTGGGAGCTTTAACAGTGATAGCAACGCTGTAGCTTGTATCTAATAGGCATGAATGGGTTACAGCATAAAATAGTATAACTGTGTTTTGTTTTTGGTGGAGTGTAGGGATTCGAAGTGAAACTGACTAAGAATCAATGGACAGTATGTACACACCGCAAAGAAATATGTTATGAGTTATGCAGTAAAATAATGTTTATGTTAATAAAACGGCCGAAATATAATTGATGCCAAGAGCATCAATTTATAGAAAATAAAAGGAAGCAAAAATATACCAATAACCGTAACTAATATTAGAGTGTGAACTCAACCTAATTGAGTTGACCCTGAAAATAAAGGACTTTAATCTCAATTTTTATTTTTATTGTATTTTGTCATTAGTTTGTAGCACCGGTTGAATTGTGTGCTCTTTCGTCAGCCTCAATACATTAAAGTGGTAAAGTGACATCAAGTGAGACATTGATTATATGAAATGAATTGTAGTCAAAGCCATGCTATAGGTAGATTCTAACAGCACCATGTACTGGTTGGTTGAACATCGAGGTAAGAACTAGCCTTCACTAAAACCGGCATCGAAAAGCAGTAACTCTGCTGTATTTCGATTGTTGTAAGGCTACGGAAACCCAATTACAAGTAACCAGACATTACCAAGAATCTCTAAAAATCAAGAATGGCATTGCTAATATTCTCTTGTTTACGAAATAAATATGTGATTTTATTTTTTATATTTATGCCTCAGGAATATAAACGAGGAAATATTTATATAAGAAAATAATCTTTCCTTATTTTAATTGGTGATCATTGTACAAGGACATTAATTAAGTAATGAACGTTTGTATAAATAATAATTTATTTTAATATCCATTAACATCTATTTATTTATTTATTTATTTTATTTATTTTTATTTTATTTATTATCTATGATACACACATAAGAAAATTGTAAACGAACTTTTGTTTGTTTACTGGTGCTATTTGAATATTGTTTCTAGTGATGTATTGAGATATTTATTGTTAAGTTTATTTAAATTTAGAAGGGTCATTAGCCAATAGGGTACAGTCACAGTGAAACTTAATGTACGTAGGATGGATTTCGCCATGCTACTATTGTCTTCTGTTATTAAGCGTTAGTAATGTTAATATATTTCTAGAAATATTTTTAAATGATCTCTTAACGATTAGTATACGTTGAATTTTAATTTTTATCATAATAATTTGATAGACAACCCTAAAAATGTTTCCACGAAAAAAAAAAAAATAATGCCGGTAATTTCCACAAATACTTGGAGATTGGCAGCAGAAATAAACATATCAAGAAATTATTTTGCAAGTTAACGGCTCAGTTAGAATTGATCGTAAAATTGGCGGATCCCGAAAACCTATCAATCTTCATTAGTATAAATTTTTGCAACCGGGTTTTTATGTTCGACAAGGCGTTAAAAGTTGATCGATATTAATGAAGGAAAAAAAATATTCTAAGCATCGCTTGTTACTCACAACTGCATAATTTAGTGAGAGTAGGGCCATGGTAGATCAGTGACATTAAGATCAGTTTTAATTTTCGGCACACGAGCAATTTGAGTTCGGTCTCTGGTATCTGTTCAGTGTTTATTTATTATTTATTATATAATTGTCGTCAACCATCTCCTAGCACAAGCATTATCAGCTAAGATGGAGTGGTTAACTGGAATATTGGAAATGTTAATAGCATTGCTAATATTCTTATAAAAAAAATTGTTACGAAACTTCTCTAAGAAATAACTAAAAAAAAATATATGACGAAGACGTCCGCAAAACCGTATTGCAGCCACTCCAGGGCATAGACCTTTTCAGAAACGACATTATGAGTAAACACTTCTTGAAAGAGAAACCATCAAGCTGTATAACTGTTCGGAAATTCGGCCAATTCGTGTGATCATTCTTTGACCTAAACAATGAAGTTAGTGCATTTTTTATCTGTCAGCCACGAGGCTGTTTAATGTACGAACATTAAACAGTCAAGTGGTAAGTATTTGGTAAATTTAAAAAGATTCCTCTTCCACCGCTATTAAATAAGCAGACATCATATTGAATATGATAATCCAATCTAACATTCCTATACAACTTGCAACCGTCGAGTTTCAGATTTCGATAATAAAATTTCACTTAGATTTTAGATTACACGAAAGTAAAATGGGATATATTATATTTATTGGAAATCCAAACCATTTCGGTAATGGAAAAATATGAAATGGCTGACGTTGGAAACATTATTTCCACGTAAGAATGGATCCGAAGGAAGCATCGTATAGACATCTCACCGAATGCTGTTGTATTACCGTGTTGGCTTAATTTTTTATTATATCTTTTGGAATTTTCGGGTTTTAAATTAAATTTGAAAATCAGATTTCTTGTGATTTTTCCCACCTGTTTTGTATATATAAATATAAATTAAATATTGTTCGTTAGTAAGCACGTCACTTGAGAACAACTTATTCCCTTTTTCTTAAATGATCGTAACAGTCCGATTTAAGTTTTTGTGGAAAGAAAAAATGGAAAAGTTGGTGAATTCGAGAAAAACTGATCGTTCTTTATTCTGTGAGTCTATAATTCAATCACAAATAAATTTATTGAAACTGACAACATCGGAGAACATCAACGAACAGGAAAACATCTGTCGGGTCGGCTAGTTATTAAATAATTAATGTCCAGTTTTTAATGTAATTTAACACAAACAGATGCTCTTACGATTATACCGAACTATTTTGTGGGTAAGGAAAGTCTACGATCATTAAGTTCGTTTGTATATTGCAAGTAAGTATATAATAATAATTCTGTATAATAACTACTCCACTTACTAATCATGAGGAAGTTCAAAGTCGCTCAGTGAGCTATGGAGAAGGCTCTAGGTTTATCTGCGTTTTTTAATAAAAACATTGGATATCTGGCAAACTTGGATATCCGCAGTTGAACTACGGTAATTGACATAGCTTAATAGATCAGTAAACCGAAGTAGTCATGGGCCATCAATATAGCTCATAGAATCGATAACTGATGGGAACAAGATTGGCCATCCGAAATGAATTGAGGCCTTGACTGGATTCTCAATTCACAAATAGAACAAATTTTTCTTATAAAAATCGTATAATCTTGAAGTCTATTAGATTTCGACGCAGATAAATCTGCGAAATACAATATTATCTGAGTTCTAAGAAAAACGATCAAGTTTAATTTAGGGCTAAATTTGATCAAGAGGGAGCCACGTCGAAGGTGATTAAAGGAAACCTTAAAAAAACATTAAAACTGATAATCAGACATCCTACCACTTTTCAAAGTGTGGGCTTTATCTGTAGATATGTTCGCAGGGACAAAAACTTGTTACGTGGTACCCGCATCGATTAAAATTTCACGAAATTACACTTGCGCCACATAAAGACAAACCCCCAGGACTGTACACATCCGCGGCCTGTCAGACACTGGACGCCTATTAGTAGTTCACTACGGGACGTATCCCTTTCTTATTTCTCTAGCAACAAAATTTAAAGATGCACATGCACACGCATTGTCCCTGATCCCTGAGGACTAAGATGAAATGCCTCGTTACCATTAATTGGGTGCCAAGAAAACGACCATATGAAAGCATCAATCTTTCCAGCATCCAGTGGCGGATCCGTTCTATAGTATACAATATTAGCCTCAGAGTAAAATATGACGAAATAAAGATGCAGCATCTCTTTGGAAAGCCAGTGACGTAAGCCGATAAGAAATTATTATTATTGCAGAGGAGTTACATAACTTGACTCTCCCTTTCTATTTTCTTGACTTCGTCTTTCTTACCTCAAGACACACATCGAGTTTTTATCTGTTCGTTTTGGACATCCCGCACAAATGGACGCAGCGATACGTTTTATCATTGTTAATGTGAACCACGAAGGATTGGAATAATTTGCGTGTTAAACTGTTGGTGTCTTTGAGAGAAGAAAGAATAGGCATTTGCTGTGATAATGCACTCTATGTTCAACGTCTACATCACAAGCCCTGGCTTATAATTTAAAAAAAACATTCACAATTTTGAAGCCTGCATACGGCCTTAATACAATTTGAAAATGAAATAGAACTACGTAAGACGAAATGAAGAAATCATTACATAAAAAAATCACAGGCGGAGGAAATCACTAATTTTAGATTTTAGTTAAACCATTAGTTAGCCGCTTTGCACGTTTACACCCTTTTCCATAAAACAATCACATGTTGGGTCATTTGCAAGTGTAATATAGAATAAGTACAGACCATAAAACGTGACAAACAGACCGTTACTCGTAAAAGTTGTTATCTGCAATATATAAAACGAGTGCTGCAGTAAATGGTGTATGAGCCACTTCTCCCATTGACACAGCTATTTTTATGTCTTGATTAGAGAAACTAGCTTTGGTGAAAGAATCATTATATTAAAGTTGTTAGGTTAAATGCTAATTGACTGGGCTTATTGTTGGACTTTACAAATCATTCGTTATCAGATAGATGTGATATATGCATGTCCAGTATTTATGAAACTAAATCCTAAAGTACGTCATCGTGGCATGCATGACATCCAACTAAAGAAGGAAGCGACGAGTTGGTGAATGTTTTTGCGCAAATGTTTACGGCACTGTTCATCTATTTATCGCTGTTAGGCAAATTTGATCATATTTTTTGACAAGATAATAAAGCATGGGAAATCTAGGAAGTAGAGGAAAGTAATTTCAAATTCGTCGCTATTTAAAAAGAAGTTGTTTAAGGAAAATAAATTGTTCAAAATAGGAAACGCGAAAACATCAGGCCCATAGCTGTCGTCTAATAAAAAACTCGTCAAAACTTGATTACAAACTTATTCAATGTCAGATGGAAAGTAAATATAGTTAAAATACGATAAACATTTCGTTGCTGTCTATGGTTCCGTAATATATTTTTTTTAATTTTATTTAACTTATTACCATCTCTTCAAATATGTCATAGAATCCACTTTATTTAAACTTCATCACCATACATAAATATATCATCGACATGCCCACAAAAGCAGTCAAAACCAAGGATCAGAAGACCCAGTCTGCTTGTTGGTGACATTCTCTCATCAACAGGAGTGCAGAGATTTAGAACTGATAGAGCCAGGCTGCAGCTAATTTATCGGTGCAACATGAATGGCTCGGTACGAAATACCACGCTCAGTGTGAAACACCAGCAGAACGCTGCCGTGTTACGTATGATGAGTGCAGATTGAGATCTGGAAGCCCATTTACAGGTGATGAGGTATTCCATCTAAGTGCTCAGAGGTAACAACGCATGGGTATTAGGAATCTTTCTTGAGGATGTGTGGTGGTGTCATGTCGTAGTTATCATTTAGCATCAGGTGAACCGTGTGCTCGTTTGTCACTCCCTAATATTACAAAAACAGCATTTTCATCTTACTCTCTACCCGTTGAACTTATAGACGTCTCTACTAAATAGGGTAGGCGAGGTAAACGACGAAGCAAAAAGGATTAAAAAGGTTAAGTTGGTATATGACGCATAGCTTCTAGATCCATCTTCTGAGGGTGCACACTCAGTGGGTTTTAAGAGGCTCCGGGATCTACTTCGGAACGCACCAAGCGTGTACGCACCTCCCCTATCACCCTTACTGTGCTACGGCAACCTTAACCATTTGTGTTGCCATCTTGCCAGAGATGTTAGTAGTATAGCTTAGTAGGCGATTAGGACTTCAACCATAAACACTCACGATTCCTATATCCCTTTATTCACCCCACACGACAGACCACCTATTCTATAAGCCCGCGTCTGCATCCTTCTCCAAGAACACCGAAATATTGACTAACGTGAACACGGCCAGCAAATTTGCGGGAAATAGGAAGCTTTTGAATCTTGGTACAGGCTGTCACTTCTTCTGTTCCGCAGAGACTGTGATAATGTAGCTACCACGGTTCCCAAGACATCCGAACAACAACATTCAAAAACAAACATACGAAGTACATCATCAGGTTTTTGGTATATCTAATTTATTAGTAAAGAAAATTACTTACTTTGTTCAGTTCTAACATCATCACTCTTTGTTTATTGTATCGAAGAAAAACATCTCTGTCGAATTGACCTGCCGTATTTACCAACTTTCTGCAGAACCCTAATAAAGGGAGTGAGTTGTTTTCGTGAGTCGACGGCTAATTTCGCTCACGGAACGAAAGCTTACACAGAAAATAATATTTTTTCGCGTAACACAATATCTCGAGCAAGTCATTAATCAATGCCTAGTGCTTATTTTGTATAAATATTTTCAAACATTTCGCAGGTTGAGAATTTTTAATCTCCACCCTGGGTCGAAGAAATTATTGCTGTTTGTTTTGCCGTTTCTTCACTAAGTTTACAACCTTTTTGTTCGTAACTGTGAAAAATTGTTTAGCGTCATTATTTTATTAGGGGTAACAAGTTACTTAGATAAAATGTATACTTTTCTCACCCATTTTTCGCCGCTATTACAGAGTTGTAAATATATTTCCTAAAGCCATCTGGATAACTTTTTGAGATCAGCAACGACCAGTAGAATCAATAACATTACAGGGTGAATTATCATTTTTAGGTTCAGAATCAGCCTGCTAATAGAACTGTTAGTAAATATGTATTAAATTAAAAGTTTATGCTTAACTTTCGTTAAGTTATCGGTTTACCCTTTCGATTAACGGATTTTTTCTAAAGAAAATAAAACAGGCTGGCTAAATTTCTGTACTGGTGATGAATTTATACATTAAAGTTGTATAGTTGAAGCATCAATAGCCTAATGGTTTAGGGTACAGTCTGCGAAACTTAAGGTCGTAGGTCCACCATTCGATAATATAAATAAAGGTTTATTGCCACCACAATAAACAATATGATATGTATCAAACAAGCTCGACTGGGATATAGTATGTGCCCCAAGAGTATCTATAGGGTTAAACTAAAAAATAATCATCATTCATCTCAAATCATCATCACAAAAGAAAATTTTAATACTAATTTCATAAAAACAATAGAGTTAGACTTCCAATGCTCTTCAAACATATCTAACAAAAGGGCCAGCACTCGAATAACTATTTGTATTTCTGGACGGGGAATATGAAAATATGTCGAGAGATATTCATAACTCGAGGACACTGAAGTGATCCTAGTAAAGAAATAAAAGATGGACACATATTCATCTGCTATTACGGAGTCCTCTAGGAATCTGCGTTTTATTACCATCCAAGGGGTGGGTTGTGTTTTACGAGCACACGCTGTATCTGTACGCATCCTTCACGTGTGGTCCAAGGTTGAAAGTTATAATTATTAATCCATAATTATGTCCATTAACTGGACGGACTAGGGAGTGCCTCCGTTTTTGCGTTAACGTTTACGGCACTATCATATATAGGAACAGCACCGAATAAGCTCTCTTGTAAAAGGCTGATACGGGAACACGATTTAAAGTCGTCTGATGCTAATTAATATGGTAAATTACCTTGTCATTGCTATTTATAGTATTTACTATTAAAATGAATGAGTCGCTTCGTCCGGGGTAGGACCACGCCCTCACAGAATACCACCGTAAAATAGCATCATAATGTTACTGTGTTTCGTTTGGTGAATTCAGGGATGCAGGAGACCTTTATTACTGGTGACTAGGTATTCCATCTCATTCCTCAAGGGTGACAACGCATCTGCATTATGATTCCTTGTCAAGGATGAATGCAGATGTCATGGGCCGCAACAATCATTTACCATCAGTTTAACTGTGTGCTCGTATTACTCAATGTAATAAAATAAAAATAATAAGATGGCATCTAGTAATAACCAGAAGATAATACCGTTAAAATCGACCTGGTGCACATAATACTACGTAAACACCAAGTTTTCTACTTAATATGTTATTTTGGACCATATTATTTATCTTCATTGATCGTGGTAAAAATCGCTTCCGCTTTACGAAACTCTCACAACTTGCACCGCACGTAATCGGTCGCACAAGACCTTCGTATCAAGTTGGACCAATAAAAAGGGTTTTATGTGAAAACTTCTAGTGCCTTCGCTTTGGAGTCTCCAGTATTCGTACCGATACAGCCACGACCATAATGCACAGCCCCATTTCGTTTCGTATCGTGTACAAGCAACAAATTATATTTGCCTTGCTCTAAACTACACTCTAACCATAGCAGATATGCAGGATCCTTTTTACGTTTATTTGAATTCATATTTTATACAAAGAATTTTGGATTTGTTATTTTTGAATGTTATTTCATAGTGAAATCAATTTTAAGTAGTGCAGATTTATCACGTGCTTGGCGAGAAGAAAAAACATTATGGGGACACCTACATGTCCAAGAAATAGCAAAAAAGGGTCAATTACTTAATGGTTAAGGGTACAATCTACAATACTTAGGGTCGTAGGTTGGGGTTGTAATTCATCTCCTAGCACAAGCATTTAAACTTAGATGCAATGGTTAAACGGTATATTAATAATTATAAGACTGCTGCCATTCTTTATTTAAAAAAAATAAATAAAAGATATGTACTGTAACGTCCGCTAACCCATAGAGTTGTAGCTACCTACACGCATCGACCGCCACGCAGCAACTAGCTACGTGGCGGTCGATGCTCTATCTAGGATATATATATATATATATATATATATATATATATATATATATATATATATATATTATCTGTTACCCGCAGCTTCGCATGGGTAGATATTAAATATAATATAGTATATTAAAATATAGCTTGTAGTTTGAGTAGTCAAAAAAACTAAAAGCCCCGTAACGAAACCATCGCGTGCTTCAGAATCAGTATACAACGCCATCTATCGAGCTTATTTATAATATTTTTTGCTAAACTATTCATATTGAATTTCATGCTAACCTCTTCAAAAATTACAAATTTCTCATATAACTTAACTTTCAACTCTTAATTCACCCTCTTAGTTGTAAAATTATGAAAAACGCTGAACGTAAACATTTATTTTTAAAAGGAAGCATGTATATGAAATTTTGAGTTTCTTACTTTCCAAAATGACGGACTTCCATACAACAATTCATCACCTGTTTTACCCTTTAGGGATGTGATTTCCAAATATCCTTCCTCAGTGGATACATACAATATAAAAGGCATCAACTGCTAAAATTTCAAAATGTAGTCCCAACGGTTTAGACTCTGCGTTGATGAATCCGTCAGTCAGGTAAAGTAATTATATACTATGTACAGATTGGTTGTTAGCGCTTACTTTTTTAATTTACTAAGTTTTTGTGCATTATTTGTGTACAAGGTAAGACGCCACGTAGCACTGTATAGAGTAAGAATCCATTACACTACGACAAGCCCTTTGGTGTGCGAAAGCTCTGTCCTAATATTCAGATAATCATCATCTCATTTTATTCTAGTATTAGCCTTTGTCAGAATATTTGTCTGACAAATATGCTTGGATTTAAGCTTTAAGCTCTAGGTTCAATACTGGACAACTCCTGGACATTTTGTAATATTCGACTTAGAAAAAAGAGAAAAAGAGCAACTTGTCGAGTTTCTTCTCTCTAGCAGCTGCCTTCCGAAGCGGTGATCCCATTAGCTACCTTGACCATTCAAGTGTTTTTTATATATACTTAATTGAATAAAACCTTCATTGATTTGATTTGATTATATTTTAGTTTCGACATGGTGAGAACCACGCTTAAATCAGTTTCAAAAAGAAAAACATTTAACGATAGTAAGTCGGAAATGTCTCAAGTTCACCGACCTCAGACTTACAAATACTAGACTATAACTGACCTATATAGTATAGTAGGATACTAGACTATAACACCGCACACTAAGTCTGCCCCACTAGTGCTAAACCTCCGTCGAACGCAACCATTATCTGGTCTACAAGAGCACTAGATCTAGAGGTTTTTTTTCTTAATTAAAATAACAAACAAAGTCCACATGACAGCTGCAGCTGTTGGAAACATCGCACTACAATAAAAGGGACGATGAGAAATAAAATGGATTCCGTTGTCGGTACTGGAGTTTTGACCAATTCCAAAAATACGGATTCAATCTTGAAATTTTTTCATCATCAGGCCTAAAACGGTTCATTAAAGGTTCACTAAAATTGTGTACGAAACACATTTGCTTTATACTGCTAATTAACGCTGGTGGTGCCAACTCTATCTTGCTGTCACCAGAAAAAAACTACAAAGTTACACTGTTTAAAATGTCTACTCGTTTGAAGGAATTTTAAATCCAAACATTTTCTTAAGCTTCCCTGTACGTTAATATCATCTCATTCCTTTGCATAGCAGGCGCCTGTTTTAGACTTTAATAAATTTTACTAGAATTTCTTTATCACAAATCTACAGTTGTAAAATCAAAATTATTACCATTAAACATTACGAGCGAATTGTAAACCCATTTTTATAACACCGCTATGTAAGGGAGGCTTTAAAAGTAATAAAATACACGTGTACAATCATTCCCTTCAGATTTAGTCGTTTGTTTATTATGCCAATAAAGTTTGCAATATTACTCGAATAATACTGAGTTTTACGTCATTGACTATAGAAATTCCGTGACGTCATTCGTGTTACGAGCCTGAAATTTTTCATGAAAAAGATTACATTCAATCTTTTCGTAAATTATAGTTAGAATTTGAAGTCGGACAGATAACAATAATATGTCGTAGTGTTCAAAGTTTTAATATGTCATGCATTCTATGTCGTATTTATATATATTAAACGTGAAAGAAATGATAATCATTAATCCAGACGCCTGTGTATGCTTTTCTATACTGTATTGAAGGTGATAAATTCACCAATAAGTGAATCCTGCATCCTCTGTCACCCACATTCACGCTCGATAAGTAATCATAATAAAGCAGATGCGTTGTCGCCCTTGAGAATTAAGTTGCTGTATCTCTTCACCAGTAATAAGTCTAAAGTCTAAACACAGCAACGTTATACTGCTATTCTGAGCCAGTTTTACTAACATTAAATACATCGTGATATATACCATACCCACTGGACACAAAAAATTAAAAAAAGGTCAACATACAACCAGTTCAAAAAGCTGTAACGAAATACAAATTTTAAAGTCTTCGCTACGATAAAAAACGAAAAATAATCGTATTATACGTGAAGTAAAACCAGATCCAATTGTAAACAAAAGATTAGAAAGGATACCTACAGATATAAGTTGTGGTATTTTATAACAGTAATTCCCTGGATTTTGCATGCCTACACGGACTGGAAGGTTTTGTTCGACTCTGGGAATTTGATATTCAGTAGATTATCAAAAGATATATATTATAAAACTAGCCCAATTCTAGACCCATGTAAAATATTCTACGCACAAACAAATTTACGAACATTACAGATATAAACGCTCGTTATCAATGGTCGTTTAATTTTAATGGATTGTAAAAGATCTGAGGCTATTCCAAAATGGCGTCTTAAATACGCGTCCAAACGAGTCCGCAATCTGTTTCGTTTGTTTTGTGTAATGGCGCTTGTTTCTGTTAATTAAGATTTCACTGCTCCTGAAATGGATGTTCGGAAGTTTCAATATTGAAGATTGGATGAAATGTTACTTCGTACTTACATTTTATTAAGCTTATGTGATTGTTAGCACGAGGAAAAGATAAAGGTCCGTGTATATCACCCTGTGGAATATACACAATGACAAACTAGTACACAGTGCTACTAATTATTTTCCATTTTATTTTCTATTTTTACATGCTACTTTATGTATCAATTAAATGGCCATAGATTGCTGAATACATATAATTCCACTTACAGGTAGTTACATCATGCAAATTACAACTATTACAGTTATACGATAAATTATGATTAAAAGAAAATGAAATATTTATACATCTTTTCGTTAAATAAATATTAATAATTTAAATAAACTATTGTGGTTCGTACGGCCTACCACACGCACATCATTAACAAATAATCAAAAATCAAAACCTGTCAAACTAGACGACAACATAACGAGATATGGTGTTTCTAGTTTATACATGTATATGGTATTTCTACACAGAAATGGGAAGCTTGCTTCTAGCTACACAATAAATGGATCGGTTATATAGGGTAAGGATCCTCACACAATACCAGCATTAAATAGCATCAAATTCATTTGTGTTTAATTGGTAACGCGTAATCAAAAGTTAGCTACCACAGCTGTGTAAGTGAAACCAACCCAATTAGAGGCGTCCCATCTCTGTTGTCAGGCGTAACACATTTGCATCTTGCATGTTTAATGAGGAGGAATTAAGGTTTATATTGGCTGCTGTATTCACTTATAATACAATTTAAAAAATGTGTGCTTATTTGTCACCCTTAGTTTAATGATATTAAGAATATACCAATGGGACCCAGACTTGATTAATATGAATTGATAGCAAGTTATACGAGAATAACTGACCAGATTTATTCCAGATTTTTAATAGAATAATGCGCTACTTTTCGAAATTCATAACGTAAAACGAATAATTGAAATATATAATAGAATTGATTCGTTTTAATAATTGTGAGATTAGCTTGCTAGTAGAATTATTATGTAAAGAAATATAATTATAATTAAATACCAATATGAAAATTTTGACGATTATGACGTTTATGATTTCGTAGATTCGACAATAACGAGCTTTTTTATTGTGTTACTCAAGGCGACAAACGAGCGCCCAATTCACTTGATGGTAAGTGATTCCTGCTGCACATAACACCCCCTTCCTGGGTAAGGAATCACAATTCAGATGCATTGTCAACCCTGGGGATTAAGATTGCCCCGTGACGGTAATAAGGATCTCCGGATCCCTAAACTCACCAGACGAAACACAGTAGCATTATACTGTTATTTAAAGCTGATTTCCTGTGTAAGCGCGGTCCTTCTCAGTTCGGACATTCAAGCCAATTCCACTGAAAAGTCAACACATATAAGAGATGCTAATAAAAGTTGTTAAAAAGGGAGAAACATAATTTTAAAATGGCGTTAATATATAATTCATATTGTGGTTGCCTACAAGTCTACGTAGGGACATAATCACATAAACTGTACTTAACTGCAAATTGGGTAAAATAGCAAATCAAATCGACAAAAAAGAAATAAACAAAATTATTTCCAAAAAATATGCAAAACTACTATATTGACAATGGTATCACAAATCAAAACAACTTCGTCGAGCAACATCGTTTTACTACCTGAGGGGTTGCGTTTATTATAAAAGGGGGTAGTCTGTCCAATAAATAATACCTGTGTACACAAGATTTGTTTATTAAGGGAATGAATTTTAATGTTGTTTTATAAAATCATATATTACCATATAATTGCACCATGACAATAAAATTCTTGCTTTGTAACAAACAGTTAATTACGATGTTATTATAATTTTTGTAGTGCAGGGGGTTTGCGACCCCCTTCACTTTATAAGTTAAGAAACATTGCCTTACAACTGCAAGGTCCAAAATTTAGTGATCGTTCGATCGATTAAATGATCGTTATAAGATGAGTCGTTATACTTATAAAGTAATCTTCGTTAAAATGTATGATCATACAATTTACACACTTTCAATCTTTCTTTACTTACTGAATTTTTATCATAGAGCTACGTTTATATTTTTTACAATAGCTTCGAACCATTCTTTGGTGTACTCTGTTTTCTCTTGTTTTAATTAAATATCCCCTCGTATTTATAAACTGTCAAAACAATTGGCAATATTTTAAATACCTAATCCATTACAATACTTCAGACTTATTTATTTTAAAGTCATTAAGGATAGGTGATTTATTTATTTAATACTTTAATACGTAATATGCATGCAAATATAATGCAAACGCTTCATAAATCAGTATATTATATTTGTCAATTTCAACGAATGTTACAAAATTTCATACAGCACCATCTACCGTACTTCGTTGAATTTACACGTCTCAACTGACAGTCATTTGCAGTTGAATGATAATAGTTTGTAAACTTGTCAACAGATGCCGTTTAAGTTAAATAGAGTAACTATATTACCAAAAATTTAAATTAACTTATAATTTAATTTAAACGTTATATTTCTTCCTTGAACGTATCTCTTTAATTTAAAGAGTATAAAACAAATGAATATAATAATAATGGAATAAATTATTCCATTATTATTATATTACTAGGTCAAGACTTACGTTCATCATATAGCTAAAAGATTCTATGCTCGATCAAAAATCACCCGAACCCGTTGGTCGTAACAGCAGGTGAATACATCCCAGTGAGGGATACCCCTCCAAATAGAAGACGTCTTAATTCGCCATAATAACGCCTGAAAATAACCTGTCGGCAAATATTAAATTTATCATTTTCACAGTCCCTTCCGCAACGAGCGGCAGGGGCTTAACCGCGGACCGACCAACGTCACAGACGCGCACACAATCTACTCATGTACACACACATGTTAATTCAGACACGCCACACCGCGCTCGCCGGCGAGCGCGACGTGGTCTACCTCGTACAGCGGCTTACACGCGATTTAATCATGTTTTAGGCCGCTTCTAAAGTTATCCTTTCCTCCCTTTAGATAGCGATGGGAGTCGAGGTCTCGTACCACTTTATAAGGGGCCCTCGGATCGTATTATCGCCCCCCTCTGTTGTCGTCGACGTTCTTCGTCCACAGGGGTCGGAGCGCAGCGATGGTGCAGCAACGGTCTTCGTGCTTCGCTTCGCAGCATCGTCGTTGTCTCCTTACTCAGTGGGCCTCCCGCTCGCGAGTCTTCTTAGATAAAGCTGTAGAGGTCACTAGACCAACAGCAATACTCATACACAAAAAAAAAGATTCTATGCACTTTTTTTATTTTTACATTACACTCATTAATTATTACTAGTTGTTTTGTAAAACTGAACTCTTACTGTAAAATAGTGCTAGGTACAGTGTTTCGTTTGGTTAAAGAAAGAAATTTTACACAGTTCACCTAATGTATCAGAAGCTGCATTTACATCAATAGCGTAATGCTTCCAACGTATGCAGCCGATTACTCATGTATTATTGATTAGGACGCAGTTGGACTGCCTCAGTTTGAGTAGGTATCAAGTTTGTTTCACTCCCCATACGAATCGTCATTAGGAACGAAGTATTCTATTTGAATCCTGGCGAGGTTTAATGTTTATTGGTTAGGTCACAGGAAACGTGTGCCGTCCTTTTAAATACGACTCAGCATTATATATATTTAATGCAATCCGTTGTCTACATACAGCTCTATTCATTTAATGATCGGACAATTGCTTGGTATTCAAAAGAAAATAATAGTGGACACACTGGCTGTAATAATGGTACCAAAATACGGGAGCGGGCTAAATAGACTGCAGTCGTGCGTACTCCGCGAGATAACAGGGAGTCCAATATGGTAGGCGTAATGAGCATTGAGACCTTGTGTGGAATATATTGTAGGAACAGAAACGTGCATGGAGCATCGAAATATAACACGCATAAAATAATTAGTAAGCATTTTAAAGTGTGACACAAGAATCACCTCAATTAAAAAAGTTGCTGTTCGTTTCCTCAGTTACGCGTCATGTTGTGTTAGTGGCAAATTAAGATTTTTTTTATTTTTTCGATAATCGTAGTGAAGTATAATTGCAATTTTGTTTTGTTTATTTATTATACTAATCATCATAAAGACGATGGGATGGTTTTCCACATTTAAAAACATAAAATTGAATTAGAATTTGTTGGTTGTTTAATATAGGGATGGCGTTATGCAACGATGTATAGTTAATAAGAAAAACCAGTGAAACACGATACATGTACAGCACGGAAAGGTCATCTATATTATTGTTCAAAATTTGGTACCGAATGTGTCATAAGAAGTATATACGAAATCAGCTCATGTTGCTTGACTTCTTATCCAAATCAAACAAAATCTTTCATTTATTACATGTGGCCATCGTATCTAAGGCTTCAAATGTTCCTTTTAATTTACGGCACGCGATCAAATACAGTCAGATCGCTACCGGCAGTGAAATTGTTAATTGCAATGTGTATATATATATATATATATATAAATATATTTACTCCTTATTACGATAACCTTAACAAAATTAAAGATTAACAAAGGGCGGGCTTAATGTCAAACGCATTTTCTACCAGTCAACCCAAGGTGTGGTGAGATATTGTGATGGGTGTAGTAGCAATTAACTAAAATGAAAATACAAAAAAGCTATTTTAAAATATATAAATAAAGAATAATACATACATATATAGATATTGAAAACATAATAAATATATAAATATAATAGCAGCAGCTACCAATAAATTGCATATGTGGATGATGCCTATTACTATACCTATACTTACTGACTACAGGTCTATATATATATATATATAAATATATATATATATATATATATATATATATATATATATACAATGAATTGTAAATTGCCATACAATGAACAGTGGTTTGAAAATGTACACAAATATATATTATATATAAACTAAAAAAAAGACAAAAAAATTGTGCCATATTATAAGCCATTCATAAAACGCGATCAGTGTGACATAATATGACAGTGATAAACTACAATACGAGTAGTGCACCAATGCAAGCAAACTTATACCTTTTATATAGTTAATATGGTCTATAATCATTTAAACTTTTTTATCCTTCCAACATTTCAGACAAGCATGTCATTTGAGATATGTTTTTGATGCTCAATATTTAAAAAAGATTTGTATGATAGTGCTTATTATATTTTGATGGCATGGAGAGTTATATTTTGTTAAATATTTATTTAATAGATCATTTGAAAAGATTTGTAAATTATGACTGTGGAATTTATTATTTTAACTATTATTTTTAATAATAAACCTAAGCACAGACTTATTTTTATAATCAAGGATAGACGGGTAAAATTTTTAAAAATTACTGATTTAACTTTAATGTCACGTATATAATTCCTTGGACTATATTTTCCCCAAAAAATATACAGAATTAAACAGTACACAACTTTTATACTAATTTATTATATGTATTGATAGTATTTATACTATTAACATAAAATAATGGTCTAATTTAATTATAAAATAAAAAAGTATTGAAGCGCGTAGTAACTCCATGCAGTCGCTATTCCTTTGACAGAGGGCGGGTTCGTTCACCCCCGATATCGGCGAAATAACCTTAACAGTTAACTCTTCGTCCTTCTATGACTAATCTAGGCATCTTACACGCGGAAGTCAAGGTTTTCCTGCCTTAAAACTAAGTATGGCTTCGGTAAACGTAACTTCGGAGGCATTGAATAGAAATAGAATTGGAAAATCATTAATAATACAGATGTAATTATTATGAAAAAGTAAAAAAAAATTATCTATGGTAAGGGGGTGGCTATAATGTTATAAAGCACAGCGACCCCTCAAAAATAATAAGACTTTTAAAAACTTGAAACTGCCATCTTAGTACGTCTATGATACACAAACGTTCATATAATATTAAACTCATTATTGCTGACGAGGCATTCGATGTTAGTTCTCAGAAATGGCAACGCATCTGCATTATAATTCCTTATGGACCACTAGAATCACTTCCATCATGAGAACTGTGCTTCTTCGTCTCCCTTATTACAACAAAAGAAAAACCATTATTTTAATTCGATGTATTTAATTGGTGTATAAACTAAATAAATGTTTTTATAACTTTCGAAAAAAAATATTACTCTATTAAAGAATTCATCGATTATAAATTTGATAAGTCTTTAACATATCCGTAATTATTTTTCTCTTATTATTAATTGTATTTTCTCTTCAATTATCTAACATTAAAATTTTATGATTACAATTGTGATCTTTATCTGACATAGTTACTATGATTAAATTATAATTTATATTTTATAATGTATTTTTATATTTGTATGCCAATAGGAATTCTATTATTACACACCTATTTATGTGCTAACAAATAAAATGATTTTATTAGAATTTCAATTGTTCCTTCAAACAGAACCAGGATGTATCCTTTAAAATTATAAACAAAACTACCACAGCCCCTCATGGCTTCTCCAGGATTTTTCAGTTTACATAACTTATACAGCAAATTGACATATCATTAGCCGCATGTAGTTGATATATTTAGCCTCCTTAAAATATAATAATGGTACGTAACTATATGCGTATAATACGTATTGTGAGCGTAGTTTAAAACGGGATAGTGACGAAAAAGATACATTATGTATAGGGATCTCTTATCTAGTACCATTTTGATTATTGTCATATTACGTTGATGTCCTAACAAAGTCCAAGTTGGATTAACAGTTTCGATGGTCCGTCAGAAGTCCCTGACCGAGAAGGTGTCGAACCTCTCGGGGACCCTCGAGGGGTAACGGACCAAGATGAGGTTAACTATAAATAAAAGTTTCGCCTGAGTGCCCTAAACCCTCAACCACCATTAAACTCGGTGAAGCTGTAAAAGCCTTTGGGCTAACAGTGTAGTGTATATAGTTATCAGTTAAGTTGTGCACCAACGTCTGTTTCTCATAGTAATCTCATCACAAATTGACCGTTTCGATATTTCCTTATTGCATTCGTCAATGATACGATAACAACGGTATGCTTTGTGGTTAAGGGGTCTTATACATGGACTGTATAAAACTGTTGTGTTTTCATTTATTTTTTCTACTTCTGCTTCTTCCTTACTATTTCTGTCTACTTAATTTTTTTTTATTTATTCAATGGTCACTCTGTGAATTTTTGTAAGATAATTGTATATCAAAACAATCTCGATCTACGACACATAGTATTTAACAATTTCATGACATCTACATTCATCGTTCAAGAAATCACAATGCAGACGCATTGTCACCTTTGAGGACTGAGATGGAATGCCTCGTCACAAGCAATAAAGGTCTCCGGATCCCGGTCCCTACGAAACACATCAGCATTATGCTGCTATTTTACGCTGGTATTCTGTGAGGGCGTGGTTCTACGGTCGAACTGACCCATTCATTCTGCAGCTGGAAATTAACTGCAACGTAGCTCTACCACTAATGTCACGGTCCTTGAGTAAACCGAGTTCGATCCTCGGTATCGTCATGAAATTGTTAATCTGAATTTTAAATGCTGCATGTCTAAGAAAAAAATATATATTTCGAAGACACTTGAAATCCGCCAATCCACAGTGCAACGTGGTGGACAATGCTCTGACACCCTCTTTAGAGAGGAGGCCTATGCCCAACAGTGGGCTGTTACATTTTTTAGTAATGACGCATCTTTAAACCTCTTTAAGTATTCTAATCACATCCTAAGCAGGTCATACCCATGGTCAAGTGTTCGATTCCGATCTAGAATCCAAATGACGTTGCTTCATTGCATTAATATGGGAAATCCATCGCTTTAAGTGAGAGATTACACATTCTTCGGAATGAACGTAAGACATTTGAATTATAAATGTTTAGATTTCATCCACTGATACTGTTTACTGTATATGTAAAGTTATTTTATAACGTAGTACTTTGAAATAAGACTCAAATTAATGTGCGTACTTTACTATGATTGTTTTCCTGATGTATTTCAACTAAGGGTGACAGACCAGATCGGCCGCTCGGGGTGGTGAGGGCTGGTACTTCTGAGTGCTCGTTAACCCAACACTCATGGCTTTCAGGTGACGAATTCGTGGGAACCTGTTACCCATATGATGGGACCGAGTAAGAAACCATTCCAAGTGTTCTGGCTCTTGTTTGAAGAGCTGGAAGGGAGGCTCATTCCTCGAGGAGAATTGACGATATGCACTGATGGGTCCGCAAATGTGTGGGTGAGTGTTTTTATGGCCCTGCTTTTATGCGGCGAAGTTTTAGATTCTGGCGATGTTAATGCTTATGCGGCTCTTACAGCTTCGTCAGTTACAAAACTTACAGAACGTCCGTCCGTAGGGGTCCGTGAGCAAGTAGTTAGCTAGCTGGTGGCTAAGTCTAGATTCTGTTGGTGTTGATGCTGTCAGCCTATGCTCTTACAGCTTCATCGAATACAGTGCTCACGGAGCTGAGGCGTCCGCGAGCTGGTGATGGCGATAAGAGAACCTTGTTAGGTTTTAGTAGGTGGAAGGCTCTTATAAAAAGGATGGGTTTAATGGAACATAAATATTTAGTCATGTGTAATCAAACATGATAAAAACAAATAACATATGTACTAGTTGGTTCTAGTAAATATATGTTATCGCCACCTTTCCTCACTGTCAGTCGTTTTACAAGGAAGAAGGAAAAAAAAATACAGGACTATTATTTATTTACAAACATGCATAATTTTTTTATTATTACGTAAATAATAATACATATAAATATATATATATATATATATATATATGTATATATATATATATATATATGTATATATATATATATATATATACATATATATATATATATACATATATATATATATATATATATATATGTATATATATATATAACCTATATTTTATATATATATATATATTATTTAAGTAATAATAAAAATTATGCATGTTTGTAAATAAATAATAGTCCTGTATTTTTTTTTCTCCTGTCTTATGTCCAACACCAGGACAGGATATATATATAGCATACAATAAAGCTAACATAATATTTCATTATATATTCAACTGGATAAAGATAAGTAGTGTTCCTTCACAGTTATGTGCTTGTTATTTATTTATTTATTAAAGCTTCAAATACAGTGCTGTATAAAGGACTTAATGCCTTATGCTTTCTCTACCACTCAACATTACTGTGATACAGAGATGATTTAAAGTAGGTGTACCTTAAAACTTTATGTTGCGATTAAAATACTATTATATTTATTAATATATATACATAATATATTAAATAATATAATTTTTATTTTATAAACACATACTATATTATAACTAGATATATATAATAAACACATATAAATACATGAACATATAATGTTAAAATGATTCCATTTCAATCCGTTTCAGAAATACCTTGCAAACTTTCACATTAAACGGGTAACAATTCGTAGCAGCCCTGGAGGGAGTTCCGCTCTTAATATCAATAAAGAAAACAATTGACGAATGGAAGATCTCTGGAGAGAAGAACCAGAGAGACGATAAAAAACTCATATTCTTACAATTTTAATACTTTTTTATAGAATCGAGGGTGGTTAAGGAGCCTATAGTTCACCTGATGGTTCATGTGACGAATGCGGCCAATGACATCCACATTCATCCTAGTACTAACATGGAACATAACATGTCTATATAAGGGTCTCTAACACAATCGAATAATACACAATTCCTTTAAACAATAATAAAATATCAATAAATCAAGTCAATGTGCAATCCCTCTTATAGAAGAAAACGGTCAGGTGTTAGTGCGTGAAGATTGTTTTGGTTGGTTTTGGGATCGATTTGAAATTTCAGAGCAATCTCAAAACATCGCTGTGTGCGAGGCAAATGTTACGCATTTAGCGGAAATACCAGTCAGCGTTGGTATAATATTGTTTATTTGTCTGTCTATTGTAAAATGATGACCGTGTAATGTCTGTAAATTGAAGGTGTTTCTGGTAAGCGTGGGTTCGTTTCAATAGTCAATTTTATAATATTAACATTACGAATATTCCGATTAACCATTCCAACTAAGCTTAACTAAGCTTGTGCTAGTAGATGGTTCTCGACAAAGCTAAGACTTTAAGCTTATTAGACACGCCCTAAATTAGGCTATTAAAGCTTAAAAACCAATTAATTGAGCTTAGGCGCACGTTAGCCAGCCAGTTAGTCAGCTAGTTTTATAAGATACATTTTGGAGAGAGGGAAAGCATCATCAATTTAAAAAGGTAAAGTAAAAGATTAGAATAATTCGTCTGCTGAAGCCTTTCCATCAATATTGGGTATCTACAAGAGAAGGACTGAACAGGCATTTTTTTAATAAAAATGCTAGCTGTTCTCTCTAAATCTCTATCTCTATCTGTAAATGTATGTCACAACCATTCCAGTTAACTATTCCAACCAAGATTAAAACGATTTCACTAGGAGATGGTTCATGACCATAGTTAAATTATCGATTCCAACATACGACGATAAGTTTCACAAACCGTAGCCTACTCCACTACCGTTTGCATTTTTGTTATGATTTTTACTATCTAAACTATACTAAAATACTAACTTGTACTAGGTTTTTTAAAATGAAGTCAAACAATCTTTACGGAAAAAAATAATAGTAAAGTGTACGAGCTAATGAAATGCAAATAGCGCTTTCTATCTCTATCTGCGACGCCTGCAATAAACGACGTGAGAGCTTTCATTTTGCATAAGTAACTAAGTGAGTTCAAACTTTGTTTTCTAGTACGTAAGTAGCTAAGCAAAATATATGAAGATTACGTAAACTGTGGACTGACGTTTTACACTGACTACATTAGTGGCCTCCGCCCTAGAAAGGAGTTGAATGCATATTCTTGTAACACGTGATTCAAATGCGAATCGGTGGACTCTTACAAGTATTCAAAATATTTATCTTTTATTTTTTATTTCTTTCTTATACATACATGCAGGATTCTTCAGGACATTTTCCTTTGCCACTGAGTACGTGATATAGTAATATTTAAAATTGCCATAAAAAGTTTTCTTGGTGCCGGGGATCGAACTCTGTTTGCTTGCGTATCGTGATTTAAAAGCAGACGCTCAGACTCTACCGTTAGATAAAAATATATTTTTTTCATTGCCTGTATTTTGATTCTTCGGCCTCTCGGTAATTTAATTATTTATATTTATTTATAATAAGTTTGAATAAAATATAAACTAAAAGCTCCACTAGTGAACATTTGATAGTAGAATATTCTTTACATCCATTTTTATATTGAGCCATTTATATAATAAGATTGATTTTTTGATTCAAAATTATACATAGAGCAATTACCGCTTTACTACTCAAATTCTGTAAATGTGCATTTTAATATTTATAACGGAAATAATAGGTAAAAAAGACAGTTCACCTATTGTTAGATATTCTATACCATATATATGGGCAACAACCAGCACGCGGATCGGGCCCGCTGTAAGATATGATCCGGCCCGAGAGACATTTTGAAAAAACCCAATTAAAAAAATATTACATTACGCACTTATACTCACGGGAGTGACAGTGAGGCGGCAAACATCAAATCCTTTGATGTTTGCCGCCTCACTCTTTGATAATCGCCGCCACTCGGGATGCTCCATCAAATTCTTTGAGGTTTGCCGCCTCACGGGCGACACATCAAAAGATTTATTGCTTCTCAATTATTCTTAACTTAATTAGTTCATTCCAGATTTTTCCTTCATTTTGCCTATATAAGCGGGTGGATGGCCCGAACGTTAGTTCAGTTCTCTCTGAGCTACCGAGGTGATAACTTGGACAAGTAATATCCTAGCGAACTGCTCGAGCCATTATCTTGCTTTGTGACTTTGTGTGCATCTTGAGTGGTTACTAACTATAGTTTATTATTAAGTTTATTGAACGAAAAGTGAACAAAAATGATGTCTGGTGGAAAGAAACGAAAAGAAGATACAGACGGTCGCCAGTTTCCAGAAAAATGGACTGAAGAATTCTTTTCTATCTTGCACAATGGTAAGCCTATTTGTTTGCTGTGTAATGAATCCATTTCAGTAATGAAAGAATTCAATATAACGAAGCATTACTCAACTAAGCCGCTACGCTTCACTCACTGACAGGACAATTAAGAACAGACAAAATCCAGAAGCTTACCGCAAATTTGGAAAAACAGCAACAAATGTTTCATAAACAAAGAACACAGTCTGATAATGTTGTGAAAGGTAGTTTTATAGTTGGCTGCTTTATAGCCGCTAAAAGGAACCACTACAGGAGATATATTTATTGAAGTTTAAAAGGTATTCAAAAGTTTTGGCTTGCCATGGGCAAAATTAATTAGAGTATGCAGTGATGGTGCACCTTTTATGGTCGGCTCACGTAAAGGTTTCATCGGAATTTTGAATGAAAAAGCAACAGAACAAAAAGATGATTTGATAGTCCTTCATTGCATTATGCACCAACAGAACTTGTGTTCTAAGTCCATTCGACTCCAGAATGTTATGAATGTGGTAGTAAAAACCATCAACTTTATTCTATCCCGAGGGTTTAACCATCGTCAGGTCAAGGGGTTTTTGGATGAAATATCAGTTGAATATAACTACGTAACATATTATTGTAAAGTCAGATGGCTGAGCAAAAGAAAAATGTTGAAACGGTTTTACGCTTAGAAATGAGATAGCAGACTTTATGTAAATAAAATATAAACCACTATCAGAAATTAAGTGACTCAAAATGGATATGTGACTTAGCATTTCTGGTTGATCTTACAGGCTATTTGAATGATTTAAATTTGAAACTTCAAAAACAAGGACAGTTAGTAAATGATTTGTACAGCCATTTGAAAGCGTTTCAGATCAAACTACGCTTGTGGGAGTCAGAGATGCTGTCTGGTAACAGTTACCATTTCAACACGCTCTCTGCGTATGAAAATATTGCTTATGCTCAATATGCTGAAAAACTCAAATTACTAGATTAAGCGACTTTACTTAGATTTAGCGACTTCAAAGACATGGAAACCTGTTTCAGTTTATTTACTACTCCTACAAAATTTAATGTACAAAATGCTCCAATACACTTACAAATGGTGTTGATCGAGATTCAAGAAAACTCACTCCTATAATCCAAATTTGTAGACGTGGAGTTGTGCGATTTCTTCAAAAAATACCTAGAAAAAGACAATTTTCCGCAGCTTAGAAAATTCGCAAGAAGATTGATTTGTGCGTTCGGGCAGTACTTATAAATGCGAACAGTTCTTTTCATTGATGAAAGTTAATAAATCAACACATCGTACAAGACTGACTGACGAGAATTTGGAAAATTCTTTACGTCTTTGTATCAGTGGAATTAATCTAAATATAGATGGATTAGTTTTCAAAATTCAAGCTCAAGTGTCCCATTGATTGCGGTGTATTTAACAATTTAATTATAATGTACCATTTTTTTAAATTTCATTTTGTTATTTTAATAAATTTTACTATAATAACATTGTCGTATTATTTCATGTCTAATATCTATCGAAAAAAAATATTATCACTACTTTAAAATGCACTAAGTACTTTAAACACGGCCCGCGAACGTATTTGCACGCTAAAGTTTGGCCCTCAACATGTATAAGGTTGCCCATACCTGTTCTATACAGTCGATAGAACCCTCCATGCATTCTTAAAGTATAATCAGATTGTAAGTATGCTATACGTATATATATATATATATAAATGTATATACATATATATGTATATATATTATATGTATATATATATATATATATATCCCTCAATCCGAAAACCAAGTAATTATGTAATAAATTTTCTAATTTTCATCACTCATTAAAAACTATATCAGATTGAAGTTCCTATTGGAAGATAATATACGGTGAAGGAGTGATTCTTTCACTATTTACACCGATCTTGCAACATTTCAGCTTCTTCAACGTCACACGCGTGAACTCTTATAAAATGATGATTCAAACCAAAAATTCCAAACCAATACGACTTAGGGTCCTTCAAGAAGCGAGCCTATTCCTTTCTTAAAGGCCGGTAACGCATCTGCAGTTCCTCTGATGTAACGGTTGTCTATGGGCGTCGATGAGCACCTTGGTGGACCCGCCGCACATTTGCTCCCTTTTTCCTATAAAAAAAAATGCCCTGGTACTTTACGCTCCCAGTATTGTCTAGTCATTAGCAACTTACATAATCTGCAAGAATATATTATAGTACCGGAAATATTTGCTCAAGCACATAGCCACTCAACCGACTTATTCTATTTAATCCTATGTAATTCAGTGTCAAAGAACATAACAAAAACTATATTCATAAATACAAAAAAAAAGATCGAAGTTGGAATGCACTGTGGTCGCCTTGTTGAACTTAATCAGCAGTACATCCAAGTACGGCTTCAGGGCGAAATAACGCTAAGTTAAACAATGATAAAACTTATGTTTCTATTTTAACAACTTGAGTTTCCACTTCATAATTAAGACGAAACTGCATAAGTATGAAGACGAACAATATAAAATTTATGAAACTGTTTATGAGTTTCGTGGAAAATGTTACGATGATAAAATGCAGCAAAATAAGTTCTTGAGTCTGTAATATTAGAGGTCTCAGGGGTGACATAACCACATAGATACATTTTTAAACAGACAGAGTGCAGAACGCAGAGGAATAAATTGAGTTTTATTTTTAGAGTACATTTCATAACATATAACTACGAATATGCAAATCTATTAGAATAAACAACTTAATGGTGTAAATATGAGTTTCTAATGAAAGGTTATATATTATTCAATCGCGACGTTGGGCCCTGAGATTGGCGGGAAAAAAGTTTTAAATAGGCCACAAGTTTTCATTGGTTCTGATTCATTTCTCGTTCATCCGTTGGGTTTTTTTTTGTAGTATTTAGGTTAATAAACGAGTACACAGTCAACCTGATGGTGAGTGATTCCTGAGACTCGTGGAAACCCTTTTCATCCTCAGTAAGGAATCATAATATAGTTGTCAATCCTGAAGACTAAGAAGGAATGCCTACATTAATAAGGGTGTCGTATTGTGTTATACTCAACAATACAGCGAAGATATATCAACGATCTTTGTACCAGGAATAAGCTGTATGTGCCTATAAATTAGCTTTTAAGTTGTTGTTACTGTGCATTTTACTTTTATTTTGTAACAATATGGTTATTCAATAAATCCTATGATATTACAATATAGAGCATAAAAAATACTACTATATTATTAATTAAATAATCTCATAATATGTGATACAATCGTTAATAAGCCCAGCGGTTATCATCATGTTAAATTCAAAATCCTCCTCATCTTCTTGATGGTTGGCAATCCACCACTGTGCGCTTTACGCGAAATTTCCAGCCACGCACAGCTCCTCTGTAGAATCAGCTGACGCAGGCGGTGTTTTAGAACCGATGCGACTTAGGGACCTTCAAGTAAAGAATCCACACTTATCTTAAAGGTCGGCAGCGTATTTGCGACTGGTGTTGCGGATGTTTATGGGCGGCGGTAATCACTTACCATTAGGTGCTAGCTCGTCTGCCACCTGTTGAAAAAAAAATCTATAGTTTTCTGTAATGAGTAACACATGAATATACAAAAAAAAACAAAGTGAAATCAGAATATAAACAGTGAATTTACGTGGCGATCTTTGCTCTCTTTTTATCTAGTATAATAGTGAGTGATAAATGAACACAGAGTTCACCTGATAGTGGGTTATAACTGTGGCCTTTAACATCACCATTCATTCTCAACTAAGATTCAAGATGTATAGTCATCCCCTGAGTACTAAGATGGAATGTCTCGGCTCTTGTAATTGGGTCCCAGAACACCACGCGCAGCAGCATTATGAAGCTATTTCACTGTGGTACATTGTGTAAAGGCCTTACCCGGCCGAGCCAACCCAACCTTGGGCTTTTTTTTGGAGGAAATCTTCAATAGATACTCCGCCTCCTGGAGGAGAGGCAGGGTTATGTGGGACTTTTAACCACTAAAACCCTCGCGGTGGTCATCCTCATCGCATTGGGAGGGCATGCATTGCGGAATGCACCAGTACAAACCCAACCTTGGCCTATCACTCTTAGACTGCACAGTTAGATATTCTGAATCCCAGTAGTGTTATGTATACAGGTTATTATTTACCTCTACTCATTCTTTATCAAGTAACATTACGGTTAAATAACGTTTACTAAGAAAAAAAGTTTCAAGTTAAGTACAAAAGTTATTTTAAAACATAAATGAATTGTTCGTACCTTACTGTACCAAGTACATTGTTTGTTTTCATGCACTTTTGCTAATTATAAACTTATTTGCGTGTTCAATTTAATGTGTTGAAAATTACTTGATTCTCTAGGGTAATATCATACAATAAAATCTATGAAAAATATCATATCGAAAAGTCACACTGGGTATTTTTTTGACAGTGATATCTTCTTGGTTGGTTCTATCACAGCGCTAGAAAATTTAACAGTAGTGGTAGAGTTACACTGCAGATTGAACAGTTCAGCTGGACCGGGGTAGGACCACGATCTCGCAGAATACCAGCATAAAATAGCATCATAATATTGTTGTGTTTCGTTTGGTGAGAGTAGAGATCCGTAGATCTTTATTACTGGTGAAAAGGCATTCCATTTCAGTCCTCAAGGGTGACGACAACGCATTGTGGGCTCGTTCGTTACTCTCAATGTAATAAATTACAAAAAATGTCTTCCCGTTTATTACCAGATGACATCAACTGCGCAGGACTATAATATATTATATATCATAGTGCCGTAAATATTTGCATAAACACAGATGCACTCACACCTCGTCTTCTTCCCTATTCAGAAATAATGATAGTTTACAGTTTCAGAGATTTAAATTAAAATTGTAAACAGACTGGATAACCGTGGTAACTGAGTCGTTAAGCGCTCGCTTTTAATTCACGGTATGCGAGTAAAACGAGTTCGATCCCCGGTGCTATTAAGTAAATTATTAATCACAATTTTAGATGCTAATGTACGTGTTCAGCGGTGAGGAATAACATCTGGAGGAACCTGCATATCTAAGAAACAAATAAAACAAAATTATTTCGGAGACGTGTGAAGTACGTAGTACAGTCGCGTTGGACTATGCTCTAACACTCTCTCTCCCTCTCTTTCTCTCTCTCTCCTATATACCTAGCCTATTATATATTTTTTTACTATCGTTACTTTACTTTTTTATTTTACTTCCGATAGTTTTAATTTTTTTTATATATTAAATTGACATGAAAGTTAATAAATCTTTGTAAATTATTTGTAACTAATTAAGGAGAAACCATTAACTGTTTTCTTTTTATGGTGTAATTAACTAGTCAGTAACATTTTCACATGTAAGTTAGTGTATAATTAATAATTTTCCTCACTTACCATCAGGACAGTATGTTCATTTGGCAGCGTTAGTTTCACAAAACTTACTTGCCTCGGTATCAATGATGCTCTGGAAAGGAACTAAAGGAACTCGCGAACATTATACCATCCGTAAGAAACCACATCCTTAATAAAAAAAACATATATTCAGGTGTATGTCCTCTGCATTGTGATGGCCTCGGTCCTCTAGCGTCGAATTTAACAAAGGAAAGCATAAAAGCAAACTTACTTTCAACGTTAGAGCCACTTTGTAGCTTGATCCTAGATGCAGCACGAATGGGTCGCCTCGACCGTATAAGTCCACGGCCTAACAGAATACAGAGTTGGCTTCTGGTAAATAATGATGATAAAAAGATGTTGAAGTGGTGGGCCGCAGTCAACGCTTACCACGATGAACTGTGTGCTCGTATATCTATTATTAAACAAAAACAGTCATAGTCACCTGTACCTATAGTGATATATTTCATTTTCAGATCCTTTATCTTGCGGTATATTATATTCATCCGCTATTTTGGAAAGAAAATATTAAGAATTTTGTAAATATCTTTAAAATATAAAAACAATTTTAACCAAAGTTTAATATTAAAACTACTACTACATACAGTTTAATATATTAACCATTGTAACAGTACTTGCATTCATTAATTGAAAATGTTAATTAGAAAATCATGTAAACCACTGGATCCGGTTGGATCCATGTTATTTTTTTTTATTACATTGCGAGTAGTAATCGAGCACACAATTCAACTGATGGTAAGTGATTCCGGGGGCCTATATCTACATTAATCCTTGATAAGGAATCATAATGCATGCAAGGAAAAACAAAGATCTCCGGATGCCTGCACTCACCAGAACGAAACACAGCAACATTATGCTGCTATTTTACGCTGGTATTGTGAGGGTGTGGTTCTACCCCGGTCGAGCTGATCCATTCTTCCTGCAGCTAGAAACAAACCTCAGTGTAGCTCTACCACTGTGAAATTATTAGGATAAGTGGTGGCCTATAGTCATATAGTAATAGAGAGCAAACTCAGTTGGATCCTCGGTGCCGGCACAGTGAAATTATAATAGTATCGCCTGATTATATCATCTAAAAATATATTTTATTTTTACAAATTTAAATCGTACAGAACCACATCTACAATCTTTGGACACCGTATATATTTTTGTTTCCACGAAGGACGGAAAACAAAACCGCATAGCTTCAACGGATGTGAGAATTGAGCCCAATGTTTTTAAGCGTTGTTTACATGTAGCTGTGAATAAAATTATGGGAACAGGAGATTTCCACCTATACAATTGTGTTTATATTATATTTATTTTAGAAGTATAAAATAAGAAATATTTGCATTGAAAACTGAAGAGATATTTTTATATTTTCTAGCATTCTTTCACATATGCTGTGCAAATTGTTTTGTGTAATATTGAAATATTTTTAAGTATATTTATAGAGAAGTAATAAATCCATAAACAAAAGAGACACTAGACACTTGCTTTTATCAAATTATCAATAGGAATTCAGAATCACAAATAAAAGTGTTGGTGAACCGCAGTAGTAGATCTCCTACGGAATTCACAGGTGCTTATCCATACGGAGCATTAGCAAGTCTCATGGGAGACAAGGACTTTCTTACTTTGGCCACGCCACACTGCTATCCTCTCCGGGTTCACTTTAATTTATTATCAGACCTCCATTCCGATTATTGACAAATTCAGTCGTCTTATACGATAGGTAAGGATATCTCAGCCATATGCAATAATACCCACTGCAGCTTTCGCATATCCTTAAACTCTGCGAATTCTGCGGAGGAGACAATTTTCCTCCATTCATGTTGCAACTAGTAACGATCTGCATCGTGGCTCTACCATGTAAAGTTGCAGTTGGTAAAATTAAGAGCGATCGCCACAACTCTACTGCCCCAGATTTATAATATTATCTAATTCAAATTTGTAACAATAATAAATACACTAACCTGCATATAAGCCTTGCTTAACATAAAGCCTGTTTTACTTCCCTTGTTCATCGGGATTTAGGTTGCGCCAAATTTTTGAAATGGTTGTATGTATTTTTTTATCGCCTTTTGTTAAAAATATGTAGGTTGTAGGTATAAATTTCGAATTTTTTAAATGCTGTATTGTTTCAATTCTATACATGCCAGCTTACGGCTCTGTCCTTCTAGTAAAGATAAGTAGAAGGATAAATTATGAGCTTAATCTATATATACAAAGACTAAATGATGTTCGTTGCTAAGCGCTTAACTTCAGATATTTGTTTTTTTTTAAATGTTCGTAATAGTCCTAAACAAAAGTTTGTAAAGAGTGCAAAAGTTTGCCGGAAAATTGGCACATTTGGGGAAAACTGAAAGTTCCTATTTCTATGGGATTTTTGTATGACCTCAAGACAACCAACCTCACAACAACCTATAGTTCAAACCATGGCTAATTGTCACAAAACGATCACAAACAATTTTATTGAAATTTGAACAGGACAACGTCCGTCGTGTCGTAGACTCGTCGTTATGAAAACGTAAAAAATCTCATGTTTCACGCCATACGTGAAAGCTACTTTTATTATTGACGGCCTCTTGCTGTAGTAGTTAGAGTAGGCTCTTCTCTTGTTGGTTTTGCATGTCTGGGTGTGTTGTTGGTATGTCCCGAGTCACTAACAAAGTATCCGCTGAACCTTCCGATCTTAATGCACACACGTTACGTCAAAATAGGGAAGTAGACGTGAGTGCCTCTATGTTTACGTAAAGTCTTACGGCACTGTAAGATCATCTGCGCAGTTGATGTCATCTGGCAATAAACAGAAGATATCACCGTGATCGAAATCAACCATGAGGATATCATTTTTATTATCAATACATATATGTATGTATGTCAGAGAGGTATTATACATTCTTCATTCTTTCAAACAACACTTTTTCGACTTTTGTCTTCGAGTGAGTGACTAAAGTCCAAGCCAAAAAAAACTGAGGTCAACACCAAATAGGTCACCTCGACCAGGAGAGGATCAAAGACTAGGTCCAGTTACTACTCAAATCTATATTCGTATGTTCAACGGAGAATCAGAGACAAAATAATTTGTAATGAGACATTCTATTTAGTCTTCAGAAGTTAAAGTGAATCTGAACAATGAGTTTATACTAATAGAATACTATTATTTCATGCTGGTAATCTATGAGGGTTTGATCCTTTCCCCAACCAATCCATTTCACAGTCAGGAACTGGCTGTAATGTGACTATACTACCAATTTTATGGCACCCACGTAACATCGGACTAGAGAAGTGGCTGGCAAGTGATCGATATGACCCGGAGGATATTATCACCACAAGTGGCACGGTGAATGCGGCACGGTAAATGCCGAGTATCACGGCTATAATTTACCGCATATTTTCATAAAACTAATCATAATTCCACGGTCGGATTTACCGCGACATTGAAACGGCGACATTAACGACACCCCTTCGCTGAGTCACGCCATATTGTTATGGATTTCTTTATTAAAACATCATAAACTAAATAGAAAATTATTTTTTTATTATGAATTACCTCCTCTCTTCTTACATCAATCTACAACTTAAATACCAGCTACTAATTATTTAGCAGTAATTGTTACAAAGCTGATGGAAGTCTGCAGCAGAGGTTTGGCAGCTTCATATCGTGAAACTAGATAGACTTGGAACTGGTAGAGAAAGATTAAAAAATAGCAAATTATATTTTATTATGAATTACCTCCTCTCTTCTTATACCAATCTACAACTCAAATACCAGCCACTAATTATTTAGCAGTAGCTGTTACAGAGCTGACGGAAGTCTGCAGCAGAGGTTTGGCAGCTTCATATCGTGAAACTAGATAGACTTGGAACTGGTAGAGAAAGATTAAAAAATAGCAAATTATATTTTATTATGAATTACCTCCTCTCTTCTTATACCAATCTACAACTTAAATACCAGCCACTAATTATTTAGCAGTAGTTGTTACAGAGCTGACGGAAGTCTGCAGCAGAGGTTTGGCAGCTTCATATCGTGAAACTAGATAGACTTGAAACTGGTAGAGAAAGATTAAAAAATAGCAAATTATATTCTATTATTAATTACCTCCTCTCTTCTTATACTAATCTACAACTTAAATACCAGCCACTAATTATTTGCAGTAGTTGTTACAGAGCTGACGGAAGTCTGCAGCAGAGATTCTGGCAGCTACATATCGTGAAACTAGATAGACTTGGAACTGGTAGAGAAAGCCTTAGGCATTCTCAACATATGGGTAATTCAGAGATAAAATGGAGTAGTTGATGAAGATCTTGATTAAAAGCACCTTGAGTAAAAGTACGATTAAATTATTTAAAAAATAAACTGTGCTATAATGCTACTACACTGTACTACAAATACTCACGCCTGCATTAACTTGAGTAAAACATAAAGATCCAGAAACCATTTAAAGTTGTTTAAAAGGTTGTTATTAGTTTTGCAGTGACAAATTTTTCAGCCTATCGCCTACAGCAAGTGTGACCAACCCTAGGCCCTCGGGCCGCATGCACCCTCATGCTTAATAATTTGACGCGGCCTGTCAACTTACTTTTTATTTATTATTTATACTACAGACATTCTCCCGCTAATATATTAATTTATAATTTAATGTTTATAATATGAATACAATTTTAAATACTATTAATAGCTTTGATTTTGACTCGCCAAAACATTTCAAAATTTGGATAGGCCCGTTGCTAACGTTGCTCACCCCTGGCCAACAGCATATGTACTTATTTATAACGACATAGTAGAGTCACACCTCACCAGTATAGTGGCTGAAGCACGAATAGGTAGTTTCGATGGGAGCGCTTTCAAAGAACAGCTTCTAAGTTTAGTCTAGTAAGCGAAAGAAACCTAGGACCTCATTTTCCACCGTGGTTTTCAGTGGTTACAATAGAATGATCGACGCTGAAAATGGGTATAATAGGATCACTTACCATTAAATGAAAAGTGTTTTCTCTTGTCACTCTTAATAATATAATCAATATCACTATTTAATAATAATAATTAAATTAAATTAAATATAATAGTTAAACCTTTAAATTAAGATATTAAATTAGAAACTGCACTTTTCTGTTGAGATTTTTTTTATAATATTACGGGTGACAATCGAGCACATCTAACTGTGGTCCATAATATCTACAAAAAATCAAGACGTAAACACGTTATCAGCCCTAAGGTCTAAGACGTTAGCGTTATTCTGTTATTTCACTTTGACATTCTATCTATGGGGCAGCTAGCAGAGTAAAGAAGAGTTGAAGACCAAGCTCAGGAGAGGCCTACGTCCAGCAATGGACTAATACAGGCTGACAAATTCTGATCCGGGCTCGAGTCTACTCATTCACGTTGACAAACCTAACACAACTTTCAAATTAATAAAACTAATCGATACATCTATTATCTATCGATTGATTTATAAGACCTCTTTATTACAGTTTTATTTTAATTACATTGAGAATACCAAACGAGCATACAATTCACCTGATGGCAAAAGATTCCTGCGGCCCATGACATCCACAATAATCTTTGACAAGGAATTATAATGCAGATGCATTGTCACCGTTGAGGACTGTGATGGAATGGTCTCCGGATCCCTCCACTCACCAGACGAAATGCTGCTATTATACTTTGATATTTTGTGAGGGCATGGTCCTACCCCGGTCGAGCTGACCCATTAATTTGCACCTAAAAACAGACTGCAGTATAGCTCTACCACTCTACAAATATCGTAATGATACACTCGACAAATTTATACTTAAATAGATATATATATATATATATATATATGGAATATATACCAACTTGTTTGGCAGATTAGTGTTATAAATAATATTTATTATTAGCTAAATAAGATTACTTTACGTTATTTTAATAGACCTAAATCCATTCCGTACCATCCTTCCCTACACCCCCTCTACACCCCCATCGCACAACTTTAAAATGTGAAATGGAAAGTTGGCAATAGCGGGCAAAGTTCGCGCATTTATTTTAGACCCAAATGATGATAATTAGAATATGCCGTGTTAAAACACGATTAGGCATACTGCCTTGTCACAGGAATTTGTGGAGCTATATTTAGCTTATTACTATAACTGTTCTAAATGATATTTGCTATAATGGAAGCCAAATGGTTGTTATTAATATACATCTTAATGTTTGAACATTGAGCGAGCAAGGTTACTGTTTGTTTCTAGCTGCAGAATTAATGGGTCAGCTCGACCGAGGTAGGACCACGCCCACACAGAATGCCAGCGTAAAATAGCAGCGTAATGTAGCTGTGTTTCGTCTGGTGAGTGCATGAATCCGGAGACCTTTATTGCTGGTGACGAGGCATTCAAACTCAATCCTCAAGGGTGACAACGCATCTGATTTATGATTCATTGTCATGGATGAATGTAGATGTCGTGGGTCGTTGCAATCATTTACCATCAGGTGAAGTGTGTGCTCGTTTGTACTCTCAATGTTATAAAAAAAAATGTAGCAGTGGTAGAGCTACTCTGCACTTTGTTTCTAGCTGCAGAATGAATGGGTCAGCGGGGTAGGACCACGCTCACACAAAATATAAAAGAAATAGGCACTGGTGAAAGACTTGTCTTTTTTATGGAAGGTGACAAAAACACCTTATGGCAAGTGATTCTTTCTTTACATCTACATTAATCCTTGAATTTTTTCTTTTGTCATTTAATTCATCATAATGCAAATGTGTTGTCACCCTTGAGTACTGAGATGGAATGCCTCGTCACCAGTAATAAAGGTCTCCGGATCCCTAAACTCACCAGACGAAACAGCAGCGTTATGCTGCTATTTCACGCTGGTATTCTGTGAGGACGTGCTCCTACCCCCGGTAGATCTGTTCCATTCATTCTTCAGCTAGAAACAAACTGCAATGTAGCTCTACCACTGCTAGTAGCTATACCCTATATATACATAATATACACCAACATCAGAATCACAACATTTTGTTATAGACTTTTGATATATTGTTCCACTGCTGTAGTTTGCTCTGATAGCCAACTCTTACTATGTGGCTGTCAATCGATAATTTTTTTTTTTTAATAAAAAACATCTTTTACGTCATTCAATTCAACAAATCCAACCTTTAAGGTATATAGATCTTTTTTTAATAGAAAAAAGAGTTCAAATTACGTTCTGTAGCAAATAGTAAAAAAATGTATCTTCAAGCTTATCGTCCTTGACACTCGACAACGAAAATCGTACAAAATATTTGCTATCTCATAAAACGGCATCGTGACACGAAATCGACAGGAAATGCGTGTTGTCTTAGGCTTTTTTTTTAGATTTTTTTTTTTTTTTAGAGCAACAGCAAAGCAGCATTTCATCTGAGTGTAATACTTCGGCCTATAACATCTACGTCAACAGAGATTCAAGATCAAAGCTAAACATCGACAGGTGCGTCAACAATTCCGTCGTCGAAAACCATAAAAGATATTGACAATCCAGTGCTTTTTAGACTAGATGGTTCTATAAACGCTATGAAAACAAGAGTTAGTTTAGAAAATAAAAATATTATCGCATGAAATAAAGATTCCCGCTTGGAACCTGTCCCACTCACGAATTCTTAAACCCGAAGTTAGTTGTTTATTGTGGATACACAGGATTTATTTTTTTTGGGTATCTAAATCAGTCTGAAGATAGTGGATCCTTCCAAAGGTTTGCTGTACCGAAACGATGGTGAAAAATACGCGCGAAAAACCCTTCCTTGACAGTCAGGTAAAAAGATAAGCATTTTAACGTGAAACCAGTCGTACTGGGTATTTAGACGTAGTATTACTGGTTACGAAGCATTACTTGTAAGTCCTCAGGGTTGATAATGCATCTACATTATGGTTTCTTATCGATGATGAATGTAGGTGTCACTTGCCTCAGGTGAACTGTGTGCTTGTTGCTTGTTTGTCATGGACAATATTATATAAAAAAAACTTAACATTGAATTACATTTATTTAGCGCTCCTTGTTTTTTGAATAATAAATTTATACGGCAATCTGTACAAACTAAAATGCGCCCCTTGCGAATAACAATTTTATTTTTAGTATGCACAAAACAATCTAGATTACAGATAAATAAAAAAATACAACAAATATTGAACCTTAAAGACTGAAGTGGTCTTTTTATAACAATTAAAAAGAACACGCACGTTGACTTCATATGAACAAATGTGTTTGTTAACTAAGGTCATTATTGTTTGCAGTTCAGCACACACCCTTCGCTTGACCGACTAAATAAAGGTCCACAAACACTGGGAGTGTACCGTGCGTCATTCCGTCAAACTGGGCAGGTGATAAAGTTATAAGAGGGCCGGGTCGCGATTCAGGGACGCCTAGATTTCTCAAGGTAATGGAAAAATTTTGATGTACTTCGACACAATTAACTGTTGAATTTTTTTTTATTACATTGAGAGTTACAAACGAGCTCGCAGTTCACCTAATGTCAAGTGATTCCTGCGGTCTATGACATCTACATTCATCCTTGACAAGGAATCATACATAGTGCAGATGCGTTGTCACCCTTCAGAACTGTGATGGAATGCTTCGTCACCAGTATAAAGGTCTCCGGATCCCTACACCAGACGAAACACAGCAGCGTTATGCTGCTATTTTACGCTAGTATTCTGTGTGGGCGTGGTCCTACCCTGGTCGAGCTGACTCATTCATTCTGCAACTAGAAACAAAAAGCAGCTAAATCTCTACCACTGTTTAAATCCCGCTGGTACTTAAAATTTTACTTCGCTTACAAATAATTATTATATGTTTTTGAACTATGACCATATAAATCGATCGGTTGGACCTTAGATGGAACACGGTATTCAGAATATCAATTCTCCAACTCTATTTCAAACCCAAAGTTATAAATTTCAATTAGAGTTTAGCCTTTTTTATGACATCAGTAGTTTCAAACGAGAGCACTATTCACTTAAAAGTTTATAATGACCGATTTCGATGACGGTGATATTTTCTGCTTATTGTCAAATTAAATCAACTGTGCAGAATATTTTATAGTGCCGTAAGAATTAGTGCAAATACAGAGGCACTCACTCTTCGACACCTTTCTTATTCCAATGCCATACATGGGCAATCAGATCAATGAAGGTTCAGATCTAATGTCAGAAATATAGGACATAGACTCGAAAACTAACGAGTTGTGATACACAAATATTTTTATTCGCTTGGAAATGCGACGCTGCAATCTGATATTGCAATCTACTATAGATACACGTTATAAATTGAATTCTAATTTGTCATATAAATACCAGTTCGCTCATTTGCCACCTGTTCTATAATTTTAAAAACAAAAATTCTAAAACAAAGTTTAACATTAAAATTAGGTAGAGATTATATACTTTTGTATACATACGCACCTGCAAATACATATAATATGACTCGTACATAATTTATATTATTTTTGTTTTCTTAAATGCTTAAAATGCTTGCGCTAGGAATGAAATAAAGGAATGGCGGACTCGAATCTATGTTATCACTTCCTGCAGCTTAAAGAAGCATTCCAGCTTAGTCTTCAGGGGTGATAATTGCGATTCCTTATCGAGTATGAATTTAGGTGTCATGTGCCGCAAGAATCACCATCAGGTGGGAAGGGGGCTTGTTTTTCACACTAAATACTATTTTATACCGTACCAGCTGACCCGACAGACGTTGTCCAGACAAAGTTACAATAAATTCGTTTTGGGAATTCGTGAATACTATCGATATAATATTAGTTGGGATCGTGAGTTTTACAAATACAATAAAAATATAAATAAATATATGAATTGGGGCTAAGTTCAGACATAAATCGCACAGAAAAAAAACTTTCAATTTTATCCGAATTTACCAATTATCGTGATTTTTTGGAATAGTTTCAATTTTTACATTCCATAACATTCACACGTTTTATTAAAACCCTTTGATTTTGACCATTTATATAAAGGTGACTGTCATCTTTAATTTCAGACAAAATCAGATTTTAGTATACGAGTCATATATTAAACATTCTTAATATGAATTTGTAATACGAGGTATTTGGTATCTTGTATACGTATAATGATACTTAAAACGGTTTTTGTAAATCTGTATCTGTAATAGGTTTAGATCTACTAACAGCAATGAGTCAGGATTTGGACGTAAGTGAGACATCGGAAAGATAGACTGTGATGATTATTTATTTATTCTTAAATAACGTTTACAAGGGCGGACTTAATGCCGAGTGGCATTCCCTGCCTGTCAACCTTGACAAATATATATATATGTATATATGTATATATATATATATATATATATATATATATATATATATATATATATATAATAACACAAATACCATGAGAAAATATATACATATATCATTTGTTATTTGCCTTCAAATAGTGTTGTCGAAGAAGAGAAGAAAAGAAACTTTACTGGGTGCATTCTTGGCATCATCCGGAAGGGCGTTCCAAAGGAGTAAACTGTGAAAGAATAACGAAATAACCCATTGCACTATGGTATGGTATGGAACAATAATTCTCATTCTATTTAAGGATCGAGGTACATGGTCAAGAGAGTAATGTAGAAGTTGTAAGTCATAACATCTCTATCTCCTATCTATCTCCAAATCCTATCCTCCAAATATCTCTTCTTTAAATTACTAAAATTCTACTAATTGCAATGAAAAAAAAAATTCTTTACTATTTTAATTCTTTGTCCCTATCTGATGTACCACTTACCTGTCTCGCTTCCCGACATTACAATAAAAGCATTCGTAATATTTATATTATAGTGCAGAATAGAGATCCGTTTTCGATGCCGATCCTATATAAGCTATCAATTTAAAATTACACATTTAAAAGTTTTTCGTACGAAAGCCTGCAATTTATCGCCTCATGAATTTTTACAACCCGGAACATTCGATATACAGATAAAAAAATGCACAATACATTTGCATAAAACTAATACGATGTTAAAATAAAAGTGTTAATTTTGATTATTACATTTCAAATTAATTTACATTATCAAGTTTTAGACTGGCAAATGGTTATTCTATTAAAATATTATTAAGTGAACTCAAAGTAAACGTAACTTAATATTTATTATTACCATCAACAGACTGGCAATATTCCAATTTTGAACATGGCCTATGTTATGTTATGTTGTTCGTGTTTTGTGTCAATCTATGTGGAACATAGATTACATATAAAACACGACCACCTTCATCTATTGATTTACTGCAAACGTGCATAGGTGTCTAGCGTCTCATACAGCGTCTGCCAGTCTAAGGTTGCCAATCAAGAACCTATACATCCCCATAGGTTATCGGCTCTACGAACTGTGTGACAAACCCATTGATACTCCAGATAACTGACTAATTTTAACAGTGGTCGAGCTATGTTGCAGTTCGTTTCTATCTCCAGAATTAATGAGTCAGTTCGAGCGGGGAAGAACCACGCCCGTACAGACTACCAGTGTGAAATAGCAGCTTAATGCTGCTGTGTTTCGTATGGTGAGTGCAGAGATACCGGTGACGAGACATTCCTCAGTCCTCAGGGGTGACAACGTATCCGCATTATGATTCCTTGTCAAGGCTGAATGCAGATGTCATGGGCCGCAGGAATCACTTGCGATCAGGGAAGTGTGTGCTCGTTTGTTATTCTCAATGTAATAATAAAAAATTATATGACGTCACCCTAGGTGTCAAATGTCTAAGATTTAAAAACGGAAAGCATATCGCCGTCACCTTAACTATGGGTGAAAAACGTACCACGCAGTTCATTTGATTGTAAGTGATTATAACTTCCCATAAAAAATAATAATGATCGTTCAATGCTTAGATACTTTTCTGTAAAATCATGGTTGTCGAGCCGACCTATTCATGTTGGACCCAGTTTATAACCGCAGCGTGGCTCTATGATTCACACATCATGCTCACGTTCTTTACGTTTAAATTATCAAACCACGAAAACTCTAAGTGCCGAATGAAAAGGGGATTTGGTTTTTCCATTTCCAACAAATTACGCTCAACATCATGGATATATGAAACACTATGTTCATTAAAGAGGAAATAAAGAAATAACATAACATGTAAATAAATGTCTCATTTCGTTTCGAGGCAGCGCTTTCGTGTCGCCTCTACCAATTAGTGGTTACCAAGACTAGATAATGCCTTGCACGCACCATAGAGCTTAAAATGTTTACACATGAAAAACATTTTATATATATTTATAAAACAACTTTTAAAAAAAGCATGTCGATATTTAATAGGAGATTGTCGTATCGTTTTGTACAGCTCTCTCTCTCTCTATCGCGCATCAACCTTCTGATTGTCTGACAGAGACGACGCTCTAAAAGCCGAGTGTTAACGATCATATGCTGTGGTCTCTTTCTAAAGGTCGATGTGTATATAATAACAAACAGTTTATTCATGGTAAGTGACAACTGCGGCCCCTTCAACAACATTATTATATCATTATCCACGACAAAGTTCGCAACAATACGCAAGTTCTCTTCGCTGAACATATGAAACATAACAGCGGTAAAGTGGTTTTGTAAGAAGTTATTCTATGAAAAGGAAGTTCCTTCCCAAGCTAGATTTATATATTTCAAGCTGCGGTAATTATATCCACGGCTTAATGTCAAGTGTACTACTGAAGACCAATCAAGTTTTTGGAATTCGACACAAATACTAATAAAAGAGCCATGATAAGTGCTAAACTGCGAGCTTTTAATTTAACAGAATTCGATCTCCTGCGCCGACACCAAATGAAATAGTTAATTGAACTTTTTTGTCTAGTGACCTCTATAGTTTTATAGAAACAGACAGACGCTGAGTAGAGACAACAATGACGCTGGCATGAGAACCGCTACTGCACCACCGCTGCGCCGGAGAACGTCAACGACAACAGTACGATCTGAGGGTCCCTCATAAGGAGGTTTGAACTATCGAACTATTCGAGATTCGAGCCTCCTCCACTTCCGATACTCCACCTTATTCCTCAGGAATGACAACGGATCTGTATTATGAGTTCTTATAGAGAATGAATGTGTCATTGGTCGCAGGAATCACTTACCATCAGGTAAATGGTGTGTAAGTTCGTCGCCCCAAAAAAAATAAGAAAAAAAGGTTTTTATGACTTATCGGTAAAGTCTGAATTGCTCTGAATCATGTTCCTTGAAATTTACATCTCGGAGCAAACTCTTCGGCGAATTATATACGAGTACCTTACTTATTTTTTTCGTTACACATACAATTCAATATTATTAATTCGTTCATTATCGTTCCTATAAATCCGTGACTAGTATGTTGAGAATTCGAATTATTTACAAGGAAAGTTATTCCGTAACGGAACGATAATTAGAATTCGTTCACCATAATACTTTTAAGAGTGGAAGAACTTGAATAAGATCAGCTAAACTGGGAGAGCTGATGGTTTAAGTAATATTGAGGGTGCCAAACGAACACAGTTCATCTGATAGTGTTGACTGTGGACCATGACATCTACATCATTCCTCAGCTTTTGTTGAGGTGATTTTTTTTTTGATTGAAATTTATTTTCGATTGATTAGAGATCACCCGGGATTGAGATTGTCTCAGTCCCCAGGGTTGAAATGTAAGTATGCGTATAGATTCTTACACGGACCATCCGACACAGCTATATCAGCCCTATCCTGGTCTAGTTACAACTAAACATTAACAGCTACGTGATCATACTAACCACCAAATAACAAATTAACGCGACTGCGTTATGTTCGTTGAGTGAAATACACTGGACTCCTGAATTCCTACTCTTACCAGACGAAATACAGCACCATTATACTGCTGTTTTATGCTGGTATTCTTTAAGGAGGTGGTCATACCCAGGTCGAGCTGACCCTTTCATCAAAAAAACCTAAACCGAGTCCAGCAACGTATAAAGCATCGTTCCCTTCTTATCTGACTTTGGCCCAATATCTCTTTTTTGTTATTTATGTGTCAGAAACGTTTGATTAGACGTTACATATAAAAACGTGACGCCCAAATTCTATCTTGAAATTCGTCTCGTCGCGCCCAAACCAGTTTGACCTCAAAGCTATATAAATATAAGCTATATATATAAATAAAGAAAACTAAATAAGTCTAGATGTACGTTATAACCTGGACGAAATCGGTTCTGTAGTTTAAAAGAATAGTGCGATTAGAAGAATTACCTCGGGAGAGGACTTCAATTTATATCATTAAGTGGTTAATAAAAAACTACTGTAGCGACATTTATAAAAACGTTCGTAGTTTTTTTTTTACTAGTGTTCTAGTAGCATGACGAATTGGGAACTACAACGGAAGTAATAATTATATTATTTTTATTAATATATTGCAAAAAAAAATCAGTACTATCAATTCAAAATAGTACAATAATTCGGAGAACATTATAGTGCTGAAAGAGATTAGTAAATATCATTAAAAAGGAAAAAGTAGATATTTAAATATCATGTTTATGAAAGTACCTCACAGGACAAAACTCAAGGCAAAACACGTCGACTTTTAGAAAGGGACTCTCGTTATGGAATCGTTTTCATAACGCCGTCTCTATCACACATCGACTTTTGTCTTGCAATTATGTGACAGAGACGACGGTCTACAAAACTAAAGCTTGCTCATACGCACCATTCTATTCCAAAAATAAAAGTACAACTATATTTGCTTCACATATAGAAGCACGGAGTACCTTCTTCAATTTAGTACGTACTAAGAGTGAGTAAACTAAACGTGCTAGACCTGAAAGTGATAATGCAATACTTCTAATAGATTCCAATAACAACGTTTATACCCTTTTACTTTTAGCGTCTAAGACCTCTGTTAGCATATTGCGCTCGCAGGAAAATTTATAGGCTGTAGACACACCGAGTAGTTGTATTTACGGCGATAAATTAGCACACAGTTCACCTGATGGTAAAAGATACCTGCGGCTCAAGACACCTATGATCATCGTAGATTGAATGCCTCATCACCAGTGATAAGTGTCTCCGGTTCGCTACACTCATGAGACGAAACACAGCAACGTTATGCTGATATTTCGCACTGGAATTTTGTGAGGCCACCTCGGACTGGAAATCGCAGTGTAGGGCGACCTCCACTAGATGTAGCGATGACTTATATAACTCAATGTAGGCAGGTGCCTCAGGCTGGTATTTCGCATTGGTAATTTGTGAGGCCACCTCGGACTGGAAATCGCAGTGTAGGGCGACCACAACTAGATGTAGTGATGACTTATCTAAGTTAATCGAAGTAAGCGGCTCAGGGTGAGGGTAATTTATTGAACTGTTGATAGGCTGTGATGGCGATGATACATTGGGCTTTCCATTGCAACCTTTTCCTAAGAATAGAATAACATAGCCATCATCGATTATCAACATTATATCCTTCACCGTTTCCTCCACTCACTGTTATTTCCAGATGGATGGTATTATAATCAGCTTTCACTGCTTTCGTCAATGCCTCATGAGCACAGGTGGTGGTGAAGCGAGATATTAAGTGGAGCATCACCTCACGATACTCGCCTTTTAAATCTGAACTGTGAATTAATTTCATCAACATCAACTTAGAGCCGAGATAGCTCAGCGTTAGGGTGCTTTATATTAAATTCACACAGTACGCTAGCAACCTACGATCGATCCAAGATGTTGATGGCAATGAAATTATCAACTGCTATATATTCAATGATTTTCCACACACCCATAATGGTCAACTTCGTGATGAAACCGGCACGTAAGAAAAGTAAATTATAAAAAATATTTCTAGAAGACGTCCGCCACGTCTTTTTTTAAGGGTAATAGCAAATGTTAGTTAGTTAGCTATTACAGTTTCACTAGATCGAAGTACGGCAATCAACCTCTATTCAAGAATAACCAGCAGAAGGGTTCCCGCCTTGATTTGTACCGTAATCCTGCACGCGAAATCAACTGTCTCGAGGATGGCCGAAAGGGCCGCACTTCTGCACGGTCAGTTGCTTCTATCGGATTAGACGTTAGCCAACCAATACGCTCGAAGCGAATTTTAAGATTTCTAAATCGTTCATCTTAAAGTAGCTATTGTTTTGCCTAACTATCGAGGTAATAAACCATTAAATTTAGAATTAACAGTTTAATGAATACCTCAACCGGAGTCCTAATTTAAGTTGTTCATTAATATATAATGAAATAGCCCGGTCTTCTGAGTAACCATGACTTTCACAGCCTTCACCGTTAGGGATATGCAATTATAAATAATTATATTCTATACTTTAATATCCTTTTAAGAATCCTACTAATATTATTAAGGTGAATGTTTGTATGTTTGGATGTTTATTAGTCAATCACGCAATAACGGCGGAACGGATAAGAATGAAATTTGGCGCACAGTTCATATTTTGGATTATCATATAAGATTTTTATCGAGGTACGTAAAATGTTTCATTTAAATTTGTATGTTTGGATGTTTATTACTCAATCAAGAAAAAGCGGTTAAACGGATTTGAATGATATTTGGTACATCTGTGTGTCACACATTTTTCATTTCTCTTTGAATTCAATTCTAAAGTCCATGCAGACGAAGTCGCGGACAGATGCTAGTTAATTATATAACATTGATTTATTACTATTTTAACTCTAGCAATAAAGTTGTGAAATAGTCTATCTCATAATTGTTTCTAACCGTAAATATCTATTACAGAATTACATACCTTCGTAAAATACGTAAATGGGCCAGGGGTCAACTGAAGCTGAGTGTCTTTATAAAACAATAAATAAACAACATCAAAGAGCACTGCGTTATAGTTTTTATGATTTTAATTATCTTAAAACGATCAATTTTGTAATCGACATTTGACCTTTTGAAGTTGATAACGGGTACTTTACAACTGGTCGAATTGTTTTGCTATGATTATTTTATGGGTTATTTTATTATGTTATTTTACAATAAATGTTCATATTGAACTGGGTAAATATAATCCATATAACGATGGGGAAGAAAGGTTCTCGTCGCAACCGCAACCTCGGACTGGCAGTTGCAGTGTAGGGCGACCTCCTAGAATCTAGACGGGGTCGTCCTCCGGGGTCTAGATGGAGCGACGCCCTATGCAAGTCTGCTGGATGTCGTTGGCCGAAGGTGGCTTAGTATCGTGCTTTAAGTTAATCTATGAGACATACATTCAACACTGGACTATGGAGAATGGATGATGATTGGCCAAGAAATAAGAAAGTGCACCTGAAACTCGTGCATAAGCGACAGAAGTAAAACCTCAAAATATAAAAGTGAAGGGGTAAAAAGGCAGAGGAGAGGAAAATAAAAGACAATATGGTGATATATATATATATATATGATATGTGAAAACTATTTATATTTCTTAATTACCGCATAGCATATCTCTAAAATATAAATTGGGGGTCGAATATCTTAAGTTTTTTAGAAACTTTCCAATTTTTCACATGTCTTTCAAATATTTTTATTTAATATATTAACTTCTTAAACACGCTGGTTTCCTCGCGATGTATTATAAACCGCAGAGCACTATAAATTGCCTAATTAACAATTCCGTTGATGTCCAACACCGGCGATCAAACTCAGTTGGCTCGCGTACCGTGAATTAAAAGCGAACGCTTAGTCACGAATACAATGAAAATAGAAGATTAAATTGTGACAAGTATATCACTGACTTTACATTGTAGGGGGCTTGCAAATGTACTTTAAGATTCGTTGGCTTTTTAAGTGCATACTGCACGCTTAGTAAAAACACTTTAGCTGTCTCGTAGAGGAAATACACGGTGGGTAGAAATGAAATAATATTTTCAAGTCAAGGGCTCAAGGGACTAGTCGAGGGAAAAATCTAGCGACATTATTTATATTATTATTATTAAATATTAAATTCGTAGTATGAGTATTATTTTTTATTTTCCATGACGGCCGTGTGTCGTAGTATCCGGTTGTTGTGTAACAGAACCTAGGTTCGATTCCTACCCGAAGAGCGTTTATGTATAACAAATTGTTACATTTCATTTTGCGTTACGTATATATCCAATGTCATGAAACTAAGCAGCGTTATTATGCAATTTCAAACGAGTTCATCTTCTGCAACAGCTAGAAATAAACTTCAACGTGGATCTATTACGACAGTTGTCAATTTATGTTTTTTCCAACGCCTTATAGCAACCAGACGATGTCTCCGGGGTCGAAATCGTATCAATAACATTAATAGATACTAATACTAGGGTATCTGCTTTTTAGTGTGTTTTATGTGTAAAATTAATAATGTTTTCTTAGTTAAATATAAACACTGAAAAGGAATATGATTGTAAAAAGTTTATAATAAAATATCTCTTACAATTGCCATACGATAACATAAAATATTGGCCATTAAATCATTAAATTAATAACTTTTATATATTTTTTTTATTGTTGAACAAAATCCACAGCCCTTTATATAATATACATATTTTACACGAGCTTAACTTAAGGCCAAGAACGGATTAACATTGTTCAGATAATTAAAAATATAAATAAAACAAAGTACAGTTTAAGAGCAAACAAAACAAATTAAAATAAGACCATGTAACACTTTCAGAACATAGATAAAATATCAATAAGCATTGCAAAAAAAAAAAACAAAAAAAAAAGAAAAAATAAATACAACTCTCACACTCGCCCTTTACTATATATTTACATATTTCTTTTACTGAATGTCGTTTTTTTTTGTAAATGTTGCCTTATAAAAGCCACATTATGAGAAGCGTAGCAGTTATGTTTAAATCATTAAAATCATCATTATACCTAATGTAAGCGCAAGGTCGGCCTCACATGGAATACTGTACATCCCAATACCAGCTTCTTCTATTTGGCCGCATTCAACAAACAGCGGCTCGATTTGTTAATAATCAGATACCTTTCAATTGGCTTGATTCACTGGCACTGAAGTTGCAACTTTATGCATTTTTAACGAATTTACCATGGGGAGTGTTCTGAGGTGTTGTTAGGATTAATTCCATCCGCTGAGTTTACGCATCATTAAGCACTGTGCGTTATACGCGACATTCCACGCACAACTATTCCGTGGAATAAGCTGTCGACAGCGGTGTTTCCGATGTGACTTAGAAACTTTCAAGAAAAGAGCCTTCACCTTTCCTAAAGTCCGGAAGCGCATTTTTCACTCCTCTGGTGTTGCGAATGTTCATTGGCGAGATGATCACTTCCACTCAGTCCACCAGGTGAGCTGCTTGCTCGTTTGTCATATTATAAAAATGGACATCTGGAAGGTTATTTGTTAGTGCAGGCTATGCCTATTTAAGTGGAATACCTATTAGAATAACTCGATCAAATTACAATTATGTACATGTCATGTAACACATAATCATGATGAAACAATCATATAGGTGTCAATAAATAAATTTTTAATTATTATATTATTATTAATAGACCAAAATCATCATTAAAAAGATATTATCTGGTACAGTTCGTCGCAAAGTACGGGTTTTAAAATGCCTCATTCACAGACATCAGCGGCATTTTATTACCCTTGTGATATGTCTATGTAGTACATCACTAAAATTTTGATCATTTATAAACAATCGTTTTTAAAAGCCATCTACCCAAAGCATGTTAATAAAGGCCAAGGGCACAACACAATAGACACTTTCGACATTAGCGACATAATAGTAGCAAAGTAGAGTTCGAAAACCTTTTATGAACTCTGAAGCTTTCTTTAAAGTGTAAATTTATTCAAATTTCAAAAAAACAACCCGCACGCCTGCATCCTGTGGCGGGTTTTAAAAAAATCGAAATAGTTATATTGTCATATTGAGCGAGTGCGACCGGGATAGTTATATACTGCCAACTATCTACTCAGGATACGTTAAAAGTATGACCAGATCTATATGAAGAAATTAGCGGACTTCAAATATATATCGAACATGTTAAGGTACATATTATGTAATTATCATTGCGATTTAAAAAAAATATCACTTTATGATTAACATAAATTTATTATTATTAATCAGAGTGTAATACGTACTTATACAGCCTTTAATATTTCAAAATCCTGTTCGAGAAATGTTTCGGGAAATTAACCTCGTAATGGCAAACTCAGATCTTACAACAGACGATCTGCAGCATTTTGAGGAAGTTCAATGAATTTAGAAGAATCGAACCACAAAGAATAGAACTAAGAATCGTACCACAAGGATCCTATAGATCGCTTTCTTTTTTTTTATTACCTTGAGAGTAAAAAACAAGCGGCCCATGACATTTTCATTCATCTTTGATAAGGAATCATAATGCGGATGCTTTGTCACGCTTGAGGACTGCCTCAAGGAGGTAATCTCCAGTAATAAAGGTCTCCGCAAACGCGGGTTAAATTGCAGTTTGTTTCTAGCTGCAGAATAAATGGGTCAGGTTGACCGGGATAAGTCCACGCTCTCACAGAATACCAACGTAAAATAGCAGCATCCGGAGACCTTTATTACTGGTGACGAGGAATTCCATCTCAGTCCTAAAGGGTGACAACGCATGTGCTTTATGATTCCTTGTCAAGGATGAATGTAGATGTCATGGGCTGCAGGAATCACTTGCCATCAGCTGAACATACAGTTCGTTTGTTACTCTGAATGTAATAAAACAAAAATGTATGCCCAGGGCTCCAGGTGAAAGTGAAGACTTGATATTCTCGGACTGTATGATGAAGTGAAAATTACCCTTTAGAGATATTTGTATCCGCAATCAACACGCTAGCCGAGTGCATTAAGAAAGCTGGAAACGACAAATCAGTAACCGTACCATTATGTATAAGGCAGAGGTCTTTATCCCATTAAACCAAAACCTATGGAAACACTACAATCAACAATAGCTCCACCACTGACGTGATCCGTATGTGTAAACTTTATTTTTTTTTATAGAAAATAAAGACAAGATTATACCGTTAATATATATTTACATGCAATTATTTTATGGAGTCCAATAATATATAATAGTAAGAATATAAAAAAAATGGAGTTCTCTGTTACTTTAAACCAACATAGCTTATTTTGGACACATTACAGGTTAAATGCCTTCACATGTTATATTCTACAGATCTTTCAACACGACCGTGTAGTGAAGTGGTAAAAGTGGCAGGCTGTTGTTTGGCGGGTCCTTTTTTTTTGTCGGGGGGGAAATTTTCTAAAGATACACTGCCTCCTGGGGGTGAGACAGGGTTATGTAGGACTCTGAACCACTAAAACCCCCCCGGTGGTCATCCTCAGCGCATTAGGAGGGGCTCCGGGATCTCTAAAGGAAAGCACCAGTGCACCGGTCAGTGTTTGGCGGGTCCTGGGCTCGATTTATAGACGAAGAAGAAAATTTGTGCATGACAAATTCTTGATTATGGATATCCAGCATCTCTGACACAGCATCTGTACCGTCCGCAGATCTTATTGCGCGTGCAATACAACGTACTGGGATAGGGATTACGAGTGAGTATTTCTGTGTTTGCGCAAATAAATTTATTATTATTAAATTCGAAATATATTCCGCGCAGTTAGTATGAGAAAAAAAAAAACAGAAACTTCCTTCTTGTCCCTCAGAAAAGGCGATATATAGTTCATCAATTTAACAATGGTAGAATTACGCTGCAGTTTGTTTTAAGATGCAGAATGAACGAGTAAGCTCGACTGGGTTAGGACCACGTCCCCACAGAATACCAGCGTAAAATAGCAGCATAATGCTGCTGTGTTTCGTCTGGTGAGAGCAGGGATCCGGAGACCTTTATTACCGGTGACGAGGTGTTCCATCTCAGTCCTCACGGTGACAACGTTTTACCATCAGGTGAATTGTGTGCGAGTTTGATACTCTTAATCCTATAAAAAAAACCTCATTCTTGGTAATGAGGCATTTAATTAAATTATTCAGAGGTGTCAAGCATTATGATTCATTGAACACATATAAAGATGGACGTCACACATGTGGCCAGCGGGCTAACCGAGTGCCTATCACACCCTTAGTTTAAATAAAGTATCTCTTTTAAATAATTACTTTTTTCTCTTAAATCCGAAGCATGCAACCTGCATGTTACGTTTAAAATTTCAACCAGGTAAGTCTAATTTAAGAGATAAAGTTGAAAAATGCAACTCGCTCAAAAAGGTCAAGCAAAATTTTAATTCCCGGCACTTGCAGCTTTTTTGTTGGATTTCAAAGAACCAAGTCGCGGGGAGAAACTAAAATATTTATAAATACGCGTCGGATAAGATTTCTAATTACTTTTCTTTATTTTGATCTCGCTGATTAAGGCCCGTTGAGGTTTAAATTTTAATTGCTTATTTTCATATAATATGTATGAAGATTTCTTATATACTTATTACATTTACCTTTAACAAAAAGGATAACAGTGGTAGAACTACACTGCAGTTTGTTTCTAGCTGCAGAATGAATGGGTATGCTCGACCGGAGTAGGACCACAGAATACCAATGTAAAATGGCAGCATAATGTTGGTGTGTAGGGATTCGCAGGCCATTATTACTGTTGACGAGGCATTTCATCTCAGTCCTCAAAACGAATCTGCATTATGATTCCTTGTCAAGGATGAATGTAGATGTCATGGGCCGCAGGAATCACTTGCCATCAGGTGAACTGTGTGTGAGTTTGTTAATTAATAATATAAATAAATAATTACATATAAACTTCAGTAAAGTAAATATATATATATATTTACTTTACTGAAGTTTAGTAAAGTAAGTACATATATATACATATATATATATATATATATATATATATATATATATATATATATATATGATGATACAATCTGCGCAATGTGGTAACTGCGGCGCAATCATAGTGGTGCCGTTAGCATGTACGCAGACACAGAAGCACTCGTTGTCCCTTACCCTTGTGCTGGTTACCCAGAAATAAAGGTCTCGGATGAGTGCCCGTAGCGCTCGACCACCTTTCTACCCGGTGAAGCTATAAAAGACCTCGGGCTAACAGTGGTCATCAGCCACAAAAAAAAAATCCCAAGGAATTATTCTTCAAATACTGTCCAACTAGCTTTACAGTTATACAGTAAGCCTTGTGTCTTCTGCATCTCCGAATCAATAGACTTGCGAGCAGGAGCCCAGCAAGGAAAGAATTACGACGACAAGGCTCTAAGAAGCAATTCCGCTCTCACACGCACTCAGACCCCTGATGACGAAGAATGACTACGACAACAGAGGAGGGTGACCACGATCGGGGGCCTTCGGAACATTTCGGTTAAGGAGGTGCAACTAAATCAATTTAGATCATTCGTGTAACTCATGAGGTCGTTAAGAATTTATGTTTAAAAATTTAGTTTTATGCATGTTTTTTTAATTGCATTTATTTACATATTTGTTAATGATTTCCGCTAAGTGATGATTGACACTAAATAATTCTGTGTTTCATACTGTTGTTTAATGGAAAAATTCATCATGACTCAAAAAAAAAATTGTTTTATAAAAAAAAAATACTTCCAACTCAGTTTCTCAAACTTTACATAATATGTTGATCATACGAAATTCACAAGATGTACTGTATATCACAAATAAGTGTTTTTAGATAGTTATAGTATAGTAGTTAGGTGATACTCTGAGATAATTGATTTTATAATAATATTTGACACGCATAAACCTTTATTTTTTAATTACCAGGATAATCTAAGGCACTAAGTAATCAAGTATCAACATTTTAATAGGTTTTTTTTAACTTTTAAACAGATTTCATTTAAATAACATAAGTTGTTTAAATTAATTTAGTTACTATCCAGCTTGATAATTAATTTTTAAAGCAAAACATTAATGTATAATATAAATGGTTCCATATTCTCTAACAAAGGATTCATTCTGTCTCTTTCTCTCTTTTTTGTCCTGTCTTGCTCGTAAATCATTACGATTGATTTGATAGCTCAAAGTTATCGTTATTAACTTTTTAGAATTACCTATGTTATAATATAATTATTTGCCTCAATTTAACTGAGCTCTAACAACGGGTTACAGTCTAAATTACAAACTGCACAAAAAACACGAGACGTCCCCTGTAATTCAATTACAAGATGGCGGACAAATAAATCTCTACTCTTTTAACACGGTCGCAAGCAACGCCCTGAGCAGATTTACCCAGCAATTAAATACAATGTAAACCTCGCCAAACGGTCGTTCATCGTCATGTTCCGAGAAAGCAATTTTGGATATTTTATCTTATTTATTTTGTATTCTTCAATATATAAAACGAAAAATTGTATAGAATTTACGACGGAAGACTTTCAAATTTATATAATTTTCCAACAATTCTGATTCACAAATCAATATCAATGTAATACTATATTAAATAACTTAAAAAAACCAAACAGGCCTTCACTCTTTGTTTTTTGTATATTTTGTGTTTACATATGAATGAAGGTAGTTTTCTTTTTTTGATTTATTTCAGGAAGTTTTTGTACGTAAGAATTTTGATAACGGAAATTGTTTGGTTCTGCAATGCCGTCCGCTCAAATTGATTTTCCTTTTTCAAATAGACTTTTTAAAAGCACCTTCGACACGTCGAATCATTTCAAACTAGCTTTTGCTCGGAATGCAGATATCTGATGGGAAGAGCGACCAAAACAACAGTAACAACAGTAAGCCCCACTGCTAACCAGCATCGGCTGCTCCCCCCCCCTTCCCCTTTCTCCAAGAACTCCTTAAGCAAAGTGCGATGACACACTTGGTACCATTTGAGATTGATGATTCTTCAATAGAAGTGTGAAAGTGGAAGTCAGACTTCCCCAAATCCTCTACCCACATGCCGTACGGCCATAATAGTAAGCATTTGCAAGCGACATATTACCTAGTTTCCAGAAAAGCTTACTGCTTGTTCTTTCATAATGGCTTTGGGGTCGTTCTCTTCCCCAGTCCAATAATGTATCCATCTACCAAAGGTTATCATCATAACAAAATATTAAGTTCACTAATAAATAAACAATACTTAAATCTTAATCCAATAAATATTTAAGATCAAAGGTCTAAATCACGATATGTCAGGGGCAGAGATTGGGGCGTGTACGAAATGTCTTTATTCTCTAACCGTCGAAAATCATTCTTTTCCTTTTGCACCATGATCCTGGTCAGGTTTATCTTTTACGTCAGATCTGCAATCAAATCATGTTTGGACGGTGGCATTTATATACCTTTTTATGTTTTGTCATTTTTTGGCCGACGAGCCGTAACAAATGCTTAGGAAAAGATAGTGTATTTTGTATATTGATTTAAATTCTGATAAAACTTGAATGCGAAACGTAAACATTCAACTTAACAATTTTTTTTAAAGATCGGCAAAGGGCTGCCAAACATAATTATGAAGTATACGTAATTTTATTTAGAGTCTTCCACTGTGATAAAAAAATTGTCAAATGACAACATATAGGATGAGCAGTCGTGGTCATTATCTAAACGACCGCTTTTAGTTCACGATACAGGAACATACGGTGTTTGCTCTTCGGCGGCAGCACTAACGTAATAGCTATTTACAATTTTAAGTGCTGATGTTCCACATATTAGGGGTTCAAGGAATACTTTGTGAGAAACCTATATGTCTAAGAAATAAATTAAAGTACTATTTCGAAGACATATAAAGGCACATATAAAATACCTTATTTATTCGTTTTTTTTATATAGTATAGGCGGCAAACGATCATGGAGTTCAGCAGTTGATCACCGCCGCCTATGAACATCGGCAACACCAGAGGAGCCGCACATGCGTTGCCTGCCTTTAAGGAATGTACAATCTGAATAAAAACATTGCCCACTTCGACGGTAGTAGAGATTTCCGGCTGACCCGAGAGAGGTGAATTTAAAATAAATATGTGTAGGTTACATATATATATAAAACGATAGATTTACTTTTATTTAGTTTTATAACTTTAATAATTTTCAAATGTAAAATTATTTAACTCCTAGAACACGTCACCTGTAAGAGCTTCTTCAGTAATGAATTTAAAGTGAAGTGAAGAAAGAACAGGATGTGTTTCTTCATCATAAAATAAAAAAAAATCCTTACTTATTATTTAAAATATAGATTTACATTAAGCACTGTTAAACTTTTGTTGATAAGCAAAACATATTACTTTTCAAATGAAATGAATCACTTATTCGTTATTTCATTATTTATACTTGTTTAACACTATTAAACTTTTGAAGATAAACAAAAAGTATTTGCTTGTACACGCTAATTATGCATTCAAGGATAAAAAAAACTTGAATTGATATACATTTTTTATATCTTACAAATACTTTTATCTTTGAAAACACTCGATTTTATATTTTCCTCACAAAAAGTAAAGGCAACTGTAAAACACTGGGGGAACGAAATTTTATATTGAATTTGAACAATTATTTGAAATTGAATATTTATAAGAGAAATGATAGCAAAGTGACAGATGATGGAAAGTGACAGACAAATAATAACTTTATTCTGGTTAAAGAATTGTAATGTATCTGAACAAACGAAGGCCACGGGACAAAGTAACCAAAGCGCCACAATTATCGGTCTTCGGGCCCATACGTATTATACCCGTGTCCGTGGACATTACTTTTACACACTTTTTTTAACCATTAAATGTATACTTTCTTTCTTTCACAGAACGCAAGATGGTTATGCCTCAATTTCAAGGACTCTCTTTAGGTCCTACAGTATTCTATAGTGTATTTTAAGTTTATTAGCAAGACTGGGACGAATTGGATATTTCGAACACTACGCTATGTGGCCTTATATAACCAAACTCATCGGGCTATCTTATGTTCAAACTCCATCAGAATGAAAGACGTGAGAAGTTTTCTAGTAAAAAAAAAATCGATATGGCACCGATATGCTGTTACTCACGCTGATAATCTACAAAGACCTTCTTCTGTCGAACCAACCCATTCATGCTAGTTAGCCCCGCTGTTAGCCCGAGGGCTTTTATAGTATCGCCGGGTGACCGAGCGCTTACGGCGCTCAGTCGAGAACATCCATGCTACTGTTAGAATCTCTACTAGGCCTTATCACTGCTGATAACATCTTGTCTGTGTATTAACTTATCATTGTATATGCATGAAAAAAATTATCGTATAATTTGTCAAACGAGGGGAGCATTAGCTCAATAAGGTCATCTATTGAACGAAGCAATAAAAGACCTCGCCTCGATGTCAAGATTTACATTGTGTGACTTGGTCCTCGAAGCCGGATACATAAAATGACCTTTTTAATGCGTGAATAATTTAAAATTTGATTAGCGAGCGCATGACATATATTATTTCAGTGTGAATAGATGAAGTAGTATGTTTCCTTTAAATACATACGCAAACTGATTTAGTAAACGGACCACGACCTCACAAAATACCAGCGTATAATAGTTGCATAACACTGCAGTGTTTCGTCTGGTGTACGTAGATATCCGGTGATATCTGGTGTAAAAAGAGTAAAGACATTTTATTTATGTCCTCAGAGATTGTCACAACTGTACATGTACAACTTTATTATGATTCCTTATCAAGGATGAATTTTGGTATCACGGAATGCAGGAATCACTTACCATCACAAAAATAAAAAGAAACAAAAGCAACATTACAAGAAAATATTCCATTACCAACTTACGAGTGACAAACTAGCTCACATTGAGCATGATATCTGATGATCTCTACATCACATGACTCATGCATTCATCTTAGTTAAAGAATCATTGACTGATGAACTACAACAGGATTAAGAACGTATGCCCCAATACCAATAAGGTCTCCGGTTTCTTTCATTGATCACGGAACCAACATCCTAGTCGGGATTACTGTTTCTCTCTAAAGCTTAACAGCGCCGTGGTCTGACTGTTCCTCCCTTTGGATAGCGATCCGAGTCGAGGTTTTGTATCTCCTTATGAGGGGGTCCCTCGCAGCGTATTATCACCCCCCTCTGTTGTCGTCGACGTTCTCCATCCACAGGGGTCGGAGTGCAGCGGTCTACGCCAGCTTCGCAGCATCGTCGTTGTCTCTCCGCTCAGCGGGCTTCCCGCTCGCGGGTCTAATTAGATAAAGCTGTAAAGGTGTCTGGACCAACAGCAATACTCACACACACACACAAAAAAGGTCTGAATGTTGTCTATGGAATGAATGACAAACAAACATACAGATCACCTAATGGCCTATAGGCATCTGCATGTACCTCTATAAGGAATTCAGATACTAATGATTACCATACTTTAGTACTAAAATGGATGGGTTTTCTAATTTGTGCATGTTTTGCATCGGATCGCATATAATTTTAAGTAATGTTTTAGCACTTACTCGATAAGAGAAATATAGTGAGCATTATCGAAATATGTAACCAATTTAATATAAAACTAAATAAACAGCGGTAGAACTACTCTGCAGTTTGTTTCTAGCTGCAGAATGAATGGGTCAGCTCGAACGACCAGGCCCTCACAGAATACCAGCGTAAAATAGCGGCATAATGCTGCTGTGTTTCGTCTGGTGAGTGCAGGGATCCGGAAACCTTTATTACGGGTGAGGCATTCCTTCACAGCCCTCATGGGTGACAACGCATTTGCAGTATGATTCCTTGTCAAGATGACATGGGCCGCAGGAATCACTTGCCATCAGGTGAACTGTGTACTCGTTTATTGCGCTCAATTAAATAAAAAAAAAACATTATCATCTGCCTTATGATTAGTGCAGTGCTGACTCAAGGTCTTAGATTACCACAAGGTACAATCCTGGAACACCTGCATCTCATGTCATCACTGCATCGTTGACTTACTGTAAGTGGATAAGACGAAACATTTAGTGGGACACCTGCATTACTCCAATTCATGCAAAAATGAAGATTAAATTAATAATTCTATGACTTTACTGATATTATTAACGGTTTCTGTGACATTTTATTGGATAGAACTTCATGGATATATACAGATAGCATGTAAGTTAAAAGTTTATAATAAAATTATTATTTATATTTACATTAAAAAAAAATGTTATTTCCGTAAATTATATTATATTTAAGGATATTTAAAATTTAATAATTACTTCCAAGTTAGTATATTACGTATATAATGAGCGACATGGATAAAAAATTAATGGATGACTTTGAGTCGTGACAAGCGTTTCTAATAAACTTAATCAGAAATAATCTCGAAGGAATTAAAAATTTGACAGGAGACGAATCGGATCTTGATTATGCCGACATTCGAAATCCGGACTGCAATTTAAAGGAGCGAGATTAAGCGTGATGATCATTGCCTAAACGTTCAAAGTGAAGAGTGAGTGAGAAAAAAGTTTAAAAAAAAAAAACCACGACACAACCACTTTTGCCTAAAGGAACCGGTCTATGTAACTAACTTCACGCAGTCGCATTTCATTATGCGAAGGTCAATCCACGAGTCGAGTCTCCACTCGGCTCAGACGCTAGTTGACGTCGGTGGGGAGTAGGTGTCCGTTCCGTTAGCTCCCCTAAAACTTTTACGTCACCAAAATCCACCGATAAATAAAATCAAGTGACATTTCAGCAGAAAAACACACCGTGTTCACCCGTGCTATTGCCTACAGAGACAGTTCAAACTGTGTTTCGAGTTGTGATACATGTAAAGTTCAACTAGAAAGTTGCCATTACATTGACAAGTATTTCTGTACAAACAGTGGTTGTATGTGAACTATAGTTTAACTTTTGTGCAGTGCTTACGTGAGGTTTTTGAACTGTATCCGGGAACTTTTAGGTTATCTGGTGAGTGCTCTTGTTGCTTAAAACATTTAACGGTATACTCTTAAACTTTATAGATTTTTTTGTTTTGTTTTAAAATTATAGAATATGCCAATAAAGTAAACGGACTTGCCTTAGCACACATTGGTTGGGACTTGACATGTTTTTCTTTTAATTTTTTAAAATATATCATTCTCTCAATAAATCTTTATTGAAAGCAGGCTTTATTGAATATATATAAACAGACGAATATGATTCTGTAATTCAAAAGTATGAACAAAAAATAGTGTTATTTTAACCTGTGAACCTATTTTGCAATAGTCAACATATCGTCAGGTTTTATTCTTAAATCTAGTTTCCAGCCAGTCTCTCGGCATGCTGAACTTAAAAAGTTGTTTTGTTTTTTTTTCTGCTACCTCGGCGCTATTATACTTCGACTTTGTGACTTACTCCTAAAATCTAAAATCTGGAATTTAATTTATATTACTTGTTCGTTATTTAAATCAATTATTTTCTAGACCTAATGACTTTGGTGTTTATTAAGTATTGAAACACTAAGCCCTAATATGTGAAGCTGAAAACAACATATGACAAGATATTTCCTAGACCAGTTTAAATCTAGATCGTCCATCTCATCGATCTTCTACCAAGGCGTATCTTCCGTTAACCATGTCAAGCAAGATTTTATGCGTAAATTCTTAGACGGACTCGTTCCTTACTGGCTTAAACTTATGATAATTTTTCTTTTTTATAGCTACGATGTCACTTTTGCGAGACGTTCGTATGTGAATATATCAGCATTCCTAATACCTTATTAACAGACACGTCCTTTTTGGTGACGAGGCACTTTATTTAATAGTATCAATAGTGACCAAAGTGACATACTTCAGCTGATGGTAAGTGAGGCCCGTGCATAACGCCTTAACGATACCAGTCTGAAATGGCGGCATAACGCTGATGTGTTTCGTCTGGTGAGTGAAAGGATCCGAGGATACTAGTGATGAGGTATTCCGTCACAGTTTCCAAGTGACAATGCCTGTCTATTTTGAATCTTTGTTGGTGGATCTAAACTTCATGGGCCGCTGTCATAATTCACCATAAAGTGAACCGTGTCATTTCTGATATATATAAAAAATATATCCATCCATTAACAGTGGTAGAGCTACACTGCAGTTTTTTTCTAGCTACAGAATGAATGGGTTACTCGACCGGGGTAGCCAGCCGACCATGCCCACACAGAATTCCAACATAAAATAGTAGCATAATGCTGCTATGTTTCGTGTGGTGAATGCAGGGATCCGGAGACCTTTATTACTGGTAACGAGTCATTCCATCTCAGTCCTCAAGGGTGACAACGCATCTGCATTATGATTCCTTGTCAAGGATGAATGTAGATGTCGTGGGCCGCAGGAATCACTTACCATCTGAATTGTGACGAGCACTTGTTACTCTTAAAGTAATAATTTTTAAAAAATCTTGCGCAAACGCAGAGGCAGTGCCGCCACGTACTGTTCTCTGATCTGATGTAATGCATATGCAATAAGACTGGAGGCATGTGCAGATGCTCCGTCGACGAGACACACCGGAAGACAAGACACAACGCATGAAAACGAATAATATGTCGTACACAATTACTGTTCCACGTCTCGAAATCAAACCCAGTACCCGTGATGCGATATCCAGCTAAACTAACCACTGCTGCACGCGACCGTCACGGTATATAGTCTCTGTTTAAACCGAGTAAAATATTTTCAATTCGACCGAAGCTAACAAAACCACGACCACATTGTCAATGAATATAAAATTTTCTTTATAAAAACATATAATAGTTTTAACATTTTTAATGGAGTGTGATTCAATGAGATACAATTTACAATTACTAATATACATAAAAAAAGTAACGGCCTATATACATAAATGCGAATGATGGGCAGAAGCCTTCTGTCTAGAGATTGTGGAAGATTGTGTAAAAACAGGAATAATAAATATGGTAATATATAGCCTAATGGCTTAGGGTACGGTCTGCGAAACTTAGGTCGTAAGTTCGAATCCGTATTTCGAGCATTGTCTGGAACCATACCTCCTAGCACAAGCATCTTCAGCTCAGTTGGTGTGGTTAACCGGAATATTATTAATTTTAATGATATAACTTGGAATACAATTATACGTATATAATATATCTATACATATATAAATATAAATTAAATGCTGTTCGTTGGTAAACGTATCAGTCGGCCGGAACGTTTTGGTTATTTCTTTCTTTTACATGTTCGAAATATGGCAAACTCGGGTAATTCTTTTTTCTATGGGATTTTTGTATAAACTTAAGACTAACTCACGATTCCAACGATGGATAAATTTCACAAATTTATAGAAATTTGGACAGGACCTCGGTCGGGTCAAGTAGTATATAATATAATCGCAAACAGACTTTTTGTCTGTACGTTTGTGCACGGTTATCTACACAAGGGCTGATCCAATTTGAATGTTGTTTTCAGTTATGTTTTGAGATAAGGTTGGGCCCACGTTTGAATCTGTTGTCAAATAAAAAATACGAGGCAATTCCGATGTATTTTTTTTAAAAAAAATTGATTTGTATATATTAGTGAAACCATGATAGCTGGGGCAGCCTACTCAGGGAGGCCTCTGCACGCGAGTATGTTTCTATAAAGCTATAAAGCTATAGAGGCCACCTGACCAAAAGCATCATACGTGCATAAAAAAAAGCTCAAAAAAAAGCGCTCGCTTTATTTCGCGGCCCGCTACCAAACAGTCGAACCTCGGTCGCCACTAATGTATTTGTTAGGACCAATTGCTGAATTAAACCTGCGTGTCTAAGAAATAAATAACAAAGAAGTCCACCAGTCCGCCATGACGCCCCATAGCTGACTATGGTCTAACCCACTCTCTAGAGTGGACTTATGTCCAGCGGTGACATTTATATATACTTAGGCTGTTACTTCACTTTTTTATAATTTAGGGCCTGTTGGGAAACTTCAACTGAAAAAATAAACGAGAGTATGACTACCGATTATTTTTTTATTACATCGAGAGTAACAAACTCACACACAGTTCACCTGATGGCAAGTGATTCCTGCGGCCCATGACATCTACATTCATCCTTGACTAGGAATCAATAAAGGCAAAAGAAATAAAAATAAAAACCTACTTGCAAGCTACTTGTAAAAACCTTTTATTAATATCCAGCCCAGTTGTCTCATATAGGCATGTTGAAAAATATCTCTAAAAGATCAAAATTAACGTTTTAAATCAAACATGTGATAAACCTTTTAATGTGCGAATGAATTCGCGGTCACAACTAGTATTCATTCAATTCGTTATATTTAAAATAAAATGTTGATCAGGTGACGCACGCTTCTAATTTAATAATACGTGACGGTAGAAAATTGCGTAGTACATTACAAGTCTGATTTTTTTTAAGTTATCATAGAGATAATAGAAAAATATATATAATCGGAGAAATTTCACCTAGCATGATAAAAAAGTTGATAACGTTCCAGATATAGGCATTGATAAAATAACTTCAAAAAATAATATTATTATTATTACATGGAGAATAACAAACGAGCACATAGTATACCTGATGGCAATTGATTCCTGCGACCCATGTCATTGACATTCATCCTTGACAAGGAATCAGAATACTGATGCGCTGTCACCCTTGAGGACTGAGATGGAATGCCTCGTCACCAGTAATGAAGGTCTCCCCATCCCATCCCTACACTCACCAGACGAAACACAGCAACATTATGTTGTTATTTTACGCTGGTATTCTGTGTGGGCGTAGTCATTTATTCTGCAGCTAGAAACAAAGTGCAGTGTAGGTAAAGGCAACCTAATAAAAAAATATAATTGTTCTATGTTATGTTAAAGTGAAATGATACCTCAATAGTTCAAGTACAGCTGTTCGAGTTTTGTGTGAATAAAGAATTCCACATATATGCGGTAAAAATAATTGCCCTTCTTATCAGTATGGTAAATAAACGGGTGATAATTTAGTTAGTGTCTATTACGTCGAACTCACATTCTAACGGTCGTGGGTTTGGATTTCATGTGTAATATATACATATATATATATATATATATATATATGAGGCAATAACTTTATAAACAATTAACGATTTTTTTTGAAATATAGATATCATTTATAAAGTGAAAATGGATAAAACAATCTTTGTTTACAATATTAATACATCGCAATCACTGAAATAAACTAAGTAAATAAACATATTTATGACAAAAGTGTTAGGTGTTATCTAACCGTATGCCCTTTGCTCTCAGTCAAGACTTAATGCATCTTACCTAGGCGTTCCGGTTACGTTACTTCATCTCTGCTATATACGCAACCTAACCTAATTAAGTTGCTTTGATTGAATTAATTTATTACAGGTTATATTATTGGTTCTCACTTCTATATTAGACAAGATAGCTAGTTCACCCAAACTCGACTAACGGCGAGTCTAATGCCCATAACGCAAATATCTCAGACTAAGTTTTGTGGTAATAAATAATCTGGATCTCGTTTACTACAAGTAAAATTCGTATCTCTGACACGACGAATGACTTCCTAGTAATGGATAGAAGCTATAACGTATATAATAAAACTATTTATTATTTATTTAGTCCAACTAAATATATATTAAAGACTTTAGTTACATTTTATTTGAGAAACATATATGTACATGCCTCAATTACTAGTAAGCACACTTTATTATATAATATCTATACTTAAAATTAACTATAAATACTGACATTTAAACTAAAACTTTGATTTTTTTTATATTCGATTATTAACACTTCCATTTTTTTTTATTTAATTTAAAAATCTTATTCTTGAATTAACATTGTCAGTCCGAAAAAAGCTATCACACCTTTTCTAATTTAATTTAATTTTGAATTTTTTCTTTTAATTTTTATTATATCGTTATATCGATCAAAAATATACTTAACTGTGCCCGGTCCATCGACACGTTATCAAGCTTATTCACAAGAATAGTTCCCACCATGATGATGGCCACGTCTCCGTAGAACCTGGTGAGGTTATTTTAGAGAACAGGTGGAGAATCCTTCTTTTTTGGTGGCGAAGGGAAAGTCTTAAGATACCTTGCCTCCTAGGGAGAAGACAGGGTTAGTACATTCGGAGGGGCTTCGGGAGGCACGGTGCCCCTCTGCACAGAGTCTAAGCTCGTTCCTCAGCACCCACGTATTGCCATGGCACCACTCGGTGTTGCCGTCCTTCTCGGGTTCGCTGTGCTGAACGATCAGAACTCCCACCTTAACTTCTTTTGGTCGTAGCCAGGAAGTGCCTTAGCCCTATTCTAATAGCCAGGGACTAAAAGGCTGATGTGGAGGATCCTGGCTGTGCCTGTACAGATTATTATTATAAGTCCATATGCCTCTCCATTATATGGTCTTCATAATAGTAATTCTCCACGTAATTATGGCAACACGTAACAGTTTTATCGGTCTTGGATCAAAGCTCTCGTTACTTTATGTAATTAGAGTAGGGTTGCCATTCTAAATAATATTGAACGGATACAGTCCTTTTTGAGAATACTTGAATGTTTACTAATAGTGTTTTTTAAAATGGCACATGTTAAATGTTTTTGGTTGTAGTAGTAGAATAAAGATCAGGTTAATTAGAATGTATTTAAATAGAGGGAAAAAACCTGTTAACTTTTTATGGCAACCGGCTTCAAATAAGGACGCAATTCATCTGATGCTCCGTAATCCCTGCGCATGATGACTACATGATGGATGAAGTCCTAGATAAAGATGACCGCGTGGTATAGTGTGCATAGTACCTGGTTTCTGAGTTGCTGGTCCAGGTTTCGATTCCGCAATCGAGAAACAATATTTGTGTAACAGTACAAATTGTTGCGTTTCGTGACTTGGGACTATTTTCAGTGGTGGAGCTACGCCAATTTGTTTCTAGCTACAGCTATGAATGGGTCGGCTCGACTGGAGAATGGTAAGAGTCCATTTCCAGAACACTGGAGAGCATCATACATCTGTGTCAGTAAATGTTACTACATGGAGAACTTGCGAAACAAACTTATGAACAGCCTGTTTGTCGTGACGATACTGTATTTTATCTGATGAGTGTGGGCATCCGAAGACCCTGGTGATGAGGCATTCCATCGTAGTCCTCAGAGATGATCTGCCTTATGATTCCTAATGAGATGCACGAGATGCTCTGTCACCCTCACGGACTGAGATAGAATACATCGTTACGTATAATAGGGTCACGAGATCCCTGCACTCATCCAAAATACAGCAGTGTTTTACTGATGTTTCACACTGGTATTGTGGAGACGATTTTAAAACGCAAAAAGTTGAACGCGCCCCACAATGTCTTAGTGAGTACAGACGGATGAACGGACTGTGCATAAGTTTGCAAGATCTATATAGTAACTAACGTAATATTATATGTTTGTTCTCCGACACAGATATAGAGTATATGACGCTCTCCAGTATCCCGGTAATGGCGTCTTATCTTTATATGTATTCTGTTATATGTATTCTGTTATAAGTACTTTATAATAAATACGATATCCGATAATACACTTCATTTACTTTATCCTTCAGAAAGTGAACTATAAGTTGGTCACTGTAATGATAACGTATTTAATTACGCAATTTTAGAAGTGCTCTTGTATGTCCTGTTTTTCACGTCTAGAAAAGTAGACATGGAATAGAATCTTTGTATGAGTTTATCCCATTATATGAGTGTGCTCCAATACCTTATTGTAGGAAACTACGCCGTGCGGCTTTAGTGCGGATGCGTGGACCACATAGATCTAGAGATATTTTGCTTTTTAGCCATCTCTAAGACATTCAGGTTTACTCACCATATTTTCTTTCACGTAATAAATTTACGCACCTAAAATACCAATTAACAAATTCACGGCGCCGGTTCCAGGAATCGAACTCGGTTTGCGCACGTACTATAGAATTAAAAGTGAGGAGCTTAGATTAGAGAGCCATAAGGATGATGTCTTCCTGGACGATTTCTATCACAGCGATATTTATTGTGATCGACGTCCCCCATTCCCTATTCAAGTGTAATGTATTTGCTATAAGATCGGAGGAAGGTCCGCACGCAGTGTCAAGGATACGGGACGTACTAACAACATATCCAGACTCGAGAAACGACAATTTGTGTTGCATAATGTTTTGGATCTGGATGAATCGAATCCAAGACGCAGCAGCCACTACTCTAACTACGCTCTAAAATTATTATAATATATTATCAAATCAAGTAATTTCTTATCGTCGTAGGACGTTGATATGAATAATGGCAACTATGAATCATAATAAAGAGCCGTTGGTTGCGTTATTTTTAACTTTAGCTATATAATATAAAACTAACTGTGCCCGCGATCTCATACGCAATTTAGCGATTTCTTTTTCTATCCACCTTATTTTTTTCCGAATATTTTTGAACGTGTTACCCCAATGCAGTTTCGAGTACAGTCTACGCGAAACTAAACGCTGTAGATACGAATTCATCATTCGCAAGCATTTTAGTAGCGGAGTAGTAAAAATAAGTGAAGTAAAAGCCTATATAAATTAAACCAACTGCTCTAAAGAGGTTTATAGAGAAGTCCACCGCGTGAATCAAATTATCAACTGCGGAGCAGCTGACTTCGCATGGCCTTGAATTTTTTCTTTTATCTCTTAGATATGCGTGTATCCTCACTTGATAAATTAGCACATTTAATAGGAATTTAAATTTCATTGATGCCAGGGATAGAACTCGGATTGCTTGCGTACATTGAATTAAAAGTGAGCGCTTGGACACTGAGCTTCCACGGCTCTTAGTAGACGTTTTTTATCGGAAAGCTATAATTGCTAGCATTAAAAATGTAATTTTTTATTTGTCAACAAATATCAATGAACACTAAATTTTATCCCAAGCTATGTTATCTAACGCCAGCTATATAAACCACATCCAATTTTTTTCAGACATTGTAGAGATTAGCTTAAACAAACGCACGAACAGGCAAAAGGTTTGTCTATGTTTTTATTATATATAGTATATGGATAACATTGGACGAAGGTACAATAATACGGACGAAGATATAAAAATATATTTATTTTATAATATTAAAGGTGCAACGAGGATACAGTTCACCAGATAGATTCCTGCGGCATTCATCTTCGATAAGGAATCGTAACCCGGTACCCATGAGGAATGTTTCTTTACTTCACCAGATGAGACAGGGCAGCTTACAGAACAGCACATGATGAGACAGCACACGCCCTCACAGAACACCAGCATAAATGACAGAACAATGTTTCGTCTGGTGAGTGTAGGTATCCGGAGACCTTTATTACTGGCAACAAGGCATTCCATCTCAGTCCTAAAGGGTAACAACATATCGGCATTATGATTCCTTGGCATGAATGAATGTAGATGTCATGGGCCGCAGGAATCACTTACCATCAGTTTAACTGTGTTCTCGTTTGTTTCTCTCAAAGTAATAAAAAAAAGACAATACCACGATTTCAAGCCGCAATTCCGGAAAGTGGTTCTACCGTGACCTAGCCAACCTATTCGTGCCACATCTAGTTTATAACTGGGGCGTGATTGTACTACGTAATTCGAAATACGGGCATCGCATGGGACTAGATAGTATGAAGTTAAGAATTTGAATTTCAAACTTTAGCAAATTTGCAAAAAAAGACTAGAATTTTGTAAATATTTTCGACTTTCTCATTATTTGTATTCAATCAAGTTATCAGGCCAATGCCAATATTTATTCAATTAATCGACGTTTAATCAATGACAAGATTAGGAAATGTGATTGCGAAGTATTTAATTGAATTTCAGAACTGAATGCTATAGCCTTTAGGATATACATATTTTCTCTTATTAACATAATGGTGGATTGTATAATATTTTTATTTATTTATTTATTTAATCGTCAATTGTAAATACATGACTTAAAAAAACAGGTGTACAATAGGCGGACTTAATGCCTTTAAAGTGTAGTGTGTCCTTCGTGTGTTATGTCTTTTATCAGGAAAAATACTTTACTGTTTAGTTACCCATTCAAGTTCCAGGTAGTAGTTAGGGACTGGAGTGTGTGAGACTGGAGACCCAATTGCAGGAACCCGAATCGATCCATCTCAGTCCTCAAGAGTAACGTAATTTATAACCATCACCATTCTTCGTCGAAGGTAGACCACAGTCTTGACTTATCATGAAGTGAACTGTGTGCTCATTCGTCACCCTACTAATTCTACATTTACCAGTCCAGGGCAAAAGTATTATATTCATAATTGAAGCGATAGTATTAACGACGATAATATTGTCTTAAATTTTCGCCGATGACAATTGAAAACAAATAACGAGGGCAAGGCCCTGACTAATTATCATTTTATGACAGGAAATCGAACCTTGAAATGAAACGCAAGTCTTGTTTAATCGTGTTAAAGCAACATTTCTAATCAGCCCCAAATTTTATTGTTTAATTATTTATTTATTAGCTCCAAAATTCAAATGAAGTGGTGGTGGAATTAATGGTCTTGCTTTGTGGTCGTAGAACTGATAAACGATGGGGAAGAATGGTTCTTGGGTACGAAACTTAGCCCTGTAAAAGCCCCCAAATAAAAGACTAACAGCGGCTATTAGCCCAGCAGACAAAAAAAAGTGCTTGAGGGGGCAACATTGGATTGGCAGTTGTAATGTAAGACAACTCTCCACTAGATGGAACGATGACTGCTGGCGGGACTTTGGGGCAATTTATGGCGGAGGCCTATCTTCAGCAGTGAACTATGGATGGGCTGTGATGTTCATAGGACTCCTGATTTCATTTTATAAAACATGTGGTAAACAGGCAAGCAGCTTCCTCACCCAGATAAGTAATCACCGCTACCCATGAACATTCGCCATATCAGAAGATCCACAAATGCGTTGCGTGCCTTTAAGAAGAATTATGATTTATTTATTAATATGTTTTCTCTAATCTGAGTAAGGTTAACGAAAGTAACCCCTAAGCTGGTGTAGAGGTATCTTATAATGATTTCTTTAAGTTATACAAAAATTTCACATTGAATAAAATTTTACGAATTTTATTAAGTATTTTTTCTTTAATCTATTTCAACTTTTTAATTGCCAACATTTCTCACTATGATTCCATAACGAATATTAAAAAAAAATACGCAACAGTAATCACTCACAATGGGCGCACTGTACTGGCTGATTGCTTTTTATGTTATAATTTAAGTAAAGTTAAAATGAAAAACCAAAACTTACGACTAAGTTTTATTGACGATGAAACACGAGCACAAAATTTCCTTGTCAGTAAGTGATCATGGCGCACCAAAATCACATACTGCCATCCTCAGCCAAGAATCAAAGATGCACATGCTTTGTGAGTGTTAAAGACTAAGAGGGAATGCCAAGGGTCCTAACCTACAGTCCAAACGTCTTGGCCCCAGTCGAGCCGACCCATTCAGACTCAACTAAAACTAACTACTGCACTTTACCGCTATACGATTTTGCCGTCTACAGGCTGTCTACCCCGTTACCAATAGACGTACAAGAGAATGCGAGATCCAGCAACGGTAAACGTATGACCAACTAAATAAAACAAGGAAACGAGCACACAAGTCGGTCAAGGTGTCATTACTTACCGAGTGATATAATGGCTGCGTTTAAACGTTCAGTGTATTCAAATGTATATGATAGTTTTGGCGAAACAAGATACAAAATTAAACGTTTCGTTACAACTAAACGAATTATCTAAACATAAATGCTTCCTCATCAGGTTTTAATTACGTAATGTAAAGTTTCTTTTTGTTATGTTATTTTGATGGTTATGCAATATTCAACATAAATGTGACACGAATAAGTGTTGGAGTCACGCTGAAGCTAATTTCTGGCAAAAACACGAATGGGTTGACGCGTAGGAAAGACCAGGCCCTCCTGTGTACCGTATAAGTGTGAGAATTGGGGGACCCGCATACAGGTAAGGATGCATTCCATTGTAGTAACCCGGTACCCATACTTACGTACTTGACGGGTTCTGGGTAACCCAGTCCAATATTTGTGTATTACAAAATTCTGTATACATATACACAGACAGACCAGAATTTTGTGTTTGTTTCTAGGTATGTCATATGTATGTTTCTTGTCTCTGAAACTGCGTCTGAATGTTCCTTCGATCTTATGCACATGCATGAAGCACGAAAGCAAAATGCACGTGATCAAAAAAATATTGTTAAGTTTAACTTAACTAAACTTGTGTATTCCATTTTTTTTATATTACTTTGAGAGTTACAAACTCGCACACAGTACACCTGATGTCAACTGGTTCCTGCGACCCATGACATCTACATTCATCCTTGACAAAGAATCCCAATGCGGATGCGTTGACACCCTGGAGATGGAATGACTCGTCACCAGTAATAAAGGTCTCCGGATCCCTACACTCATCAGGTGAAACACAGCGGCATTATGTCCGGACGTGCTGACCCATTCATTCTGCAGTTAGAAACAAACTGCAGGGTAGTTCTATCACTGTTTATTGCGTATTCTGATTACAAATTCCCAATAACAAGTTGTATCATCAATTCTAAGTATTAGAGATTCGTGTCTCAAATCAATATAATCAATGTTCATGATATTATTTGCTTAAGATTGCAAATCTTTGGATCGTGCGTTACTCGATACCGGTGATTTGAGGTCAAGAATACCCACGAGGTTTCCTACAATGATGCTGTTCGTGTGACGTCATCATCACGATTCGGTTTAAGTATTGACCATTAATTCTATTCATATTAGTCAGAAAAACTGTTTTTTTTTTTAGATTTTCCTGGATGAAATGACTAAATCTGTTTAAAAAAGAAGTCAATTATTTATTTCTTTATAACTAAACTTTATTGGTCACACCTAACAAAAACGGTTACAAGGGACGGACTTAAAGCCGTAAGGCATTCTCTACCAGTCAATCCGTGGCGTGGAGAGATATTGTGGTAGGTGTAGTACCTACATTGTAAATAAGAAAAAAATATATATCTTTAAACTTACACACATACATACAAATATATACATACATATATATATTATAATAATGAATTAGAAATAATTCTACTAATAAACATAAAAATAACATGCCATACATATAGACATACATACATATAATTACACAAGACTAAAAGTATCCAGCTGAAAAATATACAAGTATTACGTTCTTCATCCATCTCTTAGCATTATTTTCAGTAATCGTGTTCCCGCATATTATCTATACGAAACGTGGCAGCATTATTTATTGGATAACCCATCGAGAAAGCACCTTACACTAATGATTCAAATAGCATTTTTTTTATAACGTTGAGAATAACAAACCGACACACATTTCAGTTGATATTAATTTATTCCTGCGGCCTATGATATCCCCATTAATCCTTGCCAAGGAATCATAATACAGATGCGATGTCACCCTTGAGAACTGAGATGAAATGCCTCGTCACCAGTAATAAAGGTCTCCGGTTCCCTATATTCACCAGATGAAACACAGCTTCATTATGCCGCTATCTTATCCTGGTATTCTGTGAGGGCGTGATCGTACCCCGGTCGAGCTGATCCATTAATTCTGTAGCTACATCAAACAGCAGCGTTGTTCTACCGCTGTTAAAACTTACTCTCTAGGGCATATATAATTGCAATATTAAAAGTGAAGCTCATTGGAAAAAAGTAAAGACAAAAAAAAATCCAAGAACACAAAGAGGTGATATGATTCAAACAACGAAGCTTAAGCACTGCTGATTGAGGTCTTTGTTTTCCTTGTAAAATCTCTTAACGTTCTATTTATTACCCTTACTACTTTCTATTTACTACTCCATTACTTTTTACTACTCTATTCTCAAGAAGCGTTTCGATTGATCAATGAGAAAAAGCAAATAAAATTAGCGAATTTATGTTCCAATCAAAGAGTCCATTGCTCATTGAGCGATTTTGAGCTTCCTCACACGGCTAGCATTAAAGGGTCCTCCTCAGATGCTCAGGTACCGGCAACGCGCACTGATTAAAAACTTTTGTCTTCGAACATTGAGGTATATTGCACCATATTATTAAGTGTATTTTATACGGAATAATACACGAACTCATGACTCACTATTAGGTTTACCCATTATTTTTCTAAATACGTGCAACGCTATTAAGGGGAAGGGTCCTTGATTGGGCTGATATGAAACTGAGCTCTGGTGTGGAAACAAATATGCATGAATGTTAATTATTAAGCGACAACGGAATATAACTTTACTGGATAAATAATTAAAAGTTTAGAAGTGGTAGCTATTTTCTTCTAGCTGATGCATGAATGGGTCGGCTCGAATGAGGCAGGAACTAACAGAATGCAGTGGCCGTGAGTGAGAAGAAAGGTTGGTAGAGAAAAAAATAAATAATTATACGAGTAATGATTTTAATGAAGAGAAGAGAGTGGCAGAGGTTTTTTTATAGAGATTGCTTATCTAAGATGAAACAATGAAACGAGGGTGTCATGGAGCGCAGGAATAATTTATCATCAGGTGAACTGTGTGCTCGTGTTATTAAGGCATATATAAATCTTTCCGGCGACTCCTCTAATGTTGCGGATTTTCATGGGCGACGGCGATCAACTTCCCTTCAGGTTGCTTGCCACCGGTAATATAAAAAATGAGATCATTTCCCAAACTTACATAGAAAAATTAATATTTTTATAACCAAACAATTAAATGTTAACTGCTTAATGATGAAGTTAACTGCACATAATCAAGCCGTAAGACTGATTATCGTACTTGATTAAATACATTAACGTAATGAGCAGTATAGCAAGACACCAAAAGACAAGAATCTACTCATCAAAATTCATCACAAAAAACGCTACAAGATATGAAAAATAATAGACTCATAGCTACAATGGAAATATTTACAAATTTTGATAGGTTCTCTAAGTAACGGAAATTAAGGCCTGATACTTTGATACATCGATGAAAGAAATTATCATCGTGTGATAAATTCCTTGAAGGATCAGGATTTCCGGATATTAAAAGGAAAATTTTCGTTAAAATTACACAAAAAAATCACATAAAAAACACATTAGTTTCCCCGAATTTCCCATTTTTCCAATTTTCTTTTTATAACAAATTGAATCCAGAGTATTTCAAACATTTAAAAAATTATCAAGGCGGTCTCTACCCAGAAACAGCATTATTTTTCTATTTATATATTCTTCTTAAAGTGCCATGTTCTTTCGAAGTTCGGCGATCATTAGGGCAACTTGAAGTCGTTGACACCGCGGCTCTAAAAAGCGAACGAATGCTCTTTCCGAACCACTGGTGTAGGTTGATCCAGGATGTTCTTCTTCGACCTACACTTCGCGTTCCTTGGATCTTGCCTTGTACGATGAGCTGCAGCAGTTCGTATTTTGTGTTTCTCATTATGTGGCCTAGGTACTCCAGCTTTCTTTTCTTTACTGTATCTAACACTTATGTCTTTTTCTTCATGCGCTCTAGCACGGTTACATTTTTAACTTTGTTTCTCCAGGATATACTTAAAATTCTCCTGCACACTGTCATTTAGAAGGCTATTATTTTTATTTATATACGAGTAGATAAATGAAGAAATTTATTAAAAACTAATCAGTAGTAAAATTCCAAATGTAATATTTAAAAAAAAAACTTAGTGATGACTGACATAATTAAAATAAAAATGAATATACCTCCTGGATTTAAATTGGTATGTCATTACATCTGTCTGTCAATTTCATCTTTTTGCTGTCTAGGTATGAATTAAGTAATTACGTCTAATTTAAACCTAGGCCAAAAAAAACGGTGCTCAAACATCAAACTAATAATTTTGAATATCAGAATTCACCGTGGCCCGAAATTTTTATGTTAATGTATTCTGTTTTTTCGCATCTTACACGACGAGGTTCGACCGTCTAGGTTTTACCAAATGATTTGAATTTTTGATATCTAGGAATTTAAGAGGCTAACGGTCGTAAACATTCTATAGTGGTTTATGAAATGTCTACACACACACACACATATATATATATATATATATATATATATATATTCATTAATCTACTCTATTTAGGAACCTTATTTAGGAAAAAAAAATATTCTCAGATACTATTATGTTGTACTAATTAAATTAATATGTATTGAAAAAAATCTAAGAAAGGTAATATATGGTTACAAATCCCATAATCTTTTATATCTATATATCATATTATGTATATTATTTTATATATTTATATTTTTTTATATTATAGTCGGCAAACGAGCGCACAGTTCACCTATTATGCCTGCGGGCCATGAAATTAAAATCCATCCAATAAAGTTTTCTACGTACACATGCAAACACTTCAGTACAGATAGAGAACAGAAGAGGTATGCCACTATATCAAACTGGTATTCTGTGAGGGCCTGGCCCTCCCCCATGGTTAAGCCGACCCATTCATGCAGGAACGAAAACACTGCAACTAGGTTTTACCATTATTAAAATTATTTGTTATGATTTTGTAAAGAATATGGATTGCCATATTCACTCTTGTGTATATTGGATATTGGGCTCGTAGAACCGATAATCGATGGGGAAATAACGTTCTTGAATGGCAACCTCGGGCTAACAGTTCCTGTGTAGGATGGAGCAATGTCCTATGCAAGTCTGCTGGGAGTCGATCTAGGCTCAGGATGCTTTGTGACAATCTATGGTGGATGCTTGTGTTCAGCAGTGGACTATTATAAAGAGTGAATAGGCTATTACTAAGCTGGTGTGTTTACTACCTAGGGCGGCGAAAGATAAGATCGTAGGATCGAATCCGCCATTCAACTACTATCGTGAACCAAGCAGTGGTAATGTTATACTCTTTTTTGGTGGCAAACGAGCAAGCATCCGCAACACCAGAGTAGTCGCAATTGCGTTGCCGGCCCTTCAGAAAGGTGTAGGCTCTTTTCTTGAAATATTACTTTTGATGTATGTACTTTTGTCTAGTGTTCTATAACAAAAATAAAACATATCACATGTATATTATAAATATACGCACGTGCATATTATCAGTTGTATCAAATCGATATAGAAAATCGATATCACCTGGAAATGTGTCAATCGATAACCTACTACGAGCGATCGATAATGTTATCGCGACGCAGTTTCTCTTCATGTGTATTAAGTGATTATTTTCCCCTCATTCTTAATACTTGACCTAATTCTAAATTGAATTGCGTAAAAGTTGCCGACCGCTTTTTATTTAATGGGTACTTTTATTGACTCATGCAGCCCGCGACATCTTCGATAAGGATTCATGGTGTAGTTATGTTGAGACAGATGACCATTAAGACATCCTCGTTACCAGTGAAAGGTCTTCGATTTCATTTACTCACCATCACAACACGCCAGCGTTAAGCCACTATTTTCCGCTGGTATACCATGACAATTAAATCTTAACATCAGTGGTAGAGCTACACTGCAATTCGTTTCTAACTGCATAATGAATGGGTCAGCTCGACCGGGGTCGAGGACCACGCCCTCACAGGATACCGGCGTGAAATAGCAGCATAACGCTGCTGTGTTTCGTTTGGTAAGCGAAGTGATCCGGATACCTTTATTACTGGTGAAGAGGCATTCCATCTCAATTCTCAAGGGTGAAATGCATCTGCATTATGATTCCTTGTCAAGGATGAGAATGTGGATGTCATGGTCCGTAGGAATCACTTATCATCAGGTGAACTGTATGATCGTTTTGGAAGAGAACGAGCTCGCATTTCACCTGTTACTTGATGACTGCGACATATGACATCATCCGTCCTCGACCTAATCTGGATGGAATACTTGGTTACCTACTATAGAGTTCCCGGTCGATCCGACTCAATCTTGTTAGATGAAATAGTGTAAAAAGTTTTGAGCGTGGCTTTTAACATGAGCTTTTTATCAACCCGGTGAAGCTGTTAAAGCCCTCGGGATAAAAAAGGCGAGCAAACCGAAAAAAGACAAGCTTTGCCACGTTCAACGCTTTGTACAATATGAGTAAAATTTTAACATCTCGTTTTACACCGGAATCAGTATACTCTCATGTTTTTTATATAATTTTATTCTTGATTAATACATAGTATATATATGCAGTGAAATATAAATTTTATTTTAACCTACTAGCACTACGCATTTAGAAATAAATACAACCAACAAAAAACGTACTATATTTTTTAAACATTAAGATTTTTGTCGATTCTATGAATTTTTTGTCCGCTTACATGAAAGCTTAAAATATTTTTTTCCTACAATTCGTACCCATAAATTACAAATGAAAAAAATAAGAAAAGGGACTAAATTACTATAATAATTATTGTTTGCAACCAATGTGTTCGAACCAACCGACAACACAAGCTTGATGAAATAGAATATCCTCTGTCCCTTACTAGCTCGCGTAGCGGCCGCATTGCGTATGTTTTAATTTTCTTTTATCTCGAAAGCCTCGAAGCCTGAAAATCGTGTTCCCCAGATTATCGTCTTTAATAAATTTTCAATTACAAACTATAATTATGATCAGACAGATGGACAGGCTGACAACTAGACGTAGCTCGCCATTTATTTAACGATGCAATGTTAACATAGATGGGGTAAAGAGTGAATTGCCCACAATTATCCTGTCCGTAAAGAACATTGTAGTGGGTTTGATCCGTGGATACAGGCACTAGAAAAGCTACGTACTCACATACGCATCTTCACGCTTTTAATACTTCAAACTTGGCATATTAAGGGCTGAAATTTGTCCAATGAAAAAAAATAACGTTCAAATTGAATATATGGTTTGGTACGTATTAGATTTAGACGGATCAAACAAACCCACTTAAAAGGACAAATAGATGACTTGAAATATCGACGTGCTAATAAATTATCGGACACCAATTTATTTTTTGATGTTTGCTTACTACAATTTCTCTCCACACCACAGGTAGAGAATGTCTTAAGGCATCGGTACCTCTTTTGTATGTTGTCGTATATATTTTTTGTTCGAAATGTCTTATATCGAATACGATAAAGCACAAATCCTCGCGACACTGGTTATTACCAAGGATGATTCGCGAGGCTATTAAAATTAAAAGAAAACCAAACACAGGCTTGGAATCGTAATTAATAAAAATACATACCCTAAATACTGTGTTTTGTCAGCTACTGACCCTTGTACTTTTTTACTAGAAGATATGGCAAACAAGCAAGCAGTTCATCACCGCTACGATCTATGAACATCCGCGACACCAGCCAGGAGTTACAGGTGCCAGCTTTGGAGATAATATGAACAAAGTGACACTAACACGTAAACTGCAGTTGACTTCACAATATGCGAAACAAAAATATTAATTTAGGTCAAACAATTTAATACGTTCAAATTGCGGGAATATATTCATATATGTTACCTTATATATTTCCTTTTAATAGTGGTCCGAGCCGAGGTTCGAACCTCCCTATGAGCGACCCTGGCATCGTATATCGACCCCTCTGTTGTCGTCGACGTTCTTTGTCCACAGGGTTTGTAAAGGTCACTGAAACAATAGCATCAAACAAACACCAAAAAATACGTTATATTTAAAAGTGTTAGATGCTAAAAATTATGATCAAACTATTTTCTAAACCATCAATCAACACAGATGAACAATTTCAATATCAAAAAAAAACTTCGAATAAAACCTTTCAACGAGATAATGTATTCGTGACCGCAGTTGTCATATCGAACGCGAAATCAAATGCTTACAAAGAGGTGCTTGCGAATTCAAACCTGTGGTACTTGCAGCATTCTTATTACGATACTATCGGATCGTGGTTACTTAGTGTGTATGCGGGTTTATTTTATTGTTTTTCGTGACGTATCGCAAAACCCTATTAGGTTGAGAAAAATATAAGACGATAAGAGTTTTTGTTTTTGAACATAAAATAATTTTTTCTACAAACGCGTACCCCAGTTCTTGTGATCTTTTTGCGTTTATTTTCTTGACATGCGGATTTTCTCACGTTGTTTTCTTCATCGCCGATCATGTAAACACTTATTGCAATTATCAATTTCCTTGGTACCGGCAACGAGGATCGGACTCTGTAAGCTGCCACGGTCTCACTATTAGTACTTAGGTATATATAATTGAACACACAATAATATGTTTAATATTTAATTGATAACTACAAAAATGAAAATAGATAGATGAAATATATAGATCCTTATTAGGCCGTCAAACGCGTGGAAACACTTTACAATTATTATATCTATCAGATCAACATATTCAAATCACAGGTCCTGGATTCAATTCTCAGCCGAGAAGCAATATTTTGTATCATAAAATTTTAAGTTTTATTTTTTTTAATTTTTGTTTGTGAGTATTGCTGTTGGTCCAGAGACCTTTACAGCTTTATCTAATTAGACTCGCGAGCGGGGGACCCGCTGAATAGGGAGACAACGACGATGCTGCGAAGCTGGCGCGGAGACTGTTCACCACCGCTGCACTCCGACCCCTGTGTACGACAACAGAGGGGGGCGATAATACGATCCGAGGGCCCCTCATAAGGATCGTACGAAACCTCGACTCGGATCGCTATCTTTGCGAGCGGATTAGGTTTTCAAATTATGTTATACTATATACCTCACGTCTCTGACACTGCATTTCAACCTTCCTCCGATCTTATTGCATACACATTACATCGGACTATGGAAGGAACGAGTAACCGCCTCTATTGACGCAATTACATAAAGCACTATAATATATCGTGCGTTATACTTAAGTAGTTTTATAACTTGAAGTTCGTGCAATTTGTATAATAACTTAAATTATTAAGCAAGGTCACAACTTCAAGATGATAATAATAACAATCGCCGTTGATAGATTTAATGTAAAAACCTTTTAAAATACGAAACTTTTTTTATTAAACATCTATAATCGTTCATACAGCAAAAACGATAGGAACCATAAGCTACAAATTACTACAAAAAATATATATAACAATATAATATATTAGTGGGCGTCGTGTAAGTCAAGGATACATACATACGGACGGACAAATTGATTGATGTATCGAAATATATAATGATGGATGATGTAGAAAATGATCTCATTTGGCCTCTACTATTGTTCTCTAATGATTTGATGATTTTTGTTTTTGGGCCAATGAAATGAGCCGGAAAATACACACGTGAAACAAATGATATGTCTAATGAAAGGACATTTAATGCAGAATTACTTTAAATTTAAACGACCCAGTTGTTGAATAATATCTAACATTTGCTTCGTTAATATTTAAAGTAAATAAAAAACAATAATTAAACCAAATCATATGACCTCGCCTGTTACAGCATTCAGAAATATATATCCAATAGCATGTCTACATACCAAGCGTGAAGACAAAAATACAGTAATAATTACGTACGTATTACAATCATTAACTCGATCCTCAGATAATGATTCGTCTTCATAATTTATTCCTCCAATCTCGGGTTCAGTCTGACCTTTACTCCGCTTGATGTATGCCCGATAAGAAAACAAAAGAAACCAAACTATCGGTTATTGGAATCTTCGCGGAGCTATCTCGAAGTTGGATGGGTTTTTTGATGTATTACTAAGGCAATATATATTGGCGGAATTATGGATACTTCGTGGAACGTTCATGTAATTTATGGGTGATATTTTTTTATATTATTGCTATTTATTGTTAGTAATATGTTATTGTTTTAAAATATTTTAAATATTAGTAATCGGTATATATATATATATATATATATTTGCGTGTTCATTATGCGTTAGCAGAACATTCGTCTGATTGGGTGAAACTTTTATACAATTCTTGTCGTCACTTACGACACATAAATTATAATATTAGCATAGTACAAATACATCATATATACTATGCTAATATTATATAGCTAAAAGTATTATAGCAGTGCTATTAAAATAACAAACAATCCCGTTAACCACTTAACTGAGATTAAATGCTTGTGCCAGGATGGGCCCCGATAAATATCGAATGGCGGATTGGAACCTACGACCTTAAGTTTCGCAGGCTATTGACGCTTAGTGAAATAGTAGTATTAGATCATAAGTTACGAAAACAAACTTTACCGTGGTAGAGCCACACCGCAGCTAGTTTCTTTGCCTACAAGGGTGGGAGTGTTCTGAGGAGTTGTTTCAACATCGTACATCACGACGGAATCAAAATTTCATCCTCATCGTCTCGATGATTATCAATCCAACTACATGCACTATACGCGAAATTTTTGCCACGCACAACATCTCTGTGGAATCGGGCGTCCCCTGCCGCATCACCGAACCTATACGACTTAAGGGCCTTCAAGAAAAGAGGCAACACTTTTCTTAAAGGCCGGCAGCTCATCTACGACTTCTCTGGTGTTGCTGATGTCAATGGTCGGTGGTAATCACTGACCATGAGGTGAGCTGCTTGCTCGTTTGTCACATATTCTATCTTTCTTTAAAAAAAAAAATCCAAGATTCAACAGACCGATCTAAGTACGGCTCGTTAAGACTCTACGTTCAGTGAAAATGCTACAACAGTGGCTCTCAATCTTCTCTGGGGAGTTCATGAAATGTCGAGTATAATTTTGCTCATTTCACTTCATGTTTATTTAACTCGATTCATTGAAGATGCGGTAACAGCAAAAACTGGCTTTAAATCAAACAATAGTGAAGTCAAACGTGTGCAAGTGCTTTTATTTCTATGTTAGTATGGATAGAATTACATCAAGTCACAATGGTGATGTAACGACACTTAAAATACAATATTTTGTAGTGTACAAGGGTTCAACTGGTAATATGGGATGCCGGTGGCCAATGACATTTACATCCTCACTGAAGATTCTAGATGCACATTCGTTGGTGCCCCTTAGGTTTGAGATGGATATCTTTGTTGACTGCAATTTCGTCCACGAATCACTACATTCAAGATTAATCAACTTTATACTGCTGTTTGATGTTGGTATTCTGAGATAGAGTAGTCTATTCCCAATTGAGACGACCCATTCAAATTGCACTTTGCAAAATAAATGAACCGTACCATGTAGAATTGATTTCCTATGTATTCCTGTAAGAATATATCCTTTACGTTGAATATTGCATAATCATCAAAATAACATCTCAACAAAAATTTTCTTCACATTACGTAATTAATAACTGAAGTGTAAGCATTTATGTTTAGATAATAGTTCGTTTATTCATACCCAAACTTGTTTTAACCCTTTTTTAATTTTGCCTAAACTTTCTATATAATATATAGCCTTGTATCAATGCTAAAATAATTTTAAAACCTTGATAGTTAATCAATATATAGTTAATATATGTCAATTATATATAGTTTTAAATAAATAATCGTAACTATATTAACTTTATGTAACACCGATATCCACAAATATAAACCGCAGTCTTCACTCATCGATTCCAAATTATTCTCGAAACTTCACGCAAAAATGTCTGATAACTTTGAGTACCAGTGGTGTCTATTGTTCTACGCTTTGTTACCTTTCGTTGAAGCCTAACATTTCATACGCATCAACGTTGAAAGCGTTTTTGTGAAATGACATGCCTTCAAAGGAATAATTGCAATTTCAACTTTCGCAACGAATAGACATGTTTGCGATTACTTGGATGTTTCTTTGACTTCGGTAGGAGCTATAAGATTGGTTACAATTTTTGCCAGACAGCATTTTTGACTGTAAATATATATATATTTATAATACAATACAACAATAGTACATATTCGATAAAAAAAAATCACTTATTTTACGGTTTTTTAGTGGCTGATGGCCGCTGAGTTTGAGCAAAGTCTGAAGTCTTTCACAGCTTCACTGAGTTGGATGGTTGGATGGACACTAGGGTTCCCGGGCAAACATCTGCCCTAGGCTTCGGCTCCTCGGCTTTGACCGTTACCCAGCGCGCGCAAGCAACTGTCTCGAGTATCTGAAAGAACGGCTTGGTCAGTTGCTTCCATCGGATTGATGGGTATTAATGGGCCTACCTAGCTTTCGTAGCGAAATGTCGGTTATTTACCTAAGGCGATAGCCTACATGATGATGCGAATTCGGGATACCAATAGTGTCCTGAACACAGTTGTTAACTGCTCAGACAGTTTGTATGGTATGGATGAAGATAGGTCTTCCGGTGAAGAATACTAACCGTAGTTCTTATGTTTTATATTTCGTTACTACGGCAGGTGCCGACTGCTGGATCTGAGAGGACCCTGCCGACACCAAGTGGGGATGATGTATTAGAGGTCAGATGGTCATGCAACCTCTTGCGTTCGGCTGGCGGTTCGCATGCTGCAGCTCCAGGCGCGCTCCGGCGACCCCCAAGCAGCGGCACTATATGCGTTCTAATAATATTCATTTGTAACATGACATAAGTACAAGTTTGTAGTAACTCTGAAGCTTGTGGTAGTGTAAACTGTGTTGCAAACTTCAGTGTCTTCCCAATTAATGTTACTAGTTACAAGGTATATATCTTTCAGTAACTTAAACTAATTAAAAAGATGAGGGAAAGAGAAAAAATTAATTAAAATAAAAATGAAAAACAAAATTGAAAGCTACTGCTATAAACTTCAATGTGTATGTCTGTGTATGGTGTGTCTGTAAGAAATTCTCTATTCAGCTCGTTCCAAAAGCTTTTCGTAACCAGTGATTACTAACCCATATGTTTATTTTTCTGAAATAAACATTTTTTTTTTTTACTGGGGTTATTTTATTATTCAATTCGAATACCAGCGAGAAATACCAGCATAACACTGCTGTGTTTCGTATTATCAAGAGTACAGAAGATAAACCAAACGTATGATCATAATGAACGTGGACCAATTAGTCATTAGCATAGAAAGTCCTTTGTCGAACGGTCGAAGGTTCGAAAAACCCATTTGTGGTGTAAAGTCGGCACATTCGCTTATGGTACGGTCTAAAGTGAAAATCAGTTCTGTTACGAAACGGTTCCTCTGTGGACATTGATGTGTTACCCTGTTTGAAATACGAGTTACCACGCAATTTGTTGTAAATTCCGGACAAATATGTCCTGTGTTAATTTTGATCACTGATTCAAACACACATCACATCTTCTGATTGATATCGACCGCGCATGATGTGTTATATATTATAGTACTGTAATAATTCACTCGGACAGAGGCACTCGTCATTCTCTTCACTAGAAAAACATCTAAGGAAACCATAATAATACAATAAAAGAGACAAACTATAATTTTCCTAGGCGTAAGATATGCCTCAAATAAACAAAATGCGATAAAAGGTTTCCTCAACAACGCATAACTATGGTATCAACTTTATATTAAATAAAAGTCATTGTTTACCTACTATGGAATATCCGTGAGTTTTCAGACGGTTGGTGTCACAATTACAAATAAGTATTCAGAGTGCGAGGTGACAGACAAACATTGTAGGAGGAGCTTCGTTACAACTGTATTCATACTTTTAAAAGCCATGTCTCCTTTAAATGAAAGTCACCTAATTTTTGCACAATTGTATCCAGTATTTAGAACTCTGCTACTCGTAGAAACTTTTTTGACAAAGAATACAGAGATAACTATAGTCGAAAAGCGTCGAGAAGTATCTATGCTTTCAAAAACTACTAGGGCACTATGCAATATAATAATCTATAAATTAAAATATGGTAAAAATACATTACACTCTTTTCAAGCACATTGCGCGCACGGCAGTGTGCAGATTTAGTTAATGAGGCATATTTAAAGTTCATAAGAGATTGCAGAAAGATAAAATTTATGCAAAATTAAATTATAAAAACGTTACATAAATTAAAACATTCATTGTTTACGTGATTATTATACAAGTATTTAGATTATTTATAAAAAAATTAAATTAAATACAGAATGCGAATGATTTATATCTGTTGATGTCAAACACATATTAGTCTGTCTGTGGACAAATAGGCAATGAGTAGAGATTATTGGTAAAGAATTTATATATAACATGTATTCACAACATGCAATGAATATAGAAGTATACTATTTGTCGACCACTAGCTAATAATAATAATGAAGATCACTTCAATCCTCAGAGTTTTTATTATATCTAGTGAGACTAACGTTATTAATGAAAAATGCAATTTAAGATAGAATACATAGATAAGAAAAGGAATTTAAATTAACTAAGTAGAAACAGTAGGTTTAAAAAAATCTCGTTTTAAACTTTTCTTCTGCATGAGGGTATATGTTTGAGATATTTGAGAGATATGTGCAGAAATAAGTAGAAATGTGTATGTAGGTATATATTTATATCAATGTGTATATTTAATTTTCAATGAACCATTACTAGAGCTGGATAAGATTTTAAATGTGTGTATTTTTAAGGTTTTAAGTTTCTTGCTAGGTTAGGGTTTTTAAAAATATTGACGCATACTTTACAATTAAATATTACATAATTATTTTGGATTTATACATATTAAAAATATTATTGAGTTTGTTAAGAAATTGTCTAAAAATTATTAGTTAAGTGAACGATATCTCACGTCACTAAGTTAATCTCGTAACAAATAAAAGATATAATTTGTTGAGGCATTCATGGATTGAGATATTTAATATATATTGAGAAATTTATTGAGATATTAGATATTTTAGATAGCACAAATTGTGAACAAAATAATTTATAACAAGACGTCACACTTTCCGTTTTACGTCAGGCGTGGTTGGTGTTGCGTATTAATTAATATGCTTTCTTTACTCGTCCCATCATTTTTTTCCTTTTTACTCACACCGACTGCTTTTCATTATTTATTCTTATTTTAAATCCTTATTGCGTTATTAAATAACTTCATAATCATGAAAGCTCACGTGCCTGTAAATATTTGCTGTGGTGCTTTTCAGTCAGACAACCGGTATGGTTGGACAAATTCTCAATACGATGAAAGATGTAATCGCTTCAGTTTGTTCGTTTCCCGCTTTGCTTGTTAGGAAAACCGCTATTCCTCCTTCTTCTTTTCCTTTCTTCTCTATGATGGAATTGAGACCAAAGACATATAGAGTTCTCGGTCCCACTACATTGGACCTCACCGCCAATTATTTGTAATTTGTGTGCCACTAATGAAACTACTTTGCAGAATACTTATTGGCCTGTTAGATAGCGCCTTTAAAGCCTAATTGAATATGATAATGAATTCGACAGGATTAATCCTATTTGATACAACTAAAGCTCATGTGAAAACTTAGTAAGGGATGAAAACCTTGAATATTCTTAAATCTTTCAGCCATGAATCTTCTTCATCTACAAGCATTACTTGTTACGTGTGATCGAAGAAGATCGCAGAAGAGAGCACTGCAGGAATAGATGCATCTCAGAGTGGAGACGACATTAAAAAAAAGCACAAACAGGATTTACCCATCCTTATTTCATCGTACTATCTATGAGGTTGAAGATGATATACACAAAACGTATATAGTTAACATAACCATAAATAAATTTTCAAGCATTCGAAGCCGAAATCATTGGCTTCGACTATACAATCTCATCATAAATTAATAAGATAACAACCAAATACTCATCAAGAAAGTTGACACACACCTACGCCGTGTTCGAACAACTACAAAAAGCAACACATAAAATTCCAACGGACAACAAAAATACATGACCGACGGTAGAGGTCAAAAAACACATCGGTTAGTGTGGAGTCGTTAGCTTTAACCGTTGCTAATCCAACTATAACAGGAATGTGGTTACAATCCATCCGTGACTCTATTACGGGCTTCATGGTTAACTGAATAAAGCTAGGCGACCTTGTGTGGTTATCTATGAAGATTTTTTGTATAATCGAAGTCGCTGGAGAAATTGTTGAGAGTAGTTTAATGGAAACTTTTTTCTTCTTCCTTAGCTTCATCAAAAGCAATCATTCGGATAAGGTCCATTACTTTGGGCATTGGTTACTTATTGCATATTTACAATAATAAAAACCCTGACTGAATTTGAACTGAAGTGATATTTTCTTGAATCAGTCAGATTATGAGAAATAATAAACCTGTCATCCTGCTGAAAATCATTATAAATTTGGTGTAGATTTAAATAAATAATATACCAGGCGTTATATGAATGACCACTGTAGTAAAATAAATGATTGTTCTAAAGCAAACAACGACGTAGCTAAATTAATAAATGAACTGTAGCACGAAAAGATTGACTTGATTGGCGAAGGTCCACACTTTCACATAATTCCAAACTTAAAATAGTAGTTTAACGCTTTTGTGTTTTCTCTGGCGAGCTAATGATACCGAACACCTCGACGTTAGTGACAAACGACGTTAATGTCATGAGCTACAGGAATCACTTGTCTTTAACTGTTTGTTCGTACTCCTTGGACCCTTAATATTATCAGAACGTAAGCAATTCATCGTTGCATATTAATATTTCTAATATTTTCGATACGTAAAAAACTTTTCAAACCTAATATTTATGGGGAAATATATATTTAAAAATAATGATCAATATGAGGTGTTATGAGCCACTTGTAGGTATACAATAAAAAAAAATTCTTACTTGAAAAAATCCTTACAAATTGATGCATCTCCGCATCGCCATGGCTTAGTAAAGGTCGTACCGAATTCCCGCTAACCAAAAGCCTACAGGGTTCCTACAGTTTGCCCTTAGGCAATGGAAATCGTTTAGAATCAGCAGTAGCGTTTGACAATCCGAGTAGCAACTCGTTTAAAACTAGATACCTAACATTTTTATAAACTCAGTCTAAAGTTATAATAGCCGTCTGGCAAAATAGGACGCCAGATTTACTTCTTAGAAATGTATTATAATTTAAAAAGAAATGCTATGACAATTTAATCTTCAGAAACTATGTTAACACCACTAAATTGCTTTTTTGCGTGCTTTTAGATTCGCTGTATATATTTATGTTTTCAAATATTTTACTAGGTCTCTGTTGGCCAGATTGGAACAGTTATACCTAACCATTATCATTAGCAAAAAGACATTTCTTACTTTTATTAAGTGGACTTTAAAAATTCATATAAATCTAGTAAATTATTACAATTTAAGCGCAAGAAACACGCGCTAAAGTTATTCGCAAGTTATTATCTCTTGTCCATTTACAAGTCGTGTCAAGGTTTAGTAATTTATAAATAAAAACGGTCATCAAAACATAAAAATTAATAATACATTTATTTTAGTTGGTAACTATGAGTGGAAAGATTCTTAAATGAAACTTAACAAAATCTTTTTGATAATTAAGAAAGTTTTGCTTGAGATTGGTTTCCATCAAGAGCGAAATCGTATAATATAGTGCGTAATGTGTGTTTGTGCGAATAATTACAGTACTTTAATAGTGTCGTAACAATTCGCGCACACATAAAAACAATCTCTAGTGTTGACTTTCTAATTTAACTGAAAATCTAGACGATAATACGAGATGCAATGTCATCCACATCTCCATTTCAGTAAAAACCACCAACTTATATATTATTTGAAGCGTCAATAGCCTAATTGTTTAAGGTACGGTCTGCAAAACTTAATGTCCTAGATTCGAATCTGCTATTATCTAAACTATTATCTTGAACCATTTCCTTGCACAAGGATTTTCAGTTTAGTTGGAGTGGTAAACAAGAATATTAGTAAGTTAAAAATAAAATTGCAACGATTATTTTTTTAAAAAAAAATCTTTTAATACTGTACAATCTTTGACCATAAACTTAAACTTGGCTGGTGGAATTACACCAATGCTGTAAACTCTCTGTAGTAAGAATAGTTTAGTGTATCGAGCTCGTCTGGGGAAGACAACAATTTCAGTGAATACTAGAATAAAATTGTGAATTGCAGCAGTTTTTCGTGTAAAAAGAAACCGGAGAACTTTTATTACTGTTTTTTTTTTGTGTATGAGTATTGATGTTGGTCCAGTGATCTCTACAGCTTTATCTAATTAGAATCGCGAGCGGGAGGCTAGCTGAGTAAGGATTTTATTACTCGTCGCGAAGAACTCTATTTTTATCCTCTTTTATCCTTTTTTTTTTTAATGTTTTACTAGCATTGCTATTAAAACAAATAAAATTCCCGTTAACTGCTCAAACTAAACTTATACCTTATCTAGGAGACAATAGTCGTATTGCAGATTCGAACATACGACGTTAAATTTCGCAGTCGTACCCCAAATATGTTCAGCTATTTATGCTCAATTATTTTCTTACGATTCCTTATCAAAGATAAATGTGGTCGCTTCATTGACTTAACGCCAGATGTACTGTGTGTTTACTCTCCATTAGTTAATAAATAAATGTCTTACTGCCAAATGGATGGTCCATGTTTGTCTAGGATATTGTTTAGCCATCTGGGGTTCGCGTTTGTTATTAAAGGGGGTAGCAATCAAAAGGAATTGTTTAAGTAACGTCGCTGGAGTTTCTTGCGCCACTTTTTCTCCAGCGACAACGCAGTCTGAAATGGCTGTAAATCTTTAATAATAATAATGTTATTAATTTAGTTAATCCGTCAGAAGTAACTGACCGATCCGAGGTTCGGCCTTCTCGGCCAACCTCAGTTGCTTTCCCAAGGTAACAGTCCAGGCTCCGACTCGGGATCCCTTGTACTGGTTACCCATTAATAAAGGTGGCTAAGCGCTCGGCTACCTTTCAATCCGGTGAAGCTGTAATAGCCCTCGGGATAACAGTGGTCATCAACCATAAAACAATTAAAGGAATGAATTATTATGTACTTATATAAAAACAAATATTGCCTTGCAACAATTGAAAAAATTTACTTATTGTTTTATTAACATGTTTATAAAAAAATGGGGTAAGGTAAGGGATATTTTACCTTTTGTCCTTTTTCTTCGTGGGTCACGACATAAAAATAATGGAGAAACAATGGTCTAGGAATATAGAAAGGAATATATTTCACTGCCTATCTAAGTTACGATATACGTACGTACTGGTAGTTTCTAAGTCGTATCGACTTGATATACTGGATAGCGTACACGCCCGGTCTAAGAATAGAATCATATTATATAATAATCGTGTTCCAAGTTTTCAAGTTTTTGCCCAACGTTCGATCGCACCGTCGCCATTCGATCTACTTCTTTTTTAATCTGCGCATCGGACCGCCTTTGTCTGTAGTGTTTTAATTTTCCGTTGCTTTTTGTTGTCGCTGAATTATTTTTTTATAATTTAATTTTATTATTCTTACCTTAGTGAATTTTGTTGTAGTGTTAATTAACACTTGTGGATCTTGTGGCATGACTTTTTATTCAGACACCGTAACGTTGTGCAAGGTGCGTCCTCATCCGCATTATACAAATTTAATTAGGAGTCAGATTACAAACTAATAAAGTGAAATTACTAATTATGAATTTTAGATATAATAAGGTATAGGTAAATCATTAAAATATCATTAGGAGTACTTGTTGTACGTCACAACCGCTGGGCGCCTGTGTGTTGCTAGTTAACAGTAGTTATTGAAATGATGCATGACAAAAATATGTTTTTTTTTAAAACTCACCTCCGTTACAAAAATAGTATAGTATAATAACCAAGTGGTTACACGAATATAGTATGATTTGTTTTGTTATTAAAGTAATGTTTAACAAACAAAAAAAATGTTGTTTTGGTTTTTACCGAACACAAAATAGTGGATGAGTTTTTATTTTCAGTATTATTCTTCTGATCCTCCCTGATTATGCTATAATATAGATATTTCAATGTTCTGAACTGGTCAATCCTACTTGGATAATAAAATAGGTCAAAATTCATCTGATGGTAAGTCTTGTGGCCAGGTGGCATCATGGCACTATAATAGTAGCATACTCGATAAATAATAATAATACAGATGTGATGTGAAGTAATGTGGAATATCTCGTTTTTGTTCTTTTTTTTGTTACTTAGAGAGTAACAAATGAGCACACAGTTCATCTGATGGTAAGTGTATCTGGATCCCATCACTCACCAGTCGAAACACAGCAGCATAGTGCTGCTATTTTATGCTGGTATTCTGTGAGGGCGTGGTCCTTCTCAGTGGAGCCGCCCTATTCATTCATTCCACAGTCAGATAAAATCTGCAGCGTAGTTATATTACTGTTAAATTTTGAGAAAGCATATTAAATGTTAGTTATTTCTTGAAAAGGTGTCAAACGTGCAAGTAGCCCACCTGGTGGTAAGTGTAGTAGTGTAAGTAACATCCGCAACACCAGAGGAGTCGCAGACGAGCTGCCGACCTTTAAGAAAGATGTAGGCTCTTTTATTGTAGGTCCCTAAGTCGCATCGGTTCGAAAATACACATACATAAAGTGGTTGTGCGTGGTGGAAAATTTCCGGTAAAGCGCACAATGATGGATTGACAACAATCTCGACACGATCAAGTTTAATCTATATATAATCCGAATAACTCTTCAGAACATTCCCCATGGTAAATTCAGTAAAAAAATGCATAGATTGTAAAATATGCATGTTTCTGGTAATCATATGGCCTGAAATCAACGTTATTTCATAGATTCAAACCTTATTTTTTTATTATATTGAAGATGACAAACCAGCACACAGATCACCGAGTAGTCAATGATTCCTGCGGCCATGACACATTCACTCTAGATAAAGGATCATAATGCAGACGCATATTCACCCCTGAAGACTAAAATGGAATGTCTCGTCATCAGTCACAAGGTGGACACCTAATAAACATAAATAAAAATTCGTAAACTTTCACTTCTACTGTGCAACGTTAAACAAAAGAATTTGTTCAAGTAATTTTCGTAACCAAATTAATCAACTAACAATGAGTAATAATTGTTATAAATCTTGTAAAACAAGTCATTTTCCCATAGAGATAGCATCTTGTCCAGTGTACGTTTATCTCATACTATTCATTGTTTCTTCGTCTAATTGTAGTTACGTCTAGAATGGGACATAAATGAACCATACTCCTTTATCACAAGATCTATTTTTGCTTACAAACATCAAATATATCTCAACACATTATTATCTCTTTTGAACATAAGCCTCCCTCACAGAAAGCCACTAAACACAATCCAGAGCAACACGCTCTCATCGTTCCCTTTTATGCAATAAGGGGGCGACAATCAATCACACAGTTTAGTAAACGGTAAATGATTCCTACGGACCATAACCTCCATAATCATCAACATAAAGCTGAAGCCGATTATGATTAATAAAGTGGGAGGGAGGATTAAAAACAACCCCAGCAACATGCTTTGAACCTCTCCTTTTATGCAATAAGGGGGCGACAACCAATCAGACAGTTTAGTAAACGGTAAATGATTCCTACGGACCATAACCTCCATAATCATCTTCGATAAGACATCATAATGGGGAGAGGGAATAAATATATTCCATAGAAACATGATTACGTCGTCTTCTTGTATACAATTTGGATGTGACAAAATGGCACACAGCTAACTTGATGGTAAATCATTCCTGCGGCCCATAACATGCACATCGTTCTTCATTAAGGTGTCATATAGAATGAGAAAGTGATTCCATCTACAGTTCACAGTATTTCTCAATGACAATGTCGTATGGGCAAAACACAGAGGAAATCCCCTTTTTCCTCCGTTCTAGACTGTTAAAGGGTGATAATAAGCAAAATTATTAATTAACCAATATTTTTTCTATATTTTATTATTTTTTTCAGTGTATATAAAGATCTAGTAACCTTTTAACCACTTTATGATACTCGCGAGCAAAAGGCCCGCTGATTAAGGACTTTCAATGATCTAATCGTCACATTTTTAATATTTATTAACATATTGATTAGCTTGATCTGTACGTATAGTGAAATATATTTTTTAATTTTATTATGAAAAAGGCAACAATTGTGCACCTACTTCCAGAATATTCTAAAATTTTGCAAACGTATTAAGAACCAATGAAAATACAAAAATTTCATGAGTTTTTGTCTTTAAAATGTCTAAAAAATATCATTTCTTATTATTATTGCTTTGCAATAAATCGATACGTTTTATTCTAGCGCGGTGGAAATGTTTCGAATTGGCATTCATATGTATTCATTCATAGTTAGCTTTTTGTTCATTTATAAGGTCAATTCGAGAGGACATTTCCGTAGATCGGTGGTTAAAAACATACTTTTTAACGACACATAAAAATAAATTAATATATTTAACTCACAGCGTCTTTACATTGACCTTTTAGAGCGTATAAATAATTTGACGAATTAGAAATAAATTTGCAGCTTCCGTAGACGTGATGCGCTGACTGTTTATATTATTATATATATTATTCAACATTTTTATGATTTACAAGAAAATTACTGTAACAAATTGGCCTTTTCATACCGGTATTAACGCGCAATACAAACAAAAAAAAGGCACGAGGAACTACCGAAAATGTTTACGAATAATTATACTAATGTTTTTGTCTACAGTTAATTTGAACGAAATATTTCCTACCAAATGATTATGAAGTCGTGAGAGACGTTAAAGATGCTGATGGCACCACTCAAATCCAATTATATTGCGACCACATAAACTTTGAACATGTGATTTAAATTTAAATTAAAAAAAGCTATCTCATACTAAACTATAGAAATAGTAAAGATACTGGGAATAGATCAATATCGAATAGACCAATCAACACGATGAGCAAAGCACGCCATGTGTGTCTATTGTGGATTGACAGATTACACAATCTTCAAAATATTTTTTTCTTCAAATTTCTTAGTCATGCTAGTTTTTTTTACCGCCACAATTTCATTGGTATCGGCATCCGGGATCGAATTCAATACCATGAAATTAAAACTAGCTCCCAAACACTGAGCTGCCCTGAATCATGCGTATCGTGTATTGATCTTAAATCTTGTTTTGCTCAGAGCTGGAGACGCCCACTAAAACAATTACATAGCTTTGGGACCACTGTTCAACTGTTTTTGAACTGGCTTCAAGGAAGGAGAAGCAATGGTAATAACAACGAATATGTTACATCCAAAGTTAAGGTTTATTCTTTATAACCTCCTATTGTTTTGTTTTCTACGTATTTATTTCTATTATACAATTAATTTTCAAAATTATATAATGAACTTATTTTCCGCATAGTTTCACAGGCACAGGAATATAAAATATAATAAAAAATCTATAAGCTGTACCTTAAATAGCTCATTTAATATTTATATACGAAGTCCACAGTAATAGTGGCTACAAATCATCCGTGACAACCCTAACCTTAACTGAAGTCGATAAAAAGTCTAACGCATGACTAATTGAGGAGGCTCCAATATGAGGAAGTTAGCAGTTCGGATAATGATGTCATTAAAAATACTCAGATGCCGCGGATTCGTTCATCACGCTTGGTATACAAATTATAAACCTTATGATGGGTTTGTGGGAATCAAATATTGTGGGACCTATAAAATTCCACTATTTCATCTTCTACTATATCTAAGAAAGAAGAAACTTATTCTAGTTTTACACTAAGTCCCGCCGAATTTCTCGTCAGTTTTCTACTCAGTTTTTTTTTATTATTATTACATTGAGTTTCAAACGAGCACACAGTTCACCTGATGTTAAGTGATTCGTGCGGCCTATGACCTATGAAGAAGCGTTGTCACCCTTGAGGACTGAGTTGGAGTGCCCCGGTACACCAGTAATAAAGGTCTCCGGATCCCTTCAATCACCAGACGAAACACAGCAGCGTTATGCTGCTATTTCTGTGAAGGCGTGGTCCTCCCCGGTCGAGCTGACCTATACATTCTGCAGTTAGAAATAAACTGCAATGTAGCTATAGCGCTGTTAAAAAGGTTTGTTAATTTTATTTTCTTCCGACCCTGTAATAGTATTTTGTCAAAGGCATTTGAATTGATTTAATTTAATTTTATATAAATAAATAATAGATAATTATTGTAAATCATATTGTAGTTCCGCTATCAGCGCATACCATCAGGTGAAGAGTGTGCTCGTTCTTCAACGAATTTTATAAAAAAATTACAAAACCAGACCCAAAAGCTTATAGTTTAGTATGTTGGAATCGGAACGAGGGCTCCCGTACTCGACACTCATACTTTACTAAGCTCTGGTCGTAAAATAAATCAAAGTATAAACAAAATCTAACGCCGTACTTGGCAATATTGTCTAAGCCAAGGTTTTTACACCTTTGTCTCTCGCCGATGGTCACGAGTAGTCATAATTACTATCATTTCTGTCTGCCACTCTCAATTTCTCAACGGCAAAAAACCGCCGCGGCATAGCTATGCTAATGAACGTGTTTAATTTGGCGTGATACTACGAAAACTCACTTTAGTGTCGCGTTTTAAAAGCTCACGAGAGCTTTAAAATCACAAAATACTACGGTTTATTTAGCCCGATTTTGTTTGTGTTTTCTTCTTTTTTTGCTAGTGACCGCTGTTAACCTTGGGGCTTTTACAGTTTGATCCCGATTTAGTATCGTGCAAATATTGCTCTAGATTTTATTATGAGTATGTACCGAAGTAACAAAAAGCACCCATTTCACGTAACAGTAAGTGATGCCCGCTGCCCATGATACCCATTATACACATGATACATATTAAGGGATATGTATATATATATATATATATATATATATATATATATATATATATATATATACATATCTATATATACATACATCCTAAATATGATTATATTGCATCTCGGTCACCCCTGAGGACTGAGATGGAAACCTGTTATTATTTTTGTTATCATGGATTGCTTGGATTAAAAATAAATTCAAATTTGGACAATTGATTAGATCAATTTGCATTGTCGTTTAGATACAAAGTATAGCAAATAATGGGCATAATTAGTCTGTGTCAGTATTATCGTCCGATGGGAAGGTAACGCTAGTCTGTTTTACCATTTAGGACCACATCGCCACTCATCATTCAATACGAATGATATAACTAGGTAGATATATTTTTTAAATAGTTCTACTTCTTGATTAAAAAAAAAGATACTTATCTATCGTTATTTATAAACGAATTGTCTAAATTGATAAATTTTATAGCTTAGCAATACTTTTAAGTTGAATTAGAAACTGCTTTAACTTATTTATGAACACGTGGCTGTTTGGCCGGGCGCTCGCTTTTTATAACCCAGATTTCTTTGGGTTTATGATTTATTTCTTGAGTTCTTGGTTTGGCGCTCCACGGCGCCGGTACTAATTAAATAGTTAACTGCAATTTTAAGTGATGATTTCCCATGTGCTCTGCGGTGTAGGACAACATTGGGAAGAAACCTGTACGTCTAGTAAATTCATAATGTAAAGAATATTTCGAAGACATGCGAAGTCAGCCAATCCGTAACGAGCCGCATGGCGCACTTTGTTTGTATAACCCTCTAGAGAAGGCCTATGCCTAATAATAGGTTCTGCATATGTTTTTCTGTTTTACTGTTTTATCACATTAGGGGGCGACATCAAACACACAATTCCCTTAATTAAAATGATTTTAGGGAACAAAGGATCCGTGAATTCGTATTAATTTTAGGAGAAGCCCACCTCCTCGTAGCATACTCAGGTTATAGCTGCATCGTGTATATACCAGGTAATTACATACATTTTACAAGTTTGTATTAAACATTATAAAATTATTTATCACGTCATTAGCTGAAGAAAAACTTCAGGTAAAACTTGCATATCTAGGAAATTAACAAAATAATCCGAAGACATGTGAAGGTCGCCAATTCGTTGTAGACCTGAGTGGGCTATGCTCTAACACGACACTACAGATGAGGCCTATCCTCAGTAATGGGATTTATATAAATGCTGTCGGCTTTTAAAAATATCGTCGGACGCTTTAAATTATTATCATAAGAAAGATGTTATTAAAACAAAGACCAATATAGAGCCTGCATTAATCTAAGAAGAGATTATTTACCAGTGTTGCAAAAGACAGTTTCGAGAAAAGACGAGTTTGAGCACAACAGTAGTGGTGAAACTAAACTGCCATCAAGGTCGCTATTATCACGCTTTGCCATTCATACAGGGGGGGGGGGAAGAGGGGGAGGGTGACCAAACTGTCAAACGGTTTATTAACCCACTAACATCCAGTCCGGTTCAAGACAATGGATTAAAACAATGGCCTTTTTAGATCTGATAGATATGGGGCACAATTTCTCTTAGGTCTAATCGATCGATTTGTTAATAACTATCGTATGTCCATTATGACGTTTGTATATATGATCTGTTATCATTGATTTATGTCCTCCATGAATACAGTGACAGTCACAACTAGAGGTTGATGAAGCGAGTTGATATATGTATGTACATATGTCCTATTTAGCCTGTCCATAGTCCACTGGTAAACATAGCCATATGGCATAAAATTTATAATATATATGACTACATATATTTTAGATGTTGAGTTTCCAGACAGCATTAACTCCTATATTGTCCCCAACGGTTTCCACATTAGTCTTGAATACCTCGAATACTTCGACATGTCCCGCCAGTCGATTTCAGGCATTATTGTCCTGCGGTGGAGTTATTCCGAGCTGAATTCCTCGAAGTATTGCGTACGACATCCTTTATTAACAATTTCTAGATAAACAAATCTAGTCTTTAACGCGCACGTCATAAGATCTAGAACGGTGAGTGGAGAGTTAAAGAATTTATAACCCTGTTTCTGTAGGTGGAACAATTATAACTGCAACATATAATTTAATTGAATACTGCGCATTGTGAGCATACTTTAACCTTCATACTCAATGCTATATTATCTTTATATACCGAGAGGGAAATATGTATGCTAAGATCCCGTAAAGAGTACATATATCTTTGCATGCCATATGACGCGATCGTACTATAGTAGTTTAGAATTAGTTTTAACCTTGTTTTATTTAGAATTGGTTTCAAATTAACAATCAGTTCATCAGATGGTAAGTGATCAACGCTGCCCCATGAACATCCGCCCCACCAGAGGAGTCGCTGATGCGATGACCGCCTTTAAGATGTTATTGATTACGAGGCATTCTAAGTATCCGAGGGTTGAAGATATATATGTATTATGATTCCTTATCCATACAAGGAGACGAAGATCACTTATAAATGGTGAAATGTGTGCTCGTTTCTCACCAACTAATATGGTACAAAATAAAAATAGCCTGGAATATAGATCCCACTACTCGACGTAGACCTCTTTGGTAGACAGTGGAATGTAGTCCGACACGCGGCCCTATATATGTACTCGTCTGAGATGTATACATTTTCATTTCATTATACACTATGTACGCGCTTTCGGATTTTAAGATTATAATTTCATTTAATATAATCACTTAAAATCCCCTTAAAAGAACCATTATTATAGGTGATGAGGTATTCGATTTTTGTCCTCGGGTATGACAAATCAACTGCATAATGATTTCTTATTTCTTGGGTCACTTTAGATGAACTCTGCACTCGATAATAAATCTATATATATACAAATACAATATATGTAAATTAAGACAGACTTCTTTTCAGACAATTCTTGTCTTGTGTAAGAGGATACTACAGATTTCCATTCGTTGAGGGTTATCCAATAAGGCAAAATGTGTTCCCGTTGCACAGCGAGTGTGTCCTGTTCGCATACACAAATCCGGGAAAGGTATCCAATCCCACACAATCCGGGAAGAGTATACAAGGTAATCCTTGTGAGGCACGGTATATTTTAAAGATTTCTTACACGAAGTACAACCCTGAGCCACATGCATCCATTGATACGAAGGAAACTTGCATAAATAATCGATATGTCAAATCAAAAAAAACTTATCAATATATTGTATGTACATATATATATATATATATATTTAAAGGGGTAAAATTAATACGGAGATATCATCGATCAATAAATTCTTTAGCATTAACCTAGTTGGTCATTCAAGTTAAATGTGGCACCAAATAAATAATTTATTCTTTCAATGTCACTCACAGTACAGATTTTTCAATATAAATCAATATACATTGACACCACAATCCAGATCATGCTTGATCAACTTGTCTTATAATAATTATCGACGACAAAAGTATACAGATACTAGATGTGTCAAGAAATGAAATTACAGATCAATCAAAAATTTACATATATTAAATAAATCATACTTTTCAGTCTTATTTTCGTATCGATTGTAATTTTTTTTACAGAAATATGAAAAATAAATCGAATACACAGTTCACTTGTATTGACCCTGATTGACTAAATTTAATTCGTCAATCAGGGTCGTGGAGTTTATGCACATACATCCGTTCTATATCTAGAAAAATGGATAAAGATTTGTCGTTACCTCTAAGAAATAACACAGCATGTTTGGTAAGACCACTAGTGAAGTCAGAAAACGAAACACAGTGGTATGCTGCTAATTTATACAGGTATGTATAAATTTAATCACATTCCAGTGCAGCAGATCCATTTAAATCTAGTCAACATCATTTACTCAAAACAAGGAGGTAACACTCTAACAGCAATTCAGAGAGTATGCTTCTATGGACAAGAAAACCTACTCAATAGTGATAACCGTTTCTGATTCACGAACAAAATAACCAGTTTCTCATATATACAGGTCTTAATCACGGATACAGAATTATGCTACTTACAATATCCATGTTAGATCTGTGGAAAGCCCGTGAGGTGTAATCTGAGGGTTCGCATGATGTGTCAGTAGCTTAGGGAAAGTGCAATACATTTAGAACCTTAATAGCTTCAGGAATTAGACCAAAGAGCTCGGTTATCACGGCCCTTATCACTAAAACAAATATTATTTTTATTACAGTGAGAGTAACAAACGAGCACGCAATTCACCTGATGGCAAATGATTCCTGCGACGCATGACATCTAACTACATTCATCCTTGACAAGGAATCATAATGCAGACGCGTTGTCACTCTTGAGGACTGAGATGGAATGCCTCGTCATCAGTAATAAACGTCTCCGGATCCTTATACTCAACATATATAACACAGCAGCATTACTCTGCTGCTGGTATTTTATGTGAGCGTAATCCTACCCCGGTCGAGCTGACCCATTCATTTTGCAACTCTGAAAAACCTGTAGTGTAGCGCTACCACTCTTGTTAGAAGTAATAAAGTAACCAGTAAACCTAATACAGCACAGTCCAAACTACTTCTACACACATAATATATATAATTAACACCAATTACGATAGACAGTGCAACACGCTCATATTTATCGATGTCCAATTTAAGGTATTAACTTCCAATTTGTTAAATTAACGACTTACAAACAAAACAAAGCAGTCCATATCGAGCACTATTAAATCTGAACCGCAATATTCCATAATGAGAGTGAGTACCTTGTCACTTCCAGTATAAACAATGAGACATTCGATAATTACCAATGTATATAATTTCATGTCGGCCAGTGAGACCACGTGGTACGAATCTGGGGCACGCTCACTTTCGGTATATTTATTATAACGTCCAGATGTCGAGCTCTACACCTTCACAGTGGACATAGAGGTGCGGACTTTTTAATGTGTTTGATATATATGATTTAGTAATAATAATAATATTAACAATTCGAGTTCTTCTCTAAAATATTTATTTAAATATTTATTTATTTATTTAAATAAATAAATATCCGCACCAGACGCTATTGGGACCGGTTGGGGTGCAACAGCAGTCTTCGCGCCAGCTTCGCAGCATCGTCGTTGTCTCCCTACTCAGCGGGCGACCCGCTCACGAGTCTAATTACATAAAGCTGTACAGGTCTCTGGATAAGAGCAATACTCGCTCACACAAAGAAAAATATCTAAGGCGAGGGCGGCGTGTTGCGTTGGTAGTGTATCCGATACACATCCTGAGTCCGTTGTGACCGGACTATAGTCCACTGCTGGACATAGTCATCCTGCACACATCGACTCCCCGTAAGCTTACAAAGGCCGGTGCTCCATCTAGTGGGTCGTTCTACACTGCTATTGTCATTACGAAGTAACTACTCAAGAATCTTTCTTCCCCATCGATCGGTGATCGGTTCTACGAGCGATATGGCCAGCCCTTTGCCAATTCGGCTTATTAATCATTTGCGCTATGTCACGGTAACCCTGATTGTACTGCGTATGTCTACGTTGCGTATTAATAATTTAATATAGTAAATAAATAAATAAAATAAATTTATTTATCTACGCTAATATTCTATAAGGGTGTGCTTCTTAAGTTAAGTCGCTTCTTGATGTTGTATGTACATAGAAAGAAACTGCATAGTGACTTATTTTATTAATAACGTTACACGGATCAACGAAAACCAGTAATTGTCGTATATATATTTCGTAACTGTACAAGACATATTTAACCCTAAAGTTTAAAAAGTTCATTGACATTAAAACCTTCGCATTAAGTTAATAATGTTCAACCTGCTACTATATTTCATTGTTAAAAAAGTTGAATATTTCAAAAGGTTTTTAAATATTTGCTCTATATAAAGGTCAGTATTACAAAAGTCATTAAGAGCTTAAATATTTTTTTTGAAGCATTTTAAGTTTGAATTACTCTTGATATTTTCAGTTCGAAATATCATCACATATCGAATAAAAGCTTAGTCTGTATATACTAATCCAACTTCTGGGTATGAAATCTACTAACGAAAATATTATATATATATATATATTGCCAACACGACTCCACTGCGGATTAGCGGACTTCACGAGTTTTAAAATATTTTACGAAATATGTAATGTTTAGTTGGTGTGTCGTCAAATCAGTAAACCCAGGACCAAGTTCAACAGCCGACTATTCTAACCACTACGCCACACGGTCGCTCAATAATTAGCATGTTAGTCAATGGAAACGATAGTCCAAATCCGACAAGCAGTAGTTATGTTACAAGAACCAATTGTTACAAGGCGCTATATTTGTAACAATATAATTAGGTTTTGCAAAAATAATAGCGACTGCGCAACTAAAAGATTAAGTTATTATAATAATTACGTTACAAAATGACACGCTGGTAACATCGAAATCTAATTGTTTTTCTTTATCATTCTTCTGACACTTCTTTTTTCCTAACTACTATTTATATTTAGAACAGCAAAAACAAAAAAAAATGAAGGCGAAATTAAGTATATAAATAAACTTATGTGCACTATATGATACATATATACCTTATGCAATATGAATTGAATGCCTCGTTAACTAAATCCCATCAAAATAAAAACTACACGAAAAATATTTTATTGTTGTGTTTATTAATAATGACTTCTTGTTTTGTTTCAGAATATAACATCCATATTCCGCAAGGTACGTATATATTTTTGATTATTAAAAATCGTATACATAATAACATCACAGAGATTTACCTAAAAAATATTAACAAACCTTTACTTCAGTGGTTAGATTACCTTCGACTTCGGCTGGCGCGTCACAAGCAACGACGAATAATAATCCAAGACGCGCGGCGTGAATCACGCTATCACAGTTTCCACAAAACGTGATATAATCATGTACAGTGCACCGCAAAACACCTGGAATACTCGTGATCCAGGTCAATTCTAAATCGACCTATCCTCCATTACGAAAAAGATCCAAGCCGAGGAGGCCTTCTACCTCCTTAAGGATCGTATTCGCCCCCCCCCTCTCCGCTTTCGAGTTGCAGACGTCAACATCCAGCACCATTGTCGTACTCCTTACTCTCGGGCTCCCTATTCGCGAGTATATATAGCACAAAAAAAAAAGCACCTGGAATCGTTTCGCTCCATCTGTCGTCGTTGTCGTTCTTCGTCGACAGGGGTCGGAATGCAGCAGAGTTGCATGCCAGCAGCGTCGACGTATTCCTTACTCGCGGGTCTCCTGGGATTTTTATTTAAAATCCTTAAATCTTGAATAATTCAGAAATAACCAAGTTTCGGACACTATATGATCAAATTTGCTGTAAATGTGACCTTAAAGTAGAAGTGACTCTTGCAAGAAATGTATCGTATTTCCTGTTACCCTATAGACAACCCCAGTACACTAATACGCCACTAACCTAACAAGAAGGAAATATAGGTGTAACAAATATACGTAGGTATATATAATTCTTAGAATTGTAATTTTCTTATTGTCTTGGTTGCAATATAGATTTAGGACATCGCAATGCCTACGTGCATATAGATTCTAATGCCCCTTTTTTACATTACACGATTTCAGTAAACGCGCGATTCTCCGAGCTTTTCACTCTGATAAGGACAGCCGTGAAGCGGGCGTGTGTGAAATTAATCACAGTGAACCTAATGACACGGTGATTGGTTACGATGCGTTCGCAACCGATTCGAATCCAGACGTATACGGGCTCGCCATTCGCCGTGCTAGACTTAGATTAGCGTGTCCAATTGTTAACGCATCTTATATTTTGTTTTATTTCGCATGGCCAATGCGGCCAAATTGGTGTATTCATCTGTTTTCGATGAATTTGATCGATTTTAAAAAGATGAAGATTTATTAGAGATGGCAATAGGTTCATCTGACGGTGACTGATAAATGCGGCCCATGACATTTACACCCTTGAGGACTAAGATGTAATGCATCTTCATCTGTAATTGGATCACCGGATTCCTACAATCACCATACGAAACACAGAAGCTTTCCTGGCCAAGCCGACTGCATCGTATATTTTGTTACATACTGCATGGGCAACGTGGGAAAATTCATCAGCTTCCGCATTATTTTTTTAATAATTTTAAAAAAGGTCATTTAGTAGGGGCGGCAAACGTGTTTCTAGCTGGGTCTCGGATCTTGGGTTCAATTATTTGTGTATCACAAATTGTGGTATTTAATTATTCGGGTCTGGTTCGGGTGGTGGTGGGTAGTAATCTGTCTTGTGTAGTGAGGTGATGTGCAATATGAATAGGTAAACATAATAACATTAAACCTTAATTAAGGGAAGGATATATGTATTTATATATATATATATATATATATATATATATATATATATAATGTGAAACTTACCGTATTTGTGTTTGAAAACAAAATTTATCTTAATAAAAATATTGTTTTATAACGTTGCGATACGTAGTAAGTACGTCTTACAACACCTATCTTAAAGCCACGAGTCAATCAAGCATCTTTTCATCGTACATTCGCTTATTGAAATTTGCTTACAATAGGCACTATTGAATTAATAATTCATATGTACGGTTCGATTTCTAATCTTACATCCAGCACCCAACGATTTAATAACAAATTTATTACGTTTCACTTACGATCAAATACTTTGACTTTTATTTTTGGATTAAGGTCTTCATAGAATAAGTGACAAACGAGCAACCATGGCCTGGATGGTAAGTGATCACCGCCGCCCATGAACGTCCGTAACACCTGTGGAGTCGCAGATGCGCTGCCGGCCTTCAAGTAAGGTGTAGGCTCTTTTCTCATTTCGTTTACCCATATATAGAGGTCTCGACTGAGAGGTATAAGCGCTCAGTCACCTCTCAACCCGGTGAAACTGTAAAAGCCCTGTGGCTAACAGCGGCCATCAGCCCGAAAAAAAGGGAGCGCTTATAGACTGAGCTACAAAGGTTGTAATGTAATAGGTTGGTTTAGTGGTAGTAATTATACAGTAATAATGGTTGGTTAGTTAACAATGACAAAGGTTCATTTTAATGTATTTAGGGCCACAAACGAGCGCACAGTTAACCTGATGGCAAGTAATTCCTACGGCCTACGACATTCCCAGTCTTTCTCGATACGTATATATAGATGCTTTGTCATACTTGAGGACCACAATCGAATACATCGTCACCAATAAGGCTCATAATTAGACTATGGACATTTAAGTTACGACAACAAAACTATATACTGTTTATAAAGTTAACCAAGTCGGGACACGTAGTGTAAATCAGTGATAGAGTGGTTAAAGTTAATAATTAAATTTGTTCTTCAACTTAGCTGTAGTCGATAAAAAAACTTGCATGTCGTTTCACCTATAATTAAGATACCATTTAGTTAAAGATGTAGTAACTCATGTATTTTCTAACATGTTTCAATGTGTATTTTTTTGGTGAAATAAATAAAATAAAATAAAATAAAACTTGATTAGCCTAAGATTACACGATTTAAAAAAGGCTCAATTAATTTAATTATAATTAACTTAAAGGATTGTGATGCACTGTAATTACATAACAGTACCTCACAGCACACACAATACCAGCGTAATAGCAGCATAATGTTGCTGTGTTTAGTTTGTTGTGTGTGGGTATCCGGAGACATTTATTATTCCATCTCAGTCCTCAAGGTTTACAATGCATCTGCATTATGATCCTCGTCAAGGATGAATGTAGAAGTCAGATGCCGCAGGAATCACTTACCGTCAGGTGAACAGTGTTGTTACTCTCAATGTATTAATAATTAAGAAACAAACCATTTTTGAATTTCCAAAAACAAGTTAGTATTCGTTGCTGAAAGAGAATCGTGCTTCGTCTAGGTTTCTACCGTCATCCTGGAGTATTACATAAGATGTGCTTGCACTAAATATTACGTATACTCATTGTTGTTATACAACAATGAGGCGAGGCACTGAATGAAGGCGTCGATTTGGCGTTGCAACGATTTCGACGCAATCATTTTCATATTCGCAAATGTTGCGGCTTGTGTTACGTTTCGATGTTTTCGTCAAATTTCCCATGTTATGTATTGAAGTGATTGACGGTGAAGGAAAACTGCATATAAGAAATAATATAATAATATTTCGACATGTGAAGTCTGCCAATCTGCAGTGAAGCCGCGTAATGCTATAAAGCAGTTCACAATAGGACTCCTTAGCCCAGCAGTGGGATTTATATATGTAGGCTCTCACTAAATATGTTATTTATTTATTATATGAATTCATTCGTATACTATCCAACAAACTTATACTGTTCCGTGATTCCATTTCTCAGCCGAGAGAGAAATTTTTGTGTATCAGGAAGTGTGGTACTTGTCATTGGAGTGGGTTGTTGTATATGTGTACGGTGTCTTTGACACTACATGTGGACCTTCCTCAAATTGTATTACACTTTCAGCATATCGGGGGATGACGAGTGTTTCTGTATTTGCGCAAACACCGCGTTATAATATATTGACGATTGACGTTATCGCGAATTCAGGATAACATCGTCACTATAACATTAAAATATGTTTTCTTCATTATTTCGTCTAGATATCATTATTTTTTTTTGTGAAGTGCTAATTAATTTTACGTATTTAGAGAAAAATTTTAAAAGACGTCGGAAGTTGCGCGCGCACAGCTAACGAAAATTCAAAACTATAAAGTTAACGCTAAAAAAATATAACTTCTAAGTACCAACTAATCTTTTATATGACAATAAATATTTTGATATTTTAAACCGTATAAAACAAATATATTGATTACATCATATTTTAATGAAAATTTTATTACTTACTTTTACTTAGTTTCTTCGATCACTTTATCGTTTTCTCATCTCACATAAATTATTAGATTAAGTTTAATTATTAGTTTTTTTTAATTACGTCTAAAAGGTATAACTTCTAACGAGTGTACATAAGTAAACGCACCAGTTTTTTTTATTTAAAAGCAAGCAAGCGCGTTCTCGGCTCGCCCACCATTTCGTTCAAATCGAACCATTAAATTTCGAAACGTGGATTGAATTCAATGAAGTCTTATCTTTATTTACTATTTAAATTATTAAAAATATATTTTAGATACGCACAATTACTACAATTCAACAATGTCTTTAATAACAAGTCAATATCATCAGCTCACAGAATATCTGCGTAAAATCGGATTTCGTTTGATGAATGAGGAGACTCTTATTACTACTGCCCAGGAATTCTATCGCATCTGTATCACAATTCAGAGGATGATGTTGTTGTCATAGGCCATAGAAATCATGATCAGATGAATTCTGTGCTCATTGGTGCTCCCTTATTACCATATAAAATTACTCTAGTGCAGCATAAACCCACTTGCTATTACCTTTCCCTGCCCTACGGTAAGGGATGCCACTCTCGTATCGGCTTATACAGCCATCAAAAAAGATGTCATCGCGACACTGTATAAATCATCTGGAATAGATGTGTAAAGGCCAATCAGTCAGTCAAAGTAAACAAAGAGAAGTCAATCAGTCAGTGCAGCTATAAATAAAGACAAATGTCTTGATCTTACATTGGATAGTAGATTGTCTTGGAGACCACATCTTGAGGAAGTAGATAGAAAATTATCATCATTGTTGGGAAGTATAAAATATCCGCACATTGAATGTACGATATAACACACTCGCCTAACCGCATATCGACTATCTAATCGAGCTATGGGGGTACAGCACATGGAACAAACATGCGTATGTTACAAACGACACAAAATAAATTAATCAAAGTACTATTGCATTATAATTACTTGACACCATCTAATAATATATATCAAGAGACTAAATTATTTAATATATTACAAATATATCAACATAACACATGTTCATTCTCAGATATTATTTTAAAAAAAACATTAACGTTCTTTATCGCAGCCTAATATGGGAAGAATACGTGCCCTATATATGGGAAGAAAAATATAATGTTCGAGGGTGCAAAATTCCTTATTCTCAAAACATAAAATAACTTAAAACATTATCTTTATACCGAAAAGTAATAAAACGCCATATTTTGGAAGAATGCCACAAAAAAAGACTGTAAGAAAAAGTTTTTCGACGCCCTTTTTTTTAATGGTAGCAAGGTGTCTTGTCAATTATTCATGTTTGTCAATTTTTTCTAACCTACCCACATTTTTCTCTATGCTCGTAACATTTAATTACTATTTATAAATTGTAATTTCTCGCAAAACATTTGTAATCTTCAGAGAAATAAAGATCTTAAACCATAAACCATAGTTATAGAACTACTCAAACAGTCAGGAAAATTTTCATGAGATCAATTCGAGATCCTCCTCTATCGTGCAAGATAAATCATGAATCACTCAACACTGACAGTACATCTGCATCGTGATTTCTTAATGAAGATATATCATTTGAATATATTCAAACAATCAATAATTTAACAACGGCACACTTATATTTAATTAAAAGTCAAAACAAAATAACGATTCGTCATAAATATTACGAAATTAAATGTTCAGTAATTCAATGGCGTCCATCAAAATAATAACTGGCAGTTATGATCGTCACATTTGTGCATAAATTTTAACAAAACCTTAACCTACTTTGTAAATAAATCAAATTTTACACGGTGACATTTGATAGTAGTGAATTTAACGTCACGTTCACAGTGTATCTCTTGATGTTATCATGATTTGTTGTTAATATAGTATCATGAGAGAGGAGGTCCAGTGGTAGAGCTATGCTGCAGCGTAAAGTAGCAGCATAATGCTGCTGTGTCTCGTCTCGAAAGTGCAGAATCCGAAGACTATTAATGATGATAAGATTATTAACGGTGATGAGGCATCCCCTCTCAGTCCTCAAGGGTGTCAACACATCTGCATTATGATTCCTTGTCAAGGATGAATGTAGATGTCATGGGCCAGAGGAATCAGATGTACTGTGTTGCTCGTTTGTTACTCTCAATGATACAAAAAAATAAGTCAAATTCAAGTATAGTTGGACAGGATTAAAAAGGTCCTATAGTTCACCATGACGGCGACATAGCATTTAGCCTGTCGCGGCGTACCAATCTGAAATACTATTGTCTTTATTCAAGAGAAAGGGCGTTTGTGAGAATTGCTACAAGGAAAGTCAACATTTTTTTTTACTTTTTTTATTTAGTTTGGCTTTGTGTATAAACCCTTTGACTGGTTTTATAGATTAAACATGTCGATAGAATAGCGACGATAGATAGACAATTAATCTTGAAATATTCTCCATAAGTGTATCATCGTCGTCTCCTAAATACTGCACTAGATCTTCACTACAGATTGACGAAGTGCTGTCCTAAGCCATTAGCAGCCATTATCAAACTAAGTCTTAACTACTTCTAATCAGGAATCAAACAACTTTGGGCAATCCGTACGAGGACCTTCTTCCCTCATTGATTATTGATGCTATTAGCTTAGTGCCATTTAAGTTTACTGATCGTTAGAGTTTTGTCAAAGACCTTATTTTAATTAACCAGCAGTTCATGATGGCAACGGTCTGCATTATGATTCTTTATCGAGTAACATAAATGTCAGGTAGCAAGAATAGTGGTTCCACTACGATACGATACTACGAAAGAAGCCTTAATATATTATTATATAAATAAGTATTAAAAAAAACCATATACTTGCGATGTGTTGTTTGATATCTTCATATACGCATTTAAAACGTGGTACAGTTACAACCTTCAATTAATTGTACCCACTGCAAATGTACGAAGAGAGACATTAAAAACGGAGATGTAAGGTAAATATTAAGATTTGGGAGTATAAGTTAGGAATAGTGTGACAGATTTTTATATGAAAAAAACTATATTGAATATCTCAAATACCTCCACTAACGTAAACGATTAATCATCAACCAACTTAAAAGTTATAAATTGACAGTTTATGTTAAAAAAAAGTTAAATTGTAACAGTAATGTATAATCTATGTCCATTATAATTACGTCTGTCGCACAGAGCCACACGCTTCGTCGAACTATGTATGTATTAATTATCTGTGCTCACACACTGACAGCCGTTTCTTGTGGATAAATGTCACATGCAGGTGTCAATGACCCCCGCACGAGTGATGTTGGAATTAATTGAATTTGGACAAAAACATTTTGGGAATTTTTATTGATGTACTATTTACTTATAATCTATTAAGAGCTTAATGATCTTTATAAATTAACAGATTTTAACAAAAAAAGTTTTATCTGCAAAAATCTGAAACTCTTTGGACAACAAGTTTTTTACAGCCTGTATATATATATATTTTCCTTAAATAAGGTTCACAACGACTTAATGCAGTGGCATTCTTTGCCAGTCAACTCTGGGTGACTGAGTAAATATATATATACATCCTTGACAAGGAATCATAATGCCGATGTATTATATTGTCTTTGAATGTTTAGATTTTTTTATATTTTATCAAATAAATTCGATCACTTTAAATTACGGCTACACTGCAGTTTGTTTCTAGCTGACAGTGGTAGAGCTACACTGCAGTTTGTTTCTAGCTCAGTCTAGATCAGCTCGACCAGGGTAGGACCACATCCTCACAGAACACCAATGTAAAATAGCAGCATAATGTTGCTGTGTTTCGCCTGGTGAGTGCAGGGTGACAATACATTCCATCTCAGACCTCGATGGTGACAACGCATCTGCATTATGATTCTCTGTCAAGCATGAATGATGATGTCATGGGCCGCAGAAATCACTTGCCATCGGGTGAACTGTATGTTTGTTATGCTCACAATGTAAAAATGTATCCTCGTGATCCATTCCGATCACAGCGATATCATCTTCTTGTTACGACATTGTTTGTTGCTTAATACGTGACATCAACTGCCTAAGCTGTTTCAGTGACAAGCATTAGTGTATACCGAGGCGTCCCTAATCCAATGTAATGCATTTCTTATAAAATCGATAAACGACACAATCTGATCTGACACCAACGAGATTGTGTGCAACAAATAATATACGTTTCGCCGGAAACTGAAGACAGTAAAAGTAAGTGAGTAAATTCACGCAACTTGAATTAGATTTACCCGACACTAGTAAATTTTGTAATTGTCAGCTTTATATTATAGAAGGTAAATATAGTGAAAAGATTGATATGTACAAAAGATAAGAAAGAAAAGCATATTTAGAAGACATTTTTTGTGTGTTGTTTATTAGAAATCTGGGAATAAATAACACATTAAAAAAAAGACCTAATTATTTATGTTGAGAATTTCCGTCCACAGGTGATGTAAATATCCTATATCAGAATGATTACAGGTGATACAATCAACAAAAGTCAATATTAAATGAACTATCTGTTAGTTTATCAACTGCTTAATTAAAAAAAGGAATGGTGTCGGTAAAATAGACCTTAGATCTTTTATGTTTTCTTCAATTGTTAGTACATCTATCAGTAGACCACACAACGTGTCGTGTCCAGTTAAGAGCCCTATAAAACGTAAGCACCGTGGTAAGATCCAATTAATTTCTCCAAAGGAAACCATTTATTAGGCAAGCGTGGTCTTAACTGCCCAATATAAATGTACTGAACTCTGCTACTTAATTCGAGCGTCTGTTTTGGCTTTATTTTGAAACAGGTTTGTCTAGGGTTGACGCAAAATGAAAAGTATTTTAAATATTTCCTTATTATTCATCTGATTTGCGTTAGTTTCAAGTGGCAGAATGAATAGGTCAGCTCGACCGGGGAAAGACCACGCCATCACAGAATACCAGCGTAAAATAGCGATATAACGCTTCTTTGTTTCGTCTGGTGAGTGTAGGGATCCGGAGACCTTTATTGAATGGCAACGAGACATTCCATCGCAGTCCTCAATGGTGATAATTCATCTGCATTATGATTGATCCCTTGTCTGGGATGAATGTAGATGTCATGGGCCTCAGGAATCACTTACCATCAGTTGAACTGTCTCCTCGTTTGTTAATCTCAATGTAATTAATAAAAAAAATATATCTATATAAATTATATCTATAAAAACATAGCTATCCCACAATAAATACTCTGCTCAACCCAAAGGTAAGCTAGTAGAGAATTCTTGTCGGTATTACATCCGCCATTTCGTACGTTGTTTGTTTTAATTGTGCAAATAAAGAATAAATAAAATAACCTAGCTTTAGTATAAGTAGACCGACTCTACCAACAGATGACGACCCTTTATTAGATGATGAAGAAATTGTATTATAGCGTTGTTGTATTTTGTCCGGTACTGTGAAGCGTCTTTGGGTCTGCCATCATCATCACCCCGATGATGATTTCCTCCGAGTCGATCTCGACCACGGCGATATCTTCTGGTTACTATAGCCACATGACATCGAAAAGCGCAAAATGTTTTATAGTTTCGTAATCATTTGCACTAACTGTAATATATATGCATAGGTAAGATAGGAGGAAGTTTCAGATGCAGTGTCAGGGACATGGGATTTACATACTCGTACAACACTCCCAAACATGAAAACCAACAATTTGCGATGGACAAATATTCCTTGAATCAAGACAAGCGACGCATTAGCCAGATATTCTAATAAACTCTGCACTACGAGGCTGTCAGTAAACGTAAATAGTAGTGCTAACTATGTTCCTTAGCACAAATGCTTAACAAAGAAATTTTTAACATAATAATTAAAATAAAAAACACTAAAATAATAATAAAACACGTCTAGATCTTGAATGTAGAACTCGCTAAGCCATCGCCACTATTATAAAATAAATGTGTTAAAGTAAATCTGACATTTACATTGTTATTAATCTGTGCTTATCGGACAGGGCAACCCTAGTAAAGCAAATATGGAAGCCGGTAATGGAACGCGCGGAAGAAGGCGCTATTTAGTCCGATATCCCTTATTAGTGGGCTACCTATAAGTGGCGCATTGGATTCATAATGCTAGAGACAATTGCTTGCAAAACAATCGATGTACAGCAAACTATAAGTACGCTATATTGTATATGCAAGGATAATAGATATATTAATGTAGATAACTCTTAGTCAGCCGAGGTTCGGCCCTAACAGCGGCCAACAGCCCGAAAAAAAAACGCAAGGAATTTGATTTTCTTTTTTTAGCATCTTGACAATTTTTTATTTTAAATGGATACATAGTGGTGATGTAGCGGGTATAACGCACTAGCTCAGCAAAGGCCTATTCAGTTTTGTCTACACTGCTATAAATTATTTACTATTTATACTCCTCCATAACAATTCTATTTATTATTCAAATTAAAATAATTATGTATATATTTATATATATATTTATTTTTACATGTTTGTATTTAAAATATGTATATATAATTGTATAAGTATTTAGATGTACTGTATGTTTCTTTTTTTCTTTGTTATTATTCATTTGTCCCTTAATTTCTCTGAACCCACCCAAGGTTGGCTGGTAGATAATCCCTTTGTGCATATGTTAGTTGTACAAAAAGTTTATAAATAAAAATAAAAAAATAAGCACCCAAAATATTTTCTGCTCAATCCAAAGGAAGTCTAGTTTTGTATAGTCCCTTTGACCATTAAGTCAACCAATTTGTAATACTTTTTTACCTGTGCAAATAAAGAATATATTCATCTCTATTTAATCTCTGTCCTAAATTTAAGAAGCCCTTAGTTTTTATTCATGTTGTTTCTTGATCCGTGTTCTTTAAGGTCTCACAGTATCTTAAATCCTCATTCAGCTGGATCTGGACACGCCCATGACTTCTGGGATGCTATTATCAGTACCACCAGGTGAACTGTGTGCTCATTTACAATATTCTCATACATGTATATCACGTTTCTTATAAACTGTATCAACTATGTAACGTTTGGCTTGATTTGTGAAACCTGTTTTTAAATACGTTCAATTATGCAGAAATGTTGCATGAATTTTAATAAAAGCAACTTTGACCTGTGCTAAGTGACTTTATAATAACACTTTTTATCTTTTTACATTCCATTATGTTTGAACAAATGTTAAATAATATTTTATCGACGTTGGAACATATAAAACTAGCTGATCCGACAGACATTGTCCTGTCCAAATTTCAATAAATTTATTTGTGATTTTTTGTGTCGATCACATCAAATTATAAACGTCCCAATGTGTTAAGGTTCTTGAATTTATAGAAATAAATAACTTATTTTTTTTTTAATTTGACAATTTTTCTTTCGATAAAAATCTCATTAGGACTATCACAAACATTAAAATAAATAAATAACCAAATCTATCCAATCGTTCTCACGTGAATCGCTTACCAATACTATTTCATTTTTATTTATATAGACGGAGCTTAATCTTGCCGAAATCTAAGTCCTTGATCTTGAAGCTTGTTCTGTTCATATGGAATTATTTGGAAATGCATTACTGCAAAAAGAGAAACTATTGTTCCGTTGGATTCAGAAGCTTTCTTTGCTATATATATATGTCGTGAATTCTGAGATTAATTCCTAAACGAGGAAAAATATGTCTGCAAAACAAATGAATTAAGGATGTTTTGCAACACAACTAACAACTGCCTCTGACCCATCCTTCGATAATTTGCACATCCATCATATGGAACAATTTTTTATTAAAGAACAATTAAGGACATTTGTCATTTATATTATAACGAATATAAAGAAGAAGATAAAGATGCTCGATTTGTCGCGTAGCATTATGCTATACTATTTCAAGCTGGGCTTTCTGAGGACCTGGTCCTTTCCCGGTTTAGTCGACATATTCATATTCCAGCTGGAAACTAGAACTAGCTGGTAGTGGTTGTTAATCTACTAATTTCAAATCACTAAGCATATCTGTAGTACTGCAAGAAAGATGCATAACCGTTTATTCAATTTTAACTTAATAAAAAAACTATGTCATCTGTCTAAGTTCATTATATTTATTTATTCTTTTTATCCCTTAAATAAGGTTTACAAGGGTGGACTTAATGCATTCTCTGCTAGTCGTCCCTGGGATGAGAGAAAATAATGGTAGGCATAAAATAATAAAAATAATTTAACGATAAAAACATCATTACAAATATATCTAAATATGTAGATAACACAATTATTTATATATACAACAAATATATATATACATAAATATTCATATAGACAAAATTCCATGAGAAAATATATATTCAAATGGTATGTGCCTTCAAATAATGTTGTTGAAGAAGAAATTTAAAAGAAACTTTACTAGGTGCATTCTCAACACAGTGGTAGAGCTCCACTGCAGTTTGTTACTAGCTGCAGAATAAATGGTATCTCGACCGAGGTAGGACCAGGTATTACGGGAATTCCATCCCAGTCGTCAAGGGTGACAACGCATCTGCATTACGATTCCTTGTCAAGGATGAATGTAGATGTCCTGGGCCGCAGGAATCATTTACCATCAGGTGAACTGTGTGCTCGTTACTCTCAATGTAATAAAAAAATATCTGTACGAGCGTTCCTAAGGAGTATAGCCTGTACTGTGAAAGAACAACTAAAGAGCCCAGTGGAATACTAATTCTAATTCTATTTAAAGATCGAGGTACACGGTTAGTTTGTCCTTATTGAACTGGAAACTAAATGATTCCTTAACGAGGATAAACGTGGGTATCTTGGGCAGCAACAATCTACTAATCTAGTGTGCTTGATATGAAGATTGATGAAGACATTGAAAGAAACCCAAGACCTGTCATATTAAACGTTTAGTATCACTAGTATTTATAAATCTCTGTTCGCTTTTAATATCTCTTGTAGTTATTATTTCGCAAGCAATAAGTAATCCGAGGAAGTAATGAATATTATGCATGCTTTGACGCTAAAAACATGTCAAGGTGTTCAAGTGACTAGTGCGAATTGTTAGGGTTGTGACTGCTTGAGTATAGGTCATAAGTTCGCATCCATTGCGCTATACTTAATGTCATGGGTGACGAAATTATTTTCTTATTTATTGAGGGTGACGAATGAGCACACAGTAAACCTTATGGTGAGTGATTCTATCTTGATACGCAGACTAATCCTCGATAAGGAATCATCAATGTAGATGCGTAGAATTAGACACCTAAGCTAAACCTACATTCACCAGCGTTATGCTTCTATTCCACGCTAATATTCTGTGACGGTGTAGACCTTTTCCGGTCGAGCCGACCCATTCTTACTGCAGCTAGTAACAAACTGCAACGTTAATCTACTATTGTTGATGTTCCCACCATGTACTGTAACTATTTTGGTTAATTATATTGTTAGAATGATCGCGCTTTGTAAAAACATAACTACTACATGTCATATTTGAAGGCTAAAATGGAATGCGTTGTCACCAGTGATAACTGTCGGATTCCTACACTCATCAGTCCAAACACTGCGGCCGCCCATAAACACATGCAACACCAGAGGAGTCACGGATGCGCTTGCCGGCCTTTAAAGAAGGTATAGGCTCTTTTCATTTAAGTCCTTAAGTTATATGGTAAATACCGCTGGTACAGCTGATTCCACGGAGTAGTTGCACGTGGTAGAAAATGTCGTATTTAGAGAACAGTAGATGGCTTACCATCGAGATGAAATTTTGGATTCTGTAACGATGTACGTACGTACACACCTCTTAGAAATCTCTGTCAAATTAGACTCTTTTGTCCTATACGCTTCTGCATTCAAGTTTAAACACATAGTATACGATAACAGTGGGCTAAAGATAGTAATCGATTCAATTAAATCGTATCGGAATATCCTTGAAATATAAATTAAATGATAGACAATTATATTTATGGCACTTAATTGTTTGGAATTGCTTTATCGTGCGCGACTTTCTTAATATTCTTCGAGTGCCCGCAAAAACTTAGCTTGAATTAGTCTGTGTCAAATTGTTTTACTATTTTAATTACACTGTGACGCAATATTCGTTAATGTTTTTAATTGAGTGTGTTATGTAACTTTTTAATATGGTTTTTTTTATTATAATCGCTGCCTTCTAGTTCGTTGGAAAAATTTATGTGTTTTTAACAAAACGATTATTTAGTTACACAACCTTACAAAACAAACTAATTTGCCTTATTAACATTTAGACGGTACTTAACAAAAAACCTGACATCTTCAAGTCAGGTTTTTTTATATAAGGAAGGAATACCGCATTAAAGGAAGAGCTTCTTGAAACATTGAAGACCAAGTTCTTTCCGATCGCCTTGATTCACTGGTATTACGAAGAGATGTTGATGTTGTTTTGTTGAGATGTATCTAAATGCGGTTTCATCCTCATCATCTCGATGGTTGGCAATCAACCAATGAGCGGTTTACAGGAAATTTTCTGCCACGCGCTCAACTACTCTATCGCCAGCTATATGAATGGCCAAATATATATATATATATATATATATATATATACAGCATTATACATTACACACATACTCCCAAACACACACACACACACACTAACATACGCACATACACACACATAAACACACCCGTACGAGTACAAACGATTTTGCATACATCAAGTTTTTAGTTTATTTTATTAAAAAAAATCTTCTATCATCTCCACAATATATGTATTTTTAGCTAGGTGAGTGCCTAAAATTCACCTGGTGCACTAGAATACAGATTTCGGCTTAGTTTAGGCTCCAGGTTTCCTAAAAATTACATCTGTCAACAATCATATCTTTAATAATTTAATAAACCAGCGAAGCCAAAAGCGAGCGGTTATACACTCTACAGGTAAAGTTGAAACGACCGTATCCTGTTGCATTTTAAAACAAGGTACACCGTAACTGTGCCACTATTAAGATTTAATTGTTTTTGAAATGTTAATATTACTCGCCACAATTGCTTTTATTTTTTAATAAGTGTGTTCATATTTAAAAAAAAAATATTTTCAATTACTTTTTAGTTTTAGTTTAATAGAGTGCTGTACACGTCTGTCATTTATTTACATAGAATATAATCATATAAAGCAAGTAAAATAAAGTAAAATATACGAATAAATTATGCGTTGTTCGTCTATGACGTAACTAAGTAAGAGGACCGCTCAGGTTTTGATAATTACGCTGCTGATTACAGTCCAGTATGAACGCACCCTAACAATCTTGTATCGACAGTTTAGCCGGAATAAAAACTGAACGATTAAGATCACGCCACCGCGGTGGCATCGACCTACCTATAGTTTTTTATACTACCAGCAGAGACGTGTTCAGAATTCGCTTCCGATCATTATTTTTTAACAATAGACTTTAACTGCAGTCTATCATCGCCCTTACAACGTCCTAATAAAGACTAACGTGGGGAGTCTCTATCGCTAGCTGTTAGAATACTAAAATTCTTATAGCAATTATTTTATACTAATAGGCTACAGTGTATGTATTAGGTATTTGTTTGAATGGTCGGTTTTAATAGAAGATATTTTTTGACGATGATATCTCTTAGGTCCCTGTAAAGGCTAACGTGGAGAGTCTCTATCGCTAACTGTTACACTTACTATGATTCTTATAGCAATTATTTTACACTGATAGACAATGTATGTATTAGGTATTTGTTTTAATGGTGGGTTTTAATAGAAGATATTTTTGGACGATGATATCTCTTAAGTCCCTGTAAAGGCTAACGTGGGGAGTCTCTATCGCTAACTTTTACAGTTACTATGATTCTTATAGCAATTATTTTATACTAATAGGCAATGTACATTGTAGCTATTTGGTTTAATGATGAGTTTTAATAGAAGATATTTTTGGACGATGATATCTCTTAAGTCCCTGTAAAGGCTAACGTGGGGAGTCTCTATCGCTAACTTTTACAGTTACTATGATTCTTATAGCAATTATTTTATACTAATAGGCTACAGTGTATGTATTAGGTATTTGTTTTAATGGTGGGTTTTAATAGAAGATATTTTTGACGATATCTCTGATGTCCCAATAAAGACTAACGTGGGGAGTCTCTATCGCTAGCTGTTAGAATACTAAAATTCTTATAGCAATTATTTTATACTAATAGGCTACAATGTATGTATTATGTATTTGTTTTAATGGTGGGCTTTAATAATAGATATTTTTGACGATATCTCTGATGTCCCAATAAAGACTAACGTCGGGAGTCTCTATCATCAGCTGTTACAGTACTAAAATTCTTATAGCAATTATTTCATACCAATAGGTATTGTATGTATTAGGTATTCGTTTGAATAGTGGATTTTAATAGAAGATATTTTTGACGATGATTTCTCATACGTCCCAATAAAGGCTAACGAAGACTCCCAAAGTCTATCGCTGTTAGTCCTAAGATTCTTATAGCAATTATTTTATACTAATAGGAAATGTTTGTATTAGGTACTTGTTTTAATAGAAGATATAAGGCAATGGTAGCTCTTACGTCCCAGTAAAGACTAACCTGGGGCGTCTCTATCATTAGCTGTTACTTACTATGATTCTTATGGCAATTATTTTATGCTAATAGGCAATGTACATTGTAGCTATTTGGTTTAATGATGAGTTTTAATAGAAGATATATTTTTTTAATTAAAGTCCATGTTGCCATCTATCCTCAATAGAGGTTCAAGGTCGCATGCCTTGTCACCCCGAGGACTGAGATGGTAAGTATTGTTACCTGTTATTGGGGCACTGGCTTCCTAAATTTATCATATGAAATACAAAGGAAGTGGTACTTTCCTGGTCGACCAAACCTATTCTCATGTTCTACCACCGTTTAGATTGCTTTTTAATAACATTGACAGTAACAAACGAGCACACAGTTCATCTGATGGTAAGTGGTTCCTGCATTATGCTGCTACTTCACCCTGAAATTCTGTGATCACGCCCGATCCTACCCGGGTCGAGCTGACCCATTCTGCAGTTAGTAACAAACTGCAACATAGCTCTATCACTGATAATAAAGATTCGGGTTTTGGGTAAAGAATTAGGTAACTTATTAAAGCTAAGCTAGCTAAAGGTTACATATTTTCAGAATGTGAACATCAAAAACGTCCGCAACAAAAGAGCGAACAAAGATAAATTATTCGCCCCTTGTCGTCGATTTCGTTCATAAAACAATTTTATGTATGTAGGTTGAATTCATAATCGAACAGTACAAATTTAAATTTATTTTTTGCCTATCACGGATGCTTTTAAACTTCAATTTTTAATCTACATAAAATTGAGATTCTGAAATGCCTAATTATGGACGAGGACAAATTTGCCATAAAAAAAACATGTTATTAAAATGACGCAATTTGATATGATATCGTGTATTGATTAATCTAAATTAATATTCTTCCTCGACCACTTTGACCGCCCCAGACCACGTCTGCCGTCCATTTTACCTAAAATAATATGTTTCTCCAGACAGTGCTTTGAAGACCGTATAATATGTCCAAAGAAGTTGAGGACTCTTTGTCCACCGATTGTGGAAATCCTTGATAGTTTAAATCTAAATCATCTATCTAAATTAAATATATTTATTTTAATATTATGTGTGACAAACTAACACACAGTTCACCTGATCGTAAGTGATGACCGCGGTCGATCACATACATACCTACATCTAACCTCAACAAAGATTCAAGATGCACATGCGTTGACCTGAGAACCTAATTACCTGTAATTGGATCCCATAACTTTTAAACCATACGACACAGCCTATGTATATTATATTTTTTCACCTCTGAGTCCGTGGTACATTTATATTGGGACTCGAACTTGAATTTCTCATGTTCCGAGCAATATAATTTAGTCACTTAGACACTGAGTCTCCTAAACCATGAGCCATTGACAAATTAATTCGCAAAATTGAGACCGAAATCTCTCAGCAGTCAAGTTGATTTGTAAGGTGGTTAGTTCGGTAGATAAGGGACATTCCTTAAATCTATCGTGAAATCTGGTCCCCCTACATTCTATACAACATTCTGGATTCGGTGGAGAAATATTTAATTGTGACCACATTCAACTTCACCATTTAAGGGTGCGTTTCAATAAATCATTGTGGTAAAACGAGTTACCTCGTCCGTTTTAGTTCGTAATGTTACAAGTTATTTATGTTATTTGCATTGCTAACTAGTGACCAATTAAATTTGTTGAGTTGATTGTTATACAGCTAATGAATTGTGCAGCTGTGCTCTGCGTAATCTTATTTGTTTAACCTGGATGGTGGAAGCACACTGTTTTAAATATATGGTATGAGGATCGAAGACAGCTTAGCTTGTACCAACGAATATCACTATAACCCTATTCGCAAAATTGCCGTCACGCTTTCGTACATTGAAAATACAAAATTCATATTTCTCCATCTGTAATGCAAACGTAATTGAGGTTTGCGTCATCGATTATATAGAATCAGATGGACTGGAGATAGGGTGGCCAGATAGCTGAGACTTGATGGTATTATATATTAGGATCGTCTGAGCTTTCGTCGGTCGAGTATTACCATATTACCCCTAATCAAATATTCACATATTGAATATATTTGTATGTATATATATATATATATATAGATATATATATATATATATATATACATATTTGCACACAGTTTTTCTTTTCGTTTCTTTCAACGCAAATCATATCACTGAGAGCGATGCATAATATCTTATAGTATGCCTCGTAAACAGCAATAAAGTTCCTGGAAGATTTCTTTCCCGTTCGATATAATACTTAAATTTAAAAGTCAATAGACTATTTATTTCATCGTTTTTGTTTACACCTTACTCAAAAAGTAGTACAAAAGGCAAAGTAAATGCCTTAAGGCATTCTCTACCAGTCAACTCTTGACGTGGTGGAGACGTAATAAATAGTGGTAGGTGCGGTGCGTTAAAAAAAATCATTTGTATCACAATATTTGTTTATTTTGATATTTTTTTTTTTGTAATACGAAATTTTTTCCACGTAAAGCCACGATAATATCGCTATATATTTTTTATTGAAATTGACATAATGTATATAAGCTTTGCTTCTTGTGGCCTATTTCGTTTTTTAGGAAACTGTTTATAAACCAACGATTTACATTAAATTAGATAAATGTTTTCAATTAAAATATTTAACTACTCCCCGTTCATTATACCAATTTAATCTAAAATTTTGTGAAGATAAAATTCTGTCCTAATAATTCAAGTATAACATCTGGAAACCCTAACAGGAGATGAAATAGAAGAACTAAATCAAAGTAACCAATACAACAATCCACATCGAAATTGGTTCAACCATTAAAGAGATTAGCACAGACAAAGAGACAAAAAGCTTTCTACGTTCCTATTATATAGATTTCCTTTGAATTTTGCAAATACAAAATCCTGTGTTGATAATTCAAGCCAACATCTGGATATTTTAGCACGAGATTAAATAGAATAACCCTAATATGAACAAGGATAACCAATAAACAAAACCGTCAATATTAGCTCAGACAAACAGACAAGAAATATGTTTACAAGTTTATTATATAAATTTCCTTGAAATTGTGCTAAGAAAATATCATGTCCCGATTACTCAAGTAATAACTTAACCTCCTACGCTGAAACATGCCACTAACCTTTTCACACGCCATAAAAAACACAACAGTGATACTGTCTCAAATCAGTTCAGTCATTCAAACATACATGCACAGACAAACAGACAATAAATCTGGTGTCTGTGCGATTTTATTTATATTCATTTAAAACGATTTAATTACACACGTATAGATTCACTTTAAAATTTGCGAAGACAATATGCTATCCCTATAAGTTAAGTCTTGCCTACGTCTAGCACGAGATACAATTGAATGTACAGATCAAAAATTTGCTTACGATTTTATAATATTTATATTATGTCCTGATAATTTTAGCCTATAACCTGGCTTCCCTAACACGAGATGAAATAGAATGGACAGAATTGACCCGATCAGTTACAATAGATAAAGACATGTAATTAATGGTTCAAGCTTCGATATTATCAACATTGAGCCGAGGATGGATCTAAGTAACATGTAATTTACATTTATAATTTACATTTGTTTAAGTTATCCCATTTGTTAGTACGTAAGTTAAGACGGAAATTGTAATATAACTTTTATATGTGAATGTACTATATTACTCCTATGTTTTTTTTTTTTAAAATGTAACAGTAGTAATTTAGTTTTTACAAAACATTTTTTATACTTACCCCTGTTACATTGATTTCTAAGAATGTTTGAGCTTTTTTTTATTAGAAAGAATATTAGCAATGCCATGCAATAGCAATGCCACCAATATTCCGGTTAACCACTCCAACTGAGCTGAAAATGCTTGTGCTAGATGGTTCCCGACAACAGACAAATGGCGGATGCGAACATACGACCTTAAGTTTCGCAGACCGTACGCTAAACAATTAGGCTATTGACGCTTCATCGCTTATTTGTTGAGTAAACAGTACACTAGCATTTTTTTAAAAAGCTTGCATTTCATCTCACTTGAGTTGGTCAACGAGAACTACGTACTAGCATTTTTAGCATTAACTTTAAAGATGATGCTTTCCCACCACGTTGACAACAACTCCCCTACAGGGAGTTGTAACTGCTCTGTTATTGATGCTAGAGCCGTGGTGTAGTTAGTTTCTAGGTGCAACGTGAATGCATTGGCTCGACCGGTAAAAGCCATGACCTCACAGAATGTCAGCGTAAGATAGCATAAGCAGCACAAGGCTGCTGGTTCGTATGGTAAGTGAGAATGCATATGCATCTTATGTCTTTGTTGAGTATGCATGTCTGCATGCCTATACTGTTGAAAAAAAGTTAAGTATATCATACTTCAGCAACCCATTGAAGCCAATATACATGTAACTTTTACCTGTAGCGTAACTCTATAATATAATTCTACGTATACTCATTGGAAAATAACATCACGTTCATCAATGACTAATCATAATGGAACACTACAATCAATTCTATTTAATTTTCGTTTCTATTTGAAATGAATTTCTTCGTAAAACCGCAAATGTGAAGGACATTACTTTAATTTCTTAGAAGTTACATAGGAGTTGAGTTAAACGTATAAAATTGACTAATTCCGATGCTGAACATCAAATTATGCTCATCATCATTATCGCAGCCTATCCCATACTCCACTGCTGACCGCAGACCAAGGACTGCCACAAAGCACATTCCTGAACCACCTGCATCCATCGATGTAGATTCCGTTGATGTTGATGCTGTTAGCCTATGCGGCTCTTACAGCTTCATCAGACACAGGGAACTGAGGTGTCCGTGAGCTGGTTAGAGTTTGGTTCTCTTACTTAAACTAAAGCGCTCATACAAGAGCGTGTCGGTCTGCTCGGATCACGTTCCTATCTGAAGCATCCATCGACTTCCCGCAAACTTGCAAAGGTCATCACTACATCTAGTGGGAGGTCGTCCTACATTGTGATACTGGAATTGTGTTAATAAATGTAATATAAAATGAAACAGTTTTTTAACCTAAAGTTCACAATTAATTTAGGTTAAAAAACTATTACATTCTATATTACATTTATTAATCAATAAAAATACAAAACCAAAACTGTTATATTAAAATAATGATTATAACAGAAGGAAAGAACCCGGGTAGAAGCCAGCACGCCCTTAAAGAATACCAGCCTAAAGTAATGCTGCTGTGCTTCGTCTGGCGAGTGTAGGGATCCGGAGACCTTTATTACGTGTGACGAGGTCTTTCATGTCAGTCCTCAAGGATGATAACGCATCTGCATTATGATTCCTTGTCAAGGATGAATGTAGATGTCATGGACCGCAGGAATCACTGGCCGTCAGGTGAACTGCTTGATCGCTAGCCACCTATTCTATAAAAAAAAAAACCTTGGCAATGTTAACTAAAAATAATCTACACCCCAAAAAGGAATTTCTTGAACTTGGCAAAATCTTTTTTATTGTGATCATCGTAAAGTAAAGGAATGATTTAAAAAAAAAAGACGGATTCAATGCTATTTGAATTAGATACTTCAAATGTAGATACATTAGTGCAGTACTAAGAAATATAAACTAAATCTTCCGTCTGTGTTGGTCATTGGCCAAATACAACGCACAATTTATTACATATCCGAAGCTTACGCCCTAGATTTGCTGATTGGTTTATTGTATTTAATTTGAATAAATCGTGAACAAACTTGGCAAATTTCCCTCGATTTTCTTCAATTTCTTATTAAAATGCAAGAACATTACTCCCTGTAGCGATTCTGAATCAGATAAAAATGATTTACTCGTATGTATTTACACTATGTGTGCCATGTAACAGCTAGCTTCTAACTGGAATAGACAGGCGCGACTAGGCATACCATCCACAGCATAGCATACCATCACAAAATACTAAATTAAAACAGCGAAAGATGGTATTCGTTTTGTAAGTGCTGTGACCCAGTTATAGATATGGAAGTGTTCTATCTCAGTCTTTTGAGGTAAGAACGTACACACGCGTTTTGAATGTTTGTTGACGAAAGAAATTGAAATGATGGCCCGCGATCATCACTTCCTTTCAGGTGGACTGTGTTCTTTCGTCATAGCTAATATTATAAAACAATGAAGATAGCAAATAATAATGGCAATTACGCAGACTTGTATTTAACCGTGGTAGAGCTACGCTGCAATATGTTTCTATCTGCAGCATGAATGGTTCAGCTCGGCCGGGATAAGACCATGCACTAACAGAATACCAGCCTAAAATGCTGCTGCGTTTCGTCTGGGGAGATATGTAGAGATTCGGAGGCCTTTATTACTGATGACGAGGCATTTCATCTCAGTCCTCAAGGGGGGACAACGCATCTGCATTAGGATTCCCGCAGCAATCACTTGCCAGGTGATCTGTGTGCTCATTTGTTACTCTCAATGTAATAAATATATATATTTATATATATATATATATATATATATATATTATGTAATATTTATTTAAAATTACATAATATATATATATTATGTAATTATATAAAATTTTATCTATAAGCTTAAGCTAAAATAAAATTTGCGCGCTATAACAATCTAAACTAAACACACGGACAAAGAAAGAAGGGATGTATTTATTCGTTGATAATAACTACGTACGGTTTGGTATGCGACACTTAGGTTGCAGGTTCGAATCCACCACTCGACTATTGTCGCGGACCATCTTCTAGTACAAGCATTTTCAGCTTAGTTGGAGTGGTTAACCAGAATATTAGTAATATTGATGTCATTTCTAACATTGTTTCTTTTAAATAAAAATAATAACAAATAAATATATGTTCCTTATTTCCGTTGACATGTCCAAAACCAGGCCTGCTGAATTTATATTGTAAAAATCAGTTACGGATTTGTACATTTTTAGTGTCTTAGTTTTCTTGTATAAAAACATTGCGTAAGTAAACGTTAAATAAATAAATCATTAAATATAATTTTAATAAACCCAGCCATATAGAGTAGCTTAACGCAGCAATTTCGCCTAATGAGCGTAAGAAACCGGAGAATTTATTACTGTTGACGTTCCATCTTAGTCTGATTTTAGTTATTTAATGACAGTTAACATTATCGTCTCACATTAGACTGAAGCTCAAGCTACTGATAAAAATTGTATACACGAAGGTAAAGTAAAGAAGCGCGTCTTTGTTTATTCATTCCTATGCATTCGTAGAGAGCAAACAATTTGTAAGAAATTCCATTGTCTTCACGTGTAATGTACCAAATGTCTCTTTGTTCGCTTTAAAACAAATAACTGTTTGTTTGTAGCGTAACTTTGTCAGAAACAATATTAAAATACTTAGCATTCCTTACGGTTGGTTTCTATAAGAAATTTCAAAATATTTTCAGGGATATTTTAAAAATAAACTACAGAGTATTTTGAAACTTTCATAAGGAGGAGCTTCATAAGCTGAATAAAAAGTTAAATAGTTAAAAATTCAAAATAAAAGTTAAAAATTCTAAATACCGCGTTACATACAAACGTTTGTCTTTCCTCTATGCTTGTGGTATTTAAGAAACATAATTTTATTTCACTTTTTCTTATTTTTGGTAGTAGACAACGCCTGCCGAATGCGGAATTTAGTATTTTAATTTTATTTTCTGTAGGATTGATTCCGCTAAACCGAAGAGGTGCCATGTTATTTATACCAGTTTAATAACATAAAATGACGTGTGTAATGAATAAATGTATTTTTTATTTGTTTATTATTACACAAGTAAAACAAACATTACACAATAAGGTGGACTTAATGTCAAAAGGCAATTTCTACCAGCCTACCTTTGGATTGAATATATATTATATATTATAAATAATATAGATATTAATTAAAGTTTTCTGTAATTTTTGTTATATATATATATATATATATATATATATATAATCTTTAGATTTTCCTATGTAACTTTGTTAAATATATATTAACCTAACGTAATTTTTATTTGCGCAAACTTAAAGCACTGTTCTACATATTGTGTCCTCAACGATGCTAGTTATACAAATATTTTACAAGCTATTGTACGATTGTTTGTTGGGACAAATGAATAAAAAAAAAAGAATTTCAGAATCGAAGACCCTATTGCTGAGGACGAGTTATCAAACGCATCGTCGTCGTGGTTCGTTGGATAAGTTGACACCTACGTCAATTTATTCAACAAATATAGGTGTAGTAGGTCATGGCCCTTTTATCTATCACCTTTCATCAGGTCATTTGTCATCCTCACATAATAAAATCGATTCTTACACATGTATCATTATTGATCTACTTAAAAATTTCCAAGAGTACAAATATAATTGTGATGATACTACACAAATATACACTATGTAATATTTAGCCTCGCATGGTATACTGTTCTCATCAAAGGGCTCATCAAAGGGCTCAGCTCCTTCAACACATTCAGCGAAGAGCGGCTCAAATTGTCGGCGATTAAGTACTTTTCGACTTCATTCACTGATTTTACGATGAATTGTTGCATCTCTTGACACATTTTAAGTTTTTACCACGGGGGCTGTTCTTAGGAGTTGTTCGGATTAATACCACCCGCTGTGTTTAAACATAGTACATTACGACAGAATTTAAAATTTCATCTTCATCATCTCGATCTTTGGCAAACTACCACTGTGCGCTCTAAACGAATATTCGGTCTTCAAGAAAAGAGCCTCACCTTTTTTTGAACCCTGCAACTCCTCTGATATTGCAGATGTTCATGGGTGATCACTTTCATTTGCCACTTATTCATTAAAAAATCTATCCTCAATTTCGGTGGTTTATTCCATCCTAAAATAGATGATAGATCAATGTGTAGTACTTTACGTACTACACAAAACTCTAAACGCATAAATCATAATAGATGATCTCTTACATCAGATGACTTTCACTGTTACACAGCTGGTTTTGCGCCAACTCGGAAGAAATCGACTGGCAATATTACTTTAATAGCACTTCCCCTCTTAAATCACTCGCAGACATGACAACCAGTGCCTGTAAAATCGAAGTCTATGGCCGTTTAATGCTTTGGTATAAAAGTTATGGGTCTGTTAGAAGATTTAGATTTCAATATAGCGTTTCATAATGTTGACATTTTAATTACAGATTCAATCAGAGATTTTAGACAACTTTCAGTTATACATTTTTGACAGGAATAGAGCCACACTGATCCTCCGATCTAATTACTGGTTTAATATATATGTATTATGTCCGCCAATATCCAAATTATTATCTTAGCTGCGGTCTTCTTAATTTATTATCATTCTCTCTATATCGCGCACAATTGATATTATATATTAATTAGAACATCAATAAATTAGAAAAGGTGAAGGTTTCCATTTCAAATAGCTTAACCTTACTTAAATTTATAACAACAAAATTACAATTTCTTAAATATTTCTTAATAACACAAATGATACAGATCCATAAATTAGATGATAACGGAAGACACTTTGAGTGTACCGGTCAAGGTTCCTTCCAAAGTGAATTGTCTCGACATAGGAAAACTGACACCTATTCTGTATGGTACAAAGATGAAAGAAAAGATAATTTCAATTCAATTATTGACTACCAAATGGAACTACCAACTAAAAGTCTAAAATCACTTAGTGTTCTTTATCTAAATATGCTTTACAAGCACTTTTGAAACATCGCGTATTCAATAAGGGACTAATATCAAAATTGAAATATGGATAAATTGTTTTTTTTTAATCTAAAACTAAAACTTTCTGTATTGAAAAAACTTTCTCCTTAAAAGACTACGGTCTATTAGTCTTTCAAAACAATTAGACTCTTTTGACTGAAGTGAAGTATGAAAACATTGCGTATTATGTCATGCAGAAGACATCGAGCATGGAGAGGCATAGTTCGGTTAGTGACACTGAACTTTCTCATACGGCCAGCAGACGAACCACGTCTCAGTACCATATCTTATTACTAGCAGCGCACATAAGCAATAAGGATGTGTTGCGGTGACCCGCACACATTAGAAGTATCGGAGTTGGATGCGTCGATTGACGCTCCATTGGTAGCTCGTTCTACTCTTGGGTGACCGACATTACTCAAAGGATTGGGAAGCTGAAGTGATGGGGAGAAAAGGTTTAAGAATGACTACGCGGTGTAGGATGAGCCTCCACTAGATGGAGCGACGATCTGTTAAAGATTGCGGAACGTCATTAAATACAGGTAGCTGTTGCAGTTTCGTGCTTTATGGCAATGTATGTGGGAAGTCCAGGTGCAGCTGTAATGATGATGAGATTAACGATAAGATATTGATGTGTCTATCATTATCCACCTTGTAATTATTTACATTCGTATATAAAATAAGTATCATTCGCTATTCTCTTATAATTAACGCTCCAATCGTCAGACAGACAATGGCTTTGCGCAAGATCTGACTAAGCCGAATTCCTAGTGCATTGAACGAGAGCTAGAACTAAGATTAAGATAATATCTCTTATTATTTCCATGTAGTAAGGTTGTTGACCATTGGTCATTGGTTCGATCATAATCAGCAATTAGGCTGTATTCACACTGTGGTAGAAGGGGACTGGCACTGAGATATAGAGCATTAAATTGCTTAATATTGACCTGAGCTTAATAATGAATAAGTTAATTTAGTTATTTCTTTGTTTATTCGTTCATTGTGTATCTAGTGTATCAAATGCTTTGGAGCAAATTCATTATTAATTATTGTATGGTTGTGTCTTATGAGCACTTAAATATATTCTACGCTTCGCCCAATAGTTTTAGAATCAACTTGATTTAGTTGAGCAGGAAGGAGTTAACCTAGACAAACTAAATTTTGAGTTATTGATTTTTATATTCAGATGTATTCTTTAGTGATTCTTGTTGTGTTGACATCCAATTCATCAGTAATTTCCTAGAGTTCTATGAAAACAAATTATTCATTTAAAATTATATTGTTTAATTAAGTTAATTGGGAGGCAATTAAAATAACCTACCCAATATGTGATTTTGTTCCTTTGGTTATCCTTGGATACATTTTGCAGAATGAAAGCTTTATAGGTCATTATGGCTATAGAAGTAAATTTCATAATTTTTTTGGATTGAGTCCTTGTGCTCAACTATGTTCAACTACAATTCGAAATCAAAAATAGGATCATCGTATTTTAATTAAAGTTTAATTGTGGTGGGTTTCAAAAGTTATTTGATTATTTCGACTGTGAAAGTACCTCAAGCGCTAACCTCACGCTTCATATAGGACGCAATCAATGCAAGTTCAAGCCACGAGCTTCAGCTTCACTTGAAAGTACTAAGTCAACTTCTTGAGTCTGTTTCTAAAAAAATGTCATCAACCTATCCAAGTGTCCATCACTTTTTCACTGAATAGAGGCCTCTGTTCTAGACCAAAGTTTTCGAATTTTGCAATAGACGCTATCCTACGTCCTTCCTTTCGTCAGCAAGAATATGACGGCACCTCGAAATCCTTCCATTTGCGACGAAAGTATAGTTCTTTGTATAGCAACAATGGTAATTTGCACCCGATATTCATAAATATCATTCCACCTTTGATAAACTTAAGGGTTTCTATAGGATTGCTCTGCAGGTGGTTCAATTTCAAGCAAGCAGCATCAATAGCCTAATGTTTTAGACTACGGTCTGCCAAACTTAAGGTCCTACGTTCCAATCTGATCAATCTGTTCATGGACCATCTCGTAGTTTAGTTTTACCAAGTTTGGTTTGAGTGGTGAACAGGAATGTTTAAGTAATAGTTAAAAGAACGGCTAGTACTTCCTCACAAAAATAAACCGACATTCACTTTTTATATCATTTGATCTTATAATTGTGTATATAAACTGCATATATATATTATATATACTCTATATAATTGCATGTATGTATTGTATCGGGCGTATTAGTTAACACATAAAAGTGTTTTTTTTATACTATCTAAGCAAGTACCACGATCCTTCCTGATGTTAAGCGGAAATGCAGTCCCGGATGTTAAGGCGCACTAGCTCAGTAATTGCATATTCACTCTACTCTTGAAAACACCCACATTGTCATCGGAGGGAAAACAGACGCGGGCGTACTATTCCAGTCCTTTGCTGTACGAATAATTAAAGACGAAGCAAAGCGTTTCGTTCTGGTTTGAGGGACGTTTACAACAAAAGGATGAAATCAGCAGTACGTCGTGAAGTCCGATGGTGGAACGGAATGATTGTGTTATTAAATTTATGTAAAACATAGTTACACACACACACAGTACAATAGTTAAGAAAGCACTGACTATGCAAACGTCAATTTAATTTAATACTGGGCATGCCTTTATGATATAGAGTGTTCAAATAAATATGAGTTGAAAATTATTTATATTAAAAAGACGTAAAAATAAATTTAAATTTTACTATGGTACTTTAAATAGATAACAATGACGTTCGCTTCGTTGGCATAGCTGATTAAACCTTTGGCTAAAATTATTCGTGTCTTTTCTATATAAAATCTAGCTTTATTAAATCGGATGAGGTTAAATGATATATCCGGAGCAGGCACTCATTGTTAGCTCTTTATAATTGACCTTTTTTGTGGGAAATGTCGAGCAACTGAGCTATAGAGAATTTTTTCTCAACCATTTATAACCATTAATAACCATTTATATATCGCGAACTACGTATATATATATATATGTATATATATATATATATATATTTGTGTATATATATAATAACATTTTAATTAACTAACAACAATATCATAACATACATACAACACAACAGTTTATTTACACAAAGCAAAGTTTTTTTTTGTTTTTGTAATTACATATAATATTAATATTAGAGTATCAGTAATATTTAATTTTATAAAAGTATATTAAAATTAATTCCCTTAATATAAGAGTTTTTTGTATATTAGATCTTCTTTATGGAATATATTGCGATAGAAAAACGATGCGTTAGAGGTTTTGCGAGGGACTTCACCTTTCTGGAAAACCATGTTATCGAAGAAATGTGGACACTGCAATGCCCACATTTCTTTAATTGTAGAACATAGAAATTGCGTATAATGTCTATATAGTGATATAACTCAAAATACTTTGAATATAACTTAGATATAAATTAAAAGATCTTTCTGAGACATCCTATATAACATTATTTGCGATAAAAGGTCACGTTCAAACAAAGCTATCGACTTTACTCACGCACGGCGGGGGATCCAAGCAATTAAAAAGCGGTTTAGATCGACTTAAGAGTAACTTGGTCATTATGGAATATAAAAAGCGCATGGAAAGAGATAATTTACATTTAATATTGGATAAGTAATTAATATCGTAACTTGCACGCGATGTAATATTTAGATTCGTTGTTTGTCTTTTAAGAAGGTTTTCGCAACCATTTTTTTTATTGTCTGACTTAACAATACATGTAGAGTATGCTCCCATAATTGATGATTATTTATTTATTTAAGCTTTATATACAGTTATGTATAAGCATTCTCTACCAGTCAACCTTGAGGTAATGCAGAGATGAAATGAGGTAGGTGTAAGCTTAAAAACTTTGTCGTAATTAAAATACTATTATATTATATACAGAAAACAACATATGGGTAAGTATAAAATACATATATAACTACACATAAATACATAAATATATATTGAGATGATTCTATCAATCTGTTGAGAAATAGCTCCCGAACTTTCACCTTAAACGCGTAACTAAGTTTTTCGGGCTGACTAGTCAGCCGCTGTTAGCCCGAGAGCTTTTACAGTTTCACCGTGTCGAGAGGTGATCGTACGCTAATGGCACTCAGTCGAGACCTCTATTAGTGGGTAACCGGCATAAGGGCTCCCGAGAGGAGGCCTTGGCGTGGACCGTTACCCTGTTTCGCGCGAAGGTCTGTCTCGAGAATGCCCGAGAGGGCACCTAACGATTTGTATTGATTGAATGCTCCTGGTCGATTTAGAACGCGGCAAATTTTTTGTTTATTGCGAGATAACTATGCCGAGTATATTATAGTCCCATAAGCATTCAATACGAAGGTGTAAATCGGAAACTATGTTTATCATATATACCTATATGTAAGTATCTCGGATTCGTTTGTAGACACTAATATTATAAAATAAATTGTAACGGTCTCCATCTCCATTCCTCAGGGAATACAATGCATTTCCTTAGCAATGGTAGAGCTACGCTGCAGAATGATTTGGGTCAGCCGGAACCGGGTAGCACCACGCCCTCCCAGAATACTATCGTAAAATAGCAGCATAATGATCCTGTGTATCGCCTGGTGAGTGTAGGGGTCTGGAGACCTTTATTACTCTGGTGACAAGGCATTACATCTCAGTCCTCAAGGGTGACAACGCATCTGCATTATGATTCCTTCTCAAAGATGAATGTAGATGTCATGGACCACAGGAATCACTTATCATTTTGTCAAAACATACAAATAATTACAATAATAACAATACCACTCGTGTTATTGTTACTATTTGTGAGTTTAGTTTTTTTAATTTTACTTCTGTTGATTAGATGTGTACCCTCTTTTATTCCATAAAATGATGATACTCTTATACAAAATATAGCCTGAATATAAATTATTGATTCGGTTTGATCCGATAGAAGGAACTGACCGTACAGAGAATTCGGCCCCCGCAGGCACCCTCGAGTCAATTGATTCCGCTGGCTAACGGTCCAAGCCGAATCTCTGGAACCCTTGTGCTGGTTACCCATAAATAAAGATTTCGTCTGAGTGCCACCTTTAAACCTTTAGGCTAACAGTGGCCGTAAACTTTAAAATAATATAGTTACAGATAATTTACGTATATAACACAATTCGTTTTTATAACACCAATTCGCGTGAGAGTAAAGTTTGTATGTGTATGGGTGTGTATGGGTGTCGATAGGGAATGTGTGTGTATTTAAAGCCTTATTTGGTAAATTTACTTCGTATTTATGCGTCTTTGATGGCCGTCCTTTTTTTATTTATATCAGTTGTCCGTATGTGAAAGAGAGGCAAACCTGTATGACGGGTGAGTTTAGAAGAAACATTAAGAGATTATAAGAGCCACAGTAGATCAGTGTGTAGCGCTCTTAATGTCACGGCACACGACCAAACCGAGTTTGATCTCCGATGATGGCACCAATGAAATCGTTAATCGCAATTTCAAGTGCTGATTTATCAAGACAGTAATGCATCCTAGATGCCCTATAGTGGGTTTTATATTTACTTGTTACTTACGCTAATGCGTTATCAATCTTAAGATGAAATAAGACAGAAAGAAATATATTCAATATATCAAATTTAGAATGTATTTATTTACCTTTGATAAGAAAAAGGTTAGAAAGGGCCGACTTATGTCCAGTCAGCTCTGGATGAGTCTGTAAAAATATTGGTAAGCATAAAAATAAAAAAACATCAACTTATAATTTTTAAACGTTACTGTTTAAAGAGATAACAAACGAAAGCGCTCTCGTTTTACAAAGATCTAAAATCTGTCATTGTGTTCACACGGCATGAACATAGCCTCGCATAAGTTTCCCAACCAATGCCCAGCGTACGCGGGGGCGTATCTAGAAAGCGTTTATTGTTCACTCACATTTCACTAGGGCTCTGTGTGCGTATTGAGGTCACCGTTGATTCGGTTGTGTGATCACTCCAACATTGAGGGTGATATCCTCTTGGACGGTTTATTAACGGACCACCTCGCTGAATACCAGCTAGAAATAACAGCATGATGCTGCTGTTTGTTCTGGTGAGTATAGGAATCCATAGATCCTTATCATTATTTTTTTTAAATATTCAATCAGTGCATTATACATTACTAATATTCCGGATAATCACATAAAATGCTTTTGTTAGGAGATGTCATGACAATAGTCTATTGACGATTATTACTGAAGAAAAGGGATTTAATCGTAGTCCTCTGGTGTGACAAAGCATCTGCATTATGATTACTTATTGAGAGAAGTGGGTGTGAAGCGTATCCTTCGTAACCAACAATACAATCACACACACTACAGTATCTCATAGTGTACAAGATATATAACTTCACCGTGAGCATACCCAAACAGTTGTAGAGCTACGCTGCAGTTTCTTTCTAGCTGCAGAATGAATGGGTCATCTCGTCCGGTGGTAGGACTACGCCCTCACATAATAGCAGCATAATGCTGCTGTGTTTCCTCTGGTGAGTGTTGGGATCCGGAGATCTTTATTACTGGTGACGAGGCGTTCCATCTCAGTCCTCGAGGGTGACAATGCATGATTCCTTGTCAAGGATGAATGTAGATGTCATGGGCCGCAATCGGGTGAACTGTGTGTTCGTTTGTTACTCTCAATGTAATTAAAATAACAACAAACAACATCTCATCACCTATCCTAGTCCTATATATTATATTCTTATGGGGTAAAGTCACTTCGAAGTTATAAACTAGGCGTAGCACGAGTAGGTCGGTTATAGGCTGAGTATAACAGTATTTTCTTTCTTGTAACTCAGCGATAAACGAACTAATAGATCACATGATGATACATGACGTCATGGCCTACACCCATCTTCAACAAAGATTCAAGATGCACACACCTCAACTTGAGGACTGAGATAGAATACCTTAGTTAGTATAATATAGTTTGGTAGTATAGTTTTCTGAAACCAGGCTATCGGTTTCTGAATACTGTACTAAACACCCTTTATTCTACATTCTTCCCCGCGCTATTCCTTCGCTGACTGAATCAACACATTCATAATGTATAAACTTCTATAACTCACACTTTGCTATTAGTATTCTGAGGCAGTTTTGTCTGAGATAGAGATCTGTTTAGACCAGGGACCAGGGTTAAAACCAATTACCCCATTTCCGAGCGACACTCGATACAACGGTAAATTTTTTCGAGTCGACAATATTCGTAGACAACCCATTGATACCGACTTAGGTTGCCATAGAGCAAAAACTTTCTATGCCATTGTATTTCTATGAAAGAGATAGTTGAGACACTATTCTATTCAGTAAAATTGTTATGTTAAGCTAATTTGATCTCTAACACATACAAATAAGTGTAAATTTTGTGTTCAATAACTTACTAAGCAATTGCTTCATGCAAATATGTATTTAATAACATTAAACATAAAGTGTATAATGCAGTGTGTAATACTTGAATAATCCGATTCAAACACGCCATATTGTGATCAATCATTTGCTACTTAAATATTGTCTTTGTTGTGTAGGAGTTGAAATAGTTTTCTCGTTAGAAAACTAGAACTCATGGAGCGTAATGAAGAAAGGAACAAAAGGAATGGTTTTATCCTCGAAAAATAAAACACTTTCCTTGCACACAAAAGATAAGGTGAGGCTTTACGTGGCAGACTGATATAGTATTCATCACTACTTCCTTACCTCAGTACTTAGACCTTAGTTTTTATGACATTTAGAGTAAGAAACTAACACACAGTTCACATGATGGCAAGTGATTCCTGCGGCCCATAACATCTACATTCATTCTTGACAAGGAATCATAATGCAGACGTGTTGTCATCGTAGAGGACTGAGATGGAATGCCTCGTCACCAGCAATAAAAGTCTCTACAGACGAACCACAACAGCGTTATGCTGCAACTGCAGTCTGAAGTGGTAATAGTTGTACTATTACGACTTCAGACTATACCACGTAGAATCTCATACCTATAAATCATAAAATCTAATACCTATCGAACACCGCCGTCATAATGACTTTAAAGGTATACCAATATATTATCTGTTGGGTTCGAAACATTTGTTAAGAGGTCAAGAGATCTGGGGATCTACGAAGGGGAGGGATGAGGAAAGACGGGGAGAGGGGAAGGGGCTGGATGTGGGCCGCGCACGCGACTGTCTCGCTATCGACTAGGCTGGACTTAAGGGGAAGACTTAAATATTTTATCTTATTTAAAATAACATAAAAATACTAAATTTTTTTTATCGCAACTCATATCTTCTTATTCAATATGATGGTAGATGTGTGTATTAAAGCAAATATGCTGACGACTTGTGAATGACTAAAAGAGCTGCTTGTTAGTTTGCGACAAAAACAAAATAGTTTATAGTACTTTAGTACTATTTCCTTTTATTTTAGTATAGAGCCTTTGTAGGCCAGCGTCCGAGCGTAAGCTTTTAATTCACGATATACAAGTAAACCGAGTACGATCCTCGGTGCACTAATGTATTGCAAATTTATGCTTTTTTTATCACCTCTAAATTCATAAAATCCTGCATAAAGAAAATAGCTGATATAATAATGCACATGACAGAAATGAAATATTTTTGACAACCCATACCCCGATTTTGAAGTATAGAGTAAAATTATAAAAAGGCAAAGATAGAAACAGAGGAGTTAGAGAACGAAAACGATTCCAGCATTTACTGTATAATTCTCACCTTTTCTTTCTCAAGCCCAGTACATATTTTCCGTCCTTTATTCGTCGGAAACATTCAAACTCAACCTCGAAATTTTAGTCCTATGGCGCCCAAAGAATTAAAAAAAAAGTCATTTAAAAACATAAAAGATAAAAACCGCCATAATGATGATGATGACATCCGTCTGGTCGATTTCGACCTCGGCGTTATCTTCTGATTATTGCCAGATACATCAACTGCGGAGCATATTTCATAGTGCCGTAAGCATTTGGCAGCAGGAGGCACTCACTCGGGCTTCCCCTTCCCTATACAAGTTCGAAGGAAGGTTCTGATGCGGTATCAGGTACACGTGACATACTTACAACAAACCCAGACCGGAAAACAAACTGTGACACACAAATATTGCTCCTCTTCCGAATCGAATCCACGGCCCGCGACGCATTGGCTAGTTACTCTAACCACTACTCGCCCGCCGTACACGTTGTCCTTAACAAACAATAAGCTTCCCCTTAACAAGCGCAAGCTACGTAAAGTAAGTACATCGCTAAACTAACTGGCACATGAGTGTTAATTTCAAAACCTACACTTTAGCTCTTTGTGTGTAAATTATTTAGTTTTACAACAAAAGGACAAATGTATCCCGTTTCTTGTGGATGCGTTAAAATACAGTTATGTAATAATATCCGTCTCTTTATAATTACAAATACGACTAGGCTGCTAGACATGCTAGAGCTTGTTTCAAGCTGCATCACGAATAGATTAGCTCGACCGGACGTGACCACAGACAAAGATTACCAGGATATACCAGCATAACGCTGCCGTGTTTCGTATTGTGAGTGTAAGAATCCGAAAACACGGTCACTGTCTGCGAAGCATTCCATCTGGACTCAGAGTTGATGATTATGTCATGCTGGTCGATTTCGACCTCGGCGTTATCTTCTGGTCATTGCCAGCATTTGCGCACTCACTCGTTGTCTCCTACACTAATCCGATGCATTCGCAATAAGATCAGAGGAAGATTCAGATGCAGTATTAGGGACACGGGAGATACACACCCAGACCCTAGGACCAGCATTTTATTGTGCACAAATATCCTCGGCTGGAAATCGAACCCTAACCCGTACACCACGCAGTCGTAGCATCGCGTGTGCATCTTTGCTGAGGGTGCATTTAGTTATGTATTTATTATAGTCGTCACTTAGCATCAGGTGAAGTGTGCTAGTTTGTCACCCTTATTTCCATAAACAAATGACACATTTTATTTGGAAATAGAAGACGTCAACCATGGACGATAAAGACTGTATCATTATAACCTCATGCTTGCATTATACCAATTAATAATCATACCGAATGATAAATCATTCCTTCTCAAAAAGTAAAACAATTTATCTATGCCGATTTTTGAATAGTGTTGGCTTTAATGAACTAAGTTCTTCAATCGATTGATTAGTGGAATCGAATCGATCATAAACGGAATCTCTCAAATTAATGATTACAACTTTCATTTATTAGTCTTATTTAGTATTTGCTTTTGCACATGGTCTACGGAGAAGATAAGTTCTAGTAACAACCGCATTGGAAATGTAGGACGAACTCTCACTAGATGGAGTATCGGCTTATGCAAGTTTAGCGGGAAACCAATGGATGCATCTATCTTAAGAACGTGCTTCGTTATAGTGTGTAGGGGAGAGCAACAGTGGTAGATCTACACTGCAGTTCGTTAGGAGCTGCAGAAAGAATGGGTCGGCTCAATCATATCATAGAATACCATCGTAAAATTGCAGCAAAATGCTGCTGTGTTTCGTCTGGTGAGTGTAGGAATCCGGAGACATTTATTAATGGTGACGAGGCATTCCATCTCAGTCCGCAAGGGTGACAACGCATCTGCATTGTGATTCCTTGTCAAGGATGAATGTAGATGTCATGAAGCGCAGGAATCACTTGCTATCAGGTGAACTGTGTGCTCGTTTGTTACTCTCAATGTAATAAAAATAAATAGCCATGACCAGTGGACTAGTGGGGCCGATACTGGCTTTCGAAAGTTTGCAAGTAAAAAGAATATTTCCATCTTCTCTTACTTTCTCTAGATTCCTTATCCAGTTTCGATATGTCCATGCCTTTTTATCCGTGAAATATCCTTGGATTTATTCTTTAAGCCTTGGGTTCAATCATGGACACAGGAGTTGACTTTTTGTAAACACTCATTATTTGCAAAATAATAGTTGCATTAACTAAGTTGCTTCTCGCTAGCAGCTGCCTTCCGAAACAGTTGTAGAGACAGTTTTATGTAAGCTTACTTGAATGAAGCTTCTTTTGATTTGATTTTTTATTTATACCCTACTGAACTAAACTGCACAAACGTATATCATTTTGATGCTGTGAAAGCCTTCTTCTAAGCATACGCGTACCTCATATGTTGTCACTCACCGTCATCTGTCCATCCCGCATTCATAATCTTCTGTCCATTCCCCAGCAGAAGCGCCACATCTTCTGGTGAGCACCAATTACCCAGATCGTCGACCTCATACAGCTGCCAGTTCTGACCACAAGAATACTCAGTTGACGAACTTAAGTGTATAGCACATACAAACAATCTTTACTCGCACGCCTCTTGAATGTTAATTCCGAAGGAATTGTGTGAGTTATATAATTCATGAATCATTTAGCGCCATTTCAATTTATAACGTATTTTTTCGAATGACACATCCACTTTTTCGATGTTGGCCGTCTATCAACTTATATATAATCAATATAAATTTACTTATTAATATATAATTAATATTAAATTACCTTAAAATATATAATCACAAACAATCTTTACAAAGCACGCCTCTTGAACGTTAATGCCGAAAGAATTCTGTGAGTTATTTAATTTAACGTATTTAAACGTATTTTTTCGAATGATGCATCCACTTTTTCGATGTTGGCCGTCTATCAACTTATATATAATCAATATAAAATTACTTATAAATATATAATTAATATTAAATTACCTTAAAATATATAAACACAAATAATCTTTACAAAGCACGCCTCTTGAACGTTAATGCCGAAAGAATTCTGTGAGTTATTTAATTTAACGTATTTAAACGTATTTTTTCGAATGACACATCCACTTTTTCGATGTTGGCCGTCTATCAACTTATATATAATCAATATAAATTTACTTATTAATATATAATTAATATTAAATTACCTTAAAATATATAATCACAAACAATCTTTACAAAGCACGCCTCTTGAACGTTAATGCCGAAAGAATTCTGTGAGTTATTTAATTTAACGTATTTAAACGTATTTTTTCGAATGATGCATCCACTTTTTCGATGTTGGCCGTCTATCAACTTATATATAATCAATATAAAATTACTTATAAATATATAATTAATATAAACATATGATTAATATTAAATTACCTTTAAAATATATAAACACAAATAATCTTTACAAAGCACGCCTCTTGAACGTTAATGCCGAAAGAATTCTGTGAGTTATTTAATTTAACGTATTTAAACGTATTTTTTCGAATGACACATCCACTTTTTCGATGTTGGCCGTCTATCAACTTATATATAATCAATATAAATTTACTTATTAATATATAATTAATATTAAATTACCTTAAAATATATAATCACAAACAATCTTTACAAAGCACGCCTCTTGAACGTTAATGCCGAAGGAATTCTGTGAGTTATTTAATTTAACGTATTTAAACGTATCGTTTCGAATGATGCATCCACTTTTTCAATGTTGGCTGTATATCAACTTATATATAATCAATATAAAATTACCTATAAATATATAGTTAATAATAAATTACCTTAAAATATATAATCACTAACAATCTTTACAAAGCACGCCTTGAATGTTAATGCCGAAGGAATTCTGTAAGTTATTTAATTCATGAATCAGTTAGCGCCATTTGAATTTAACGTATTTTAAAGTATTTTTTCAAATGACATCCACATTTTCGACGTTGGCCGTGTACAAACTTATATATAATTAATATAAACATATGATTAATATTAAATCACCTGAAAATATTTAATCACATAACAATCGGGTCTCCGTTTTCCTGCTATTTATCGCCGGTAGTCTAAGTGAGTGTGATCGTTACGCCGACCCATTCTAACTGCAACCAGACTCTACTTAGTTGAAGCGTATCTCTACCACTGTAAAATGTATAGGATGTTACGTTTATCGAGTAATTAGTTTGAAATTACTGCAGTTATGATGATACGAGTCAGACTCTCTCGCGGAACAGGGTAACGGTCCAACGGCTCCCTTGTGCTGGTTAGCCAATAATAGAGGGCGCGACTGAGCGTCATAAGCGCTCGTTCACCTCTCAACCAGGTGAAACTGTAAAAGCCCTCGTGCTAACAGCGGCCATTAGACCGAAAAAAATAATATGATATTCACAAAAAAAGCACATAAATAGTTTTTGTTTAACATACAAACGAACAAGCAGTTCAGTTTGTAAGTATTTCCTGTGACTCATGACAGTTAGATTCATGTCAGGATCAAGAACGCAAGTATATTGTAACACTTCAGGACGAAGATGAGTTACTATTTTTAATATTTTTTTTGCGTTCATTTTTTTTATTATAAAGAATGCTATATATAACTATTCCATTAAACCATTCTAGTTAAACTTAAAACGCGTGTGCTAGGAGATGGTTGATGACAATAATCGAATAGTGGATTCGAATCTACGAACTTAAGTTTAGCAAACCGTACCCTACACCCTATTGACGCATTTATTATAATAGTATTAAACAGATACTTATGAAAAATATATTTCCTTTTCTTAACCAATACTTCGCGAAAATTTCTCCATCATCCCTGATTAATCTTTGTCCCTAACCAGGAATAAATAAGAAGCATTTTTCTTTCCAAATTATTCAATATATTTCGAACAATCTCTCCAAATAAGATGGGCACCGTTATTCTCAATCCGAAATGTAAGTCAGTTTTATCCAAATGTTATTATTTAATAATTGTTATAACAAAAAGAATTATAAAGTTTTTGTTTAATTTGTTGTTATTGCTTGTTTATTTCAATGTTTGTAAGCCATAAGTTATGCGATAGAAGTTATAGAAATGTATAAAACGTATAAATAAACCAACTAAAATTGCCTTTAAATGTCGCATCGAGTCTTTTGTAGGCTAAGGCTCTTACAATATGCGTGCATACTATCAAAATACATACCAATATAAAACCCTCACAAATCAATTCCTTAGCTCGTATCCCTATTGAATTATGGACCATATTCCTAGTTAAGAGACGCAAATATAACATTGTGTCCATTGGGGTCACACACGCGTATTGTCACGTCAAGTATTAAGTTCTACTAGATATAATAAACTCTGTACCAACTTACTAAGGTTGCAATTGTCTTGAAGGTGTGCCTGCTGGAGAGGAACACGAGTGAGGGACAATAAAACGAATGCTTTGTGGATACTTTTGCTTTTCGAACAAGGAAAAGTGAATAAAAACGGACATTCCTTCTCACGCATCACTTAATGCCCCCTTAACTGGATCCGCTTAAGGCACAAATGACATGAGGCGTTTTATTGCTAAGGTACGCGTTCGTAACATAGATATAGAGATATATCGAGATGTGCATTAAAAAGTAATGCTCCTTCTAGAATCACTTACGGTGATAATTAAAACTGCCATAGTGGCTTTTACGGATAAGAAATTTGATATTGGTTTTTACACGGTTGAGTATTTCATAGAAGCTTGTAAATGTTGTTATGTTATGTTGAATGAAATATTATTAATAGAATAAATACCAGTTGTTATTTTACGGCTAATGGCCGCTGTTAGCCCGAGGGCTTTTACAGTTTCACCGGATTGAAAGGTGGCTGAGCGCTTAGGGCACTCAGCCGAGACCTTTTTTTATGGGTAACCAGCCCAAGGGTTATCGAAAGGGAGATTATGCTTGGACCGTTACCCTGCGCGTTACTTAGAGTGTAGTGTCAACACCATTTTATACACCAACAATCGTTATCAGCTAGCTTTTCGTAGACTTTGGAACATAAGATGTTCCATGGTAACCTTTTAACTTAACATTATATGAAAGACATACTCCAATACGGAGATATTTAACAATATCAGTGAAATTTGTGTTTAATACAACTGGATGAATTTTTGCCTGATCCTTAATTATAATAATAATTATATTCCTTTTTGGCACACTTATATAGTATAATCTGGTACAGTAAATATAAACAAGAAAATACTTGTAAAAACCTAATCAAAAAAGAAAAACAAAAAATATAAATTAATGAAAAACAAATGAAACTGATGTGCGCCATATAAAGGAAAGGATCTACACTCAGGTACTGTTGTGGTTAAGGATCACAACCCTGATCTTCCGTGGAGCCGGCACAAGAGAAGTGGTGGTCCCCATTTTATAAACTATAATAAAAAAAAATTAAGTAATGAAAAATAACAAAACATACACAATAAATAATAAAAAATTATAATATGAAATTTAACAAGATAAAGTTATTGTGTATTTAACAGTTTACAAAAAAACAGAAACAGTAGTAAAAGAAATTTTATTAGATATGAGAAAACTCGTTTGAGTTTACTGTAGTAGTTTTATCTTCTCTAAAACTTCCTGCGTTAGTTAGAAGATATGTGTGCTAGTGAGGTTACAATTCCTAATCTAACAAAAGAAATTTTAACGTATACTTTAGTCTTGAACAAACAATAATTGACGAAATTGATAGAGCCAAGTGTAACATGTATTGGACGACTTGATCGGGAGAAGACTCCCGAATAATATTGCTACGTTTTGTTGGGTCCTGGGCACCCAATTACAGGTAACAGGGCATTCCATTTTAATGCTCAGGTGTGACAACACTGCCTCTTCCACTGTTGGGGATGGATGTAGAATTCATGAAGAGCAACCATAACCTACCGCCAGATGAATTTAATAACGGGAAATGAATTAGCTTGTCTTTTACTTTAAATATCTTTATCTCTTTTTCTGTTGATAAATTATACTCGAAAATATTTCTTTAACTGTGGTCATAGTTTACATAATCAGCTAGTCACTGAAAGTTAAATGTTAAAAATCTTTCTCATACATCAGGAATAAGAGATTTACCGGCTAAACCAACGTAATAATAACTTCTCTCAAAATAAGATGAATAGTAGTATTGGTCAAATTACTTTTGGTAGTTGTGGTCAAGTGATTTCAACAATGTTTTCCAGTTCGTTAAAACATAATATTCATTGAAAGAAGTAACAGCAGGTTGACGTCACGAGCCACTGATTGTTATTTGGAGGGTTCTTGTTTCTAAAATTTCCTACGGTTTTACCAGAAGAATTTTTAGAGCCGATTGTTGAAGCCGTTCTTTTATTACATCGGTGTCTTATATCGATATATAGACATATAGCGTGCCGATTTTTTTATATGTTACTAGTTCGTTACAGGAGCAGCAAATTAGGCATGTCGATTTAAAATCGGTTAAACGAAAATCGTTTTGTTTTAATGATAATCGGTCTAAAATACTAAACCGATTCATGAAACCGTTGAATCGAATAAAACAGTGGTAATCGATAATTAACCTTTTTATGTCGTATGAGAAGTATTTAACAAATCACTAAAGACTTTAAAATTCAACTTTAGCGGTCCGAATAATCGAGAACGGATCTTTTAATGCTCGATTTAATTGAGAATCGATTCTAGTGCGTTCGATGATGATCAAATCAAAAATATTTTTTTAGAATGAACCAACATGCCCAATAACAACATAATAATGATACGATATATCTTAAGGAATATTATATACATATGCACGTTGGGAAGTTAAGATAGTTTGGTCTGTATATGCTTATTTTCTTTGTATAGACATATATTTATAATAAGGTTTAATTTTAGTCGATTGGACATAGGTTATTGTGATAGTCTAGATACTTCATCTTCAGAATAAGCTAGGTCACTTTACAGACTTGTTAGAAGTGGTGTACACAAAGGCATTTATTTTTTGTGAATATTAAGTTGTTATTTTACATGTGGGAAAATCCCCTATAATAATGAAAAAATCTATGTCGGCTTTTGATAGACATATGTATAAAGGATATATTCTCAAATCGGATGCCAATTCTAAAATTAAAAACAAAAAATCTCGTGTTCTTTGTTCGTCTATGTTCACAAATTCCTGCGACTTTGAATTCCCATTTCCCGTATCTCTCCTTCGATTTCAAGGCTTCTTATTGTTATTCAAAGCGCCAATATTACACGAGTGACTCATGCGACATATTAAAAGACCTTTTTATTTCACAAAAAGAACATCACAAGTTCTTTTTAACATTGTTATGATGCGTATTAGTCGTGTGTTTTTTGTTCGCCTTTCATTCGTATGTGTTCGTTCCTTTTTTATTAGGCTTGATGTTTTCTTGATGATGATAGAGTACGACGGTTGCCTTCTATTTTTACAACCTAAGAATTATCTGGTTAGGTCTGCGGTTGGCTGGTTTGTTGTAAAGAGGCTCTATATTTTCCACATCAGCGACGAACGAGGAATGTAAATCAAATAGTTGTGTACATTTATGTGTTATAATTGTAGTGTAACTTTTATTTAAATATACCTATTAGATATTATTGAGTGTAATAAATAGAACGAACAATAAAATTTTTTGGTGGTAGAAAAATGAGACGGGTTTTCTAGATTCAGGATAAATGGGGGCTCCTAATATGACCACGCCGCCACAGAATAGTGTAAAATCGTTTGGTGAGTGATGATCCGAAGAACCTGGAAAAAAATATCGTAATCATATAATTATCTTAGAGACAAAATAATACATAAATTGAAAATTCGTATGCAGTAACGTATACCGATATCAAATGTAATTAATTTAAATTAAAATTATAAAAAATTCAAATCGCTCTCATAATTGATTCCAACTATATTTAGATGATTTATATATATTTAAATAATATTGATAATGATAGATTTAGAAAATACAAAACGACATTCTATTCGACGAAGATGAATTTCAAGTGTATAAGTAAGGAATGTGGTATTCCTGGGTTTACGAGATGCGTCGTACCTGTTCTAGGAACGAAGGTTCCATGGAGAAGAATGCAGCAGCTGCAAAGGTTCCCTTGTATGTCGTAAAGCAAGCAATAGGTTACCATGGTATTTAAAATAGCATAGTTCACCATGATTCAACTTGATGTATTACGACTCGAGATTTGAAATTGTGGTATGAATGAGATCCATTCTTCGGTAAACTTTGTGATTTATCGAATGATATGTAAGTAAAATAATTTTGAATGATAGATTTTATATTTTGGGTTTATAAGCCGTTGATTGGGAAACGGATTCACGGATTTTAATGAAGTTTTCGGATATCTATAGAAAAAAATGCTTTAACTAAAGTACATACATACGTGTATAACACAAAGCAAGCCTGCCGGATGTCGATGGATGCAGGCGGGGTCAGAATCGTCTTCTGTGGCACTCTGTAGAGATCAGGGAGGTCTTGGTTCAGCAGTTCTAGTGATGGGATGATGACGTCGCAAGTAACGGAGTGTTACCATTAAACAAACATTCTGTCTAGGACATAATTTCGTTCGTTATGTGAAGACCTTCCGATAAGCCAAATAAAAATGGATAGAGATGGAGGCCACTCTATGACGAGAACGAAGAAAAGAAAGTAAGATTGAATACTGTAATATCATGTCTATAATCCAAGCGTTTGCTACATACATTTGCGAATAAAGGATTGTTGACTTTCGATCGATTTCAGTACGTGAAACGATATTAAATATGGCATAGAAAGTATCATGGCATCATAAACGCATAAATATATTATTAGCGAGAAATGCGCTATCACACAATTAAAATGCATGCGAAGTATTATGAACAATAGCGAAGCATTAATATGCGCTAAGGCACCCAGTAGAGCGCCATCTGGCTACCGGACGTCCATACTGATGAATTTACAGCTATCTCCAGGTATTGGAAATTATAGTTGAAATAGCATTTCAACAGAATCACAGTCTTGTATTTGTAATTCCGTTTAAATTTAATTATTAGATCGTACAATTAAAAATAAATTTGCAGCTTTTTTTGCGAAACATCAAAAATCTTCATCTAACCGGCCATATAGCTCATGGAACCGATAACCGATGGGGAAGAAAGGTGAGTGTAGAGCGACCCCCCACTAGATGAGCGTGATCATTTTGTGGTAGCATGAGGGGTAGCCCTATACAGCACTGGCCTAGTGATGGGCTGAGATGATAACAATATTAATAAAACAGCCACGAAAAAAAAGAACAACTTTACATAAACAATATCATACACTTCGGCAAACGGAGGTGCCTTAGCTTTTGCTGACACAGGACTATAGTCCCATGCAGCGCTGGTTTCCAGCCGCACCCATCTCCCTTAGATATGAAGCGGGAGTCGTTAGGATTGAGGGCTTCCTGATCACCGTCAAAAAGTATATTTTACAAAGTGCTTATAGTCAACAAAGGAAAAGAAAAAATCAGTTGGAACAGACAAGAAGACTCTACTACTACTAACTGTTCTCTTGCATGATGATTAATAATTATTACTTGAATCTTTGTTGATGATAGATTTAAATATCAAGGACCCCAGGTGCCTCCTTGGAGGTAGATTATAATGAGCCGTAGAGGTCACTCACAAGGGACGAATTGCATGCACGTTTTTTTCCTCATACACAAAAAAAGAGCATTCCCAAAAAAATCCTTCAACTAACTGCAAATATTTTGTAAGTCCTTTACTTGTATTCCACTCAATCTAGATCCACTAATCTATTGAAGTCGAATTAATTGTTAGAACGATATATCGTCGCCGTCACAACCTATCCAAATAAAAGCCTCCCCTTAGAGCGACGACTTATGCAATTTTGCGAGAAGTGTATGGAGGCAGGAGGCAATCTATCGGGGAGACTGCTCCGCAATGAAAAGTTCTATGTTCATATATATACATATGTATCATAAATACCACCAGACATGTTTTCATCAAAATGATTATAGTGTCTAGTTACTATTTAAGCAGTGACTAAAATAATAACCCTACTATTATGTACGCATAACTAGCTTGCAAAAATAATTTATGGAAAACGGTGCAAATTAAAATTATTTTCTGAATGGCGTACTACAAAGGCATCAATTTGCTCAGTGTAATTATTTTTTTTTAACCTCCGGTCACCCTTGGAAACTACACGTTATATGTCTATAGTACTAAGAATTGTAACTTAAGCGTATATTCATGGATTATTTTTTACAAAAATCCTATAATTATGGTGGATTTTGTATAGATAGATAGATATATGTTTTGTATAGAATAAGTGGCAAACAGTTCACTGGTGCTAAGTGATCACCGCCGCCCATGGATATCCGTAACATCAGAGGAGTCGCAGATGCACCACCGCCTTGTTTCTAATTGGGACATGAATGGTCCAGCTCGACCTGAGGAAGTCCCTAACACATCACCTTCATCAAGGTTGTCAACGCATCTGCATTATAATTCCTTAAAGAGGATAAATGTTATGGGTCGAAAAATCAATTACTATCGGGTGAATAGCTGCTTGTTTGTTGAAAACAATAAAAAAAAAAAAACTAGAAACGATTCATCAGTGAGTTTTTTTTTCTATATAATCGTATATATCGTTTGTTATCTATATACTAAAAAACAAATGGACAGACTTTGGTCCGGTATCATATTGCTGTGACAAAAAGTTACGATATTATCATTGCATTATAACAATGAAGATTAGGATATTTTACTACATATCTATGAATTTATATAGCAAGTGGTTTATGAGAGAAGCTGAAATAAAAGCTTGTATAAAATATAAAATTTATAAAAAATGGTTACTATAGTCTTTTCTTTCGTTTAAAATATACTAAAAGTATCCTCGAAGTATTAAAACTGAATGAATATATATATATTTTTTAAATAAAATATTATAAGTTTTATATAACTGACCTATAAACATTTACATATATTATATAGATCTGCCTTATCCCAAAACTAATCCAAAAGAAAATCCAAAATGAAGAAGAAAAATATAAATTGTTTTCCTTATTACATTTTAGTAAGTATCTTAACTATTCGATGGATAGCATAATTGTTAAAATAAATTAATTAATATATTAACATGTTCAAATTGAACATATAAATATTAACATGTTCTTAATGTGATTTTAATTATAACATCAGAGCAGGTTATTTCTTGTTTTCCGTCGAAGTTACCATGCCCTGTCATAACAATACACCACGAAGAAAGTGAATCAAAGACGTAAACAAATGTAACACTTCTTAACAAATTTCTCACCTTACAGTGTTTAACAAACACAAGCCTGTGCGGACACTGAACTCATTTAGCACCTTCAACGCCTTCAAGATGGTTACCTCGTCATTCTGAGTTACATAAAGTTATGTTCCGCTGTGAAAAACAAGAGTTTGTGTTTTATGTTTGAGTTCTTTAAGTGTTAAAAAACAAAGGTGCCGCAGGGAGCACATTTACGACCACTACTTTTATTGCGACAATTTTTTTCGAATGTTAATTTTTTTTAATAATATTAGGGTATTACAAACGAGCATACAATTCAACTGGTGATAAAATCAACCCGCGACGACCGGATTTTTCCGAGATAAGAAATCATAATGTAGATTATTGTCACTCTTAAAGGCTTATTAGGAATGCCTAATCAGTAGTAAAATCTCACTCACTCACCAGCTAGCAAATATATCATGCAGAGACAAAAGATCTTCATTATTATTGTTCACAACTTCATCAATATATATACATATTTTTATTATTATATTGAGTATAACAAACGAGCACATAGTTCACCTGATGGTAAGTGATTCTGTGGCTCATGACATCTACATTCATTATTTGTCAAGGAAACATAATGCAGATGCGTTTGCACCCTTGAGGACTGAGATGGAATGCCTCGTCACCAGTAATAAAAGTGTCCGGATCCCTACTCTACGCAACGCAGCGGCATTTTTCTGCTATTTTACTCTGGTATTCTGTGAGGGTGTGGTCCTGCCCCGGTCGAGCTGACCCATTCACTCTGCAGCCAGAAACAGACTGCAGTGTAGCTCTATCACTGAACATCCTGAAGTCATAGTTGTCCCGGGCCATCGTCAGCTTATAAATATTAATTTCTGATCCTAGCTACTCAGAAAAAAAAACTCATATTTTCTTTGAAATCGTCAAAAAACTATGTTTGTGTCCGCCTGTATCCATTAACAAACACAAATATAAGAAGTCATCAATAAGCTACGATCATGCGTCCAAGATAAACTATCATTAAAGTAGGCACGGTTTTATTGAAGCTATCTAAGTGACTCTTAAATATAGTGTAGTGACGGATGGTGTCGACGGTCGCAGAAATGTTTGAAAGGAAATGCGGCGTCACTTGGCCGATTATAAATTTACGTGTGCGTCTGTCTTTACTCGGAACGTGGGTAGGCAAGCTTTATGGCCAACGGCGGGATTTGCGTTTCGTTTTATTCGATACTAGACATTCGATCCGAGTTAAAGACGTCTGGAAATATCATGGGAATACGTTGACAATGCTATCTTTGAATCTGCATTTGTATATGCATATGTGTTATATATTATATAAATGCAGAAATTTTCTTTTTTCTATTTTGTGAAATTTATCGTATTGGAGTTGAATGTATTAGGTATTATAATGTATTAAATTTTTTATCCTCCTAATTGATTTCAACTACAGCAGTATATTTTGGTTATTTTCAGAAGATATATTATGAGGCGTTAAGTATTTGTACAAACACAAAGACTATTCCGGATTAATACATTCCTTCATAATAAGATCAGAGGAAATTTTGATATAATGTCTTAAAAACGGTACATTAATACAAAACAAGTCCGAAAACTAACAATTTTCCACGGCTGAGAATCGAACTTAGGGATCCGCGACGCAAATGCCGTGTAATCTAATCAGTAAACCACATGGCCGTCAGGTATTATAATACCAGCGTAATTAACAGCATAACACTGCTGCGTATTCGTATGGTGAATGTAGGAAATCGGAGACCAATTTAGAGGTGACGTGGCAATCGATCTGTCTTCAGGGTTAACTCATCTGGGTCTTGAATCCTTGTTGAGGTTAGGTGTTTATAGGACGCTGTCATCACTTATCAACAAGACAACTGTTTGGTAGGTATTACCCTTACTTTTTACCAAAACCTTTACACAACTCTCTTCATCACTATTTGGTATCTATCCTAAATTTTACAAACACTTCGTTTTACTTTATGTTACTTTTAATCTCTGCTCGTTAAGATCTCGCAGTATCTTAAATTCTCATACAACTAGATCTCCGTAGACAAGTCACCAATAAGGTAATTAATATGTGCCGTGGGTAGAACCGCCAGGACATCCGCGCCGACCCACCCTTAAAAGGGAAACGACCGAGTCTCCATATTAATGAGAATCGTGATTTTTATGTAGAAAAATGGGGTTCAATAAACCTACAATTGCTTCATTCGATTAAATACGCTCTAATACTTTTGAAGTAAAACTTATTTGAAAGGTTTGAAGGATTACAAAGAAGCACACAGTTGACCTGATAATAACTGATCGCGGCGATATTTTGAATATTTGCTGATATTTGATTAATTAAGGTGCTTTAGGTTTTTAACAGTGGCATAGCTACACTGCAGATTGTTTCTAAGTGCATGAACCATTCAGGGTCAGCTCGACCTGTGTAGGACAACGCCCTCACAGTTTACCAGCGTGAAATAGCAGCATTATGTCGTCTGGTGAGTGTAGGGAGGGATCCGGAGACCTTTGTTACTGGTGACGAGGCAATCCATCTCAGTCCTCAAGGGTGACAACGCATCTGCATTATGATTCCTTGTCAAGGATGTACGTAGATGTCGTGGGCCGCAGGAATCACATGCAATCAGTGTGCAAACAAATGTGCTCGTTTGTAACTTTCAATGTAATCAAATAAAAAATAAAAAAACTTTCACTTCATTTACGATTAGCAGAACTGTACTCAACTGTCAAATTTTGTTTCTTAATAACAAATCTTCGTTACACTTGTATAACCAGAGAAAAGCTTTTTTTATAAACCTCAATTGGTCTCGATATTGAGGTGTATATAAATATAACACACGTTTCTGAAAGACTTAATAGGTCGAGACCATTCTTATATAACGTTATAGAACTTTAATACTGAAACTGACATTGTAGTTTGTTTATAATTAATAAAAGAAGTTATCAACTGTTAGAGATTTGTTGACTAAGAATTTACATTGTGTGATTTCTTTTCTTTATATTTTTATAAATATTTATACAATTATATATTTATTTTTTTATTTATTATTATTATTATTTAATTTACATTATGATAACGAGATGTCCACTTTCCTATATTTTTTGATCAGCCATTACTTCTTTAATCTTACGGTTAATAGCAAATTCTCATTTACATTTACATATAACATATATAAAAATTATATCTAATACTATCAAAAAGGGTTCGAAGTTGCTTATCATGTATCTGGCATCTAAAAATTTTACTCAGTGAAACCTTTTTTCAATACTTTTAAATAACCATTTGCGTACCATAATCTCTACCCACGTTAAATACCTCTAATTAGAAGTACTTAACGTAGTGCAATGCATTACGCGCCAATATCGCCTTAATTGCAGGGCATATGTGGACTTTTTCACTCGTTCGCACATTCAAAGGTAGAATAATTGAATCAATAAAAATAGCTAATTAACGTGCCTATTGCCGGAGTTATTTTAGCAATGTTCGGCACGATTCATCCGTTGATAGAAAAGTTACAAGGCTAAGCCTGAAATTCTTACCCAAGAGATTATTTATGATAATTTTTATTGGCCATCGGAGCGTAGGATGACCCCCCACTAGATAGAATGAAGGTCTATGCAAGTTTAGGGTGGCTTAGGATCTGAACATACTGTGGGGGAGGCCTATGTTTACCAATGGACTTGTGATAGGATGAATTGATGAGAATGATGAAACTGTTTCATCAGTTCATTTTTGAAACAAGGCGTTTCTCAGGGCACACAACTTAGCCCCTATCTTTGTCTATAGGTATCCGGTTCTCCTTGAGCAATATTATTTGTTCGGCCTCACATGGAGTACTGTTTTCATCTCTGGGCCGGGGTACCCCAGTACCAGTTTGCTCCGTTTGACCGCATTCAACGGAGAGCGTCACGAATCGTTGATGACCAGATACTTTCCGATCGGCTTGATTCACTGGCGTTGCGAACAGTTGTCGCATCTCTCTGAATTTTTAACAGAATTCACCATGGGGAGTGTTCTGAGGGGTTGGTCTGATTAATTCCAACCGCTGAGCTTAAACATCATCACGACAGAATTCAAAATTTCATCCTCATCATTTCGTTGATTGGCAATCCACCACTGTGCGCTTCTCGCGAAATTTCCTGCCACGCACTACCACTCTGTGGTATCAGCTGTCTCCAGCGGTGTTTCCGAACCGGTACGGCGGTAATCACTTACCGTCGGGTGAGCTGCTCGCTCGTTTGCCACCTATTAATCAAAAAATAAAATAAAACTAAGAAGTAATTCCGTTGTGTATTCTTATTATTTTAAATAAATTAATAATAATATTACCAATAAAGTTGGAAGCGTCAATAGCCTAATGCTTTAGGGTACGGTTTACGGTAACTAAGGTCGTAGGTCCGAATCCGCTATTCGACAAAAGTCGTGAATCTTTTCTCGTAAGCGTTGTTAAGTTGGAGTGGTTAACCGAAATGTTAGTAATGTTAATAGCAAATAAATATTATTTTTACATTTTTTAAATAATGCTAGATTATTTAAAAAAAGAAAAGAAATGTAATATAAAAATAATAACTGAAAACTCGTAACATATACAAACGAAATAAGAGTTAGTGGCTGCCCCTATGAATGCGTAAACAGACTATAGATTTTACTGAACGTTAGAAAAATATGGAAAGTTTTCGAAAAAGATGTAAATACCAAAGTCGTGTTTAAAGAAATTCTTATTAAAATAAACGTTCAACTGCCGAATGTAACTGGTCGGTTATACTCAAAATAACGAGATATATTAAAGCCCTGAAAGTGTGATGGCAAACAAAATACATTCCTACACGACAACCAATAATTTGTGTGTTATTCCGATGGCGGCATCTCTTATTGCAGACAGATAAAAAACACAACACAAAAAAATAAATATAAAAGCGCACCAACGGTACACTTATGCACGAATATTGGAGCTATTATTTCACCTTACAAATACACGATACAGACGCGGCGAAAAGTGTAAAAATAATAAATTGGATAAACTCACAATAGCAATACGTGAATTCCACGGATTACATCGCATAAAAATTACCAGTAATATCATACATTACTCCCCCTCACGCATAATTTCCCCGCAAAATATCACCCAAAGCAAAAATATTGCAATTCGTTCTGCAACGTTTATTTCCAATTGGTTAAGCTTTAACGACCTTATATATACGATATTAAAGTTCTTTGTTAAATGACATTAATCATAACTATGTCAAATTGTGTAGTACAATGTATTTCGAACTTTATTGTTGATACTTTTGGTTTATTTTCGCTTTTATGTTGTCATATTTGTACAGGGGTGGCCGTCGATGCGAGACGTCACTTCATAAAGTTGTTTAAAATGAAACATATGAGTATAGAGTGGAAAATGTGAATTAACTCACGTGACTAGTTACATTTATGAACCTGTCACGGAATTATCGTAACTATGTGTATATGGTTAAGTACAATTATATTATTTATCGAATTAATATTTGACATTTAAATATATTTCTTTTTCTTTTAGGTTACTGGCAAGGTGCTGTCGTGTGAGAAGGTATGTCGTTTTTTATTTCTTTATAAGAGACATATTTATTATTATTATTATCTCGATATTATTCAACTATACGCAAACCACATTTAATAAAATGTATGCGGATGACATAAACTAATGCTGTCATCAATCAAATCGTCTGATAAAATGTGCGAATTCTTGTTGAGGAGCGAAGTAAGTTTCTATGTCTGATAGAGGTATACTCCAGTTCGTTTCTGGCCACGACATGAATAGATCCGGTCGGCCGAGGAAGGACTGCCACCTCCAGCATATCCAGCAATAACAGCATATCAACGATGTATTTCATCATCTCAGACACAAGGATGACAACGCATTCGGATTACGATTCCTTATCGAGGATTAATGTGGGTGCTTTTTTGTCACACTTAGCTTGAATACGCATGTCAATATTATCTATTACTAGATTTTTTCTTCCACTGTGGAAAACTCATGATTCTATCTTAAAGAATATAAATCAAAGAAACTATTGTTAGGAAATTAATATCTAAGTATAAATGTGACGTAAATTTTAAAAAAAACTGAAACGACCTACTTCATTGAAGTTGGTAAAACCACCTAATTAGTTCCTAGTTACAGCATTCATGGTCAGCTCGAAGAGTGGAGGATCACGCCCTCAACTCAGGGTAAAATAATATAACACTACTGTTTCATGTGATAAGTGAAGGAATTACTGGTAACGAGATATTCCATCTCAATTCTCAGGGGTGGCAACGCAAATTCGCTTGAATATTTTTGTAGATAGATGATAGGACAACACCATTAACTGTGTGGACGTTTGTCACCCCTTATAGTGGAAAAAATATACAGAAAGACGTTATAAAGAGATCTTATAAAAGTCTCAAAATAACCTTGACATCGCTTGTTAGAATATAGATCAAGGCTAGCCAAGCTCCATCTTAAACCTACTTATATTCAAGAGGCTTAACAAAGACTCGAAGATACTTCAAATACGAAACTAATAAGGGACGTAGCTGGGAGTCTCCTGAGCATTTACTTCTATTTATAACTCTCTAATAACCATTAAAATAGCCAAATTTCCTGTATATATAAATCAATAAATCCCACTGCTAGGCATAGGGTGCCGATTCACACGTCTTCCAAATATTTTTTTTAATTAAAATTTCTTATACATGCAAGATTCCTCATGATATTATCCTGCACCGCTGTGATAATTCAACACTTCAAATTGCACAATTGACAATTTCTTTGTTGCCAGCACCAGATATCGAACACGATTTGCTCGCTTATAGTGAATTAAAAACTTAGACACTAAACTCAGCAAAAGCCAATTACTTGCAACGAGGTATTCCATCTTAATCCTCAGGGATAACAGCATATGGATGTAGTTTGTAAACGTATCCGCCCTCAAAAACTTTTATGTTAGGGATAATCGTTAAAATAAGTAAAAATTTCAAAATATATATTTTGACTCTTCTGATGTACACCTATGTCTTATTGAATCGGATAATCAAGATGTTTCTATTATTATATCATCGCTTTATAATTCTTCTGATTTACTAAGAAGAAATAAGATGCTTGTAGATTGCAGTCATCACTCGTGGGAGTTGCATCGTACGTAAAAAAAGAGGTAAGTCCAGTGAATTTTTGTAGTTACAATACAAAAATTTGGAGTTGAAATCAGGCAAAATACATCAGTAAAGTAAAAAGTAACATAAGAGCATATACGAGTCGTTATGTATAGATTACAGAGAGAGGTCATCAGAGCATAGTCCTTCACGCAGCTCCACGGCGAACCCTACACTAACTAGACGAAACACAGCACCTTTATATTACTGTTTTACGCTGGTATTCTATGGTCGATCCCCGGCCTCTACCTATGTCCACTTCTTTTAGATAAAGTTAGTAATCCCACGTACACATATATACCTATGTGTTCTGATTCCAAGCATTTGTGTCGCTTACATAGTCGTGTACATTAGTATGATTTACTTGTTAACATATTTGCGTTTTAAATTGACGAAATGGCAAATCTAAAAGCGACCTTACAATCTTGTTATATATGCGTAAACCTTGCCTCATAAAGGATTCACTATGCCATTTTACTTAAGCTTCCATAATAAAGTGTACCACTATATTTCCCATGTTAGCATTGTTATCTAATGCAAGTATATTACGATATTACTTGACAATATAACTTAGTGAGTCTCATGAAATTCTAAACGTACTCCACCTTAAATAGGCAGGGATAAGACTTGTTCGCTAGGGTGTACCGCAAGGGAACTATCTCGGCATCTTTATGTGCATCAGGTATGTGTAGTTGCAATTGAACGAAAAAAACTCTAACTACTGCTAAGTCACCCTATAGGTTCTAGATATTTTTAAAAATTATGGTTGACAAGAGACCAGGCCACTGCCATTTATTATATCTCATCAACATTCATCGCCATCATTTGAACTCATCACTGCTGAACATAGACCTACTCCAACGACGGACACAGAGTAAGATCCTGTGCCACCACATCCATCGACCCGAAAATGAATAGAATCTGCATCAAGTAGGTAAAATTTGTAATTTTCGGCAAAAGACTTCTGCAGTTTGGCGATATCATTTGTTAACAACTGCTTATGTATATTTTCTTTAAAAAAAACGGTACACAATTCCTGCGACCTTTAAACTTTGACACCCGCATTCATCCGGGAAACAAAATGCAATTGCGTAGTATCACCAGACGAAACGCATCTGCACTGAACTATTTTGCGGTGGTATTATTTGTTAAGAGGTTTCTGTGGGTTTAAAAACCTAAATATTATTTCTTAGTTATGTTTTACTGTAAATATGATCAATTTAAAGGTTTCGTATATAATTAATTATGGTGTAATAAACTTCGTGATCTTTCCTAAATTTTGCTACATGTACTTACTTTTTTTTTATTATTATTACATTGAGAGTAACAAACGAGCACACCATTCACCTGATGGTAAGTGATTCCTGAGGCCATCTACATTCATCCTTGATAAGAAATCATAATGCAGATGGGTGGTCTCTTTCAGGACTGAGATGGAATGCCTCGTTACCAGTAATAAAAGTCCCTCCGGATCCCTACACTCACCAGACGAAACACAGCAACATTATGCTGCTGTTTCACGCTGCATTCTGTGAGGGCGTGGTTCTACCCTGGTCGAACTGACCCATTCATTCTACACCTAGAAACAAACTGCATTGTAGCTCTGGCACTGTAAAATTATCTTTAATGTATTTACTCTTTGCATATTGTTTGTTATGCATTAAATGTTGAAGAACCTTACTAAATAAATTAAAAATAAAGCGTAGTCCTTACCCGGTCTACACAATAGCTTTCGTGCTACATCTAATTAATAACAACGGTGTTACACTACCTTGTATTTTTCTATGATATTACGGGGCGTCAAACGAGCACAACACAATTCATTACACCCAAATTCATCATTAATAACGAATAATAATACTTATGCGTTGACACTCCTAAAGTCTGACACGAGTTTCCTCGCCACCATTGAATAAGGAGAATCTGGAGTTTCTTAAATAAGACCATATATTTATGATATATTTATTATTTTTCGAAGTAAATGCCCTCACTATTTACATTTTTGCATCACTTGAAACCAACCTTGATGCAGTGAATACAGTCTCAAGTTATCAATTGCAGAGGCTTCGTAGAACTCATTCACTGCCGCTTCCGGGCTTGTAAATCGTAAACGTCTAAGGCGCTTTGCAGCTGGAGCAACTTTAGTGGAATCAACTTTAATTTTTTTTAAAGTTTCCTTTAAAATTTGCCAATTGCCACAACCAAATAGCCCGGTTTACGTTCGCCACAATTTTATGGTAATCTCGAGCAACTTTGATAGCCGAGTTGCTCAATATACGTACAACGTACAGTTTGATGACGGATATCAAATAATCAGCACTTGTTCTCATTTTACTTAGTCGCCGCCGTCCACGGCGTCAAAGACGACAAAATTATTCGCAGCAATCGTCGGCAAATTCGACAGTTCCTAGTTGCTGCAATTAGAAACTAACTTAGACATCAAATGCAGCAACTGAAAACTGTTGTCGATCACTTGAGGAACTCGAAACTCGAGTTGCTACGTGTGCGCGGTTCCATTGAGATATATGGAAACAGCTAGTTGCCAGTTGCCAGTTAACAATAACAATAGTTGCTTCATCTGCAAGGCGCCTAAGCTTGCTCATTTTAAACTTTCGCACATTTTTGCACATGTAAAATTTTTTGCAAGTGGCGCATTCCAATGCCTGACACAGTAATAATTTACTAACAAGTATTCTTTTTGTCAGTTTCAATCAGTTGACGTACGTTATCAATATTGGATTCTGTAATCGCAATCATCGGTCGACCTTCACATACATTGTCATGGAGACGATCACGTCTAAATTCATCAAACCACGAATGAACAGAGCGGCGACATGGGGTTTCATCTCCAATTGAAGTCCGCTCTCTTGTTGACTTAAGCCGCACGCGACAAGTAAGTGAATCTGCGGCCCGTGATACGATACGATAAGGAATCATAATGCAGATGCATTACCACCCCTGGGGACTGAGAATGACTTGACACCAGTAAAAAGGGTCTCCAGATCTACACTCACCCCAACGAACTAAAACGAAACGTGTATGTGGTGCTCGTTTGTCACCGTCAATACAATAAAAAAAAACTGATAATGCATCGGTTATACTATAAAATACTTTGTTGATATCTCTGTTATCTATAGAAGCTTTTACAACAATTTCTCAGGCTTTTAAGATCTTTTTGCGCAGTAAAAAATTTAATGTCATTCTTTAGAGTTAACTCGTTGATACCGTACTATTGACTCAACGGAAAGCGCAACTGCTTATAAAGTATGCCGACTTTGAATTTAACCCTAAGTAAACTTTTTTGTATAAACTCTATCTTTTTATTTTTTAACGATTTTTTTAATCATCGTCGTCTAATAACATAAGACCAAATTGCTTGCAGTGGTAAGGCCACGACGTCACGTGTCCTGTACGATATGGGCGTCTATGGTCGTGGCCGTAGCCGAACTGATTCACGGACAGACCTCAGAGCTTGGCAATGCATATAATCTTTAATCTTTGTTGAGGATTAATGTAGACATCATGGGCAAAAGTTACCATCGTTGTAACGCACGCTCTATTGTCCTTGCTAATATTTATAAAAAAATAGTATTGACATTAATAACTTTACGGCCATGCCGGGGCATGATTAGAGTATTTGATTGTATGGATCACAAATGAAAATGTTTGTTTTCTGGTATGTGTGTATGTATGTCCCGAGTACCTGACACAGTATCTGAACCCTCCTTCAATGTTTTTGCTCATGGTATGCACATTATACTAGGTAAAGGGACGACAAGCGAGTACCTATGTGTTTTAGGCACTATAAAATGTACTGTGCAGTTGATGTCATCACCAGGGAGACATCTAAAACGTATCTTATGAGAGAATTAGCAGTTGTAACTCAAGTCATTCATGACTAACTTAATGGTGTCGGGTATTCGTGGCGTGCTGAGCGCGTCACTTCCGTCATATCGTAAAAAAGCGTACTTAAGATATATTTCAATAAAGAAAGATATGTTATTTAATCAATTAATGAGAAGGGTTCGTAAGGTTTTCTTTTTCTCGTGTAGCTATATTTAAAAGATTGAGGAACGATGGTATACAGAAATAAAACGAAGCGAATCATTTGCATTTGCGCATGTATACTTAATGATAATTCTTTTTTTTTATCTCCCGGGGGATAATTAAAAGCAACATCGAAGCGTATTCACAGTCTCGTTAAAAAGTTCCCTCAGGGAGTTCTGTTTTTCTTTTTCTTCTTTAAGACTCGTTTTCACTAATCGAGCCTATTTGTTGGAGATAATTGCATATGGTAATGTTTTCGTACTAATGTAGTACGCTCTTATTGCCCAGCTTTTATGAGGAGACAAAAGAAAAATTAAGGGAAGGGTACTTTATTCGCATAACTCCATGAGCTATCTATAATGTGACGTATTATTTTAATTATTTTTTACAAAAAGGGCTACAAAGATCAGACTTTATGCCTTAAATCATCTCGTGGTTTGGAGAGAAATCGGGGTAGTAGTATTCATAAAAAAAAAATATGACTCAATATCTATCACTAAGTTTTAGATAAATATATGAAAGAGAGCATATTCGGTGCTCTTCTTACGTCTTCAGGGCAAGGAGTTCCAAAGCAATGTAGTCTGAATGCTGAAGGAATTAGTAATAAATTATTTGATTAGGAACGAATATATCTGTCATGAAGTAAGGAAATATATTAAAAGTAATCTTTTATATAAGGAGTTATTATTTAGAGTACTACTATGGCTTTGGGTTCGACTTCTAACCGGGGTCACTAATATTATCCGGGATGCATTTGAAGCGTCAATAGCCTAATAGTTTAGGGTACCGCATGCGCTTAAGGTCATAGGTTCGAATTCTCCATTAGACTATTGTCGGGAACCATCTCCTAGCACAAGCATTATGAGCTTAGTTGGAGTCGTTGACCGGAATATTGGTAATGTTCTCATTAGCTTTGATAATGTTCTTTTTTTTAAAAAAAAATCCCAATGTCACTAACACGTATTACTTCCGATTATGGGAGACGGGACCCAGTGAATGATTATTTTAGCGCATTCCTGGTTTGATTCCTTACCGATATTATTCAAAGTTTACCGTTAAAGATCGAACACACTGTCACTGCATCCGCACCTGATTCCATTGCAACGGATTAGGGAAAGAAAGGAAGAGTGAGTGCCTCTATGATCTCTACACACTTCATCTACGCACGCATTCGTGTATCTATATCCTATAACAAAACCTCATAAATATATATATATTGCAAAACAAATTTCACACATCACGCCGAAAATCGAACTTGATTTGCTCGCGTGCCGTGAATTAAAAGCTTACACACACATCATAAGATATTTCAACTTGTAGTCAGAGGATAGGATGTTAGTATATTGCAAAACAAACATTTACATTTAAACATGTATGTTCATGTATCCACAATAGCTCTGTCAACCCATCGTATTTCAATGATACGAGGAAAGGCTAGAGGTTGTGCATACCAATAGATGTGACACCTAACCTCTACCCCGGAGCTAAAATGTCAACAATGTTAATTTAATTACAGAACTTGTTGTAACGTAGATTAAACACTTTTGTGAGCGACTGTACCACTTCGCTAGTGATGATCGTGTAAAAAATCTCTTCTAAAACTATTTTTTTTTTATTAGATTATATATATATATATATATACTTAAGATAATAAGGCGTACTGTTTATTACTAAAAATAATATTAAAGGCGTATTGTTTATATTATTAAAAAAGTATTGTGTAATAAACATTGACTTTCTTGTTTTAATTTTAAATTAAGTTTATTATAACACATGTCTGTTATTTAATATTTAACTAAAATATTTCTACGTCTTATTTCAAAACCTGATGTCCATCTATAACGATAAAGAAATAGTGTCTAAGTCAAATAATTCAGCTCATATTATGAGTCTTCAATTAAAATTGAAGCGTTAATATCCTAACGGCTTTAGGTACGGTCTGCGAAACTCAAGGTTGCAGGTTCGTATCTGCCATTAGGCAATTGTCGTGAACAATATCCCAGCACAAGCATTTAGGCTTAGCTGGAGTGTTCAGAATGTTAGGAATTCAATAAAATAGTTCAGAGTGTTAATAGCACTGCTAGAAAAATTTACACAATAAAAAAGTTTCTCACTACAACATGAATGGGTTGGCCGGACCTTCGTAAGACGACGCCTTCACGTAATACAATCTTGAAATAGCAGCATAACGCTTCTGTGTTTCAGAGTATAGCGGATAAGCGAGATATTCTTTCAGTCCTCAAACGTGACGATGAATATAAATCTCCATTTATATTCATTCATCGATTATATTAGTGAATAATACATATCTTTTTTCTATAAATGGTTTAGTTCAAAAATATAACTGTCAAAACTGATAGGTGATGAGGACATGTGAAACAACTATGTTATTTTATGTTTCCAATTGTTCCCTGACAAGAGGAAACTACCCTTCCGTTGGTCCAAACGTTTTTATAGATATAATATAGAAGTCGTAGAATTGCATTTCTGGTGTAAGGAATATCCAGTCTCCACCGTTGTTGTCTTGTTCCCTTGTTATGATCTCACAAAAAGAAGGCATATTTTTTATATTACTAAAAATGGCAAACGAGCAAGCAGTTCACCTGGAGGTGATGAAGTCATTACCGCCGCCCATTAACATCCAGAACATCATATGTTATGTCGCCTTTAAGAAAATGTCTCTTGTAATCGGGAGCAAATCTTTCTTGGACTGGAAATTTAATCTAATTGGACAATAAGTTGCAATCAACACTTGGCCTGAAGAACGGTATGCTTTTAGAATATATAAAAAAATTATCTCGATTAAACGTAATAACCCTAACTGTCCATAATTTTTTGAGCATCTGGCGCTGGCGGTCTTTAAGAAAAGATAGGTATCTTGTAATCGAGAGCAAATCTTTCTTGGGCAGGCAATTCAATTTAATTGGAATATGAGTTGCAACAATCACTTGGCCAGAAGCACATGCTTTAGAATACATAAATGGTATTTAAATACGTAACAACCCTAACTATAAAAATAACCATTAATATATATCGATAAACTTAAATTATCGAACGTCCGAAATATATTCAAAACAATAAATCATAAATCAGATAAGTAAAGGTTGTAGAAATCTACAATAGAAGCAATGGTTCAAGGAGAAAACGCCAATGTGACAAACTTCCCACATAGTTTTACGTCTAGAGTATTCGGGTCATGACTTCAAGGTTATCGAGGGTATGACAGAGCGATAGGAATCCGTGTAGGCGCAATCACGTTAGTGACATGTCTCGCTTAATGTTTGGTAGTGATGACCGTAAAAAAATGTATCGATTAAATGTTTTAATTTATGTCGCCATCACGATCTAGTATTTCTTTAAGGAGTACCTAATGATTTGGTACTGCTAATATTTCGTTTGATTATAATATTATATTATTTTTAATACATGTTTTAAATGGCATGATATTTAGGAGTGTTACAAGTGGGTTACATTATCAAAACAAACATTCAATTATTAATTATTATTCTTCCAAATTGTTATTATAAAGTCACGTAATTTTGCCTTCTCGAGGATAAGGAACATTCCTTCATTACCTTCCTCCGACCTCATTGTACATGCACGTCATCGGACTAAGTAAGGGGACGATAAGGGAGTGTCTCAGCACTAGCGCAAATGCATACGGCACTATAATATATCCTACACAGTTGATGTCAATTGTATAATAGTAAATAGTCATAACCAGAGGATATCGCTGTGATTGAATGACCAGGACGAGATTATCAATATCATAGTAATCTCATTATGAGCTAAAATAATGTTTAGTAAATATGTTTTTTGAATTCATTATTAGGTATTCAGCACATCATCTATCTACTGCGAAACATAATCCTAAGATAACTTAATGTTTTTCGACAAATCGATGGGTATATGACCTTATCGCAAATTTAATAGGTTGTCATTTCGTTTAATGGAAGATCATTCGACACTTTGACACGTTTGCCAGTATGAAGCTAAGGATATCTTCTTTAGATGAAGCTTATCATTCTTAGCATGTTAAGCACCAACAGAGAAGACCATATGCCGCAAAAAGTTAATCGAAAATTCCATCAACGCTACATAGAACGTAATTTTACATAATTGTATTCCTTCAATACAGTGTGTTAGAAACCAATCTCAATTTCGCATACAAATTCGCCATATTAGCACTTTTCTCACAAACTAACGGTATATATAACGTCCATTTTAAATTCCGATCGCGCATATACCTGTATCTCCACGTGAAACACAGCGTTGTAAAATAGAAAATTCATTTCCCATATTGTGTATAAAGACGTTAATGTCCCGCTAGACCCTCCTTAATTCATAAATTGACATTTTAATTTACAATCCACCTTTTATTTACGGCATAAAAGTCGTAAATTATTTATGTTGGTATAAATTTATCGTTATATTTTATCGACACCGGGCCATCTCTATCACGCGTAATTGTAAAATATGTACGCTTGTGTACTAAAGAATAAATGTACCGTACATGTTTAAATGCAAATGTTTGTTAGTCACAGTTATTGTGCTTTATATATTTAACTATATGTACCATTAATCCTTCATAAATACATGATGATGTATAAATAGAGCAAAACATTATTATATATTTGTTCATTTAATTAAATAAAGTCGCAGCAAGACAAACATACGCTAGGCAAAGATAAATGAAACTGATTGTGGCATGATTCTTGCTATATAATTTGTTATAACTTGGATTATTATGCAGTTCTAATAAAAATTTGCAATGTGCATCGTTACAAAAAGTTCATTAAAGACCAAATAAGAGAAAAGTTGTAGACATTTTTTAATGAAATCAATAGTAACTAATCACTGTTCTCCCTTAGGAGAGAGACGAGATTCCTCGTAACCAGTAAATGGAAGACTGCGGTCATCGTGGTGAGTGATAGAGCCACGTCCCTGTTAGTTTCCAGCGCAAGTTGATCGATTGACTGGACTAGACTCATTATCAGCATGTAACAGAGTAATGCTGTTGTGATTTGTATTGTTAGTGTAGGGAACGGGAGACCCAATTACAGGTAACGAGGTATTCCCACAGTCATTAATGATATCGCACATGTATCATGACTCTTTGTAGATGGATGTAGAAGTGAAGTCATTTACCACATGTGTGATAGATTGTGTCCCCTAATATTTAAACAAAAATCAACAACTTTACGTACCTTTACGCTAGTACTGAGCATGGTTCCTTTCCATTCGAACCGTCCAATTTTGTACCTAGCTAGGAACTAACTAAACCATGGCTCTAACCCTGTTGGAAAAGTATGCTGTAGTGTACTATCTAGAGTCACCATGCATTACTTGTAGATATTGCAATTCAATATTCATGAATACATAGTGCATATATATAGAGAAAAAAAATCTATAAACTTACTACAATTTTATTGCTATTTTTTTTATAGCATTAAGACTAACAAACGAGCACACAGTTCACCTGATGGTAAGTGATTCCTGCGGCCCATGACATCTACATTCATCCATGACAAGGAATCATAATGCAGAAGCGTTGTCACCCTTGAGGACTGAGATGGAATGCCTCGTCACCAGTAATAAAGGTCTCCGGATCCCTGCACCCACAAAACGAAACACAGCAACATTATGGTGCTTTTTTACGCTGGTATTCTGTGAGGGCGACCCCTGTCGAGCTGACCCATTCATTTTGCAGCTAAAAAAAACTGCAGTTTAGCTCTAACACTGATAAAATACACATGTATTACATCAGATTAGGAAAGGCGACAACGAGAGATGGCCTTTGTTTGTATAATTGCTTATCTTGTGTGCAGCTGATTCTATCTGGAAAAAACCGGAAAATATTACTACGACCAAAACTCATCATGGCAAATCAATGGCAAAGTTGTCACCCCTGAGGACTGAGATGGAATGCCTCGTCACCAGTCATAAAGGTCTCTGGATCCCTGCTCTCATCAGACGAAATGCGGGAGCATTAAGTTGCTATTTTACGCTGGTATTCTGTGAGGGTGAGGTCCTACCTCGGTCGACCCATTAATTTTGGAGCAAGAAACAAACTGCAGTTTAGCTCAATCACTTAACTCTACAACGTACTATATATATATATATATATATATATATATAAATAAATCACACCCTGATGGGGTACCCTGAGCTGCTTGTTTGTTTGCTATCTATTCTATAAAAAAAACCATAATTCCAGCACCTACTAAGGATTATTGTGCTATAATCTCAACGCGTTACGAAAAACATTACACGAACATTTTATAAGAAAAATCGGAGATTTTATTAACCCGGACCTGAATAATTCAACAGGAAATGTATCTTACGTGCAATACATGGTTACTTTTTGTAGAAGTTTTGAACAGAAAAATCGTTTTAAGAAGCCTTTGTCTTGCCTTTTGGTTTATCTTGTTTTCATAACTTGAAAAAATACAAAAAGTAATCCACGTTACGTAACCATCAGACGAATTGTTCTCGTTCTTCCTTTTTATTTACATTAAACGAAAACTAATAAATTATTTATATAGTACTTTATAGCTTCTTTAAGTCATTGCAACTCAGTGTTAGGACATTGGCTTTTGGATAAAAGCAATCCTATGTGCATCAGCACATTATCACATGCGCTGTGAGGAAAAAATAACAAGAAAGCTGTATATCTAAAAAATATATTTATAAATATAGTAATTCGAAGACATATTAAGATTGTGAACCCACCAGTAAGTTTGCATGGACGAGTAGGATGGGCTATGACGACCAACAGTCTTATATAGGTGTATGCAAATCTATAATGATATGTTTGGAAAAATTGACATATTCCATCTTAAACGAAATCAGTTTCTAAACAATGTTTCTGAAGCACTCCTGAATTCGCCTTAATAAGATACATGCACTAAAACACAGACATGCATACGCACGCACGCACATACATTTACAAAAAAAAATTAATAAAAATAAGTATCAAAAATGCATCTGGGTTGTCAACCCTGAGCGCTGAATGGAAATTTCGCTATAAGTGACTGATTGATTGACACACTAAACTAAATCCAATAGAGTTTTTGCTATTACATCATTGGTGTACATATCAGAATTTAATTATATAATGAAATATGCAATATGTATGCTGTTTTTGAATCTTTAAAAAAAATACGAGCTGATACTTAGCTTAGGTCATACTGAAAGTTTTATAAAGAAACATTTATTATTTTCCGTAGCATATGCCCACACTATTTAAACATTTTTGTATATTGTTGGAATTGTAGTGTGAATCACTGGATCTAGTATTCAGTAAGGACCTCTTCAACGCCTTGGTGGAACGCATTCACCGCCGCATTGTGGGCTTTTAGATAGTAAACATTGAAGCCTATCTTTAATTTTCGCAAATGAAAGATGTCGACAGGTGCGTAAATCATTGAGATTTCAAATTCATTGTAATAGCAACACACAACTTTCTACAGGACGCCACAATAAAAAAAACCAACGACAATCTGGCAAATCGATAAATAATATGTTCCCAGAGACATCCTTTTTCTAATTCAGCTCCGGAAACTTTCAGTATGCCCCAAGTATTCTTTGATGACGTGATTGCTGGCGAACCTGAGTGCAGTGAGTAACTGGAAACTTTATTACTGATAAAGCGTCATTCCATCTTAGACATCAGGTATCAACGTATCTGCATTATGATTGCGTATCATGGATAAATACGGGCCATCATGGGCCGAAAAAAAAAGATTTTTATTTTATTACAAGTGGCAAATAAACACATAGTTAAGCTGATGCCAAGCGTTGTCCGCCTGAGGCTTATGGACCTCGTTATCTTCTTTGAAGCTTCAATAGCCTAATGGTTTGCCACGCCTATTGCAGAAAACAAACATCACCAAATATTTCTACTAATGTTTATATACTTTCTTTAACACTTACTCGTCCGTACCCTCTTCTAACTTATCAAACACTTTCAAATCTCACAGAATCCTTTCGCTTCTTAAACAAATAATCGAAATGATAAACAGAACAGGTTCTCACGTCGACCCAGTGGACAATCTCAACTTTCACTGCCCGCTAAAAATCGCACAAACACACAAACCTCGCCTTTATAGAAATTTAGATGAATGCTAATACGTATTAGCATTAATCCATCGGTTATATATACACTGTACGATCTTGACTTTGAACCTCGACCATAAAAAGTTATTAATCAGTTTTCACTTATGGATTCGTAATTCATTAGATAACATTTAGTTTTCTAAACGCATTAGTTTTAATTGTATGCTGCTTTAATATTTATTATGTTGCTTCTATTGGTAGAGATAGGTTCCACTTAGTTTAATGCTCGAGCAAGAATGGGTCGGCTCGACAGGGGAAGGATAACGTTCTTCCGATTACCAACGTGATATAGCATCATTAGGTTTGTGTTTCATTTGATGAGATGCGAGGACTAAGTTACAAGAACCTAATAACATCTCAGTCCGCAACAGCAAAAAGCATCGTCTTACGGCTCTACTGCTGCCGTGGTCCGTCTTCTGCGTTTTTTTTTTTTTTCGGGCTGATGGCCGCTGTTAGCCCCAGGGCTTTTACAGTTTCACCGGGTTGAGAGGTGACCGAGCGCTTATGGCTCTCAGTCGAGACCTCTATATATGGGTAACCAGCGCAAGGGCTCTCGAGAGGGAGCCTCGGCTTGGACCGTTACCCTGTTTCGCGAGAGCAGTCTTCTGCGTGTGGGTTATTACTGCCTTCATGTTTTCCTTGCTCATTCCTTAGGGGTGACAACGCGTTATGCTTGTTTACGATGATGAATGCGGGACTCATTTACTATGTACTGAACTGTGCTCGTTTGTTGTCACCCCTCAATACAGTTTTTTTTTAAAGAATGCATCGCATTCCTGTTAACTCGATGTAACATTAAAATACTTGTTGTCAGTTAGTTCACGGCAATAGTCGAATGTCGATGAGGATTCGAAGCTACGTACGTAAAGCTTTGCAGACCGTACCCTAAATCTTGATTGGTTAGCTATTGACTCTTCGTATTAAATAGCTAAGCAGTCAGAATAAGATTTTTATATCTGATTATATATATGTTACCTTTTACAGTAAACCTACTGCATTTCTCATAACAAGTCGAGTAAATGCCTCTGTGTTTAAAAAAACACCGAGGCGTACCTCTGTTTTTAATTTCACGTTGCGGTTACACTCCGAACCTTTTTTAAAAGGCGATTTTAACATATGCAATACAGGATGATAGGATTCTCAAGGGAATATATGTAACCAAATATTGGTTTGTCTTTATTCATTATAGAGAATTCATTAATTTATTGACTATCAAAATCCCCGAAAAAAAACTACAGATATGAACGACAAAAAAACTCAGCGGTTCCCCATTGATATATTTTTTTAAAAGAATATATGTTAGTTTACATATATTTTTTATTTATTTTGAAGAGTGGAGCGATTATATCATTCCAATGTGTGTTATCGTTTAAATAATTACTAATAATATACTAAAGTTTAACACAAACGTTCCTTTACTTAATCTTATTACTGGTATAGTTAATATATATTTGTTCCTAGTATTAACATCATACATGTCACAATAAAAAAAAAACACTCAGCCCAATTCAAAAGCTCGACAGGCTCGCTTAGAATGAAAATCGTATTTACGTCGGCATAGTTATCTCAATACAGAATACAATAAAACATAATACATAATGGAAGTAGTATACGAAATATATTGTAAACTCCAGATGGTCTTTATAATTTTATTTACGCAAAAAATATATTATTTCTACAAGGATAAAGACATTTCCACATCGCCGAGCTTTCGATATTGGATAGCACCGAACTATACACTGGTAACATATGCAGTCCCGGTGGCATCCTCGGGACTGGTTTTTTTTTTTCGAAGGCTTCCATACACCTGAAGGTACTTATAGAGGCAATAACCTGATCATATTACAGCCACTCTTCCCACGGCATACCGGCTAGGGAAGGGTGAGTAGTGGACCGCGTTTGTAAATATGATTTATGCGCGTTGTAAGAAGTATTTTAAAGTCATAAATAAAAGTATTACATACATCTGAAATCCACGTATACCCGTAAGGGACCAGATGAATAACATCACAACGCTTAAGGTTGCTAATTAATTATAATCCAGTCAAATTCAAAATCTTTATATAATGGCTGTATAACCTTCCCCGATACAGTGGAAAAACGTGTAAGCAGGACAAAATACTCATTTCCTTATATTAAGATGTCAAGGAAACGTTATTCTTAGTATATATTAATATATAATATTATTAAAATATAAATTTAATTGTTTGTTTATATGTTGGTATATATGCTTTACTTTTAAAAATGTAGCGAACCCGATAATTATACTACCAAAAAAACATATTAATATATCCTGCTCTCATTTTATTATTATAAGATGGTAGTGCCACGTTGCTGTTCCAACATGAATGAGTCGGCGCAACTGGGGATGGATCAAGCCCTCATAGAATACCAGCTTGAAATAGCAACACAATACCGCTGTTTCGTATGGTGGGTGAAGGATACCCACCCATAATAATAGGTAACGAGGTATTTTATCTGAGATATCGGATCATATTTATATATAGACTTCATTACCTGTATTCAATTATTATATAATTAGAATATAATTATATAAACCATTATCTATAATCTATATATACAAACACACATAAAGATCAAGCTAATTCAAACGATTTACTTAAACCGTCAACTTTAATATTTCATGTATGTTCAGACCAGCAAATATTATTCTATTTATTTATTTATTCTTTATTTGCACAAGTAAAACAAAAAAAACACAAGTAAAAGTATTGGTACAAAAAGGCGGACTTAATGCCAAAGGGCATACTCGACCAGACTACGTTTGGGTTAAGCAGAGAAAAGTTTATTGTTGCAAGAAAAAACTTATTTTAATTTAAAGAGTACATAATTGTAATAAATAATATATTACTAGAATTTATACACATTATAATTAAAGTTATCTGTACTTTACGTACTTATAAACTATATATTTTAAACACATAATATATACACACTAATTGACTAATGTCTGACACCTAAATGTCAAAATAATACACTTTATGCTGAGAAAAAACCTTAAGGAAAATAAACAGAAGAAAAAAAATATATATCTCATGACTAGCCGTTTAAATGAAGCTTTACTAGTAGCTGAATGTATATTTGAGGTTAGAGCAGTATTCTAGTCTCCGAGATCTTAACCGGGTTTTTTTAAGACCGCACTTTTTTAATGGCATACAACACTACGGGCGACGCGAAGAGGAAAATAAAAAAAAACGTCACTACTTTATAGTATTACCTTATATTGCCTTCAGTATCGAGTAGCGGCGAGCTACCAATTATTATTGGTTCTCAAAATGCAGGTATCTTACGCTTTAACTACGAAATGAAAATGGAGACCATTTTATTTACCCTTTGAAAACGGCTATTTAAATTTCAATTTATTTTACTTGTATTAATGAGTTTACGTATTTAAATAATTGAATTTAACCTAACATATGTACGTAGTGTAAGAATTGCGTATTATTTAAATTGTATTACAATTTACCACCAGTCCAGGAAAACTCTCTCTACCCTGTATGCAAGAAATAAATAAAACGTAATTCGGAGATATGAAGCCTGCCAATCCGCATTGGTCCATGACAGTCTCTGTCTAATACATTCCCCTATTGTTCAAACACCTCCATGACCAAAAGGAGAATGTGCAATTTCATTATTCACTGTTCCACCATCGGACTTCACAACGCACTGCTGGATTTCATCCTTTTGTTGTGAACATCCCTCAAACCCGAACGAAGCGCTTTGCTTCGTCTTTCATTATTCGTACAGCAAATGACTGGAATAGTCTTTCCCTCCGATTACAATGTGGGTGTTTTCAAGAGTAGAGTGAATAGGCAGTTATTGAGCTAGTGCGCCTTACCATCCAGGACTGCATTTCCGCTTTACATCGGGTGGGATCGTGGTCAAGCACTTGCTTAGAAAGGTTAAAAAATAATTAAATTGCCGGGAAAAAAACGCGTTATCTGCTACGTTAATGAACATCTATAAAAAAAATAAAAAAACGGATGTCAGAATTTAAATGTTTTTATAAAATATGGTAGAGTCGCGTTGCAACTGGTTTCTAGCAGTGATATAAATAGGCTCGTTTGCAGAAAGGCCAGGCTTTCACTAAACACCTAATATGCACATATATATATATATATATATATATATATTAAATAAAGAAACTGTTAACACCTTTTCAGGTCAGAAGACAACAAATTATAAATTATAGGGAAATAAATAATGTTACAAGTAAATTAAACAAAGAACTTTTTGTTTATCAAATGCACACGATAATTATTTATTACTTTTAAAAAATATGCAAATAGAAAAGATACCGGTAACAGAAGTAAAACTTCTTTGGCGATCTAGATTTATAAATAAATAGTTAAGTGAGACAGAAAGAAAAAGAGGAAAGAGATGCCCAGAAACGTGCCCAGCAACATAGTTTTCTTTCCTAGCCAAGTTTTCATCCTGTGTTATTTTTGAACGAACAAAAACGTTTCATTTTAAAGAACTATGGGGCAGTACAGCCCACGCCCCACAATAAGATAAGAAAACGATGCCATCAACTGCGCAGAATAATTAATAGTGTGAGCATTTGCGCAAACAGAGCCACTCGCCCGTCGTCCCTCATCCTATTCCAATGTAATACAAGTGCAATAAGATCGGAGGAAGATTCAGATGCAGTGTCAGGGCCACGGGATATAACATACAACACACCCAGACCCAAAAACCAATTGGGATGCACAAATATTGATCCTCGGTCGTAAATAGAACCCAGGACCCGAGACACAGCAGTTAACGACTGCAACCACTACACCACTCGAACGTCATATTAAAACATACAAAGACACATATAATAACGCTGCTCTAAAATTTTACTACCGCTCCCCTGAATAATTTTAACTTAAACTTAACGAAAACTTTAAAAACGTCGAATAGATGTGAAATATTTGTTTATAATAATTTATAGCATTCTAGCTAATTAACGGCACAATGTTACCAAAGAAAGTTAGAATTGTTTAACATAACGGCGATTCCAATCAAGACATATCACAAGACATAATCGCACCAGTCCTCATATATCTTGACGTAAAATAACTGTTCGTATAATTATAAATTAAACCGGACTCCCATCTACATTTAGAATCGAACCTTTAGGTTGATAGAACACTGGAGCGCAACTTGACAATGCATTCGCGAATTTATTGTACTAATCTTACATTGTGTCAACATATTGTGTCATTAAACTATTGAACGCAACTATTTCGTACATGGTAAAGCTGGCTAAAATAACAGCTAAAAATGTATCTACGTCACTAATGGCTCCTCACCATCAGGAAAGAACCAGACCATCACAGCCATGCCTAGCACCTAGCACAGTCACATGACAAGATTTTAAACAACAAACATATGTTACGTATGTTAATTAAATGGAAAGTGTGAAAAATCAATAATTAATACATTAACAACATCATTACCATACCAGTATTACAATACCAGCGTAAAATAGCAGCATAACGGTGCTGTGTTTCGTCTGGAGAGTGCAGGGATCTGGAGAACTTTATTACTGATGACGACATTCCATCCGGCATTCCATCTCAGTCCTCAAGGGTAACTACGCATATGCAGTATGGTTCGTTGTCAAGGATGAATGTAGATGTCATGGGCCGCAGGAGGTCAGGCCGTGGGGTTACCACGGTTTTGCAGTGCTTCAGCAATGTTTGCTGAAGCAAAAGTCTATAATTTTTTCGCTATAATGCGATATGGAAGCGCTTCGCTATTGACGAGTGTTGATTCGAGTAAAAACTCTCTCCTGGTTGTTTTGGCAGCGAGATGGGATAGTGCAGTAGTGCGTCGGTTTAATCACTTGCACTGTAACACCCATTTGGCTGGCAGACATTATATATAGCATTAAGGATTATATAATGTTTTTTGGTATCTGCTTACTTCTACTAACACTAGAATTAAGTTCCCGTTTTATTGACATATATGGATTGTAAAAGATCTGAAATAAAAACATTATTATTGTTATTATAAAGCACGATTCTGAGTCAACCGCATCCATCGACTTCTCGCAAACTTGCATAAGTCATCGATCCATCTAGTGTTAAAAGCTGCGAAGTTATTTAGTCAATAAACGTCTCTAACTAAATTAGTTTCAATATACCACTCATCATATTATCTCTAACAACATAAGTGTATTGCAACCTTAATATGATATTCACATGCACAATAGGGGCTGTGGTTCAAACTGGATCGCACAGCATCCGGCTTTTCTCGGGAATAAAAAATAGACCCCGACTCCTAATTATATACCCGTCAGGATAATTCCATGCCATTTGCATAATCTGCAATCCCTTAGCGAGCTTCTCATATTTAATATGTAGAGAAACTGATTACAAGTTATACGAAAATGTACAGGAAACTGGTTTCGTTCGTGTTTTTCCTCTGATAATCTTGACACACTAGATGTGGTAAGTCGAAGGCAATTGCGTTCGCTTTTTAACAACATGCTCCCGACTTGAGACATATTCCAGTTTTTATCATTAAATTTGTTACACCCGGTTCTCTGTCTCCTCGTAGACTGAGACCCGCCTTCTCTTTTTAACGACAAGCTCCCGACAGTTTCTATCATAAAATTTAACAGTGGTAGAGATACACTGCAGTTTGTTTCTAGCTGCAGAATGAATAGGTTACCTCGACCGGGGTAGGACCACGCCCTCACAAAATACCAGCGTAAAATAGCAGCATAACGCCTCTGTGTTTCGTCTGATGAGTGCAGAGATCCAGATACTTTTATAAATGGCAGAACAATATTACGCTTATGTTCTGCCATTTGATTCATGTCAAAGAGTCAGTAACATAATGGTCTGTGAAACGTAGGTTCAAATTCGCCATTCAAATATTGTCGTGAACCATCTCCTACAAGCACAAGCACTTCCATCTTAGTTGGAGTTATTAACGGGAATATTAGTAATGTCAAAAGCATGACTATAATTCCTTTTTTTTAAAAAAAATAGAAAGAGATGCGATGAGATGATGTGTGGTGTGTAGGTTGGTATCCTAAGATCCAATTACGGTTTATAATTGAAAGAAAAAATCGGATTAGGTTGCTAATGTTTTTTTTTTATTATTATTATATTGACGATGATAAAAAAAACACAGTTCACCTGATGACAAGTGCGTCCCATGACACCTATATCCTCGACAAATAATCATAACCTAAACTAAATAAAACCAATTCTTTGTAAAGATAGACGCATTATAATAAAATATATTAACAAGCAAACAAGGTACTTATATATATATATATATTTATTCTTAACGCTAGAAGGCTTTCTCTACCAGCAGAGATTTGTGGGTGCAAGAAAATAACATTTATTGTTTGACATCCATTAGATGTCGGCCAAATGCATTGACACACTTTTAAAACAACAAAATGTAATCGTTCTTTGTAATTATTATATGTCGTCGTGACTCAGTAACGGTGAATGCCGTATCGATACCATAACGAAAAATCGATTCCCGGAAGATCGGTTAAGCATCGATTATACGATCCGAATAAGGAATCGGTTCAGTTTTATGTGACATGCATTTTATTAATGACTGCTATATTCTCGGGACATTTTAAAGCGAAAACGGTTAACGGTTATTTATTTATATTTATGGGAAAGGTGGCAAACGAGCAAGCAGCTCATTTCATCTCAACTGATCACCGCTGCTCTTGAAAATCCATAATGCCAGAGGAGTTGCAAATGCGTTGCGAACTTATCAGCAGCTAAATGCTCATTTCTTGAACGTTCCTAACTCGTATCGGTTCGGCAGTACCGATGACGATGGCTGAATCCACAGAAAGTGGCAGAAAAATTCGTGTAAAATCCTATCGATATTTCTAATAACCCTATATATATATAGCGTTATAAGAAAGTGAGAAACGAGCCTACAATTCACCTGGTAGTAAGTTATTCCTGCAGCTTTTTTTTTTGGTTAAGTCTTCCTTAGGATGACTGTTCGTCTTAGTAAAGTTTTTATAATCAAATACCAATCAATAAACGTTACTTTAGTTTGCTTCGAGCTTCGTTATAATTGGATCGCTATGATGAGAGTACTTTCCCAGTCTAGCCAACCCATTCATATTATAACATGAAACTAACTCCAACGTGACTCTATCGCTATAAAATATAACAAGGACAAGGCGTCTTGCTATCTCCGAGAGAATTAAGATGAAATATCTCTCTACAAGTAATTGGGTCTCGAGTTTCGTTGATCTATTAAATAATAAATCTGTTAATTACCCTGTTATCCTCCGAAGCGACGTGGCTCTCTCTCTTAACCATCTCTCTCAACCAAATATCAAATTAAATATTTTTCGTAGGATAAATATGTGATTACAGTTAGATGCACGTAAATGTGACGTAAAGATTACAGTTATTTTAAAACAATATCGACCCATTAATTCGTGGGGGAAATCCGCAGTGTAAGCACTAGCGCTAGGTCTCAAGTATTGATAAGGGGTCAAGCTCGTGGGTCAGGTCAGCAGTCGGACCCTTCGCAGAAACTATTAGCCCCGAAGGCTAGTTGGTAACGGGTCATAATGGATGGCGAGACGCTGCTTGAAGTCGAAGACGTTTGTGTATCTTGTTTTGGTGACCACGCATCTAGCGAATTGCCCGACTGAGTTGCGGATGCAAATTATCGAAATATTTCTGCAATTTTTTTTTAAATATAAGGATTGACAATATCGGCATCTACCGGATGTCACAACAACGATATATTAGGAAAGAAAGAAAGAAAAAACATTTATTTAGAATGCCAGGCTACAATAAAATTACAAACCATACAATTTAATAATATCTCTATCCTCCGCGATATGTTCTGGTTAATGCCAGACGAAATCAACCGCGCAGGATATTTTATAGTGCCGTAGGCATTACCGCAAACACAGAGGCACTCGATGTAATGCATGTACAATAAGATACGGTGGAAGATTCAAATACGGCGTAAGGAACGCAGTAATTATATACAATACACCCGAACACAGGTCAAGGTCCATAGTCGAAAGTGAAAAAATCGTGATGGACAAATACTCCAACAAATACGACACAGATAAGTACTAAAATGGCGACGAGATCAGCTCATGCTGGAGCGCTGATTTTCAGCCAATACCATGTACGTATCAAACAAAAAGGTCAAGTTCTGACTGAGTAAAACCTTTTCAAGAAACTAAAATGAAGCCCAAAGTTCACCTGATGATGAGTGGGGATAGTGGCCCCTGAGGACTGAGATGAAATATCTCTTCATCTATAATTGGGTCCCCCTACACTAACATACCCAGCAGCCAATCACAGAATCACTGATCATCAGTTGAAATGTTTGTTCTATTGTCAGCCTCAATACAATAAAAATGAGATTTAAAACAAACTGAGACTAATGTCGTTCAGTAAAAGTAACTCTGACTCAGCAATGGAGTCGCAGCCAGTAAAGCAGACCACGACGCCGGTATTCAGGGCTTGGTTCAATCCACGACACTTTAAACATATGATGTTCATAAACTGCTCCAGGACAGGACATCGATATTTCAGAGATTTTTATTATTTTAGGTGACGAGGACGATTTTTATCGTAAGGAGTGACAACGCATCTGCATTATCGAGGATAAATGTGAGCCGCGGTCATCACTTGCCATCGGGTTTATTGTTTACTCGATGGTCACCCTAAATACAATAAAAAATACCTTTTTTAGGTGCTATTATTTGTGTAGTGTTAAAACCAATAAAAATGTTCAGCTAATAATTAGTATTGATTATTTCTCCAAATTAAGAATTACGTAACTTGACAAATTTAGATACGATATGATTTACGAGGTATACGATACGATATCTCGTAGCGTAAATCAGTCTTTATCCGAATACCGGCTTTTATTTAGTCATTCTACATCTATTATTTTACGCCCAATAAATAGTACAGGTAGACCAAAACTTATACGATTGAAAGAGACTCCCGTGTACTATATATTTGACGGTCGCATGGTTTAGTGATTAGAGTACCTTGCTACCGCGTTGTGGGTTCTGTGCTCGTTTCCCACCCGGGTAACAATATTTTTATAACACAAATTGTTGGTTTTCGGATGGTCTGGATGTGTTTTACGTGTGACGACGAGTGAATGCGTCTGTGTTTGCACAAACACTTACGGCACTACAAAATATTCCGCCGATAATCAGCAGGTATCGTCGTGGTGGTGATATCCGTAGTGGAGCAATTTGGCAAACAATATTTAATAAAAGATATTTAAATATAATAATATAACATAACAATATTTATATAATAATATAACATATAATATAACAATATTTAATAGAAATTTTAATAAAAGACTACGAAACATAAAAATGTATTTTTTTTAATAAATAGACAGGAAGTCAAAGAATTAAACGCTTTTATATAAATAAAATTTATTTAAAGACCTTTATTACTGGTGACGAGTCATTTCATCTCACTCCTCAAGGGTGACAACGCATCTGCATAATGATGCCTTGTCAAGGATGAACGTAGATGCAGATATCACTTGCCATCAGGTGAACTCTGTACTCATTTTTACTCTTAATGTAATAAAATAAATATTTATTATATTAATAAAATAAATGTATATTCTCGATGTTTAAGAATCAGTCTGCTAGAAATTAGCTGTTGTTTAGGCGTCGGCTTGACCACAACCACACCTTTACTAAATACCACCATAACATTTTAGCTTATCGTATTGTGATATTTAGGTTGTTATTGAGAAAGTAAAGTAAGTAGCTGCTCACTTGAAAATAAATTAAAAAAAAATCATTTACCCCGATGGCAAGTGATTCCTGCAGAGTGAGCACTTTACCCATCCGTACACGTTAGCATCGCGTCCCGGTGTACACACTGTTCGTCTAGTCGTGACTTTTTACGACGCGTCGTAAAGTCGCCCATTGTCCACTTTAGTCGTTAACGTCGCGAGGGATCGTGTCCCCTCGCTTTAGGTACGGATTAATTTATTTTTATACCGCCAACTATCAGCCAATACCCCGCGCTATCGACCATGTAGCGAAGTTTTTTCAAATATAAATGATTTACCGTTTTGTTAAAGAGTTCTTTGTTCGTGACGAATCAGTTGTGTAGAGGTTATTTTTTTTTTATCGTTTTAAGGAGATTGATGTCTTTAAAGTTAGGATTGGACGAAGCAACTCGGTCCAAAAGGATGCCGACACCGGTAATCTAAATCTAGGATAGAAGTAGATAAGTAGATGTCATGGGCCGCAGTGATCACTTACCATCAGGTAGACTGTGTGCCTTTTTAGTGCTGCTGTAGCCTCAACAGCGTTGTTGCTTAGGGTATAGTTAGCGAAATTTAACGTCGTAAAACATCTTCCAGGCATTTAAGTTTAATTGGAGTGGTAAACGAGAATGGTAATAACATTGCTTAACAAAAATATTTAGCTTATACATAATATTTAAAACTTCCATGCAAATTAGAACGAGTAACTAGAAGACGGCAGAATATATATCAATCAAAGAACGTTTTTCGAAGACAATTTGAAACAGGCTGTTAAATGTTAAAATTAGCAAATATAGGCAATTAGAATTTATCTTTTATTTATTATTGACTTTAGTTTTGTTATTCTTGTGGTAATACATTCATAATTCTATAAAATTGTTTCTCAACCATTTTTATGTATGGTATGATATGTATGTATGGATACCCAATATATATTAAAAGACCTACAATCTGTTCACAATAAAATGATAATAATATTTTAATTAACGGTTTATTTATACAAATCGAGTTATAAGTTATTTTTTTCATGTTATTACATGGCAATATTTAGTTTTATAAAACATTAAACTTCATTACTTTAATTAATGAATCTTTTGTATACAATATTTATTGAACAGATTGCGACCTCCTCTAATAAGAAACGCGAAAAGCGAGAAACAGATGTTTTATAACGATTCTATTATATTTTTATTAGCCAGAACCATTAATATTCATAGCGTTAACTTTAACAAATAATTTATCATTACAATAAGATATTAATAAATAGACAAAACTGATTGTAAAATCATTCAGCGTCTATTCTATATTATAATATACTCAACCATATTTAAATTACATATCATCATTACTCATTTGGCAGAATGCCAAATGGTGACTACGTTTAAAATTACGCAATGTTCTGCGCACAACTCATTAAAATATTCTTTTAAACGTTATTATGAATTGAAATAGTAAAGGGCACATGAATTTATATGATTGCGGTCCAAACATTTATCTAGAGACCTTTTCTCCTTGTAATTTGTGTAAATATCAGCATATTTCATCAACTGGGTGGCGTACTGTGTAAGTGACACTAGGAATCTCACGTCTAAAATGAAAGAATCTTGTCATTAATAAATATATATATATATATATATATGTATATATGTATTTGTTCATGAGGTGTATTATGTGTACTTATCATAAAGAAGATATAGTGTATTTTGTTTGTGAAGACGTGAGAAAAATCTAATACTACATTAGTAGGAAAAGGAAGCTTCGTATGTTGAGTGAATTGTAAGCTCGGTTAGTTACTAAAGGAAAAAGTTAGTATTAAATTATGCTTCCACGAACGATCCTAGCGTCCCATCACTATTACTATGACGTCCCATCACTAGCAATAACAATTACTATGAACACAATGAATACCATCGTTCTTCCAAATATCCCGAAACCCATTCGCCGGCCGACCTTAGCGGTGTTGAAAATTACATAAGCAAATAAGTATGAGGTAACTCGACCACTTCGGGTCCATTGCGGTGGTTTATTAAAGAAAACTGTGCGATTATTTTTAAAATTTTATTGGAAATAACAGCGACGTTTTTTATTATATTATTGGATGGTAGAAGAGCCACTCAGCGTGTACAGGATGAATTGGTTTTTGCGTATTACGATAGCACTTTTAAAAATCAACATAGGACATAAATACGTAAAAAAGATGTAGGTTAAATAGAATGTATTCATAAAATGCGTTGTATTATATATTTTTTAATGTTTTGAGGGTGACAAACGAACACACAGTTCTTCTGATGGTAAGTTATTCCTGTGGCACTGGACATCCCACATTCATTCTCGATAAGGAGATATAATATAAATCTGTTGTCACCCTAGGACTAAGATATCTCGTCAACATATGTACCCACACAGTAGTTTATTATATGTGTTATAAAATAGGATATATTAAAACATTACATGTGGATATTAACAGACTACCATCTAGAAACCGCAATTTGTAAGTATCGACTTAAATTTGAAACCAAGACCCGAATCACAACTGTCGAGCTATGATTAGTTCAACAGTTCGTCGTGAAGCTCTAAGTGAACCGGTCGTGTAATACAATAAGCGAACATAGTTGCAAAACCACTGTCAATTGTCACTTTCGTCATTTTGACACCAATCGTTGGCGTTGGTGCATCAATTATGTGCCTACTCACCGAAATGGGTGAGTAAACAATGATGGCCTTAATAATATGAATTGAACACGCCCACATTTTCAGTTTTCATTTCCACTGCTGCCTCCACTCCTTCCCTCATAGACTTCTTTAAAGGAATGCTAGCAATGCAATTAACATTACCATCATTCCCGTTAATCACCCAAAATGCCGGGAGATCACGACAATATTCCAATGAGGGGTTAGAAGCTACGAGCTTGAGTTTCGCAGAGCGTACTAGAAACCTTCCTCCCTTTAGATAGCGATCCGAATCGAGGTTTCTTACATCCTTATGAGGGGCCCTCGGATCGTATTATCCCCCCCCCTCTGTTATCGTCAACGTTCTACGTCCACAGGGGTCGGAGTGCAGCGGTGGTGCAGCAGCAGTCTCCGCGCCAGCTTCGTAGCATCGTCGTTGTCTCCCTACTCAGCGGGCTTTCCGGCTTGCGAGTCTAATTAGATATACCTGTAAAGGTCTCTGGACCAACAGTATTGCTCATAGAAATAAAATATCCCGAAAACTATTAACAACTGAATAAGTAGGATTATATAGGATATCATTCCGTAGGGGTCATCAATTGCGCGGTCGCCACTTTTCAATTTCCTAACTACGAAAATGTTAACAAAATTTTTTTGTACAATTATATCCTAAGTATATAAGAGTTAATATAGAACCTATATAAAGTTAGGTATAATAGCCTCCTTAAAATACCTCATTCTTATTTGTAATACGTACAGTTCCATAAAAATAACAGTTAATAATATTTTTATGGAACATTAGTTTCGGGTGTAATCCATAGATTAGACAGAGAGAGAGTTAGAAAAATGCTCTCATAAAACAACTGACAAAAGTGTTTCAAACAGCGGCCCATGACATCTAAAAGGTCACCAGACGAAACATTATTATGCTGGTATTCTGCGAGGGCGTGATCCTTCCACGGTCGAGCTGACCCATTAATTCTGCAGCTAGAAACACGCTTTACGTGATAGAGCTAAGCCACATGGCACGCTACATAAAAATCATGTGCGAGACATATTCAATTGCGAGTTCTCAGTCGGAGTCGGACTAACACAACTGTACAAGTCAATAGTTGTTGGACAAGCCGCGTGAAATTATTACAATCGGCGCGTATACGAGGCAAAGTCAAGAGCTGACCTCTCACCTGCGTATCGCTCGGTATCTCATTAACGGGACGGTCAGATAGTTTCCTGCGGTCCAAGCTACGAACGCTAAAAGTTTTCAATTCTCTGTCTAGCTAGAATTTTATTCAAGTATGTTGACGATTTGACACTTCTTCTAAAAGTAAGTCAAAGTAAAAGTAACAGCCTAACATATATAAATCCCACTGCAAAACATAGACCTCCTCTCTGCAGATTTTTTTTGTATTATTACTTAGACATGTAGGTTTCCTTACCATTATTTCGTTCACCGCCCACTACGTGGTAAATCGGCATTTGAAATTGTAGCTAACTATATCATTGGGTGCCGGCAACGTGGTTCGAATTTGGTTTGCTCGCGTACCGTGAATCGAAAGCGAGCGTTTAGACACACGCTGAGCTACCACGGCTCTTGTTTAAGTATGGGATTATTGATACGACGATCTACCAAATAATAAACGATTGCTGTTATCCTATAAACATCCATTTCATCGACAACTATGAGAAAAAGATACGTAATCATCTTTCGTGACTAACGCTTCTTTACCAGTGCGCAGTTTTTCTAACAGATATAACGTCTGCCTGTCCGACATACCTATAACGTTATGCTGCCTTTTTAAACTTGTATTAGGATGGTGAAGTTTGATAGGAATACATTCATTTAACGCCTCCGTCTAGTGAAACACTCGTTTGTATGATCCTCGTACAGCACACTTCACCTACTTGAAGTTCAACAATTGTTATCAACTCGGTATCCTATGTCTACATCATGAAATGACGCTCTTTCTAAAAAATATGGCATACTTTTTTTTGACTACAAGTTAAAATATTGTAAAATTTATATATAAAAATATTTATTTATTTTATGTATTATTACATAGATTATATAACTACTTATATATTTCTGAAGAAGCCAATTGCAGTTATTCACGTTTACATAGAAATTAATGACTGGAGATGTTCAAAAAAATAACTTAATTAATTAATACAAAATATTTTTCTCAAATCGCCATCGCTCGTTACTTGGACCAGAATGAGAGGTTAGGTCAAAAGCCTTGTCAATACATTGGCTTATTCTTGAAACCCTGGGTGTGTGTTACGAAATACAACCAACGTACATTCACTCGTGAATTACTTAGTAAGTAGAAAGGAGAAAATACTATATGAATAATATATCTACATTTTTTTAATACAACATTAATAAGTTTCCGGTAAAGCACTCGTGCTAAGTTTAAACACTTGTACAAGTGTTAATACTCAGCACAACAATATTCCAAAGACCTTAAATTTCTCAGACCGCACCAACTTAACCATTAGGCTATTGACGTTTCGAAATACAGTGGAGATCCTGCCAATAAGATAGTGTTTGGTACACTAACTTATCTTCGGCTGGATCTTTTTAAGTGCAAAGTATGACAGAAGACAGTTGACTGTCACTACATATAGTTAACACCATTAAAAGGTGTCCACATGAGCCACATGGATGAGTCTGCTCGACCTGGGAGGTCCACACCGTCACCATACCAACATAGCTGTCGCGTTTTATTTCATGAGGCTAGAGATCTGGAGAACGGTTACTGCTAACGAGGGATTCCATCTAAGTCCTCAGATATGACAATGCATCTGCATTGTGATTCTTTATCGAAGACGAATGTAATGTAATGTCAGGAATTACTTACTGTGAGGTGAACCGTATGTGTAAACATACATTGTCACCTTTTTTGTGTTAGAGACACTCTGCAATTTAGTTGTAACTACAGCATGGGAGAAAGACCACGCCTTCACTCAATACTAGGGTAAAATAACACCACAACTCTGCTGAGTTTGTGAACGTAGGATGCGGAGACAGCAACTGGCGACGAGGAGTTCAATCTCTGAGTTTATTCTGTGAAGGGCGTGGTCCTACCCCGTTCGAGCTGTCCCATACATTCTGTAGTTAGAAACAAACTGCATCGTAGCTCTACCACTGTAAAAACTACTTTAATTTATAAAAAGAAAACAATTTAGTGATTACTAAATTCGAAAACAAGATCCAGTAATTGCCAGCTACGGTTACTCGCCCGTACAAAATTTCCAACTTAAGCATGTCTCTACATGTACAAAAATACAGATTATTTGTTACTCTTACGCTTTAGCAAGACCTTTGACGACTCACCATTGACATCAAAAAACGTTAAATAAATTTTATTCACACCAAATCAAAGGTTAAGTCTCAGGCCTTGTGAATTGTTTAATCATTGAACCCTAATGAATTACTAAGTTACGAAATACAACACATGCTATGAATATATTCAATTCAATCTCATCTTTACTCACCTTAGTTCAATGTTGTTTTTGAAACGTGCTTACGTCATAAAAATAATGAAAATGCTCAGTGTATTAGCGTTCGCTTTTAATTCACGCTACAGTGGTAGAGCTACACTGCAGTTTGTTTCTAGCTGCAGAATGAATGGGACAGCTCGACCGGGATAGGACCACGCGCTCACAGAATACCAGGAGTCTGTGTGGGCGAATAACAAGATAGGTATGTTGCATAGGTGTTGGAATCGTTGGACAATTTAATAGTTCAGTTTTAGTGGAGCTTATTAGTTTTTCAAGTATTGTGTTATTGACTTGACTGTATATATAATATGATTCTTTTTATATATAACAATAACCAATTAACAGTGGTAGGTAGAGCTACACTGCAGTTGGTTTCTAGCTGTAGAATTAATGGGTCAGCTCGACCGGGGTAGGAGTACGCCCCTCACAGAATATCAGCGTGAAATAGCAGTATAACGCTGCCGTATTTTGTCTGGTGAGTGTAGGGATCCGGAGATCTTTATTACTGATGACGAGGCATTCCATCTCAGACCTTAAGGGTAACAACGCATTTGCATTACGATTCCTTGTCGAGGATGAATGTAGATGTCATGGGGGGTGCAGGAATCACTTGCCGTCAGGTGAACTCTGTACTCGCTTTTAACTCTCAATGTGATAAAAAATAAAACAAATAAACCGAATTCGATTGACTCGTCGGTGAAGGAAAACTTGCATGTATAAGAAATAATAAAAGAAAATCGAAGACATTGGTAAAGTACGCTCTAACACTCTCTCTAGAAGAGCCTTATGCCCATACTAAACTTAACTAAACTAGTCTTAGCTTAGGTTCGCATTAAACCTATTTGCAAGATATTCAAACAGCGATTTCAAGTTTAGTTCGAACACGAATTTCCGCCTGCTTCCTTTCCTTTCGATGATTTGTTTTTTCAGTTTCTTTGAAATAAGTTCCTAGGTTTTATGCATTGTTGGAGAGCTAAGAAAACAGTTGTTTTTAAAATTATCTGCAAGCCAAGTTTCATAACGTTTACATTTTAGTGAAATAATGAAATAATAAAATAAAATGAAATATTGAATTAATATTGTTTTTCGACTCGCATTTTTAAATTTGGACTGTTAATTGTTGTTTTAATATTGATAAATGTGTTTAATTTTTTTTTTAACAGTTGAAAAAAATAGATTTAAGTTGATACTTTTTTGGAATAAATTTTTCATGTTGCATTTTTGACTTATTTTGAAAAAAGCTAAAAAAACATGATAACTCAAAAATGGTTAACTTTTGCATAATTCATATGAGGGTTAAAATTAGTCACCCCTATGACCTCCTAACTGGAATATGTCGAATTACCAATATATATATATATATATATATATATTCCGAAAGCGGGATCCTACAATCGATTCGTACTCCAGCTAGTTTATAATTGCGACGCGACCCTACCACTTAGAAACCATATACTATTAAAAATAATTTATACAAGGAAACGGAAATCATAAATCTTGTTATATTACGTAAAAAGTATACGAACGAAGTTCACAAGCAGATATCGCACGTGAATTATTAATAGAGCTAACTCCATTATATCTGCAAGTACATTATTTCTTTGTATCTATGTCTATATTTCATAATGGTAATAAAAATAAATTCGAACCAGCCATTCGTATACATAGATTTTAAGTCATAAATCGTATACATAGAGTTGATTTTTTTTTTATGAGTACTGCTGTTGGTCCAGTGACCTCTACAGCTTTATCTAAATAGACTCGCGAGCGGGAGACAACGACGATGCTGCGAAGCGAAGCACGAAGACCGCTGCCGCACCACCGCTGCGCTCCGACCCCTGTGGACGAAGAACGTCGACGACAACAGAGGGGGGCGATAATACAATCCGAGGGTCCCTCATAGTGAGGAACGAAACCTCGAATCGGATCGCTATCTAAAGGAAGGAATATAGTTGTATAATAACGTTTGTTTTCACTGTTTTATAGCTTAAAAGAATAGCAAGCTGATGATGTGGCAATGTAGACGGTATAGCTCGTAGAACCGATATCCGATGGAGAATAACGTATCTTGGATTCAAGCTTTGACTGGCAGTAAGTCGACCCCCGAAGTGGATAGATTAGATATTTTTTATCACTTTAAGAGTAACAAACGAGAACACAGTTCACCTGATGTCAAGTCATTCCTGCGGCCCACGACAACTACATTCATCCATAACAAGGAATCATAATGCACTCACCAGACGAAACACAGCAACGTTATGCTCCTATATTATTGCTGGTATACTGTGAGAGCGTGGTCCTACCTCGGTCGAGCTGACCCATTCGTTCTGTAGCTGAAAACAAACTGCAGTGTAGCTCTACCGCTGTTAAATAAAATGGATGCAGGAAAGAATCGTGCCATTACGGCAATCTAGGGGAGGAGGGCTTCTTTTTTTTTAGCGTGGAGAAATGCCTACGCATACCCACCCTTGCGGGGGCGAGGTCGGCTTATGTCCGACACGCACCGACCAAAACCCCACGATTGTCGCCAGCAATGCTCGCGAGGAGTCGCGGGATCTCCGTGAGGAACGCTCACGACGACACGGTACCAAGTCGTGCCGTCTTCCTTCTCGGGGTCGCTAATACTGGAGGGTCGGAGCACGGGGGATGCCTATGTTAAGTGAACTATGGATAGGTTGTGAGAATGAAAATTCAAATCAATAATTGAAGCGTCAATAGCCTTATGGTTTAGGTTACGGTCTGCGAAACTTAAGGCCGCAGGTTCGAATCCACCATTACACAATTGTCGTGAAGCATCTCCTGGCACAAGCATTTTCAGCTTAGGAGTGGTTAACCGGAATATTGGTTATGTTAATAGCACTGCCAAACATCAATAGATCCATGCCAAGAAGGAAACGATCAAATCACAACAATACCGTGAAATAGCACCATAGCACTGCTGTGTTTCATATGATGAGTGTGACCCGATAATAGCTGACAAGGAATTCCTTCTCAATCCTAAAAAATAACAACGCACGTGCATCTTACATATTTGATGAGGATGGATTTAGATTATTGGGATACAGTCATCGCTTACTAAAAGGTGAACTGTGTGCTCTCTTGACACCTTTAATATAAAATTAAAAAAAAAAAACTTCGTCTGTGACATCATTATAATTTTCATTAGTTGTATACTCTCATATATGTAAGTGGCAATAGAAGAGATCGCTTGTTATGCACAAATTTATGAGGAACAAAATTTATGTACACTGTACTCAATTCAATTCAATTAATGCTCAATTACTCTCAATATAATAATGGTACAGCGAAATAAAAACACACTGGGAGGCTGAAAGCAATGATTTTTATTTCAGTCGTGTACTAAAGTAAGTCTAATTGAATTTCAATCGTTACTAAATGAAGTCACTTCGCCGTCACTATATAGATCTGCGCTAATTCTAAACATGGTGAGAGAAAATTTGCGTGTCTAAAATATGTAAATATGAATAAAAATATTCAAAGACGTGAAGTCCGCCAATAGGCAGTGGAGTCTAGTGGACTTTATTCTAACGCCTTCTCTAGAGCAGATACATATAGAACTTTAAAAAAAAACCTCATCCATTGTCACATTTAGAACCCAATAAACTCGAGGAGTAAATAATATGTAATATACTACTCCACTCTACTGTACTCCATCTTCTCCGATTGCCATAAAAGATAGAAACATTTTTTCTGTCACTACGACAATACATTAGTCTAACATAAAAGAAAACCCAGTAAAAGACCCTCGTATCACGAGTTTATGACAGCATAAATCGACCGGTTAATAACACTGGCCATTTCGTAAAATGTCCGACGCTCGTAAACTGCGACCAAGTGCAGTATAATACAACAAACAGCATATTGTCCACTCTATCGATGTAATATATTCTTATATTTTTTATATCCGTGGGTGGTCTATGCTGTTTTGCTTAATACGATGTTCAAATACGCCGAGTGCATACATTGTGCGAAGGTCAGTTTACAATGTCTGAATGCTTATAATAATATAAAATTATTTTCGTATTGAAGATGTGTTCGGTAAGTTGATATTTTGTTTTATTTTGTAAGTCTGTAGTCATCATTTATTTATCATTTTCATTTTCAAGGTTAGTTGTACTTTGGCAACGGCGAACAGACGCTACGTTTCTTTAAAAACCAAAATATATTGGCTCTAACCAGAACCAAGACGTTATTATGATTTAGTAATAGTGTGCGTTAAGAATACATAAGGAAAACGTATTGTAAATCCATTTTAGGAAACTTGATGTTAGTTGCTGGAGTGGAAGAGAGGGAAGATCGATTGTACCAGCTCAGTTCTTTTCCCGGACATACTTTATAAATCGAGAATGTTTCGATATATTGCCGACGATAATAACACACATATCACTATAAAAATCGCTGTTCGAAATCATTGAGCAAACTTTAATGAATTTACGACCCTAAAGTATTAGATTATTGACGCTTCAAACTAATTATTACCTCATTTAGTACTGTATAAATTGATCTAGTACTTTTTGCTAATAAATTAACAGACGTACCTATGTACAATACATTTTTGTGTGTAGGCACACTCCACTTTGATATAATAAAAAGTATTAAAGAATTAAAAGTATTCTTACCAACGAGTTGTATATCTTGTTGTATGTAGTATTAAAAATTAGGTCACAAAACAGTGCGTGGATGTTGATAATCATTTATTCGTTACAAGGCTAATCATTAATTGTTCGTTTAATGCCCAATCATTAATTTCGAATTGCTGGGCACATACACGGTTTTTTATTACAATTGTACACGAGTACTCTATAACAAAATATATATGTATATCTAAGAGTTGGTAAATGCAATCCATAGAGGACTACTATGAAATACCTTGTTTCCATACCAGGTTACACTAATACTTTACCCTATACGATTACGAATAACTGTTAACGGATGCTGATTCAGTTACGTAATATAAACCCCTTAAATGTAAAACAATTTAAGTTACGTCTATTAAAATTTCACCTAAAGCTTTTCACTCGGTTAAATGAGATGTTACATTCAAAGAACTCATATTGACTGATGGGTATTGCCTATTTATTAAAATATCTTATTATTATATAATTTTAATCTCTTATAAATGTAAATATTATTGCATGATTATTTGTGATTGCATAATATAATTAATTAAATTGCTTCCTTTTTTCATAAATATATTCATATGCCAAAATATAGTGAAATGTGTGAAACTGGAATCAATTATAAATTATACTGTGTTTGTCTTTCTTATGAATAAATATAGCACTATTGTTACGTGATCCTTCTCCAGTCGAGCCCACCCATTCAAAATACAGCCTACCAAAATAATCAGCATTATTACTAATAAATAGAGTCATATGCGCGCAGAATTTTTGATTATATGACATGACCAACATTTGTAATATTTTATTGATATAATCCATTTTTATTTCTTGTTACTTAGCAGTTAGGTTTTTTTTATTTATTATTAACTATCAACTGCCTACGACTTACTTCTTGCTCGAGAGTGCCCATAACATACGCGTCAAATAATAAATCATGCAATATCGTCTTATCTATTTTTCGTTTATATCTGGTACGAATTCTGAAGTTCACGCAGACGAAGTCGCATGCAAATGTTAATTTTAACATAAATTGATAACAGTCCTTAAATCAATCAATCATTTGCCGAGATAAAAGTATGTTATATCTAATGCAGAACTTATCGGTGTGCCAAATTTTATTTAAAATCCGTTCAGCTGTTTTTGCTTGATTGAAGTAACGAAATAGATTTTTTATATAAAATAATATATATATATATATATATATATATATATACACAATATAATTTGATGGTAGATATATATGCTGTTCGTGTTTTGTAAAAATACATAAATAAATCTAAAATAAAAATGACTGGCTATTCAGAACTGACGCCAACCAACTGCCAAAATCTAACAAACAGATAAGTTATTCCTGGTAAGTTTTTTTTCAGTTTAGACAGAATTTCATAAATCATATCGATATGAATATTAAATAGGCATCGTACATTCATATCAATACAATCTCTATTTTCTAATATGGCCAGCTGGCAGGTTTTCACCTATTGTCTACGAACCATTAAGAGACCTTAGAAATCTATTGACCTGTTCAACAATTATTAATATATACACGAAGTATCTAATGATTAATTCTCAATAACCGGATTTCGATTCTATATTGTAAATTTTAAAGAAGCTGTTTTCACTGTAGTTTACCGTTAGGCTAATGCAAGAGATAACAAACCTTAATATTTAGTTGTTAATTAATTATAAACAATTGGCTAATTTTTTTATTTAATTGTAATAGGTCGTTTGAATTGAGTTTCACAGTACACGAGCAACGTAATTTCAATACCAGATACTAGTACTAATTAAATTGTTGATTCTTATTTTAAATGCCGAATGACCACTTACGCGGTGCCGTTTTTGGTTGAAAATAAAAAATAAATATTTTGAAAATCTCCTTCAATAAATACTGATATTTATAAAATTTATGTTGATATATCAAACACGTATTAACGTCCAAACCACAAGCCATTATAAAGAATTGAAAAAGACTTACGGGTCATCGACCTTTTTATCAAACACGTAAGTTATAAAATTGTATATTTCTGCAATAGAGAAAAGACAATGAGAAATACGTTCATCAAGGTGCCCTGATCTGCAAATCTGCAGTACTAGAAGCGCTGTAATGCTTTGCTGGCCTTAAAGTGTTATCTTCTTAACAATAAGGATTTTAGATAGCGATCCGAGTCGAGGTTTTTTACCTCCATATGAGGGGCCCTCGGAACGTATTATCGGCCCCCTCTGTAGTAGTCGACGTTCTCCGTCCACAGGGGTCGGAGTGCTGCGGTGGTGCAGCAGCAGTCTCCGCGCCAGATTCGCAGCATCGTCGTTGTCTCCTTTCTCAGCGGGCCTCCCGCTCGCGAGTCTAATTAGATAAAGCTGTAGAGGTCAAAAAGCAATAAGGATACATACGTAGGGTTAGAAAACATGTGTCCAATTTTGCGGTCAGTTATATATTGGTATAAATCAAACTGCTGGTTTTAGGTCTGTTTATATATAAATATCTAGATTCACTTAGAATACATAGAAACTTTACAATGTCACTTCGTAAAGCCACAAAGAAATATAAACAACTTTTCCTTTATTTAGTATTTAATTCGTGTTATTGTTTTGTTTCAGATTTTAACGGTTGTTGAGAAGAGAAAAATATTGGCACCGACTGTTTATAAGGTATACTAAATATTTTTTGATAAATAAATATATATATATATATATATATATATACATATATATATTTATTTATATATATGCGTATGTGTCTATGTATATAAATTACCACGTAAATAGCAATCACTTCGAAATTTAACATATGTCTGAAACAAATATTAACTTTGAACCTAAAACCAATTAATCATCTAGTCGGCTACTCTAACCTCAAAGCCCAAGGTAATAACAGCATTATCGTCACAGCCTATTTATAGTCTAGTTAAACATAGGCCTCCCACATAGATTGCCATAAAGCAAGATCCCGTACTACTTGCAACCATCGACTTCACGCAAACCCGTCGACGGTGTAAGGTGTCTGGCAATTGCGGTTGCCAACCCGCCAGGCGTGGCAACTGTAACCCCCCCTTTGGTTTGTTAATTAATTTAGTATTATTTCTACAGCATGACATACAGATATCAGATTCTGTAATCGGCTTAGTATGTCCTGTGTAACATTTTACATGAAACGCATATTTTATATTTTTGTATTGTACTTCGGATGACAAACGAAGTTCAGTTCTCATCTGACATATTTTTCCTCATGGTATATGTGTATACATATAGTTTTATTTATGTATATATAAATAATTATGTCATGCAAATATTTATATATATTTGTAATTAGATATTTTTATCGTTAGGTAACATTGTAATTTTAAGTTTACCATTATTTTCTCTTATTCTCCCAATGTCACTGGGCATTACGTCCGCCCTTGCAAACTTTATTTAAGGGTCTAAAAGAATGTATGAATAAATAAAATAAGTTACTGGCGCCGTGTCATCTATATCCGTTCTAAACAAAGAGTCAACGCTTCATTATGTAATTGAGTCTTCATTTCTCTACACCAGCGTCATCGTAATATTTCGCTAGTTTTCACGCCGTGGTCCTTCCTCGTTTAACTCATCCGTATAACCAGAGACCAGCTGCAGAGTGGTACATAAATGATATATAGGAATATAAAGTCGTAAACCGATGTATAAGTCAATAAACATTGTGAGTGCAACTTTTACTTAGCCGAGCCTTCACGACAAGGTCAATATATATGTACGTTTACACTCGCATAGGCACCCATTGACGGACGGACTAACAAATTTATTTTGGCGTTTCATTTTTTCATTTATCTACACAACAACCTTCGCGATGTATTCAACTATCTGTTCAGCCAAGTTTGTATTTGCCGGTGTTCAGTTCGTATTATTCGTTCATTTTAATTATAATCAACGAGTAGACCGTGTATAATTATGATTTACTGATACGGTGAACTGCGAAATATCTCGTACCAACAACATCCTTAAATATATTAAAACAAAAGGCTTTAAGCAGAGCGTGTTGCCAGCGACGACTTACGGTGTAGCTCTAATATCCTGAAGACTTCGTGGCATTATATTACTGTAAGGTTTTTTTAGCAGTTTTTTTTTTTATAGAAAATGTGCCAACACGAGCATGTAGCCCACCCGATGATAAGTGATCACCGCCGTCCATGAACATCCGCAACACCAGAGGAGTTGCAAATGCGTTGCCGGCCTTAAGGAAGGTGTAGGCGCATATCTTGAAGGTCCCTAAGTCGTATTGGTTCGGAAACACCGCCGGCGACAGAGTAGTTGTGCGTGGCGGGAAATTTCGCGTGAAGCGCACGCAGTGGTGGATCGCCAACCATCGAGATGATGAGGATGAAATGTTTAATTCTGTCGTGACGATGTTTGAACTCAGCGGCTGGAATTAATCCGAACAACGCCTCAGAACACTCGCCATAGTACATTTTATAGTATTCAATTATGGTAGAAATAAATAATTTACATCCATTTAGTAAACTATAGATATTTCCCTCAATAGATGTAAATCAAATTTATCTACAACATGTGTAAGTGTAAAACTGCCAGAGCCACACTTTAGTTTTTTCTTAATTACAACACGAATGAGTCGACTAAACTGTTAGTCTATTGACGCTTCGATTTGTCTATAATCATATAATTGGTAACAAGTACAAAACTTAAGTCCTCCCTTTAGATAGCGATCCCAGTCGGGTTTCGTACCTCCTTATGAGGGGCCCTCGGATCGTATTATCGCACCCCTCTGTTGTTATCGACGTTCTTCGTCCAGAGGGGTCGGAGTGCAGCGGTGGTACAGAAGCAAGCGCAGCAGCATCGTCGTTGTCTCCCTACTCAGCGGGCCTCCCGCCCGCGAGTCTAATTAGATAAAACTGTAAGGGTCTCTGGACCAACAGCAATACACACACAAAAAAAAAAGTTGCATACAAAAGATTTTTTTTTTACACCTAAATGTTACCCTACGTAGATCCACATGATGCAATCCCATTCATGAGTGTCAGATAAAAGTTTATAGATTTATAAACTAACCGAAAGTACCGCTAGGCGAAGCTGGCACTACACCTTTTTTGTAAGAAACGAAAGGTGACAAATGAGCACACTTCACATTTGTCGGTAAGCTTTGAGTACGAATCGCCAAAAATTAAGGATACACTTACGTTGTAGTCCCTGAAGACTGAAGTGGCTTGTTTTAACTGTTAAAGGCTACGTATAAATTCGTGTATATATTTAATCAAATAAAATATTTTATATACCATGCTGGCGATGTTATTGATATAAATATAATTACCGCTTACCACTCAGCCTAAGCTTAAATGCTTGCGCTATAAGATAGGTCACGATAATAATCGAATAATGGATTCGAACCTACGGCTAAAGTTTCGTAGACCGTACATCAGAAGGCTATTGACACATATATCACCAATAGTGACGTTATGGAATTAATAATTTTGAATCTGTTTATACAATATAAAAAATCATTTAATTTATTATTTACAAAGAATATTGGCTAAGTTAAAAAAAGATTACCATATAGAAATGAAACGGATTTCCCGTATCTATATCTTACTCTGACGATAGAGCAAAATTTAAGCATAAAAACTGGCGATTTATATCAAATTTATTTCCAAAATAAACGTTTTTTGCGGTATTTTTTATTATATTTGAAAGAGGTAAATAAAGTATGAAGATATAAAAATGTATTGACCTTAAACGACAAAAGCAATTAAAATTTATATTCATGTATTAATAGTTATATAACTTTGCGAGCAGTTTACTATGGTCTATTTGTCACGTTTCGCCGTAGGTCCCAAAGGTAATCCGATCGCCACACATCGAGAACAAGTGTAATTTTATTTTGTATCTAAGAATATAACATTGAAGCGTCAACCTAAATAATGGTTTAGGGTACGGTCTGCAAAACTTAAGGTCGTAGGATCGAATCCACAATTCTACTATTATCATGAATCATCTGGCACAAGCATTATCAGCTTAGTTAGGCTGGTTAACAGGAATATTAGTGATGTTCATAGGATTGCTTATATTACGTTAAAATAAAAATAAAAACGTTACTATAAAAAAAAAAGTAAAGTAACAGTCTATATATATATAAATCCCAGTGCTGGGCACAGGGCACCTCTCTAGAGAGGTTGTTACAGCATATCACGTGACTCCACAGCGAATAGGCGGACTTCACAATGTTTTTTTCAATTATATTCATAGTAACAAACGAGCACACAACAACGAGTTCACCCGATGCCAAATGAATCCTGCAGGCTATGACATTTAAATTCATCCTTGACAAGGAATCATAATGCAGATGCGTTCTCACCCTTGAGGACCGAGGTGTAACGATTAAAGTAATAAAGGTCTCCGGATTACTAACGGAACACTAACTAGACAAAACACAGCATTATGCTGATACTTTACGCTCTTATTCTCTGGTAGTGTGTTCCTTCCATGGTCGAGCTGACCCATTCATTCTGCAGCTAGAAGCAAACTGCAGTGTAGCTCTACCATTGTGTATTCAAAATATTAAAAAAAACAAAACTTGCATACGAAAGATGTTTTTTTTTACTCTTAAATGTTACTCCACCTGGTCTAATAGTAGATCCATATTATGCAATATCATGTTATTCATGAGTGTCAGATAAAAGTTTATAGATGGTCGAGCTGACCCATTCATTTTTCAACTAGAAACAAACTGCAGTGTAGCTCTACCATTGTGTATTCGAAATATTTTATTTTTCTATATATTTATTTCTCAGACATGCATATTTCCTCACGATGTTTTCCTTCACCACCGAGAAGTTGGTAAACCAGCAGATGAAATTGCAATTAACAATTTCATTGATGACCGCGCCGAGGATCGAACTCGGCTTACTCGCGTACCGAGTGTCGCGAGCTACCATATCGTTTGATAATTAAGTTACGTTGTAGAACCACGCTTCAGCTATAGACAGATTGTAATATGTGATTCACACGACCAGGGTAAGACCACTCTTTTACATAATAGTATTGTTAAATAATAGCATAGGGTTACAGTTTTATAATCAAGAACTGTAAATCATCAATTCTACATATAATTTAATCCGTCAGAAGCAACTGGCCGAGCCGGGTCGGCCCACTCGGGCACCCTCGATTCCTTTACTTCCACGCCCCGGGTCAAGTCAACAGTCCAAGCCGAGTCTCCCCATCGGGAACCCTTGTGCTGATTACCCACTTATGTGATGTGTGAAACTGTAAAAGCCCTCGAGCTAACAGCAGCTATCAGCCCGAAAAAAATATCGATTGGGAATCAAACTCAGAGGCTGATTACCAGTGATGTATGTACTTTAAGTTATACCGTTGTCTCATTTCTACTGGTAATGTTGTATGATTTCTACTGGTACCCATTTCATCACACTTTCATCACAAAATCCCCATTTTACAACATATCGATGAGACCTTATTAGCAAACAAAGCGGAAGTATAGATAATAAAACGTTGATTCACACCAACGGTAAACTCTCTCGAACGGTTATCGTCGCGTTACGAGGTTGGATTTAAAAATATATACATAGATTAGAGTATATTCACACGTGACCTCGATTTTAATAATAACCATCCATGTAGTAGTATGATAAAGCTACTTCTCCTCTCTGACACGTATGGAGACGAGGCTAAATGAAAAGACATACATGTGTAAAACGTCGTAAATAATGAAATAGGGTCCTTAATCTGATTACAACCCAACACATAAAACAAGTTTAGCCTTTCCTTTTTTTATTGTTCCGAGTGTGAGAAACGAGCACATATAACACCTGTCAAGTGATTCTGTGACTTATAGACACCCGTATTCATCCTCGGTAAGGAATCACGGTACAGATGCGTTGTCACCTCTGGGCTAAGATGGAATGCCTCGTCACCGGTTATAAGGAATTCCGAATAGTTACATTCATCAAACCAAACGTTTAGCGTTTAACTAATCAACATCCACGCTGGTATTCTGTGAGGGCGTGGTCCTTACCCAGTCGAGACGAGACATTTAATATCAGCTATATTTTTCTATTTAACAACCATATGAATAGGAGATGCAAGAAACCAAATGATATCATATCACGTTTTAAAAAAATATAAAGATATGCTTATGCTCGTTGTTCTTCCTGTTATCGATTATGGTGACGTGTGCTACCCAGATCTATCGCAAAATCTTCTTAAAAAGTTTGAGCACCTTTTAAATAATTCCTTAAGATTTATTTTCTACTTACGTAAGTATGATCACATTTCATTCTATCATTCACAACTCAAGTGGCTCTCTATTCGACAAAGGCGTAGCTCTAGAATTCTGCTCTCTCTATTCTATAATACATGATTCAAATTAAAGATGACTTCCGATTTCTATATTCCTCTTTCGACCGTGCACCTCGATCCCTAAATAGAATGAGACTTAGTGTTACATACCATTGCACTGGGTTCTTCCGTTATTCTTTCATAGTACAGGTCATACTCCTTTGGAACGCCCTTCCTGATGATGTCAAGAATGCACCCAGTAAAGTTTCTTTTAAATCTCTTCTTCGACAACATTATTAATTTGTAGGCAAGTAACATCTGATATGTATGTATATTTCCTCTTAGTATATGTGTATTTATGTGTGTTTATATATATATATATATTTATTACTTATTACTTTGATGTATAATTTGATATTTTTATGTAATTAACCTTTTTTTTTATGTTTGTGCCTACCAACATATTCGCTTGAACTCCCAGGGTTGACTGGTAGAGAATGGCACTGGGCATTATGTTCGCCCTTGTAAACCTTTTGTATAAGGAACATAAATAAACGATATATGATAACGGTGACGTCCTCATCTGGTCTATTTAGATCACGGCGCTATCTATTGGTTATTGCCAGATGACTGACATTAATTGCACAGTTAAGATACAGTGTCACTAAGACGACATATACATACAAAGCACGTAGATTCGACGTCCAATTTGTGATGCACAAATATCTTTCCTGGGCTGTGGATAGAACCCACGACGCACGCGACGTAACAAGCCAACAACCACTACACCATCCATAAAACGATCAGCCTTTTACTTAGTAAGCGTCGTCATGGCACACTTAAACAAAGTAATTTACTTGAAATATTGTAATTTTCGGCGACACGCATATATAGATATTTTGTCGAATCGTTATCCGAAGATCTTTGCTAGATCTTTATTGTAATTATCATATTTTCTTTCTTTATTATTACTGTAAATAAATATTAAGTTATATGATTTTTTTTATATTGAGAGTAGCAAACGAGCACACAGTTCACCTGATGATAAATGATTCCTCCGACCCATTTCATCCACATTCATCCTTGACAAGGAATCATTATGCAGATGCATTGTCACCCTTGAGGACTGAGATGGAATGCCTCGTCACCAGTAATAAAGATCTCCAGATCCCTACACTCTCCAGACGTAACACAGCAGCATTATGCTGCTGTGCTTTTTCACGTTGAAATTCTATGAGGGGCGTGCTCCTACCCCGGTCGAGCTGACCCATTCATTCTGCAGCTAGAAACAAACTGCAGTGTAGCTCTACCGCTGTTAATTAGATATTGTTATATATAAAAAGAATCATATTGTATATACAGTCAAGTCAATAACACAATACTTGAACAACTAATAAACTCCACTAAAACTGAACTATTAAATTGTCCAACGATTCCAACTCCTATGCAACATACCTATCTTGTTATTCACCCACACAGACTCCAGTAAATATACAACACAGTCTACAGTCTACCTTATGAATTATTTATTTTTTCATTATCATAGGAATATAGGATAGAGTTAACGAAGTTGTCAGTCATAGCATAAACTGTGTGACAGACACCGGCGCAAAACAAAACAAAACCTTTAACCATCATCTGTTTTCACTACCAAGAAACTGAAGACCTCTTAACTTTACTTAAATAGTTAAAAAGCTTGCACCATAGCATTCTCAAGTACGCAAAAAATACATATATTTACAAATTGCACCACACACGCTCGCACGCGAACGCTCGCACACACAAACAAACACACACTCACACACGATACACGAACAGAATATATATTTATTATATTATACCCCCTTTTACATGTTAATATTAAAGAAACATAATTATTGTTTCACTTTACAATTGTACATTTGGAAGGTGATCCCCAAGGCGCAGGCTGACCTAGTGTGGAGACCAAAAAGCAATTAATTTAAGTTATTTAAGTAAAAACAGACATTTTGAAAGATTATCTTTTTTCATTGAAACTACTCGATAAAACGAACTCACATTTTACTTGAAAGTAATTCTCGGCCCAAAATCACCTTCAACCATGCTCGATAAGAATTCAAAAACCTTATACACCACTCACAAGTAGTCCTGTAAATTTTCGGTAAACATTTTACCTTGACAGAACATGGGCATCTCTCAATTAGCATGTCTCTTTATTACATTAAGAGTAACAAACGAGCACACAGTTCAACTGATGGCAAGTGACTCCTACGACCCACGACATCTACATTCATCCTTGACAAGGAATCATAATGCAGATGCGTTGTCACCCTTGTGGACTGGGATGGAGTTCCTCGTCACCGGTAATAAAGGTCTCCAGATCCTTACACATAAAAGCATTTCGCTCCTTTTTCACACTAGTATTCTGTGAGGGTGTGGTCCTTCTCCGGTTGAGTTTTTGTGGTAAGGATTGTAAGAAATTAAAGTATAAATGACCTGCCTATTAGATAGCAGTCCGCGCCGAGGTTCGAACCTCCTTAGGAGGCCCCTCGGGTCGTATATCGCACACCTCTGTTGTCATCGACGAACTTCGTCATTTTGCCAACAATGCCAGCTACGTCACTGGCTCCCAAAACAGCGTGCCTCCCGCTCGCGGGTCTAGAAACATAAAGCTGTTAAGGTTTCTGGACCAATTGCATCACACAAACACAAAAAATAAGTATAAATGATTATTACTATAGAAATAGCATTGGGCTGGAAAACCCACCGAGGTAAGCAACAAATATTCGTTGCAACTTACCAACTTATTCCAGGAAATGCAGTGTAGGAGTAGGATAATGCCCAAAAAGAACCCAAAGTCGATGGACTCAGATGATTCAGGGTTTGGGAATATTTAAAGAAGTAATATTCAAAACTACCAATATAAAAAAAATGAATAGAAAGCTAAAATTAACATAATTTACTTTCCGGTTAACCGCTAATTGAGCTTCAAATGCTAGGAGATGGTTCACGACAATAGAAATTCGAATCTACGACCATAAGTTTCGCAGCCCGTACTCTAAACCATTAGCCTAAAAAATCCCTAAATCATAGCCTAACACCCACATGGATATAAACTAGCACACATGCAAAGAAACACAAACAAACCTTTCCATCAGCGAGCCGTACCAACTGGATTTACTATGACGAAATAATTCACACGTCCGAGCTCGCGCCTATTAAAGTCGGGACCCGTTAAATGTTAGTTAACGTTAAATTAGACCCTCATCTCAATCAATTCCCAGTAGTGATGGTGTGTGGTGTATGTTACGAGCAGAGCGATTAGCGATTTAAAAAAAAGACTACGCCTAAAACCCCATAATGTTCCGCCTTCGCTCCTTCCGGCAGGACCACGAAAACGCTCGCGCACATACCCGCTACCCAACCTGTGCTGCCTCCTAGTGGGAGGATAACATATATGCCTACGAAAAACCTCAACAAAGGCTCAGGATGTACATTCGCTGTCAGCCTGAGACTAAGATGAAATGCCTTCATCCTTGCATCCTTGCACTCACCAGACCATACAAAGCATCGTTATTTTTTTTAATTACATTCAGAGTTACGAACGAGCACACAATTCACCTGATGGTAAGTGATTCCTGCGATCCATGACATCTACATTTATCCATGATAAGGAATCATAACGCAGATGCGTTGTCACCCTTGAGTACTGAGATTGAACACCTCGTCACCAGTAATAAAAGTCTCCGGATCCCTAAATTCACCAGACGAAACACAGCAGCATCGTGCTGCTATTTCACGCTGGTATTCTGTGAGGACGTGGTCCTACTTTGGTCAGGCTGACCCATTCATTCTGCAGCTGGAAACAAACTGCAGTGTAGCTCTAACACGTAAAAAATTGCTGCTATTTCTGTGTTCTATGAGGACGTGATCAATTCCCGGTCGAACCAAACCGCTTACAGTGCAACTTGCATCTACCACTGGATCTTTATTTATATCACGGGAATTAGAGTCTGACTGCATCTTGTCTGTAACTATGGCATGAATGGAAGCCGGCGTAAAATAGCATCATAGCGCTGCTCTGTTTGTCTGCACATGATGAGTGTAGGAATCCTAATACCCTTATTACTGGAGACGAGTTATTCCATCTTAGTCCTCGGAAGTGATTACGCATCTGTTTTATTATTATTTTCGTAGGTGGAGTGCAGAAATCACTTGCCATCAGATGAATTGTGTGTTCATTTATCACAATCAATATTATGAATAAATAAAAAAAATCATGATAACTTTGCACCACACTCCAATGTCTGATCCAGGAAGGAATTACGCCTTAAAACAACTCCCCCACTCCGATACGATACGAGTAGTACGGGATCGCGTGTTCTGTCCTGCTAAACGTTTTAGGTTTTTTTATTTTACTTATCTCGATTCGAGATTTCTTCGGAAGACGGTCCAATGATTGTTAATTATTGTTGGGTCGCTAGTACCAATTGACTACGGACATAATTAAAAACGTCTCGTGATTTTTTTTTTTTTTAATATAAGGGTTTACAATATATAGATAGATCACACAGTTTAGTGATTCATTCTGCCCATGACTCCAAGACCATGGCATCATCATGAAAATCGTTATAAAGATATCTTGTCACCCCTAATTAGTTGATAAAATACCGAGATAGGATTTCATATACTAGTGTGATTATTAATTTAAAATGACTGACAAATAGAATCTAGATGAACACACTTTATTATTTCTGAGAACTGAAATTACTACGCTTCCCTGATGGTGTAGTGCCCGGTTGAGCCGATCCATTCATTCAAGGAGCAGGCTGCATCAAACTACAGGGTAGCTCTAGCAATGTTAAAACTTCACAAAGATAATTAGATTACCGATATCTCCACTAATATTTTAGAGTTAACTTTAAATCCCTACAATAATTACACTAAGAATAAATACAGTCGACAAGATTAACTTAATAAAGACACAGTGTATATCAATTATATACATCGAACAGGTTTAGTAACGTCGGCTTGAGACGAAAACAAAAAACAGTACATCGACCAGATGTTGTTCCCGGAAATTAAACGTGCGAGAAAAGATACAACGAATAAAACGACCCAAGTAACCAACGGACTTTACACAGGCTTTTTGAAAATTATAATTCCCAAAAAAATTTGGATGACGTTAATGAATCTTCCGGTTCGGCAAAAGTTATTAAATCAGATACAAATTAATATTTGTAGTATAACTTTTTTTTATAATTGTAATACGTAAAACGATTCTTAATGATCAGGCGATTTTGGCCAGGTTACGTTTAATTTTATACTTGGAAAACATCAGTATAGTTATAGTAAATATAGAAGACTATCTAGGTATCTTAACGATGTAAAAAATCCGGGCAGATTTCTAGAACTTCTTTCTTCTGTTTTAAAATACAGCATGACACCATGAAAAGTGTCTGTGTTTCGTCTGAACAAAAAAGGAAACTGAAACCCTCTGAAACCTCATTGGGAAAAATTACCTCTAATTTCATAAAAAAGAAAACAAAACAACTGTATATATTTATATATATATTTTCCTATCAAGAGTTGAACGCACTGTGTTTGAAGTGACATTCGCTTCACTGCATATCCAATAATACAATAACTGCTTTGATTCGTACCCAGGACTGCAGCAACCAAGTAACTGACCACTGCACTGAATGGTAGTCAGACTTGAGGCTAACTTAATCAATTGCCTTTGAATTAGGTCCATACTCGTGCAGGACATTCACCTGCTGGACTGCAAAAACTCTTGCATAACATACACTTACTTGCAATCGTACAATGTTTTTATAAAAAAAAAAATTTATTCGTAATGCACCTTTCACCACACATTATTTATTAACGCACCAATGAGCTAAATTAAAGTAATTAGAATATAATTTAGCTCATTGGTACTTTATTCACGATTTCTGATATATATATGAATATTATAATTAAAATGTATATTTTAAAGAATATCTTTCTTTCTTCGTTATTTCAACATGGTTGTTTAATTAATTAACTTAATTTATACTTGTCTGCTACTTGCCTATACCTTAAGTCCGACTGCGCATTTACTACTCCTCTGGTGCTCGAAATGTACATGGGCGAGGGTAATAACTTACCATTAGGGTTTTTTTATATATATTCTATAAAAAAAACATTCATTAATGTAGACATGGTATACAAAACTTTAGAACAAGTCATATTACCAACATACACAAATTATAATTTACAAAAGTCAAAAGAATTTGAATTGTTTTTGTTTCTTCCTTCGTATAGACCATATGATATTCTTTCATATTTTCCATTTAGGAGTTACAATTGTTATTATAAGGCTCCAAACTCATGTTGCTAATATTATATGAGGATATTTAAAGAGCAACTTGTTTGGCCGCGATGGAGTAAAATTGCAAGGTCGAATTTGAGTGGTGCAACGTTTCTATATAACGTCTCAAAATGAAACGTTATCTTATTAAGAGTATAGAAGTTTATACGTCTAGTTGTTGGGCTCCGTTTTGTTCGTATTTTTCTCTCTGCCATTTTACCCTTCACTACTTTTCTATCGTTGTTTTTTCTATATACTTATAAATCGAGGCCTTGATCGCGAAAGGTGTTTTGCTTCTGTCACGTTACAAAGGTGTGATAATGTACCCATTTTCTTTCACTTTTCAACCAAACACAGCAGTAGGAAACGTGTTCTTAGGCCGAGGCGACCTTTAAAAATATGTATGGCTGTTGGCCCAGTGGCTTCTAAAGCTTTACCGAAATAGTCACAATCAGAAAGCTCGCCGAGAGCAGAAGACCCGCTGACAATTTAATTAGCGTGTTATATATACACAGGGTTATTGGTAATACGACCGATAATTGTTGTTTTAAAATTAATAAATAACCAGTGTTTAATAGTTTTTATAAATCGGAAGAAAATATGAGATTTAAAATTAATACCTTTTTTAAAAAAACATTAATATTGTCATGCTTTTGAAAAAAAGCTCAAAAACATGACAACACAAAAATGGTTCACTTTTGCGTAATGCATATGGGGGGTAAAACTATTACAAATAGTCACCTCTATCACCTCCTAACGGTATACGTCGAATTAGCAATAACCCTGTATATATGCAAATATATATATATGTATATATATATATATATATATATAATTATTGCTCAATTTTGTGGCCGCAAGTGTAAGCGTCTGGTTATAAATCCCCGAACGCGCTCGTCAGCCATAACGGTACGAACCTGTCCGCCGTTGCGTCGCTTATCGGTCCAGTCGCCGGACACTGTGGGACCAAAGATCATTGAGAAGGGAACACACGAAATGCAAATTAATTGGCCAAATATCAACCATAAAAGATACGCTCTCAATTTGGGGGATATGTTGTAATGACGGGAGAGGTATTTCTTTTGGGAAACTCGAAGAGTGTTGATTGAGGATATTTTTGTCATTTGTACCGCAATTATTATTTTGTTTTCATAATGATTAAGACAAAAGTTAGTGCTTTTAGAAATACAAAGTGTGCACAATTTTGTCATTCAAACTATTTGACTTAAAATTTGAATAACAAAATTAGGGACACGAGCTTCGTTATGATAGAATAACGCAGAGAATAGGTTAAGGATAATTGCTTCAATTAAAATTTAAAACTGAGCTGTACCTCGTTACACGTATTTTGGACACCTAGTCATATAGAACTAAGGAGCATTATGCTGCTAGTTCAAACTGGTATTCTTTGACGTGTCTGACGAGTTTATTACTCTGTGAGAGCTTGGTGTTCTCTATCTCAGCTAAACTCATCCATTCTTTAATTGCATCTTGCTCTAATACCCATAAATTGTTACTACGCATTATTTGCTTTCTCCTTCTACGAAAAAATCGTTCCGCAGCATTACATCAACACAACATCGCCTACCATAGAACACAATTAATAACGCCATGTTATGTAAAACGTACCGTTAGAATTAATATAAAAATATACTAAAGCCTAATCGAAAACGTATCTTATCACATAGCTATAAGTTTTATTTTGCCCTCCAATTGCGTACCGCTGAGAATTACTGCCGTGAAATCCGGACCGGCATTGATAATTATCCATGGTGTGTTTTCTCTAATTGTTTATTTAATTCGTAAATGGGACACGGGCCAACAATCGTCAATTGTAACAGGACTAACTGCTTACGTTATGTCCCAGTTTGTATAATTGGTAACCTACATTCTGTACTCAATTTGTCCCGGGACTGTCGTGGATGTTGGTGTATGTAAACAGAATGCTGGAAAGGTACGGAAGTCTATCTACGTTTAGAGGGATTTTTTTTATGTATAGTAAGTATGGTAAGTGATCATCACCGCCCATAAACATCCGCAACAGCAGAGGAGTTGCAAATGCGTTGCCGGCCACTTCGTCCTGGTCGGGTTCGCCGAACACTAGGATTGGCCATTACGTGGTCTAGTTTTAGTTAGTCTAGTACGAGAATGTTAGTATTCAGTATGAAACAGTACAACAGACGATTATGAGGAAAAAATTTTTTTTTTTTCACCACAACTAAATACATACAATGAAAATTTTACATTATAGAAACACGTTCTCCTTAGTAAAAAAACATTAGTACATAGTCGTGCTCGACAATTGAAAATTAAGAACACCCACACACACTCACACACACACGAACTCATACTCTTTGTTTGGCTGTATTTTTTTCTCTAATTTATTATTATGAGTAACTAATAAAGTATAGTGTGTAATGACATACTGCCTTACTAAAACTGCGTGACTCACACGAGACGAGAATCTGGTGATTGATCAAGGCATAAATATAACACCGCTATTTATCTTATTAGCATTGTGTGAAAAAAAATTATTAGTATAAATAGGTCTAAAATTAAATGGTCTTTACGGTTTTACCTTGCTTACAGAGGTCTCTTAACCGATAAACAGTAAAGAGATGAGATATATGTTAGAGTATAGTTGACCCCCGTAAATATAAAAATGTCTACTATCCACAATAAAACCTTTTTTTATATTTTTATATAACATATTGCCCACAGTAAACTTTAACCACAATAGGCTGAAGATAATTATTATATATATTGAGAAACATTAGATGTTTAACAAATTATTGAGAATTTGTACCTTATTATAGACTTCCACTAAGTCTATAGTCAAGGATGCGATCAAAATATCTATATTTAGATCAAAAGGAAAACCCCTACTTTCAACCCGGTGAAACTGTAAAAGCCCTCGGGATAACAGCGATCATCAGTATATTAAATCATGTATATTAAAATAAGGCTCGTAGTTTGAGTAGTCAAAAGTGCCATACGAAACGAACCGGTAGCGTGATTCAGAAACAGTGCACAACGCCATCTATCGAGTTTAGATATACTTATTTATGTATTTTTTTCCTAAACTTTATATAAGAAGCTTTTTATTGAATTTCAAAATGACAAACTTCCCATATAAACATTCAACCCCAAATAGCCGATACACGTACTATATACATTATATTTATAATCAGAAGCAGATATATAAAATTTCGTATCTCTTACTTTGAAAATAACGAACTTCCATACAACCGTTCACCCCCTATTTTACTCAATTAGGGGTGGAATTTTTAAAAATCCTTCGCATACCCCAAACCATTATTGACGCTTCAACATAACCTATACACCGGCAAAGCTTATGCTGCTGGTGCTACGACGATACTACAAAGTTATATATGTTATGGTGGAAGAGCCACGTAGTAGCTATTTACTCGTCCTTCTTTTCATCGTCCTTAATATTAAAAAAAAATGCTACTTTAAGATTACGATCATATGACCAGGCATGGTTATCTAAACAATCTATTTACAGCATCAATTCTATAAACATTAAATACAATTCAGACAATTATCCACCTCAGTATCTTTATTAGAATTCCATATTCCAATGTAAAACTCGTACACAGATCAGTGATGTCTCGCTCGTAACTGTAAAAAAAACTCTCCCATAATCATCATGTCTGTCATAAATATAACAATTCCTGATTAGGCTAACGCGGGACAAATCAACCTGTAATAAATAAGCGTGTATCATGGGAAACCTGGCTTAGCGAGCCGTACAGCGATGCTCGTTCAACGAGGACCTACAACACGCGTTTTTATAAACAAAGCGGGCAATGATATTAAATTGAATCGCTTTATATTGCTGCGAAGGAATCTACATTACTATACTAATGGGCTGTCTAAGATGTACTGTCGAAAGAAAAAGTCCTCGTCATATAAATGCCATGTTGACTTTTTCTAATTCCAATAGAGATAGAATAAAAATAAGATAACATAGCATTACATCCTTGCCTTATTACCAAATACCAAGTTAATGTTGACAAAAGTTTTTTATAGACTCTATTAAAAAAGTCAAAAATTTACGAGTCGAAGTCAACGTTTTTTATTTTAACTAAAAGACCTAAACCTGTTACGAAACTTAACAATGCATCAGACCTTTTAGACTATAAAGAAATATATCGATGATAAGCACCTTCGCAATATACCTGCATCGAATGATTACAGAGTATTTTTTATCTGTTGACATTATTTTATTATATTGACAGTGGTAGAGCTACACTACTACCAGTTTGTTTCTAACTGCATAATGAATGGGTTAGCTCGACCGGTGTAGGACCACGTCCTCACAGAATATCATCGTAAAATAAAAGCAGCATAATGCTGACGGAGACCTCTAAGTGACGGGGCATTCCATCTCAGTCCTCAAGGATGCCAACGCATCTGCATTATGATTCCTTGTCAAGGATGAATGAAGATGTCATTGACCGCAGGAATCACCATCAGTTGAAATATATTTAGAACTTTTTTTGGCAGTTACGTAGCGAAACATGACGGAGCTATGCTTGTGTATTGGAATATGGACTTATAAAGACGCTTGGTAGATAATTCATTATTGTTTTTTATATTTACAAATTAGATGCTGTTAATAGTTTTTTATAAATTATAATCATCGTCATCGCTGTAAAGTAGTAGTAGCATCTCAATCTATCACTAGTCCACTCCTGAACACAGAGTAAGCTCCTGAGTTACCTGCATCCGTCGAGTTCCCGGAGACAATTTTTTTTTTAATTATTTATTTAATTTGGGTCACCTACAGAGCATACATGATAACATTCTTAATCCATAAATACATGAAGTCAAATCTGATGCATGCACCAATGAAAGATGAACATATCAATTATGATAATTAACGGTTATCGTGTTACAAAAATTAATTAATGGAGAAAACTTGCATAGAACCTCCCGGTTCTCTATAGGATTTTATTAAATTAAGGTCAATCGTAAATCTTTTAAGACTCTTTAAGAGTCGTCCTTTAGTATACGTTGCATATTACACACGCTTTAGTAATCTTTCAATGAATAATAGTAGTGATTTTTTTTATTGTTTATCAAATTAGCAAAATACGAGTTACGGGATCATTGTTTGTTTTTAAACAGGGGTTACCACACTGCAGTTTGTTTCTAGCTGCATAATGAATGGGTCAACTCGAACGGCGTAGGATCACGCCCTCTCGGAGTACTGGAGTAAAATAGCAGTATAATATTGCTGTGTTTCGTCTGGTGAGTGCAGGGATCTGGAGACTTTTTTACTGGTGACGAGGCATTCCATCTCAGTCCTCAAGATACAACGCATCTACATTATGATTCCTTGTCAAGGATGAATGTAGATATCTTGGGCCGCAGGAATCACTTACCATCAAGTGCACTGTGTGTTAGTTTTTTACTCACAAAGTAATAAAAAAAAATCAAAACTTTATTTGAAAATTGATTAATTATTTTTTTAGCTGCACATTTACTGTTTTCAGTTAATCAGGTAGGCCTGGTCATGAAGAAATTACGTACAACAGAAATATAAAAGTACGGATCGTTAATATTTAAGTTGAGTGTATTTATGTCCCCCATTACATTATATTATTTGTTCGGTTCTTTCAAATGACTCCGTCGATGCGATGTATTTGACATTAATATCGTCTATACGGAACCTTGACATCTCTTTAAACAAACGTTTTACTAGTACTTTGAAATACACGAGCTATGACACTACAATTCAATTCCAATACTACACAAATATAATTAATACATTTAACCCGCTCATTGCGCGGCCCAACACGACCCTCCTTATTTGTCTACAAACAGAACGAGTACAGTTAGACGCAATATTATCTCAACGAGTACAATAGAGTTAATCGTGCGATAGAATCGTGATGTACAGACGGACTGGAGTGCTATTGAAAAATTTTATATTTCTAAAATCGGCTTCGTGCAGTGAATACGAAATGATTCCGTCGCTTCATCGCGCTAATTTGATGTCTCTGTTAAGAGAACTTGGTTAAGTCTTCACAAAATATAAATATTGTACAGTTAATATAAATGAATACTTAAATGAAATCTTTGTGCTTCGTAGCGTCAATAGCGTAATGGATAAGAGTACGGGTGTTCTCACCGCCCAAAACACAGCAGCAATATGCTGGTATTCTAGGAAGGCGTGGTCCCCGATCGAGTTGACGTATTTTGTTAAAATTAGCTGCAATGTAGCTCGACTATTGTTAAAGTCGAATGATCCAGTTACTATATATATATATAGACAAGCTAATAGCTCACTTAACTAAATCTGTGACTCCTCAGGTATTGCGTATGTCTATGAGCTGTGATGATCATTCCATTAGTTAAGATGCTTGGTCGTTTGCCACCTGTTCTTTTCAAAAAAATCCAATCCAATACAGGCTTCTTCTGATGAATTCTGATGTAAATGAGTAATCACCTCCGGGGACTACCTCCCTTTAGATAGCGATCCGAGTCGATGTTTCGTACCTCCTTATGAGGGGCCCTCGGATCTTATTATCGGCCCCCCTCTGTTGTCGTCGACGTTCTTCGTCCACAGGGGTCGGAGTGCAGCGGTGGTGCAGCAGCGGTCTTCGTGCTTCGCTTTGCAGTATCCTCGTTGTTTCCCTACTCAGCGGGCCTCCCGCTCGCGAGTCTAATTAGATAAAGCTGTAGAGGTCACTAGGAACCAAAAGCAATACTCATACACAAAAAAAATCCGCTCACTAAGATGCAATACCTCGTTAATCTAGATAAATAGGTATCAGTTTTCATTCATCTCACAAAACACAGCAGGACTAAGTTACTATTATCAATGTATATATTCATACAAAATACGCTATCCATTCATTCGTTTATCTTGCATTTTTTAAATAACTTATTTGATTAAATAATAACCATTCATATTTCGATTTTTAATTATGGCGAGACTGTTTCTATATAGCAAGGTATTGGTGGAGAAAGTAATTATAATTCTTTTCCTCTCTTAAGCCTTAAGTCAAACTATTATTACGAATATGTGGTGTATGAGTCGGCGTTAATGCCCAAAAAAATGTTTAAAACTACAAACTAAAGTACTGTAGATATCGATTGACTGGAAGTCAAAACTAGGTCCTGTGACACAGGGGGTTCCGAGTCGGTAAGTCTGTTTTCCACAATAACACCTCAAACAACCGTGGGTGAAACCCACCATAAATGAAAAATAAAAAAAAAGTGGCGGCAAGGCTCTTCAAAAAATAAAAACATGTAATTAACCCAATTTTAAAACAATTTATTGCAGAATTAAACATTCGGTTTCTAACCTCAATTCGGCATAAAACGGTAAATACCAATGTTATCACTTTCGCACAAAGCAGTTCGCAACAGGTAAAGCTTAAGGGGTCGTTAGACGCATAACACAAATCCGCACGTGTGAACAACCTTCGGCTCGAACAAAACTGTTATGCAACTCATTTTCCGTATAAAACAAACTGTATCGCGTAAGTTTGTTACGTTGAAACCAAACGTTTTGTGCTATGAGGACAGTCCCAATTTAGATTAAAAACATCCAAAGAATTCAATATGGGCGATATTACTTCCAAACCAATTCGATCATGGCGACTGTCTTTTGATTATTACAATTTTTTTTAAATTATTGCTGCACAAAATCAATTCAACCAAAATTACATTTAAACGCACACCTATAATAAGCAAGTTCAAGTAAATAAGCAGATTCTCAACCGTTTTTATGTCACGATAAAGCTAAAAATATAAGCAGAAAGCCTTGCGACCCCTTTCACTATAAATATCAATATTTTATTTACACAAAGCAAGCTATAAGTATACTGTGTTATATTGAATTATATAAAACTACATTAAAATTCATTTCTTTATTAAACGAAACTTTTGTACACAGATCTTATTCATTGGAACAGATTGCGAGTTCTTTTAATAAAAGAAACACGACCCCTAGCATGAGAAACAATGATATAGAGGTTCCCGTGCACCCCTTTTTCTAATCTAATGAAACAACTGTAGACTCCGCACATTCACAATACTTTTTTAAGCTTGAGACTATAATATTTTAGCATTCATAATATTTTCTATAGCTTCGGCTGAATATGACGGGCAATATTCAAGACTTAATAGGCGACTACTCTGAGTACAGAGTGCAAGCGACTGGGAAGTTAGACAATAAATTACTTGACAAAATGATCACTAAAGTAATTCAAGCTCATGTCGAGGATATGAGAATCATGTGGGGGCAGAAACTAAATACTTAATATCATAAAAAAATTGTATCTAAATCTAATCATGAATGTCCTGACAATTTTATGTAAGCTAGTAACCCTAGCGTGAAGTAAAGTTAAGGTCAACGTACACAAACAAAAGTACTTAGCTGATGTAACGCCGAAACACAACGTTACGCGCCAACAGTAGTGGACGCAGTCGGATGTACTGGGATTGAAAGCAGGTCTTTCCCATCTCATATAATAGAGACAAAAAAAGAGATTTCGGATTCGCGAGCAATCAGAGCGGGGGCTCTGAAAGTTTAGGATAGCGAACCCTGTGAGGACAGCAACACGAATTGATCCGGGGCTGGCCGTAACCTAGCGGGAGTGATAATGGAGGAAAGGCCTCCCTGTGACGTACTCAGACTCAGTATACAAATGCACCGGTGGGTTCCGTAGTCGATCTCGCAGCCCGTCTCATTGCACTAAGGGTGTCCACCTAAGCAGTTTTAGTGAGTACAAATCCCACTTAGCCCTGTCTTCCTTTCTTTCTTTTCTGTCTAACTTTCTCAATGGTTTATGCTCTTGTCCACGGCAAAGCAGAATCCACCACACCCATCTAAATGAATGAGTGCCTTCCGATTCAATTCAATTTACATTATTACTGAACTTCCTTTTTAGTCAATACCGATGTTTGCTACGTGCTTAGCGGTAGTAATAGTAAATATGATAACTTTAAAAAATCAGAGAGATATCAGTGATTTGGCTACAGCTTATTTCTAGCTGAACGGGATGACTGGGAAAGGACCATGCGACCTTAACAATACAAACAGCAACTGTGTTTTATTTGCTGAGTTTTAAGGGCGTCAGCAAAAGCCAAAGCTCTCCCGCTCTTCAGCCCGTATGACCTGAGGGTCGGTGGGGCCATGGAAGTGTCAGATGTGGAGACGTATTTAATATTTCCACTTGTTTATTTGCTAACTCATCTATAGGATTACCTGTTCTAGTACAAGATTCTTCAGTTCTGATCCGATATTAAAAAAGTACATATAACGCTACAAAGATAAAAAGGTGTAGAAGAAAAATGATTTGTATTGTTTTATTAATAATAATACAAATTGTTAATTTAAAACGAAACTATTATTAGACATATTTACAAAGGTACTTTAATAATTTAGTTACTACGATTTAAATTATCTTTATTACTTACTTTAAAAATTATCACTAAAAGATAGCATTGTATTGTTTTTTTTTAATTACAATAAACATGTTTAAATCCAAACCTAAAGCAAAGAGTCGTGATTTTTCGTCGAGAGCGGACATATCTATAATGCTGTGATCACTTACCATCCGGTGAAATGTGTACTTACCTATCATCCATCTTACGTAAAATGTGATAATTGTTACGTTAGACTCGTAACTAGTAAACAGTTACTCTCACAAAACTTTTACAACTTTAAAAAATATGTCGTGTACAACGACACGCCTCTATGAATATAACTTGTAATAAATAACGTTATTTAGGCACTAATGCCTACTTGTATGCAGAACAGAGGCAATAAATCGCACGTTTTGCGTCAAAAAGTTTTCCGTTTGATCAAAGGCGCCGTTCGACGTAAGGCTCATAATACACTGTGAGCATGCATATACTATAATGCTCAGTGTAAAGGCGTTCACCTTGAATTGCGCAGTAGACTAGTGGACCAGAGTTCAATCCCAAGTTATGGCACCAATTAAATGTGTTATTGCAAAATTAATTGTTAATTTACCCACGTCCTCGTTGGTGAAAGAAAACAACGTGAGAAAATTTATGTGTTGAAATAATATTTTATTTTATTTTAAAAATAATATTGCAGAGATGTGACACAGAAAATCCAACAGTCCAGAGTACTTTCTATAGGAATGAATGGTATGGATTGGGTATATGTACTCATAAGATATATATATATTTATATATATATATATATATATATATACGAGTTTATATAGATAAGCTTTATTTTATCAACTTTTACATACACGTGTCTTATGATGATTCAGGTGACATCATTTTTATGACTTTAATTATTACATCTCAACGACCAAATACGATAAATACAGTACAAATGTATCTATTTCTTCACGTAGGTGTAGCAGGGGATAATGAGAGATTTACAAACAAACGTCACACAACGTTCCAGGTAGCTACTTTTCCAAAATAGGTATCAAAGTCTTTTCCACTTAGAAGTTTGCATATAGTAAAGGATTATAATGATGACGGTTTTAACGTTTCCCTTATCTACATAGTAATACATGAAGCTCCTCATATGAAAACTATGTGCCCTTTTTAATTTTATCAGTGGCAGAACTACGCTGTTTCTAGCTGCAGAATGAATGGGTCAGCTCGGCCGGGATAGTACCACGCCATCACAGAATACCATCGTAAATTAGCAGGAGCATATCCTCAAGGGTAAAAACGCATCTGCATTATAATTCCTTTTTAAAGATGAATCTAGATGTCATGGGCCGCAGAAAACACTTGACATTTGAACAGGTGAACTGTGTGCTCGTTTGTTAGTCACAATATAATAAAAAAAAATCACATCGCGAGCTCGGTAGAGTGTGAAATTTGGTATAGCTAAAGTTTGAATGGAGTTACACTCCTTGTGTCGAAAGATAAATTTATATATTAAATTTTAAAAAATCATTGTTTAAGTTCATATTGAATCGCAGACGCAGACCGGGTAAAGATTATCGCTAAAGAATTAATATACAATATAAACTACAAATAGATTCAACTAAAATTTATAATAATATACATAGATTAAATTAAACTAAAACGCTCGCAACTGAAGTAATAGAACAAACTAGAGACGTTTGCTTTGCAAAACACAATAAATAAAAAACATTGCGTGTAAACCAAAATAGTATATCTATATGTAACCATAATATTACTCGTTATTTTATTTCATAAAATTATTATATTTATTTATTTGGAAACATCCTTTGCATACACATACATATTGCATATTTCAGAGGTTGAACCTCTACGTAATTAAATATTGATATGTACACCAAGGGCAGGTATATACAGCACACGCTATTTAGGTACGTATCTGATAGGTAACAGAAATAAAAAAAACAGGAAGATGAGTTGAGTATTACAATTAGTTAATAAAATAATTAAATTCAAATTAAAATACAATAGTACTTTCTACGTTCCGAAGGCTAAGTTACCAATAAATAAAAATATTATATATCAATAAAATATTATATAATAATATATAGGGCACATAAAGGTAGTGTATCTTCAGCTTTACTATCATAGCTTTTAGCACTCGACTTGCACGTTCATGACGTAATCAACTATGGGAGCTAATGTCGCGTCGAAATAACTAAACGTGTTTGCGCTCTCTTTGCGGGCCCAAAACGAGATTTTATGGTCATTCTATGCGGTGCAATGATTTGAAGAAAATACTGCTATAATCACCATACTGAACAGTTATAAGAGTGTATTCTTTGTTTTGTCTCTGATTAGATCTGAATGTAAAATCTTAACGAGCTGTTAACAGGCTCGTGAACTTGAATGGTGATAAGATAAAATGAAATTCTAGAAAGTTTGTCTTTGAATTATGTGGAGTGTAATAAATGGTTGAGTTATCAGTGGCAGTGCTACACTGCAGTTTGTGTCTAGCTGCATAATTAATGGGTCAGCTCGACCGGGCCAGGACCACTCCCTCATAGAATACCAGCGCAAAATAGCAGCATAATGTTGCTGTGTTTAGTCTGGTGAGTGCAGGGATCCGGTGACCTTTATTACTGGTGACGTGGCATTCCATCTCAGTCCTCAAGGGTAACAACGCATCTGCATTATGATTCCTTGTCAAGGATGAATGTAGTTGTCATGTGGCGTTACCATCAGGTTGGACCGTGTACTCCTTTGTTACTCTAGATGTAATAAAAATAAAATGAATTATAATGTTGCCTATATTAGTGTATGATAGAAGAACAGTCTCTTATGTAGTACTGCCGAGCACCACCTCTTCGACTTGATTCACCAATCCACCAGAACTATCTTCACACCACAATCCAACAAGTGAGACCACAAAAACAAAGACATGACGCGTGTTTCATCCCTGAATGAGATATCAACTCTCGGTCGGTAGCCTGCAGAGAATCAATACGCGTCTCTTTTCAGTACGGTTCCGTACAAAGTGAATTATTATATATATGCCTTGGAAAAGCGTCAGTAGCCTAATGATTAAGGGTACGGTCTGCGAAACTTAAGGTCGTAGGTTCGAATCCGCCATTCGACTATTGTGGTGGACCATCTCCTAGCACAAGCATTTTAAGCTTAATTAGTAGTAGTAGGAAGTGGTTAACCGGAATATTACTAAATGTTAATAGCATTGCTAATCTTCTTCTTTTTTAAAAAAAAAAACAACGTTTATTTTAATATCAGGATTATTCACTTTTCTTTATAGTGATCTCTCAGACTGCCCGTACATGGTAATTAAATAATTGCAAATAACAAATTCTAAAGTGCCGCTATCATAGAGGGTCAAAATCGGGATTTAAGTTTTTATGGACCTAATGATCGCCTTTTTATATCACTATATATGAAGCTTAAATGAATATCATAAACGAGCTCTGGTGCCACCATTGCAAGCGATGTTGATATGATAAGGTATTGTAAAACGGATTCAATTGTGTTGGCATTTTAAGTCTACGGGACTTTTTCTTCGATACCTTTCATTCGCCAATTTCTATAAAATACAAAAAGGTATTTTGTATGAGTACTTTCGAGAAGTCTAATCGATCGTTAACCAAGACGGGGGCAGTGACGGGTGTCTAATAGAGTAACCAACAACGTGCTTTAATTTCATAAAGTGTCAAACTACGCTTCAATAACAAAACATTCAATACAACTGGATAATAATATCAAAATGGTATGCGTTTTAGTCTTTCATATCATTCGAACCGGTTAGCTTACGGTGACTTCCTTGCTTTGGAATGTATTATATCTAGATTGTATAGTTTATATTATTTACAGTGGAAGAATTTTTAGAATCGATACAGCAGATATAAATGTTACACGCAACAAAATTTATATTGATAATATATTTCACAAACAATTATTAGACTAATAATATAACTGTTATACGAACACTTCATTCCGACTAAGGAATTATCACGAAATTACCACCAAAACAGTCCGAAAACATTCAAGTCATTGGCCGTAGGAAACAATTCCCATCAGTTGTTATTAACGCCTCATATTGTCTTAAAAAAATCTAATCAGTCAATTATCTTTTGTTTCAGATGTGACTTAAACCCACGATGGCAGCCACAGACGGCCAAGTCGTGGTCGCAGCATCCCGCTGGACCGACGAGGGCAACTACTTAAGAGAGTTCGTCGTAAAGAATCGTCTGCCGAATGTAGCCAAAATTATTAAAGGCCAGTACGGTGGACTTGGTGTACCAACTTTACCCAGTCCCGGTTTACAAAGTACAGCTTTACTAGTATCTGCTGGAAAGAGAAAGAAGATAATCGCCCAAGCAATCAAATTGAAGGAAGGAAGGCGAATGGTTAGTGTTGGTCCGAGACTTGCAATTCCAGAAACATACAAAGGTTACTTTGAATTATTAAGCGAAGAGGGAAGAGCTGTTAGATGCATCGAATCTGTCGGAGAACTAGCACGAAGGAAATTAGAAGATGGATGTTTGGTACGAGAACCGGTGAGAGTGATATGTGCAAAAATAGACCTAGATGGTAATGTTACAGCAGACGGTGCAAGAAATCTACCCGCTGGAGAAGTCATTTTGCCAAAGGGTGAAACATTTTTAGGTAAAAGCAAGTATTTGAAGTGTACGGATACTAAAGGTGATATGGTCTTACTGAGTTTGGATCAGAGAGGGAAGTTCTCTGCTGTCGCCAAAGAGGAGAATATAAGTGGTGTACACACAGCTAAAACGTTGCTAACTAAACGACTACCGATAACTGTGAGACTCGTACACGGAACACCTCCACGAGGATTGAAAAGCGCCAGCCATTTTGTACCAGAGCTAAGACTTCTATCTTTTTTCGAAGAGGATCACGTATTTGCATTACCATTACAAAAAGAAGGTAACGCGTTGATTGCATTACCACTTGCGGCGCCGTTAAAAATGTTGAGATGCAAAAATGAGGAACAGATTAAAAACTTCATGGAGTTCTCCAGATTGGTTGAGAAATGCAACCGTTTACTTGTAGAAGTGGTCGATCGGATTCATGTGCTTGATGGAAAATTGGGCGACCCTAAAAGGCTTCTAAACGCTCCCATACATGCGCCGCCGTTAATAAAAACCGGTTACTTTTTAAGGCGAAGTATGTCATCAGATACAGCCAACCAGCATAAGCACATATCGCGTCACAATCACATTTACAGTAGCCACAGAGATGAAAATAGCATTCCTGATGAATACGATGAGATTGATCAGATATATGACTATGTTAGAGGCTTCGCTCCTCTCCCTAAAAATATAAAAGCTTCTTATTCCAACGAACCAACACGTCACGAATCGGCTCCAGCGTCACCGGCCGCCACACCAATTCACATGCCTCTAATCACCGAGATTAAACCGGAACCGCCACCAATTGAAACAATACCAACAAAGAAACCTCTCAACATTCAAAAAGCAGAGAAAAGAACACGCAAAACTGCAGTAACGCCTAAGGAAACTCCCATAACTGTTTACAAAGAGAAATGTTCTATAGCACCAGCACCTAATAATCTTCCTAAGCTATACATCAAAAACAGTGTGAGTAACAACAAAAGTAGAATGGTCTTCAGTCAGAAAAGTCATTCACCAACGAAGGAGATCCCTAGTCCTGTTACTAGTCCAATAAGACCGTTAACTAAAGGGGATTCCCCTATATTCAATATAAGGTATAAAAGTCTTTCAAACATACACCAAGCAATGGAACTGGATGGTACATTAGACTCGAGTCATTCAGGTGGTAGGACGTCGGGGGATTCAGGCAATGGGCCTAAGCTGCCGGAGAAAAGATGTAGAAAACTAAGTAGACCTAAATCCCTAACCAATCTTGTATGGGAGCTTAAGGGGTGCCCCGTCGAGGCAAACGAAAAACCAAAATCTAGGAATAAAAACGAAAGCTACAAGAAGATTGGAAACAAACTATCTCTTGGAGCTCAAAAGAGGGTGCCGACGTTGTATCTTTAACTATTTTGGTACGTTTTTTTTAATGAAATTTAGTTAGTTTTTAAAATAAACCTTGCAATGTAATTACAACATGAAAACCACTGATTTTATAATTTAACTATTTATAGTTATTGTATATAGGTAAGTAAGATGATAAATAAATACTAAATTACAATCATTTTTATTCAATATTATATTAATTAGTTAAACTACATGTCAGTGGTTTTAATGTTTAAATTATATTATGTATATATATATATATAAGTTTTGCTCGGAGTGGTCCCTTTCATTTCGTTTACTCGTTACTTATCATAGACTCAATACTCGCAACGATATCACTTCCATAGTAACCTGCTACATCAGTTGTTACTCATTTCAATAGCTTAGGTGACAATAAATAATTTCTTTCCTATCACAGTCGATTAAGGAACAGAACTTATTCACTTTGACATTAGAACACAATCTTCTAAGCGACATGCCTCGAAACGTAGTGATGTCGCACTGTAGCTTACGTTTGGCATGCAAACGGACGCGCTTGGCCAAATTGGGAGGCATGCTTCCACATTATTAACATTAAAAAAATTGATTGTCCTTTATTACTAGGCTTACTAGCATTCTTTTTAAAAATAAATTACTAATATATACATTACTAAGATTCCGATTAATCATTTCACCTGAGCTTAAAATGCTTTTGATGGCGATGAACTCGACAATAATCGCGGATGCGAACTCACCACCTGAAGTTTCGTCCTCGACCCTAAACAATTTTTGAGAGTAACAAACGAGCACACAGTACACCTGGTATTAAGTGTCTCCTGCGGCCCACGACATCTACATTCATCCTTGACAAGGAATCATAATGCAGACGCGTCGTCACCATTGAGATTGAATGTCTCGTCACCACAATTAAGATTCTCCAGATCCCTGCACTCGCCAGACGAAACAAAGAAGCATTATGCTGCTATTTGACGATGGTATCCTGCGAGGGCGTCGTCCTACCCCGGCCGAGCTGACCCATACATTCTGCAGTTAGAAACAGACTGCAGTGTTGCTATCTAATGGCGCTTCAATTTATTTATTAATTAATTTCAATGATACTATTACATACTATTACAATATTTAAAACTAATCAGCTATATTCGCATGAATAGTCGGTACATCGCTGGCATTTTGCGTCGTGATATGTCATGTTTAAGGTATTTGGTGTTGAGGAAATATTAAAGTTTCAATTGCGTACGCTAGCAAACCGAGTTCGATTCCCTGTGGCGGCATTAATTAAATTTTCAATTGCAATTTGAAATGCTGATTTACCATTTGCTCGGCGGTGAAGGAAAATATCGTGAAGGAGCCTTCATGTCTAAGAACCACAGTGGGAGAGCTACACTACAGTTTGTTTCTAGCTGCAGAATGAATGGGTCAGCTCGACCGGAGTAGGACCATGCCCTCACAGCTCTACTCATGAGGCGAAACACAGCATAATGCTGGTGTGTTTCTTCTGATGAGTGCAAGACCTTTATTACTGGTGACGAGGCATTCAATCTCAGTCGTCAAGGGTGACAACGTATTTGCATTATGATGATCCTTGTCAATGAATGTACATATCATGGGCCGCAGAAATCACTTGCCATCAGATGAGCTCGTTTGTTACTCTCAATGTAATAAAAAAAACATATATTAAAAAAAATCGAAGACATTAAGTCCGCCAACCCGCAGTGGATCCGCATGGCGAACTATGCTTCAACAAACTCTATATAGTCAAGCACTGATTTATATATATATATATATAAGTTTTGCTCAGGTGGTCCCTTTCATTTCGTTTACTCGTTACTTATCATGGACTCAATACTCGCAACGATATCACTCCAAAGTAACTTGCTACATCAGTTGTTACTCATTTCAATAGCTTAGGTTACAATAAATTATTTCTTTCCTATCACAGTCGATTAAGGAACAGAACTTATTCACTTTGACATTAGAACACATCTAAGCGACATGCCTCGAAACGTAGTGATGTCGCACTGTAGCTTACGTTTGGCATGCAAACGGACGCGCTTGGCCAAATTGGGAGGCATGCTTCCACATTATTTACATTAAAAAATTTATTGTCCTTCACTACTAGGCTTACTAGCATTCTTTTTAAAAATAAATTATTAATATATACATTACTAAGATTCCGATTAATCATTCCACCTGAGCTTAAAATGCTTTTGATGGCGATGAACTCGACAATAATCGCGGATGCGAACTCACCATCCGCAGTTTCGTCGACCCTAAACAATTTTTTTTATTATTACATTGAGAGTAACAAACGAGCACACAGTACACCACAGTGGTGTTGAGTGATCCCTGCGGCCCACGACATCTACATTCATCCTTGACAAGGAATCATAATGCAGACGCGTCGTCACCATTGAGGGCTGAGATTGAATGTCTCGTCACCACAATTAAGATTCTCCAGATCCCTGCACTCGCCAGACGAAACAAAGAAGCATTATGCTGCTATTTGACGATGGTATCCTGTGAGGGCGTCGTCCTACCCCGGCCGAGCTGACCCATACATTCTGCAGTTAGAAACAGACTGCAGTGTTGCTATCTAATGGCGCTTCAATTTATTTATTAATTAATTTCAATGATACTATTACATACTATTACAATATTTAAAACTAATCAGCTATATTCGCATGAATAGTCGGTACATCGCTGGCATTTTGCGTCGTCGTGATATGTCATGTTTAAGGTATTTGGTGTTGAGGAAATATTAAAGTTTCAATTGCGTACGCTAGCAAACCGAGTTCGATTCCCTGTGACGGCATTAATTAAATTTTCAATTGCAATTTGAAATGCTGATTTACCATTTGCTCGGCGGTGAAGGAAAATATCGTGAAGGAGCCTTCATGTCTAAGAACCACAGTGGGAGAGCTTCACTACAGTTTGTTTCTAGCTGCAGAATGAATGGGTCAGCTCGACCGGAGTAGGACCATGCCCTCACAGCTCTACCCATGAGACGAAACACAGCATAATGCTGGTGTGTTTCTTCTGTTGAGTGCAAGACCTTTATTACTGGTGACGAGGCATTCAATCTCAGTCGTCAAGGGTGACAACGTATTTGCATTATGATGATCCTTGTCAATGAATGTACATATCATGGGCCGCATAAATCACTTGCCATCAGATGAGCTCGTTTGTTACTCTCAATGTAATAAAAAAAACATATATTAAAAAAAATCGAAGATATATTAAGTCCGCCAACCCGCAGTACCCGCATGGCGAACTATGCTTCAACAAACTCTATATAGTCAAGCACTGATTTATATATATATATATATATATATATATATATATATATATCCTGTTATTTATTGCGTTCATTATTACATTACTGAGTTATATTAAATTCATAATAAAAAAAATATAAAGGGCCTACAGTAATTATCACATAATATAAGAATTTTCAGGGAAAACGATCTTTCTTTCCCCAAAAATTCTTTCATCTTACGATAATAATAAAACACAAAAGGCTTGTTGGATAGCCCAAATACAACAGGTCCAGAACACTAAGTGCTTGTGAGCAGCAAATAATATGTAAGATACTTGTGAAATCCAACCGTCCGAACCTTCTAAACACAAGCCCTGACCTCTTAATAATAAATTATAAGGCGCAGAAGATGGGTGCATAGATACATCTATTAATATTCATTCCTTTATAACCTTTTATAATTATTATAAATGAAAAAAACACGAATAATATTACCTATTTATGGAATGCGAATCTAACAAAAACAATGTCAACTTTCGAAAAAAAAAAGACAATTGTTCACGGTAATTCATAGATGTCGCTATTAAAAAGACAAAATTCATTTATGCAATAATGTAATAATAATTGCTTTAGTCGCGCATGACAAAAATTCCTTATATAATAATTAAATCTACAATGTCACCGTAAAAAATTACAAAGTGCTAAAACAGAACAAAAGAAAAAATTATATAACGCCAAACAATTATCAGATGCGGGAATAAAATCCGCCATATTAACATTTGGCGCCATTACGAGCAACTGATATAATGACATGTTCGCCATTTTAAAATTGCTTTCGTAAAAAGTTATGGCGGAATACCGCAATGAAATAAAGAATTAACAAATAGAGTTCATTATCCCGATTGCCATTCCTTGCGTTGTAAAAGCCATGCAGCAAGGCCCAGGTATAACTTGCATGTCTAATTAACGAAAGCAAAACGCAGCCAGCGATTTACATATTAAAATACACAGAAATATTCGTGACGCTCCCGAGAAAGTAATTATAAATACATATAAGTTAGCTTTTTAGTGGAAATATAGCATTTATATTCTTATATGTTGTAAAGCTACGTTGCAGTTTGTTTCTATCTGCAGAATGAATGTGTCAGCACGACCGGGGTAGGACCACACCCTTACAGAATACTAGCGTAAAATAGTAGCATAATGCTGCTGTGTTTCGTCTAGTTAGTGTCGGGATCCGGAGACATTTATTACTGATGGAGAGGGATTCTATCTCAGTCCTCAAGGGTGACAACGCACCAGCATTATGATTTCTCAAAGTCAAATATGAATGTAGATGACATGGGCCGCAGGAATCACTTACCATCAGGTGAACTGTGTGCCCGTGTGCTACTCTCAATGTAATAAAAAAAATTACATAAAGCGAAACCAAGATTATCAATGCAAGAGCATTTACTTATAATTGAAAAACAAAACCGTGAACTGTTGTGGGGAATAGTTACTAACTGAGTCATATCCTTGTTTAAAAACTCGTAACAAATCTCTTTATGTAATTTTTGTTACAGCTATCTTTGACTGTGTCTGAATCTATTATAATAGTGAACAGGAAAATTAAACAGACTTTTTTATTACCACTCAATTATCATTTAAACTTTCCTATTTGCCTTATAAGCTACTTTAAAATTTCCAATTCACTCTCAAATTCTGTCAATTTTTATGAGGGAATAGACTATACGACCTGATTTATACTTAATTAAGGATGGATGTGAGTGTACTTGGAATTGAATAGGGCTCTTTGTCCACTTTATTTTCTATTGAAAATTACTATTATGTAGTGGACAGAACATAAATTTTGAAACTGAATAGCAGTAATCTAATAACTTATTAAATTGAAATTTTATGATAATAATATGAATAATATAATTTCGTTACGTTTTCGTTAAGAGATAACGTCAAAGATGACCAAAAGTGACATTAGCAAAATCAATCGCAAAAAAAAACCCATTCGTTACCGTACAAAAGATACTAATGTTATATAGTTTTTTTTTGTAAGGAAATCTGAAAAGCAAAAATTTAATAATACACATAGTCTAACCATCAAATCATTCGCCTTTTTAATAATTTGTATTCAAAACTATTAGCTTCGACTTACAATTCGCCCGAGGACATTAGGTAGTTAGACATGACCATCGTCATCCAGCATTAAAGAGCTTTACGGACATGCGATCTAGGGGGTAATTCTGTAACATTTTTCATTATAACAGCAATTTGCGTCGGGGACTAATTGGGGGGCGAATGGTGACTCGGATGGGTGCGCCGCCTCGCCCCGACTTCGCACGACACCGACCGCGCCTTGATTATTACGGCCATCATATTCACATTGCTTTTTTATTTTGATTTATTAATACAATCACGGCCTCATCTGGTGGTTTACAGGGTGTGATTATCGTAGTATCTTCTTCGCAATTAGAATATTTCCGTCGTCACTATATCAGTTTATTGATTGTCATTAAATATTTTTATTATAATATTAGGGTGTGATAAACGGGCACACAAACCACCCGATGGTAAGTATCAACGAAGCTGAGATGGAATGCCTCTTACAACCCGTAATCGGGACCCCAGATCTCTACACTCATGTTAAGAAATATAGCATCTTATTGTCGTGATAATTTACGATGGTATTCTGAGACGGCTTGATCGAGAATACCATTTACGTTTTAGCTAAGAACTAGCTGCACCATAGTTCTATTTTAATGAAAAAGTAGACCTCTGTCGCTCATCGCCACGAAACAAGATCTTGAGCCAGCATAGGTACCTCAGCCTGTCATTATTCTAATTTGACCAAATGCAAAAATTATCCTCCATTCTTCTATTCAACGAATATATAATTATATATACCTATTGAAAATCTAGACACAAAAACGATCTAGTTTTTGTCTAGCGTCCAGTTTTACTCTCAGTCGATCTATAAATAATGTTTGCATTATGTATAGATCAAGCCCCTTTAGAGTTATGGCCGACTGTGCAAAAAAATAAAAGAAAAAAAACGCAGCGCAAAGTACAATAACATTTAATTGAATATGGAGGATTAAGTATAAAAACCGGGAAGGTTTCATACAAAAACTCAAAGTTATTGCCATGACAAAAAAACAGTTGTAGGTAATCGATAAAATAACTAGGATGGTTTTAGGATAAATAGAAAATTTGTAGAGGTGTCTGGCTGCATATGATGTGTGTATCTTTGCTTTTTTTATGATATAAAAAGTGAGGACATGTCATCTACATTCGTATTGGTTTAGGAGTTTCAGACCAACCATCATACGAACAAGACGTGGCTTTATGGACTAAAGTCCTTTGCCTTTCCCATTAGGGATAAATTAATATCATCATCATCGTATAGGTTTAGAGTACAATGCGAAACTTAAATTTAATGCATTCTCATCACCATTCGACTATTGTCGATATCCGCCATCAATCACAAACTTTCCGTCAAGATTTATTTTGAAACTTGTAGTTGAAAAGAAAATGGGAGAGGGCACTGATTCCTGAGATACAATACAGGTTTTATTCCTAATTGTGATATTAATCAGAAAATAAACGGATCTAAAGTTTTCACAAATTAATTTTACGATAAAGTTGTACTATTTCACTTTGGTGTTACCAAAAATACCAAATAATAGTAATAAAAATATATAAAAACTCTTGATACACTTCATTACTTATCCCCAAACCCAATCAATTTTAAACAATACAATACGCCTAGTTTGAAAATATAATAAACGTACCTGTATAGATAATGTAAATAAACACAAAGGCATAAGGTTTGTGGATATCAGAATTGCTTCGTTATACGCCATTGTGTAAAGGTCACGACGAACTTGAATATTATTGTCTTTCTTTTGTACCTCGTAACAATCCCACCTTGACATTCAATACATATGAAGGGAAGATATTTTTTTTTTCAGAGTGATGCGTATATTTTAACGTTGTATAAAAATTATATTATTTTTATATATAACATTAATAAGAAAAGTCTACGTATGACATAAATACGAAAAATTTGGTTCGATTCACTTTGCTTAATATTTTTGAGGTTATATTTGTTTAGCGCGTTGACAGTAAAATCTTAACAGGTAACGAAGATTGTGTGCAGCTCACATCTAATGAAAATTCGATTGTACGAAGAATCCATCTAAGAAAATTAAATCTAAATTCTTTATACAATTATTATTATACATATGGCAGTAAATATATCAATATTTTTTAACTGTTTTGTAATAAATATTGTTATAACTTAATTATATTTTTATTCAAACCCATAATAATTGTATTTAATATCATTTTTAAATAATTTTATCGTTTAACCTACTTACATAAGTTATATACATGCTGGATTTTTTTACACTATCTTATTTACGCTAATTACACGCAACAATGTTTTTTATTTCTGCACACTGCAAATTAAATGTAGAGGGACCTAGTTTAAGTCGGCTCGACTTGGGAAGAACAGAACTTAGAACTTTTTTTTAAAAGAATATTAGCAATGCTTTCATTACTAATATTCCGGTTAACCACTCCAACAAAGCTTAAAAATGCTTGTGCTAGGAGATGGTTCGGGACAATAGTCTAATGGTGGATTCAAACCTAGGACCTTAAGTTTCGCAAACCGTACCCTAAACCATTAGGCTATTGACACTTCAACCTGCTCCTGTATTTCGTATGGTATGGAGGAAGCTGGAGTACTTATAACTGGTAGCTAGGTATTCCATCTTAATTCTCAGTGGTGACAACTTCACAGATGTAGGATTTATGTCTACACAATTGAAGTCACTTTTATCAAATGAACTGTGTGCTTGTTTGTCACCTTTCCTATAACATATATTGTTTGTTGGCCGCAGGATTACCGGTTCATCCCGTTAATTATCCATTGCATATTCAAATACCATTGAATAAACAATTAAACTTACCCTGACGTTAATGTATTCCAAACACTAATATATTCCACCAGTATCAGGTGTCTGGACTTCCTTCCCGCATATTTAATTGGTATTACCATAGATAACTTCGTTACGGTACGTTAGTTTCGCGATGGTATGCTGAAATATATTTTATATCGCAGAACACAAGGCATAAAATAACTAAACAGTAATGGAGAATAGATATATATTTCTTCTTTTGTTTTGTTTATTACATTGAGAGTAACAAACGGTGTGCTCGTTGTTACTCTCACTTCGCCTGATGGCAAGTGATTCGTGCGGCTTACGACACCCTTGACAAGGAATCATAATGCGTTGTCACTCTTTAGGACTGAAATGGAATGTGCCTCGTCACCAGTTAAAAAGGTCTCCAGATCCCTTCACTCACCAGACGAAACACAGCAGCATTATTTAACGCTGGTATTCTGTGAGAGCGTGGTTCTACCCCGCTCTAGCTGATCCATTCATTCTGCAACTAGAAATAAACTGCAGTGTAGTACTTGTAAAATAATATAATAAAAATATTTTATAACATTTTCTAAAAATGTTAGATTTTTGTGGCATTACACAACTTTTATTTTTCACGTTCAAATATAAACCCGAAAACATTAGAAACTAATTATAAACTGTGATAAAAGAATAAAAATAAAACCGGATAAATTAAATATCTATGACTGCATAAATTAAGAAAAAAACTGTACACCTTATTAAAAATGGCGTCGAAATAACTTATTACGATAAATTATTATGTTTTTGCCGTAAAAACTTACAGAGGGAATGAGCTCATTACCTCAAAATTAATAAAAACTATAATAAAAATTGCATGATTGTGTTTTGTACCAGTAGCACCTTAGTAAAAATAAAGGTCGCGTCAAGTCTTGAGTTGATAGTTTTCGAATTGAATGAAGAGTGACATAGAAGGGAATAAAATTAGTGATTGTGCACTTGTATTAAAACCACATAAGTGTGCGTCTTTTTTAAATAACGAATTAAAAATGGTTATCGCGATTCGAGAAATGAGATCCTATCGTGTAAAGACAGCAGCCGTGCATTTGTGTTTTACCTCAATCCACCAAAGATTCTCAAAAATTAACTCCTAACTGCACTTCGATTGCGCTCAAGACCGAAGCCGATATACATAACACGTTTTAACACGAAAAAACGGTTTCCTTTTTTTCTTATCTATTACGTTGTGGCCAATGTCAGTTATCCGCGCTTTTTCACTATACAAATAATATTTTACGTAATAATTCACAACAAATTCGATTCTCAGGTCCATAGATTGTGACGCCATGAATAATAGATTTATTTAATATAAACTAAATTATTTACTATAAACATTAAATTATTTTTCACTAAATGCTTGTTTATTCGCGATATCGCCGGGTCACAGGCCGGTTCTCACCACTCAATACAGATAGAATCGCTGGAGTTTCTTGCGCCACTTTTTCTCCAGCGCCTACGAATTCTGAAGTCGTTTATTTAGAAGTGGGTATTTTGATAGTTAATAATAATACTGACATTAAATTAAATAATCCGTAGTTAGAAGCAACTGACAGAATCGAAAGATTCGGCTGTCTCGGCCATTCTCGAGTCAATCGCTCTCGTGAAACAGGGTACCGGTCCAAGCCGAGGCTCCCTCTCGAGAGCCCTTGTGCTGGTTACGCACTAATAGAGGTCTCGACTAAGCGCCATAAGCGCTCAGTCACCTCTCAACCCGGCGAATCTGTAAAAGCCCTCGGATTAACAGTGGCCATCAGCCCGAAAAAAAAAAGCTTCATGTATTTTTTACTAAAACGGTCGCTAGGAATTGCTATCAAATTATGGCTTCCGAGTCACGGATCCTGGGTTTCTGAAGAATAATATTGGTGTAACTTTTGCATTTATTGGACTGGGAACGAATAGTGAATGCCTCTTGAATTAGTTAGTTAGTAGTGCCATGCTACAGCTGGTTTCTTACTTAAATATGAATGGCACATAGCGCTTTCTATTGTGAGTTCAGGGATCCGAGGATTGGGTTTACGGAGGCATTCCATCCCTGTACTTAGGAGTGACAACGATGTGCATCTTGAACATTGATTACAGTCGATGACATCATGGTTCGCAGTTATTACTTACGACTCCTAATATAATATAGAAATTGACCGTGAAGACATCTTCATGTGAACCTTTCTAATATTGTCATGCAATCCTTCATCGAATTGGGTGATCGATGAATGTGGTGTTACAGATAACCAATAATAATAATATTGATATTAATGTAGATAATTCTTAGTCAGAAGCAGCTGACCGGGCCGAGGTTCGGGCACGCTCTCGCGGAACAGGGTAACGGTCCAAGCAGAGCCTCCCACTCGGGAGCCCTTGTGCTGGTTACCCACTAATAGAGGTCTCAACTGAGCGCCATAAGCGAAACTGTATAAGCCCTCGGTCTAATAGTGGCCATCAATAGAAAAAAAAAAGTTCAACAAATCCTTTTGTTTTAGCAATCCCTACGACACTGTACTGAACAACACATTATTATTATCAAAAAATCCTGTGTAGCATCATACCATCCGAAATTGGGGAATACTCGTGATATATACTATCAAAAATTGTTAGTTAATATATTTTTAATAAATATTTTTGATTAAACAATTAAGATTCATCATTCCCCAAAGACTCCGTCATATCTCCGCAAATGGTTTTGGTTGGTACATACGCCTGATTTATCCTACAGATCGCAGCTTAGATCTCCTTCTTCAAATCTTAGATCCTTAAATTTCCTGCTCATAAATCTAGTTTCTATACCAACTCCTTCACTGTGCAGGGAATTCTTCCTCCGTTTAGATAGCGATCTGAGTCGAGGTTTCGTACCTCCGTATGAGGGGCCCTCGGATAGTATTATGGCAATAATAACCCCCTCTGTTGTAGTCGACGTTCTTCGTCCACAAGGGTCGGAGTGCAGCAGTGGTGCGGCAGCAGTATCCGCGCCAGCTTCGTAGCATCGTCGTTCTCTCCTTGCTCAGCGGGCCTCCCGCACGCGAGTTTTATCAGATAAAGCTGTGGAGGTCTCTGGACCAACACCAATATTCATACAAAAAAAAGCAGTGAATTCGTTTGTAGAATGCTCTTCCTGATAAAATTCGTGCCACAAGAACTGTTGTGCTGAACTGTTATTTGAAAAACTAGTAAAGGAACACTACTTACCTTTATCCAATTGAATATGTAATGAAATATTATGTTAACTTTATTGTATGCTATATATAAATATTTATAAATTATGTTTACATTATATATTTTATGTATTTAGATGCATTGTTCCTGTATTTATTTATTTTTTTTTTTTTTTTTTTTTGGGCGCGCAGTATGTTTTTTTTCCGATAATATGTCCGATCTTAGCTTCCTTATATACATGCTTTGTCTACATAAATGTAAAATAAATAAATAAATAAAATGGAATGTTAATTACTCAAGTTCCAATTATTAATGAAACTTTCAAAACAAACTTTATCAATTCAAAAAATACGATATGTGATGCAAACTAGATATATCTATATAAGATATGGACAGGAGATATAGACATATTTCATATTAGTCTTCAGTAATAAAGCATACTAAATGAAGCATTGTGATTCTTTATAGAGTATTAATTTGGATATCTGGGAACTGCAAGTGCCGTGCACTGCGTGCTTTGTCTTACGATTTTCAAAAGTACCCCACTAGCTCTGATAGTTTTTTACTGAACTCAATGGATTACAGATTATTGCATCTTTTTTATGGCCAACAGCCGCTGATAGACGGAGGGCGATTACATCTTGGACGGGTTGAAAGGTAGCCGAGCGCTTAAGCCACTAAGCCGAGACATTTACTATCTTTATTAACCGCTCACGTATCCTACATTTTTTACACTAACGTTTACGAAACACATTAAGGTCAAACAAACTAAACACAAAGACCTCGCCCGCGATGTTCACAAATCAGTCAAGCGACTACAACTTGGAGTTAGATAGCTCTCCCACAGTCCGAAAAAGGAACTGGATTGAACCGTTACATTGTAGGATAACGTGGCCGTATATCACACAGACTCGTGTCGTTTTATTTTAATACTTCCGAACATGGGATTCGTGGGAGATTAGATGTGAATGCGTTTACACGCCAGTCTAATATCGATAAATCAAAAATTAATAAGTAGGACTGTAAAATCCTATGAAATTAATAGTATCGGATAACAAACAATAAATTAAAACCGAATTAAATAATGTAATACCGCACTGGGCAATATTAGATGCATTCAACAATCCATGTATTGTGAGGAAATCCTGCTTCGCAACGGGTGGCTTATACCCAAATCTTTACAGCTAAAACTTGAAGATATTCCTCCCAACACTGTCAATTAGACTAAGGGAACACTTGTGTATACAACAAAAATGGATGCACACGGTGTGACACGAGTCCAACAAAACTTTTAAAAACGACCTAGTTCAACTATGGCGGTGTATAAACACACGGTTATCTTTAATCTATGACCGATAGGAATAACTAACAACGCAGACTGTTTTAGGGTATGGCATAAATTGCAAATGTTGCAAATTCTTCAGATATTCCTCACATTCAACAAAATTTTTATATGAAATAATCCTCGAAGCCCATATTATTCTGATTCCATTTCAAGCGGATGGTACATTATCACCCCAGACTATTATTATATATTAGACTATTATTAGTTCTTCATTATCATTACATCCCATCACTAGTCGACTGCTAAACAGGCTGCCACAGAACTCGTTATTTCTCTGCGTCCTAGGATAAAAAACGTTTTTGACCACTTCTACTTATTCCTAGATATCCAATAGATATTATGCTATATATAAGCAGTTGAAATTCAACAGTTGTTTGGTAGGGAACTTATCTATCCTTGATATCTAAGTTAATTCATATTGATTTCTCCCTTTTCCAGGTCCGCGATGTCCACGGCTTAATGAAGACACGTTCTTGCGACCAGAAAATCAAGATAACGCAACGAAACATACACGAGAACAGACGAAATAACGAATTATAACAGATTCAAGAATTGGAACTAGAAGATGGCGCGGCGCAACTTTCTTCGGAGCGCACTTTTTTTAATTCAGCGCTAATTCTTTAGACTACATCGAAAATAAAACATATTTTAAAATTATATTTAGGTGTACTCTAGACCCAAATAGGTCTAAAGTACACAAGATACCGCCTCAAATACAAATTCAAAACGCAATTCAGTCCCTGATTACATACTAAATTTTTTATTCGGAGATAAAAATATTTAACATAATTTATATTGTAACTCTCTTATGAACCTAATAAATTAAATCATAAATAAACCTGTCGTCATGAATTAGCGTTGTTCCGACTGTACTAATTGAAAATTAGGTCTCACACTGCTTATAAGGCTTTAATTGGGATTTAATTTTTTTTTTGTTGACTCTTCATTTATATATTATATTTATATTGATTGAAATGATTTTCATTTGAAGGTTTTATGTTAATTGCACTAGAATATATTACGTGTTATCTATGGCCCTGACCTGTCATCTAAAATATTGTTTGGATTTTATCAAGAATTCAAGTTTTATATTAACCGCTAGATGGCGCTATAACTATTATTCCGCCATTTTTGTGCTCCGAGAAATTCTCATACATTCCATTGTCAATTTACCAAAACGACAAATCCACAAGTTAATTTCTTTTAAAAATGTATTTTGATCTCTTTAATGAATAATTATAAATCGTTATTTATGATATTAATGCCATATTACGGTAATTTTTTCTTCGGTGTTCGTATTAGTTCGTAAGAATTACAATAGTTCTACTACCAGTTTCTCTAGAATCGTAAATTTACGAAATGATATGTACTCTCTATTAGATGGAAAATATTTACTTAAAAGCAGACTGTACTGGTCTCAATAAAATTAGAAAATAAATCTGATATATTATTTAAGAAACAAAATTACACCAAAACAACTACGTTTACATGGCGTCACGTCAGTTTTTGGTATAATTTAAATATATAATGATTTTTTATTACCTTTAGTATCATTTTCGTATTATTCGCGTAATATAGGTAATTTTTCAGTACAGTCTGTCTCCTTAATAATTATTATTTTGTTAAATTATTCCAGTAATAAAAACCAAATACTTGAGGTGCCTTAATAAATAAATAAAAGTCTTACATTCAAAACCCAATTCTACATGTTGTGTTAACGTTAAAATTATTGTAAGAGAAACAGTCACAAAATTATTTAGTATTTAGTGATAATAAACCATTTTTATATAATATGCATTTATGATATACTTTCAACAGTAGTTATTTTTATTACTTTTATATTGATAATTTTAGATAAATCTACAGAAACTTAATAGTTTCTATAATATAATTTTTTTTTATTCTAGTTGTGATCTTAAATTTTCTGGTTTTTCTTTATCTACTATATTATCTGGAACTCGATGGGTTTTCATACCTTCTTGTAGAGTGGGAGATATCGACTATGCGTTGATAAATACGATAATTAAGTCACGTGGCCTCTCCCTGAAATAGCCCATTTAATTACGTGAAGCCACTTAAAACTTGAAACAATTAAACGAAATTATAAAATATATTAGATTTCTTATGACCGTACTAATGAAGAATTAAATTTTTTGTGGATTTATCTAACATTATCGTCCATTATTACTAAGTGTACATTATTTTTTATGATAAATCTCTTGGAGGCTCAAATATAATTATAACTAAATTTCATAGAATACGAAACCATTTTGAGTCTTTAATAGATATATCATTAACACGAATTTGTATACTCTGTGGTAAGTTAAAAATGCTTTTGACATTGCAAAAATATATCCTATCCCTTTCTATGAACAACTGAAGTAAGGGAAAGAAAATATTAGAGATATATTGTAATGTATGAATGTATTACACGTGCTAGACTAGACGGTTGGGCGAGACTAAATAAATCGGTTTACGCACTTTACATGACGTAAACGCTGTGTATTTTATACCTAAAGAATATATATTTTTTAAATGAAATGTAGTAACTCAACTGGGGAAAGACGCTCAATTACTTTAAAAGAGCATAGTTCCCAGCATTAAGATGTTACTTCCTTCAAGTTGTATTTCAATTTATAGGAAGCTAAAGTTCAAATTAAATTATAAACTTAATTTGACTACTTCTACACTTAGCAGTAGTTGAAACCAGACTATGGGAATAATTTTATTTAAAATAAAAACTTACTACTGCTAAACTATTCAACATTTTACAAGAGTTACACGTGTTTTTTTTTCTAATCAGATTGTAATTTCTGAAATATTAAGCCACCCAGGTGTACGTCCAGAAGTGTGCGAACGTTTTATTTTCTTACGCGCCAGTGTCAACCCTTAAGCATTTCCAATACCACGAAATTAAAATTTATTATCCAAATATATTTGTCTAGATGTAGCTAGTTATCCTATTCCTCGTAATTTCGATAATATTTTTAATAACTTTTCGTCATTACTGTAAGTTTTAATAGAGTCGTATCCTTCGATACTGTAATATTTTAAGAAATAAAGGAATAAATGAAATAATTTTGAACAACTTTACTTTTATTGAGTCGCAGTCATAGACAAACTATATTATTTTTAAGTTATATATATTTTACTAATTACACGTAGTTTTACTTTCCTTTTTATAAGAAATAAGAAGGTGACAAAGGATTACATTATTCACCCAATGCGAAGTAATTCCTATAGCTCACATTTGCTCTCAATAAGGAATTTTAATGTTAATATGTTTTATCTCATTAGGACTTACATGGAATTTCTCGTAACAAAAAATAATGTCTCTAATTTCCATCATGTACTAAAGACAACAACACTATATATTTATATAATCATTCTTATTATAACTGCAACGTGGCTTGTTTCACAATGTCTAAGCTATTAGCTGTGACATTAGAGTAATTACACATTACATGTTATGCTATATTCCATTTGTTTTACTTTATTAAATTTCCCTGCCATCTATGGACTACATATGACACTATATGTAGTCAATTTTGAATATAGATAAGGTTTACACATGAGGCCACAAGATGGCGCAACAACCTAAAGTTTGGTGTATGGCTAAGTTTACTAAATAAAATACCAATCGCAAAGTTTTTTCTACTGCAATTCCAAAAGTTCGTCGTGGAGCGAATTTCGATCGCCACAGCACCTCACGAACTATCTCCCGAAAATGAAGCTTGGAGCATATTGACCTAATGCTCGCTTATTATGCCTATTATAATAAAAAAAATCCTAATACATAGTATATATATACATTAATAAATTTTTAAGTATTTAATTTAATTTGAGCGGCAGTGTCCTCCCATCCTCTCTGTGTGAATATCACCAGCGTAATGCGAAAACGGAAATTACTGAAATAACTTTTCCGAGTTAAGTACATTAATGTCGAGAAAGATGGTCGTCTTCAAGAGAATCCGAATGGGTAATGGTAAATGGTGGCTGGTAGATCTTCACCTCTGGGATTGTAGTCAAACATCCTTTCGTCGTTGTACAAGCCAGTCAGTGTCGACTTCGGCTACATCGTAATACGAAGTCTTAAATGTTCCAACGAGCGCGTGGCGTAGTGGTCATTGTGGCTAATTTGTTTAGGATACTGGGTCCATACAAATTATTGATGTTTGAGATAGTTATCTTGTATGTCCATCTCCATGACATTACATTTTAATCTTACGATATTACTGCACAAGCATGATTTTATGACCAGAAAGATCCTCTGATTTAACGAATTCTTACCACACTGTTATATATATATATATATATATATATATATATATATATAACATATTTAAATCAGTTATCATATATAAATTAATTAATATCTTTGATCGTTGCTGCAATGTCGACTAATGTAATGCAATAATCAATTTATTATTTTGCAACGCCAACGTCCAAGCCATAATTAGCCGAACTTTCAATATCAATTAACAGATATATTGCACAATAGAATTCTTTATTATAAAATATTTGTGCAATCGAATTTAGCTGAATGTTCTAATTAAAATGTTTGAACGTTAGAGTCGTACTTTTATTTCTCTTCTTTATTATAAAAGAATAAATAATTAATATAACTGACAGAAACTACAGAATGCATAAATATAAGTTAACGGAGACTATAAATATTAACTGACACAGTTTAAAATCTAGTAGCCATTCAAACAACTTACAAAAAAACATAATTTTTAACCGCATTCCTCTATTATATTTTACTCAAAGCTAAAAACAAAATGGTGGATGTAAGTAATGGAGATTATAGGTAAAGAGACATTCCATCTCTTAAGGTAGTATCCCAATATATAAGTGGTATCCTAAGAGGTGACTACGGATATTTATCTTGAATCTTTATTGAGGATGGACGTTGATGTCATGGGCAGAAGTTATCTATCACTTACCATCAGATGAACTGTCTTCTTCTAGCATCCCTAATATCATAAAAAAACACACAAAAGGACCAACCTTTATGGACTCACCACTGAAAGTAATTTAAACAATTAACTTTAAAATGATGTCAAAAGGAATTGAATGAACAGCCAAAACCCTAAGGTTATTAATTTCATTAAAAAACTCCAAGTACTTACTGTTTTTTTGCAATTAATTACGTAGTAGTATTGTTTTTAATATTTTATCTGTTTAAATACTTTCAATTTTACTAAAAAAAAAAAGAGCAAATGCCGGGCTATATATTATTGAAAGGCTATTTATTCAAACTTGCAAAATAATTAATTCTCAGAAAAAAATAATTAACGTAACAAAAAGCTAATCCTGCATTACATAAAAAACCATCACATAAAAACATTTGAGATTTTATTTCAAATACGAGAATATAGCATAATGTGTATTACTATGCAAAAGTCTTGTTGAGTATTTTGAAATAACTGTTTGAAGGTTATATACATATTTTAGTATAATTGCAGGAACCGTTACAAATATCTCGAAGGTCAACAAGCCTTGCTTAGGAAACTTAGAACAATTTTATATTGCTTGTTGGTTTGTATGTAATTTTATATGGTTTGCACTTCTGTCAATCTTAGTTTTATTACAAAAAGAATGTTAAAAAAGCTTTTATATGTTTCACGAGTTGATGGAACGCAATCATCGCTAACTATCGGGCAAACTTTGTGCTGGTCTTTCACCCTTCGCAAAAAATAACATAACACAAAATAAAAAGGAAATACGAGATCTAAAAAACCTTTGTCTTTCATCGTGGTGATTCGTGAACAATACAAAAACTTGGTACTGTGGATACAATTCCTTTTCCGGAGCTCCGGGATCTCCTACGGTGCCCCTCTGCATTAGCACACTATCCTCACATAATGGGGGTGTCTATCCTGATCGCCAGCAAACCCGAAGTTTTATACATTCTACGTTCTCCTTATCACACAGGTAATGGTTACTTTATCCCGATTCTATAAGCCCGGGACGTGGATGGAGTACCTGGAATCACAGAACTTTTTGACAGTGGTAAAGTTACACTGCAGTTTGTTTTAAGCTGCAGGACGAATGGGTCAGCTCGACCAGGGCGGGACCACAATCTCGCAGAATACCAGCGTCAAATAGCAGCATAATGTTGTGTTTCGTGTGGTGAGTGTAGGGATTCGGAGATCTTTATTACTGGTGACGAGGCATTCCATCTCAGTCCTCAAGGGTGACAACGCATCTGCATTATGATTCCTTGTCAAGGATGAATGTAGATGCAGCAGAACTCACTTATCACCAGGTGAACTGTGTTCTCGTTTGTTACTCTTAATAAATAAATAAAAAAAAAACCTTTCAATATCTTGTTCTAATCGCAATGGTCCTTTATAAATTGAACTAGAATAGGATCACCTCACGGGACACCTAACATTTTATCAGATGCTACCCCGTTTCTCTTAAACTACCCGCTACCCGAAGATCAGCTAAACCGCTTAATATGATGGCAACAACCTGTTCAAAATTTTGAATTTGACATAAACTGGTAATAACTAGACCATGGCAACATTGTCAAACTTGATTTCGACAGGGAGAGTAGAAAAAAGGTTGTGGAGAAATACAGCAATGGCAGTTCCATTGCTGTATTTCTTCAATTCTAGAGAAGGGACTACTGGTATACGCATTCATAGAATACCAGCCTAAAATAGTAGCTTAGTGCTGAAGTTTTTATCTGGTGAGTGAGAGAGAGGCCTTATGATATGAAAAGGAAGTCTACTTTTTCATAAGTTACGACTAAAGGCTTCTGGCAAATCGTGAAATGTACACTATCCAACCGTAGATTGTTATGCAACTTAATTTATATTTATATAATTAAATGTAACCAAAAATATTAATAATATTTATTTATTAATATTTAATAATATTTGTTACCCTAAGTTATTACCAGAAGCTTGTTGTTGTAAAAAATATCCGAAAGACAAATGGCCTGCCGACCTTATCTAATAACTATAAAAGAAAAAAAACAAAAGTATACCTGATAAGTATATAGGTACTGTTTTGCCATGCGGCACCACCAAGGATGGGCGACCGTGAAATGTTTTTGAAAAAAAAATTATTGATTATCTATGACATGTTGTTGCCATAGAGTTTATATTCTATATTTATATAAACTAAAATCGTCGAATAGTTACAGACGATTCTTAAGTAACATGTATAGGGGATTATAGTTAAAATGAAAAAGTAGTTAAAGTATTTAAATAAGTTTACGTACTTAAACTATATATAGAGACTAGAAAAATAATTGCATTAACTTAAAACCTGAATTATGTTGTTAAAAGAAAGGTACATATTTATGGTAATAACGCGTTCAAACCACCTAAGTGTCCTTCATCTCGTTCTCTTTGTATCCTAAGTCTCTCTTCATTGTATCCATCAATACCCAACCCCAATCTTTCAATCAATTTATCTCCCTTATCACCATTGAGTGCGATAAACTGTTTCCGCCTTCGCAAAGCCACATCAGGATCAAACGCCCAATTCTGTTTATCATGAATAACAGGATGACCCACTACATTGGCTCTGATGAATCCACCAATTGGTCCTACTTCAGCCGATGAAGCTTGTTGATAAAGCAGCGCGCACACACAAATTAGCTAGAAAAAAAATAAATGTCAAAATTTAAGGGGCAATTTATTCTGTTACAAAACTTCACAGATTGATTATCACTAAAGATCGATGAAATAAATTAATAATTACTAATTATTGTTATAAAAGTGTTCAAAATTATAAAAACACTCACAATTACTTTGTTCATTTTAAAATATGAAAGTAACCGACTCTCGTGACTTACTCAACCGCACTGCGTTATCGAGCAAGTTGTTTATTGCAACTCTACATTTAAAAACAGTTCAGGCTTCGTTGCTTAATCATTGGATTATTATGCCTGGCTAACTTGATATCTTGCGTCATGAACCCACCCAGTCGTCGACTGCCGAATACTGTTATTCCATGTATCACAGCATATTCTTACACAATATTTTTTGTGGTGGCATTGTATCATTTTTGTCCAAAGCGTTAAGTAATATTCTTCTTATGACTCCGTTATTAATTTTAATTTAAATACGTTCTATGCTGAATACAATTAGGCAATGCTCGTATGTCCTCATTTTATGAGTAATGGTTTCTTTGGTTGTTATGAATAAAGCAACATGTAATACAATATAGGAAGTTTTAGCTAATGAGAGAATACATCACAATGATATATTGATTTATGTGATTACTGTTACTAAAGCTTGTACAAAATTTACTAAAAAACTAATTTAATAAATAAAACTCACCATTAAATAGTGTCCGTTTTATTTCACTCATCAGACGAAACACACAAACAAAAACAGCAGTGCTAAGCTATTAATTTAAGTAAAATGGTAAACGAATAGAGTTCATCCTTATATATAAATATATATATATATATATATATTTCTTGAACAACCTACTCTTTCTACCCAAGGTGGGTAGAAAGAGCACCGATGTATACTTTTGTGTCTGTAAATTAAGATCTTCAGTGTATTATATTTTTAGTTATTAATGTCGGTACTTGCATTTATTGCTCAACATTTTTATTGAAAATATTATTGTCAAGTAACATTCTCGACAAACCTCTGTGCTTTTCTGAATGTTATTTTTTGTAATTAAAATTTTATGTACTCTTATAATAAATAAATAAAATAAATAAAATAATAAATAATATGTAACATTTAAATTTAATTCCGCAAGCCATGGTAATGGGCACGGGCTTCTTATCGGACCTGGAAAATTCACGTGTATTTGTAACGTACCATTATTTTTTCTTACTTTTAGATTCTTTCACGACGCTTCTCTTTCCCATCTATCCGAATAAAAATCATTGTTAATTTAATCTCGTTGATAGTATAACATTTGAGACTAATGTCTTGCAGTTTTTGCAGCACATCGATCTAATGTTCTTAAATACATAAACTACTTTTCGTTACCTCCTGACTTGTATTATGATAATGTGTTTTTTAGTTTTTTGGATATTTACGTTCAAGGAAGGATTACTCTCTATGCTCTTATAAAAATAAAAAGAAATCTAAGAATAAAAAAATATGTAAAAAAGTAAACATTATCTGTTTTTATATATTTACATTTTGTACTTTTGTACTTATTGAGGTCCTATTTGAGGGGGTAAATGGGATACATACATACATGACTTAGCTAAGACCTTACTTACGTATGAACATGGTTTATGCATATCCGGCCTCGTAAGAGAGAAAATTAACTCTCCAGGCGAAATTGTGCCTCAATACAGAACATGTTTTCCTACACGGTTCTCATTTTCGTTTCCAAATCCATCCACAGATTCGTTCGGGAAGGATCCAAAACTAAGATTCATATGGCTGTTGAATTATTGAAAGCCAGAAACAAGTCAAATCAGAAAATTCTTGCATTTTACGGAATAAATTATACAGATAAAAAATATAATTGTTACCTATATCCACAGACTTCATCCCTGTATTTCCTTTAGTTATACAGCGCATGCGTACTGCTTTACCGACAATACTTCCCACGTAAATACGAACTGAGAAAATCAATATTTTTGACAATGAAATGAACGAAGTATCACAGTCAATGTTTTTATACAGTTTTTAAATAACTGAAAATGATGCAGGAATATGACGATGATTTCTTTTTCGAAGAGGACAAAATGTACGTGAGTTGCATTATGACATTCTAAATCCATTTTTGTTCCCGACAATTATGCTTATCAAGTTTTAAACATCCTTCCTTTTGCGTTGCAGAGTTATCTATTGTTTGTATGCAATACAGCGAATGTTTTAGACGTTATTTTGTGTTGTTTTTGTGGTTTCGTTGTGCAAGTATGTGGCAAAATAATAACGTTTACTCCTTCGAACCGAAAATCTATCCGCAACTATCGGCTTTGCTGCTGCCTAGCATGTACGAAGACAAAATGTAAATACTTTAATATTTAAATAATTATTTGAAGTAATCCATTAGAGACTACATTACATTTTAGGTTTTAGTGTTTTTAAATATTAGCAATTAGAATATAGTGATATTTTAAAAATGCTTTGCAAAACAAATGGTAATTAACGATGACATTTTTGCACATGAATTTAGAGTATCCTCTCGTATCGTGGACGTGCAATAGAAAAAAGGGTTACAAATATATACCTTATATATTATACCAGTGAGCATATCAAATAATATATAGTAATATAGTAATATAATATAGTAATATAGAGTACATAGTATATATTTACATCGTTATTGTAATATTAATATTATTTTTAAAAAGTTTCAAATAAAATACTTTGAGGTGAACATGAACAAGGTAATGTAAAAGTAAGTGTTTACGAAGTATGTACTTTCTTACCTTATTTTTTAATATTTTATTTAGCCGCAGCGCCAGAAAAGATAAAAATAAACTTTTACTTAACATGGACATGGATGAAGGGTGAGTATATAAAAAAATATTGATACTTATGGATATTTAAAAATAAAAGTGTATCAATAACTTTGAATCCATAATTTTGGTAATAAATAAAAATATATTTTTTATCAGTGCTTCGATCGTTTTGGATACTACTAACGCCGGAAATGAACTGAACATTGTTGAAGAGTAAGTATGTATTTGTTTTAATAAACGTATTTGTTTAAAATATATATTTCTGTGAATTATATGGGCTATGAAATAGTTTATACGAACTTTTCCTTTGTACGGAAGGGGCGCAATGTAATTCAATGAATATTCAACAGTCATACAACCCTCTTGTTTTCGTGTTTATAAATTTTCCACGAAACAGATTAAAAATCTTGATTAAAAACCAACGAATCTTACTGCTTTTTAACATAATCATATAATCATAATAAAAACCTCTGGGTTCTATTCTGGACAACTCTTGGACATTTTGTAAAAAAGAGCAATTAGCGAGTTTCTTGCCGTTTGTTCTCGCTACCTTGACGATTCAAAAGTGTTTTCTATAAACTTGTATTAAGGTTTTTTTTGTTCTGTTCAGAGTATTGTCATAAGAAAAAGAAGTTCGTGGGAGTATCAGCTCAACTGCGGTTTGGCGGATTTCAAACGTGTTGGAATATATTATCGTTTCATTTTTATTTCCTAGACATACAGTATTCCTCAAAGTTGTTTAAAATACCGCAGAACACGTGATAAGTCGGCGATTACAATTACAATGTCATCGTTTAAGATCGATCGCGGTTTGTCTGGCATTTTCAGAGTTAAACTATAACGCCTCTATATAATCGTGAGTCAAGTAAGTATTAAGAACGAGTAAACAATTCATGTAATAAGTGAGTCATCAATGCGACCCATAAACAACTGAATCCAATTAACTCCAAAAAACAATTCAACATACCCATGCCACGACTGTCACGTCGGAGAACTGAGCTGGTATTCCTCGTAAACGGATCTTTGGTTCCCCGCATTCGTCACACAATACACTATACTATGTTTTATGTATAATAAATACATAAAACATAGTATACAAATACAATAATACGTATTCTTATCATCTATATTGGAGCTAGCTTCACTATTGTAAAAAGTGAATTCCTTAAGAGTGACGCACAACCTTACCTTATAACATCCAATATGTCCTTTTCAGAACGGCAAAGGAAGAGAACCTCGATGCCACAGATTGTATTTTCAACGATTTGAGAGAAGAAAGATATTTACTTCAACACCAGGAACTGATGCAAGTTTCATTTGAAACCCGAATAGGCTACTGTAGGAGTGCTAGCTGGCTGCTCTATCAACCCAAACAAATCTCTAGATCTCTAGAAGTTTTCAGAACATAGTCCACAATACGACTCTACTGCTGATTGTCGAAATTCACATGTCTTCGAAATATTTATTTATTTCTTGGTGGTAATTCAGCACTTAATATTGTATTAAAAAAAATAATTAGTGCCGAATGAGTGGATCAGCTTGAAATAGCAGCATAATGCTGCTGTGTCGTCAGATGAGTGTAGGGATCCGGAGACCTTTATTACTGGTAACGAGGCATTCCATCTCAGGGGTGACAACGCATCTGCATTATGATTCCTTGTCGAGGACGAATGTAGATGTCGTGGGCCGCAGGAATCACTTAACACCAGGTGAACTGAGTGCGAGTTTGTTACTCTCAATGCAATTTAAAAAAAAACTAGTATTTTCAGAACAATTTTTTTTCATAATGGTAGGGGATCACCCCTAAATGAGCACACTTTTCACCAGATTGTGATCAACTCATGGCATCAACATCTCTCCCCAACTAACATTAAACACGTGCATGCGTTGTAAACCCTGAGGGCTGAGATGGGTCGTTACCTGCAATTGGGTGTCCAAGATTAACACTCATCGTACGAAACACAGCAGGGTTATGATGTTATTTCAGGCTGGTTTTATGCGAGGGTGCTGTTATTACCACGCCGGTTGGTTCCCAGGTCGATTCGCGGCAACGTTAGAGCTAGTAACTAGATGTATTGTGTCTCAACTACCGTTAAATTATAAGCCCTATCCATATATTGTTTGTGCTAATATTGTATTTAAAACCACACATTATCTCATCTTTAAAATGTAAATAAAGTAAACAATAATAAAAATTACTCCAGCAAACATCTTTTATTTAAAGCCTTAACATCTTACGTTTTAGTATACTAAATATATATGACTAGACTGTAATAAAATTTTAGTGAAATAGCTTTTTAGTAATTCAACATTTTAATCTAATAGCTAGAACGTAGTATTTATTGCATTTAGTTTGATGCTTGTTTGCTCCAGTTTTTTTTAATGTTCATATAATGGTAATCGTCAAATTCATAATTGTATTCATAAAACTATATACCTAACACAAGAACACAGAAAAAAGTATATATAGGCATGTGCTTGACTGATTGACCTAAGGACGAAAGATTCAAGAAGTCCGGTGGGGTGCCCACTATATATGAACTATAATTTTTTTTAAAGAATGCTGGCAATGCAGTTTATCTCCCAATACGAATAATTATATAATAGTATTAACTTTTATTGGGACACCTGATGACATCTGCAAGCCAAGTTTCATAACGTATTTTTTGTTTTAAGGCAATATTGAAATAATATCATTTTTCGTCTTGCATTTTTAAATTTGGACCTATAATTGTTGTTTTAATATTAATAAATAATCAGTGTTTAATCGTTTTTATAAATGAGAATGAAAATGAGATTTAATTTGATACATTTTTTGAAATAACTTTTAATGTTGAATTTTTGACTTATTTTGAAAAAAGCTAAAAAAACATGATAATTCAAAAATGGTTCAACTTTGCATAATGCATGTGGGGAACACGTCGAATTACCAATAACCCTGTATAAATAATGTGTATATGTAATTGTATTAATCAATTATGACGAGGGTCTTATAAACTGTCCTCTTGCAAGTTAGAAATGTGTTAATACATAAATATATAATTATTTTTATGATATTAAAGGTGACAACTGAATACTCAATTCAACCAATTGTAAGTAGACTCGAAGGTAGTATCCCGAGGACTACGACAGAACGTCTGGTCACCAGTAACAAGATATCCGGTCTCCTCATAACAGAGCTATAGTATTTTTACACAGTGATATTATGTGAGAGCCAATGTGATATATACGTGGTATAGCTAGTTAATAGCTGATACGTAGTAGACCCGTTAAAATTGTGTAAACACAGGCAAAGAATTATATTGATTCGACGTGTTATAATTTTCATAATAATAATCTGAAGATTAATTACAAATATTCCAGGGGGATGACGGTAACGTCAGGCAGCGTGGTCCTGACCAAAGATGAGAAGAATCTGATAGGCATCAGCATAGGGGGCGGGGCACCTCTATGCCCATGTTTGTACATCGTACAGGTGAGAACAGACTTGTGTTGTCGTCGCTCCATCTAATAGAGGGACGTCCTCTATCATATCCACCAGTCCGAGGTCCGCCACTCAAAGACCTTCCATCCTCATGGGCCAGCCCATTCCCACATTTGCACTAATCAGTTGTATTTTTTTTATAATAAAAAATTACGTTCACCTTATGGCAAGTGACTCCTGCGGCCCATGACGTACATTCATCCTTGACAAGAAATCATAATGCAGATGCGCTGAGGACTGAGATGGAATGCCTCGTCACCAGAAATATCCGAATCTCTGCGCTCACCAGACGAAATACAGCAGTATTATGCTGCTATTTCACGCTGGTATTCGGTTGGGGCGTTGTCCTACACTGGTCAAGCTAGCCCATTCATACTGCAGCTAGAAACAAACTGCAGTGTAGCTCTACTTATAATGTTTTCTTTCATAATGTGTGTTATATATATTAACTTATCAGACAATTTTATATATATAACTAGTCTGGCCATAAATACTGTTACATATTTTTTCGTATTCATTATCGGATTTGAGAGTGGTTTTTTTTGGCGGGATTGATTATTAGGTTTTCTATTTTTAGTTTTTGAGACAGTTTCGCCTGTGCTTTCGTTGATCCGAGCATCAGCTGTTTTTGATTTTGTGTTTCATTGCTGGTTTTTTTTCGTTGTAAAAAGAATGTATTTTTTATGAAACTATCGTTTCATTTAGCTGTACTAACACGATGGAGCGTAAATAATGCTAATAAAACTTTTTAAAAATATGATATTTTTCCGTCCCATCATCATGTCATTAGTACTATCGTCTGTCTTCGTTTTCGGAAGCGGTCTCCCAATACCCAGTATTGTATACTACTAGATGTAATAATATATTTAAAAACTTTCTTTTCTTGCACCCGTAAAACATTCTCAGCTCAACCCAAAGATGGCAGAGAATGCGTTTTGGGCTTAAGTTCGCCTTTTTCTCCAACATCTATTTATCTTAGGCGAATAAATTATGAATAAATAAAATAAATACATTCATCAAGACGACTTCAGCGTAACGATTTTCTATTCAAGTTTGTGGAAAGTGATACATGCAACTGCGTCAGGATCGTGTTTCACGTAGACCTATGGGAAAGTTTTTATGGGGACTTTTGCCCCGAGCATCCGGACTTCAATCGACGCATTCTTTAAGGGCCTTTTGCATTTCTATTAATCGCGACAAGAATCAAACCCAGGACCCAGTATTCAGACACTCATATTATTTATTTATTTAAACACACCATACAAAAAGGAATACAAAGGGCGGACTTAATGCCTTAAGGCCCAAAAAATGAAGAAAAAAAATATCTTAAAACTTTAAAAAATATGTATATATTATAGTAATAAGTAAGAAATATTTCTACTAATAAAAATTACTCACCCATCGAGATGCTACAGATTTACGGTATGCAAAAAAAAAATATGTTTACAGATTTTCGAAAACACACCAGCTGCCATAGACGGTACCTTACAAAGTGGAGATGAGTTGGTCGGTGTTAATAGCCAGACAGTTAAAGGGAAGACGAAGGTCGAAGTAGCAAGGATGATACAAGCCACCAAGGTAAGCAGCAGTTCCACATGGACCCTGAACCTACACTACATGTGGCTGTGGTAGTTCAGGTTCCGTCCGCTGGCTGTCAATGTTCACTGACTTCACTCTCCAATGCCGCCACCAACGAAATTGTTAATTGCAAATTAAAGTACTTTATCTTGCACGTTCTCGGCGGTGCTGTGAAACATCATGGGGAAATAAAATCACGAAAAATAATCGTCTAAGAAAGTAAAGAAATATATATTTCAATGACATGTAGCTCTAACACTGCAGAATTGATGGGGGTAGGACCACGCCCTCACAGTATACCAGCATAATGCTGCTGTGTTTCGTCTGGTGTAGGGATCCGGAGACTTTTATTTACTGACATTCCATTTCATGACGAGGCATTCCATTTCAGTCCTCAAGGGTGACAATGCATCTGCATTATGATTCCTTGTCAAGGATGAATGTAGATGTCATTGCCCGCAGGAATCACTTGCCATCAGGTGAACTGTGTGCTCGTTTATTACTATCAATGTAATAAAAAGAAGTGAAATCCGCCATTCCTCGGGAATCACTTTTAGGAAGCCGCGTGGTGATATATGTTCCTCTCTATAGAGGAGGCCTATGCCCAACAGTTATATTTGTATTTATATATATATATATAAATACAAATATATATATATCGGCTGTTACTGTATTTTATATTACAAAAGATTATTTGCTTCAACTAAACAAAGAAATAAATGTAAAGTAGCAGCATATATATATATATTGTGAAATTTGTTCATGAATTCATCAATTTTAAGGTCAAATTAAACATTTTAGGATGAAGTTACGATAAATTACAATAAACTCCATGCAGACCCTAAACAAGGGAAATCCTTGGATATAATAATGAAAAAGATGAAACATAGACTGGCCGAGAGCATGCCATCGGGGACCGCCGACGCTCTCGGCTTGACCAGAGCTATACTTTGCAATGACACCCTCGTTGCTAAACTAAATGAAATGAGGGAAACTGAAAACACCTATAAGAAATTAGTGGAGAATGCTAAAAGGTAAGTGACATCGGCCGGTGGGAAGATATGTTTTAGTGTTTATAACGAGTCAGCACTTTACTAAAAACTAGGGATGGAATACGAGCTAACAGTACAGTACTGTAGTCACCTACACTCAGGGTTGAGATGGAATGCCTCGATGGATGGATGGATGTTAGAGACACTAGAGTTTGCGTGTGTTGTGTGCTTAGGATTCATTGTTAAAAGAAAGATTTAATGTTTATTTAAGGAAGACATTAACAATAATAGATATAACAGTTGTAGAGCTACGCTGCAGTTTGTGTCTAGCTGCAGAATGAATGGAAGGACCACGCCTCGAACAAAATACCAGCTTTAAATAACATAATAATTGCACTGCCGCAAGACTGCTTTATCCTCTTTTAAATCGATCCACAACACGAGACGAATTGGTGTTCCATAAATAATCTTAGTAATAAAATTAAAGATAATTTTAAAACATCAAGCTATTACTACTATAAAAATATACAAATGATTTTATTTTTAACAATACATATTTATAATGATTTATATCAATCTATACCATTTGTGTTTAATGTAATATAATATATACCACGCAGTTTAGTTCTGATGATCTGGTTGACGAGAATGTCGATCGGTATGGTATCTACACCCATCATTTGTTATACATAACCATCCATCCAGCATTCTTTGGTGTCCATTTTTTTTAAAATTACATTGAAAATAACAAACTCACACACAGTTCACCTGATGGCAAGTGATTCCTGCGGCCCACGACATCTACATTCATCCTTGACTAGGAATCATAGTGCAGATGCGTTGTCACCCTTGAGTGCTGAGATGGAATGCCTCGTCACCAGTAATAAAGATACCTCAGGATCCCTGCACTTGCCAGACGATACACATCTGCACAATGGTGTTACATATAATAAATATCTGAAAATTTATGTTGTGCTTATTATGATGGAACATACAAAATTTTAAACTTTTCGTGTTATATATCGTCATCTTCACAGCCTATAACCAGTCCATAGCTAAAGATAAGCCTCCACCACGGAACAAGATCCTGATACTATCAGTCGAATTCCTGCAGACTTGCATAAGTTGTCATACCATGTAGAACGGGGATTCCCAAATTGTTTTGGGCAAGAGAACCCTTTTTAAAAATGAACTGATACCTCAGACTACCATATCCAAATTACTTTTAAAAATCCTATCTCTAGTTTTTCCTATTGATACAAAATACTTACTAATTTAGAAACTTTGCGGTTGATTAAATGAGTAAACTTGACACCATTTTCTCATCAATAATTTAACAAAATAAATATACATAAAATTGCCGAGTTTTTCATTTGTGACTCGTGCACTCTTATCGACTACTGTACTTTTGACTGTACTTTTAGAACGATGATACTTCCTACTAAATTATTATAATAAGTTGGTACACGTAACACAACTTATACAGTATCTTGAAAGTTTCAAATAAGAACTTGTGTTAATTAATAACGGGTCCTTTTTTAGACCACGTCGATCCCCAAAATTAGTTTTCGTCGACCCCTGGGAAATAGATATCGACCCCTTCGGAATCCCTGATGTTGAGGTTCATTCTATATATTGTGAGATTGCCAGTCCGAGCTTGTCCCTTCCAGTTATTGGTTATTGCTTGGTAACCGTCCCTTTCAACCACTTTAGTCTACATATTCATTGAGCTACAACGGTCCGATCACTTTGGTTTGATTGCGGTCGTCCGCACGTTACTGTTTCTGTGATACTGAGCATATCCCTCTCCATATCTGCTAGAGGGATCCTCAGCTTCCTCAGACAGCCAGCAGAGAAGGACCACAATTAGACACATCATTCATTTTACCTCCTCATATAAAAGTTGAATACAGTGTGTATTCGAAAATATTTTTCATTATTTGTATTTTGTTCTATAGAGTATAGTTATCTTATTCTGCTAGTAATATATATTTTTTCAGGATGCTTAAAACATATTTTGATCTCCTCCAAACATATAAATCTTTGGGCGACATATTTGCCGCCATCGGGGTGAGGGAACCTCAAGCGAGGGCGTCCGAAGCTTTTACCAGATTCGGCCAATACCATAGGTCCTTAGAGAAAGATGGTATTAAAATGTTGAAGACCTTGAAACCGGTAAGTATAGCAATAACTATAATTATAAACAACCTCTATTAGAGAGTATGACTGTAGAATATCCACTCAAACGTCCGGGGCCGCGAGTTGTTAAGCCTAATCTACATCCTAGGTCACTCGATGCAGGTGATTTAGAAATGGAACTTTTACAAACGTGGAAATAAAGTGACTTAGAATTAATATAATTATTGAAGAGGTCCAACCCGAACTCAGGTCTATGGCTAACTCATAGTCTTTTCTGTCTCTGCTCGACTCTAAAGTCTCAGGACTGCTGACATGATAGCTTAAGAGTGTGCATGCACAGGGTATAACAAATCGAGCCAACCCATTCAACCTGAAGCAAGGGTTTAGCACTGTTTATATATATTGACATTCTATGATTTTTATCTTGAAATGTACACGTTTTCTATATTCGACTTTAATAGATCCTAGCCGACATGGGAACGTATCTTAACAAAGCAATTCCGGACACGAAGCTTACTATCAGGAAATATGCTGATACTAAGTTCGAATATCTTTCTTACTGCCTCAAAGTCAAGGAGTTGGACGATGAGGAGTATGGATATAACGCCTTACAGGAACCTCTGTATAGGGTGGAAACTGGGAATTATGAGTACAGGTAAATTGATCTCAACTAAATATTTAATAAAATAACCTACAACGCATTTGCGACTACTCTGGTATTGCCAATGTCTATGGGTCATGATCAATTACCATCAGGTGAGGTGCTTGCTCCTTTGCCTCCTATACTATATAAAAAAAACATAATGACCAGCGTACAGCTAAACATGGAGTTCCACAAAACACGATATTTTTTTTTTCCTTGTACATTTATTATTTTTATTTGCGCCCATTAATTTATCGCATTTTGAAATGCGACATATAAGTCGACAGTGTTAGAGCTACATTGCAGTTTGTTTCTAACAGCAGAATGAGTGGGTCGTTGGACCAGAATACTAGCGTAAAGTAGCGGTATATCGTCTCGTGAGTGAAGGGATCCGGAGACATTTATTACTGGTGACCAAGTAATCCATCTCAGTCCTCAAGGGTGACAACGCATCTGCATTATGATTCCTTGTCAAGGACGAATGTAGATGTCGTGGGCCGCAGGAATCACTTGCCATCGGGTGAACTGTGTCCTCGTTTTTTATACTCTCAATGTAATAGAAAAAGAAAAGTATTGTATAGTTTGTTTAGATAAAACGTGATCGCGCTGTGAAAAAAAACATCATGTCTAAGTGAATGTACATGTGAAGTCCGCCAATCCTTCGTCTTCGCCATGTGGGTGAACTATGCTACATCACTCTCTATAGGTGGGAGGCTTATGCCCAGCTGTGGGATTTATATACATATATATATATATATATATATATATATATATATATATATATATAGATATATAGGCTTGTAGCCCTGCTTTTACAAACACATCTCATGCCTAAAATGAACAAATCGTAGATATCTTACATGTATATTTATTATCAACCAGGTTGATTCTAAGATGTAGACAGGAGGCGAAAAAAAGATTTGCTCGACTGAGATCTGATGTTTTAGTCAAGTTGGAATTACTCGATAATAAGAAAACCCAGGATGTTGCTTACCAGCTGAGGAGATTCATACAAGGGTTAGCGGTGTACCACAAGTGAGTTTTTTTTTTTTTAAATGCGTTGGGGTGACAAATGGGCACAGTTCAAATGATCATTGAGGATTGTGACACTAACATTCATCTTAGATGGATGGGATCGCAGGTGCGTTCATACCTAAGGACTAGGGGTAAGTTAATATAGTTTTTATTTATCTAGATTTATCACCGCCTATGCCAGCATATTTTTTTTATTACAACGCCATCTACTGCTACATTGCAGTACTAAAATGGGGCTGGTTTTTCTTTTTCTAACCGTGTGCAATTGATAAAGATAGATAGATCCCTTTAGTTAGCGATCCGGGTCGAGGTTTCGTACCTCCTTATGAGGGGCCCTCGGAACGTATTATCGGCCCCCTCTGTAGTAGTCGACGTTCTCCGTCCACAGGGATCGGAGTGCAGCGTTGGTGGAGCAGCAGTCTTCGCGCTTCGCAGCATCGTCATTGTCTCCCCACTCAGCGGGGATCTCGCTCGCGAGTCTAATTAGATAAAGCTGTAAAGGTCTCTGGACCAACAGCAATACTCACACATAAAAAAATAGTTTTTTCATCAATTCATCCTCATCAACCCGATGGTTGGCAATCCACCATGGACCGCTTTACGTAAACGTTTACGTTCCTGCCACGCACAACTACTCCGTGGAATCAGCAGTCGCCAGCGATACTTCCGAACCGATACGACTTAGTAACCTTCAAGATGAGCGACTACATCTTTCTTAAATGCCGAAAGCCGGGATCGGACTCGATTTGCACGCTCGCCGTGAAATTAAAGGAGCGAACGCCCGAGCACTGAGCTACCATGACCTAATATTGTATCTCTTTTTGAATAGCGTCCGTTACAAAACAGAATGTGTCCAGTAATTGAATTAGCAGTTCAACTCTAAACAAAACATTTCGAACTTCTCGAGGGGATTTAGAAATAAAAATTGTGTATAGTTTATATCATTAGCGAGTTTTATAACTGTATAACGTATGACAATTGGTAAGATACGTATCTCTTACGTCAACACTTATGTTATCCATTTTTAAGGATATCAAGGGGTGTCAAAAAAGCACACAATTCACAAGATACCTGTGTACACATATGACCAAGATATGAGATATGAGTAAAATGGAATGCTTAGTCTCCAGGTCTGCAGTTTTTTTAAACTCATCATACGAAACTAAAGCTAACCCATACTGCCACTTTAAAATTATGGCAGTTAAATAATTAAAAAATATCATCGCTAATATGATCTGCGGCTTCTTTCGCGTACATGACGAAACACGACAATAAGACACTAAGATCCAATTTTATGGTGGTGTTCTCCTGAAAACTTAGCCATGGAAGGACGTTTGAAAAGTCTTAATGCTTGTTACATAGAAATTAAAAATGATGTAACAATAAATGGTGCGCGGCGCGCCTTTAAGAAATTAATGTATTGTATGTATTTCGTATGATGAATAAAGGTTTGGAGATAGTGGGACTTTCGATCTCTGTCCTCAGAGGTGATGATCCTCGTGCACATGGGGCGTAGTCATTATTTATCATCGTGTGCACTTTGTTATTGTTCACCTCTGATAATAAAAAAAAATATTTTTAAAAAACGTGCTTTATCTATCTCTTTTCCTCCAGTGAAACTGTAGAGCATCTGAAAGAGAACACATCACTTTTTCCGGTAGAAGTTGATTTATCGCAGAACGCTTTCCAGTACAAATCCACGGCACAGATTATCCAGGTAATAATGAATATCTAATTACAATTGTCATTTGATTTTACTTTCGGGAATATAACATTGTACATTTGAAGCAAAGTCCACGGGAGAGAAGCAAACGAACACACATTTCATCTGATGGCAAGTGATTCCTGCTCCCCAGGACATCTACATTCATCGTTGACAAGGATGCGTTGTCACCCTTGAGGGCTGAGATGGAATGCCTCGTCACCAATAGAATAAAGGACTCCGCCACCCTACACTCACCAGACGAAACACGGCAGCATAAAGCTGGTATTCTGTGAGGGCGTGGTCCTACCCCGGTCGAGCTGATCCATACATTCTGCAACTAGAAACAAACTGCAGTGTAGCTCTACTACTGTCGTCTTACGCTGCGACTGCTTGACTAAGTTTATCACTTAAGAACCTTTCTAAGAGTACTATTAAATACATTGCACGGTATCTTTTGGCATCTATAACTTAATATTAATCGTTTAGAGTTTTTAATTTACTTTTTTCAGCGCCTCCTTCAACTTTTATACATGTTTATTTTGAAAATAATATTTTTTTTAAACAATTCAAATACTATTTAAATAGACAATTAATTTTAGGACAATCAAGACGATGAAGACATAGAATACGGTAAAGAAATGCAGGAGTATCACGACGTTTCCGATGAAGAAAAAGAGGGGAAGGTCCTCAATAGGAGACAAAGCAAAGACAAAGATGCCGACTCGTCCGAACAACTATTGCCCGGCTTGACAGCTGACACATTTGACGGCAACGTCAAAACCGAATCTGACAACTTGTCACTTTTAACGGAACTGGGCTTAGTCGACACAAACATACAGCCCGACGAATTCGGTGATTTCCAAAATGGCTTAATGGGCGACTTCATGCAGAAGGAAAGCGATAATGACGCAGATGACGTCTTTGACAAATTATTGGGCGATTTGGACATCGAGAAATAGTTTTATATGTTATCGTGTGTTATTGTGCTAGTTGAATATATTTAATATATGTTATTTGTGTGAAAATATTGAATACGGACGACTAAGTAATGATATAAGAAATACAGCCATCCATTGGCCTTTCACATTAGTATATTTCTGAGATGTCTATGATGCGTGTTGTATGTTATAGATACATGTAGGAACACCTATATCCATAATTGGTAGAGCTGGACTTCGACTTACGATGGACCACGTCCTCACAGAACAGCAGCATGAAATAGCAGATTAACATTTCTGTTGTGGTAAGTGTCCCGGGTGCTGTTACCCAGTTGCTGGTAGCGAAACATTCCATCCTAGTACTCGGGGGTGACAACGTATCGTGTCTGTGCATTTTCAATCCAATGTCATGATGGATTGCCATAAGGTGAACTGTGTGCTAGTTTGTCACCCTTAATATCTAAAAAAATATGTACCCTTACATAACAAATCCAGTATGATATGTGATAATTCACTGTAGTACATTTACTTTCACGAAGTTTAAATTTGCTGAGATGCTTTGACAGGCAAATTGAAAAATATATGCAATTACATTTTAGACACTGCCTTTTGGTGTTTTACGTTTGAAATATTACACGTAATTATTTCTGTCAAACCATGAATCTAACCCAACAGATTCATGGTTTCACAGAATACGTTTCTGTTTAAAAATATATGATGTCTTTGTTATATGTATTTATAAAAAGATTAAATAAAAGCTATTACATTATACTATTTAGAAATTTGTTTTATTTACATTTACAAATAAACATTTATGGGCATTTCTTTGAAAATAACTTCAGTGTTTGATTTGTACAATCTTCTTGCGATCAAGTATTTCGCTTTTTATCAGATTTTATTTTTTCATCAGAATCTATTACGCTCCTGATTTTACATTATGTCATGACATGCACTCGCACATATATATATTTTATTTGTTACTTTTAATCAACAATATGTCTTTGGTACCTAATATTTAAATCTCATATACTTAAATTTACAAATAGATATATAAATCTTTCTGTATCGTTTCTTTGGAAACAGAAACTTATGGTTACCTTTGCCACCTTCGCCGTTGTTAAAAATGACGATAGCACAAGATTTTATGTTAATTATTTCGTTTCAAATTTTACACTTATGCAATTATGAATATGTTATCACACATTTTAGCAAAACATAAATTACTACGTAAAATTGAATAAGTCATTAGTAAAGCTGGTGGACGTCATCATCGATAAAAAACTATAATATTTTTTTATCAACAAAATATACCTAGTTCACCAGACCAAACTTAGAAAAAGGTAAGAACTTTCTTACAAGCGTAAAATGTTATAGGTGGCGTAAGATATTTAATTTCCCCATTTCCTATACCCTAATTTCTAATAAAATTTAAGAAATAATTTCGAATAAAAATATTACATTGGAAATCTCATTAAGTAATGGATGTTAATGAAGCTTGAAGTACAAGATAATAATTTGAATAAGAGCGTTCACAGAATGTAAAAATTATTCCGATGCGTTCAGTGTTTGAAAAAGACCATATAATATATGCTAAAACAAAAGAGAAATTTCCATCCAAATTAAATTTAAACATTTACACACGTTAATGCAAACTTTGTGACAATGTCATTCAAGTCTTTACACAGTATTTTCAATGAGGGACTCCATATTGTTGGTGTGGAACCACAAGTGAATGCACAGGTTTCTTTGGTACATGCGTATGCTCGAAATAATACTTCAGTCTGTCAACTTGATACGGATCAACCACGAAGAGTTCTGGATGGTGGGGTTTCTTCGCAAGTTTCTTAGTGAAGAGTTGCAAAAAATCCAATTGTTCCAACTTCTTCAAGTCTATATCCGCAGCCAGTTTGTGTATTGTGGACGCCGCTTTATCTGTCAACGTCTTTATGTGTGTTGCCACTTTGTCGGATATATGTTGGAGTGTGGCCTTCGATGATGATGCTTTTACAACAAGGAGGAGCGTAATCTGAAAGTGAAATACATTTTTTTTTATATTCAATTGTGGCGATTATTATTTTTAGATTGGCATACTTAAAGACAGCATTGCAGACGCGATATCATCAAATAACAGCTGGACCGATTTTTTTTTCTATAAAGTATGCTGGCAATGGCAACATTAGTAACATTATCTGTGCTGTGTTTTAATACTTGTCCTAGGAGACGTGGACGACAATAGTTGAACAAGTAGCAGAAAGAGAAGAAGTAAGTTTTGCAGACGTACCCTAAAACTTAGGCTATAGACGCTAATTTTGTTGCACAGTTATTCATACGATTTTCAGTAACAAATTGAAAATTGAAGTCAGGGCGCATAAGCGCAATTGTCTTTTATCCAAAAGTAAATATCGAGCTCTACATTATTTTAAATTTGTTAGGAGTTTTAAAAATACTTAATAAACTTTAAAAATTCCTCTTTATCAATACAGTGTTGTCCACTAAAATATTAAAACTAACACGGTTCATTTCCTAAACCATCTACTTAAAAATCAAAAAGTCTAGATATGGTAAATATCTCTTAACTTTTCTTTGTAAAAATAAATATCATATGCATTCGAAACTCCATAGGTTTACATTTCTCTTGACTGAAAATCCGTCTTCTCACTATTTCTTGTTCATCAGCTTCTTACAATTCACGTTGGACTTAAAAATCTCCCATAACCATCAATATACTGTCAATGACGTTTAGCCTGACTTTGTTGTTGGCACTTTGAGAGTGGTAGAACCACGTTGCAACTGGTTTGACTGGGTCAGTTTGACCGGGGATGGACCATGCCGTCACAATAACAGTATAACGCCGCTGAGTTTTGTTAACGTTTGATGGGTGTAGGTGAATCCGGAGACCCAATTAGAACACGAGAGTAACGAGATATTCCAACTTAATCCTCAGGGGTGACAACACGTGATGTCATGGGCCGCAGTAATCGCTTTTCGTCTAGTATTGCAAAATTGGCAGTTGCAATACTAGACGACCTTAATTTTACACCCTTCTCGATTCCTGTCGCTTACTCTGGCTTGATATCTGTATCGACTGGTATGCCATCATTGATAATATAGTATTTCAAATGTTTAGGTACATAAACATTTTCAGAATAATATATTAGATTATATAAGAATGAGTATTTATGATGGTTAGTTTTTAATAAATTTTCTGACTTTTCGTGGTGCTCATAGCTATTAATATTGCTACGAAAGAGACATTAGAAGAATTTGATAGCCTCAGTGGTGTCAGGTCAGGTCAGGAATCACGTACGTGTCGTAAACTGTTTGCTCGTTAGTCTGCCTACTGTTTTGTAAAGTAAATAATAAATACATGATATGAATTATGGCATATCCAATTTATCTGGATTGAAAATCTATAATAGCTGGTTTTGAAACAGTGGGATAGATATATTTATATATCATACTAATTCCCGTTAGATATTCCCAAACAACTTTGACATCTGTCATCAATGTCTAACGCAAGAGCCACAGATTCCTATAAAAGCCAAGAAGGGACCGACGATGCGTTTGACGTTGGAGTAGGAATAGTGATAATTTAGCACCAGATAATGTGCGTATAAGGGGCCGTACTAGCTCGTTGTCTTAGCGCACGCTTTAAAACACGTTCACGAGAGAGGAGACCTATGTCTTAAATAAAAAAAATCGGAAGGATTTAAAGTCTGATATTGATGATTTTTAAAAAAATACTTTCACCAACTGCACCCTAATACACCGACATAGTACGTAACATTAGTCATTAAAAAGTATGTTACTCACAAATATGGCAATCCTCATGATGATCGACGTCGTATGCCCGGCACTGAAAAGTGGTCGCCGCGAGCGCGCAACACTTCATATAGACTAGATACTCCATGCAAATTAATATAAGGGCGGCTTATTCTGGTATTCATTTACGTTATTTCTCTAACAATATTTGTATTTGTATTCCTTTAAAGTAACAGGCGGACTTAATTTAGGTCTACCAGTCAACCCGTGGCGTGCTAAAGAAAAATGGCAGGTACGCTCGTTACAGATTCGGTTAAAAAAATATTGATATTAATAGAAATAAAGTATAAATTCTTAAATATATATGGAGTACATAACTATATGCATTTATTATTATTTTGTAGTGCCCCAAGAAGCAAAAATCTAACTCATTTGTGGCTTTTTACCGTTGTATAACGCGTATTGTTTCGGAACTGTGTCCCGCGTTGCATATTTTCTGGAACTGTTTTCACTTTATTTGATAAAAGGCGACGAGTGTCTACACTTTAACATATTCAACACATTTGATATCATCGTATAAATATATCGGGAACAGTAAACTAATTGTTACGTTATTAATTAACTGCTGGAGGCGTTCGTAACCAAGTGTTTCAAGACCAGCCTGTATCAAAATAGAAAGCATATTTTAACAGATACAAACGTCTATGGTTTGTATTTTATAGAACTCTACTCTTGTCTAATAACCCAGTTCACCTGACACTTAATGATGAATGCAGTTGGATGTAGATTTCGTTGACGAAATATACATCCAACTTTAAAAAAAATTAGGAGAACTGAGATGGATTGTCTCATTATATGTTGTCATGTCCCTGGATTCCTACTACACTCACCAGCTTTATGATATTTAAGGCTAGTATTCTATGAGGGTGTGGTGCTTCACTAGTCCATACATGTTAAAGACAGAAACGATCTATAGCATTGCTCAACTACCGTTTTTACACTACATGCCAAAAATTTTAGACTACCTTAATTAAAGTAGGAAAATAAAGTAAAACTCAAAAAAAAAATTAAATGTTTAATTAACCTGTTTAATCATCTAATAGAACATTGATTGACAAACAATATACTTTTAAAGCGTAAAGAAATGTTAAGTCTAGTAAGTATATTAGTCCATCCAAAAAGCTAACGGTGTTCGATGAATCACAATTATTATCGAAACGATTTTTGCACTACGCACAAACAAATGGAATCCCTACAGATTTTTACATAGTATTTACAATTTTATTCCTCAGTAATATCAACTAAATTCGCATGAATAAGATTTTAAAAACTCGGTTTCGCTTTCGTACCCAACCAACCTTTACATACTTAAGTAATAAACTACCTTAACTACGATATAAATAAAGTTGATACTTCAGTAAAATTTACACGTAAAAGAGTTTTGTAAGAATGCATATGTTAAGGGCAATTACATAATTATTATACAACAATTACTAGCTCGTTCCGCCGGATTCCTTTGCTTCAATTTAATCGAACACTTCTGTTTATTAACTTTATCTTTTATCGCTATAAATTATAATTTTAGCAAGGTTTATTAGAAATTATTATGAAAGTAGTTTTTGACGTATGCGATGGCACATTTATGCAGTCACAGACTTGAATATCAGTCAATATTTAATAATATGGTTTCAATATGCCTGTCACATGTTCGTTAGGACATAATAAATCGAAGGATGCCCCAGTTATATTTGTCTATTAATGTTAGTTTTTTTTTTCAGTTACAGACTTACTATTCTATAGGAGACTATATTCTTTTTCATAATAGAGTTACAAACGAGCGAATCATTTACTATGATAAGTATTTATAAAATATCAAATAACTTTATTAGAAAGAATAAAATGTGTTGAATTACATACCTTTAATCTTAAGCATGGTATTGATATATTGTAATTTTAGTGTCTATGAATAATTTAATCTTTGAATGATACACAGATTATAATAATGAAATGACGGAAAGATTGTCCAGTACAATAACTTTAACTATTATTATTATCAAATGAATTCTATATACTGAACTGACATGAAATATATGCGTATTTTGTTATTTATATTTCACTCTAGATTATGAGAATAATAATGATGACATCATTATTCTCATCATTGATAGTTCAACCAGGGAGGCTGTTATTACTAATTACGTACATTACCCTTCTACTCAAGGATGATACCGCGTTACTACGCGGCAAGTTACTAGTTGGCGTAGGCTGGGTGAAGCATCATGTTCATCAATTCTTAGTCGAAGAAAAATATTCTTGTTACATGGATTGTCTGGTTTTTGGTTTTAGTTGTCTTCCAGCGTGTCCCGTATACTACATTACAGCGGACTAGGGAAGGAAACGGTGAATTCAGGCACTATAATAAATCGAAGGATGCCCCAGTTATATTTGTCTATTAATGTTAGTTTTTTCAGTTACAGACTTACTATTCTATAGGAGACTATATTCTTTTCATAATAGAGTTACAAACGAGCGAATCATTTACTATGATAAGTATTTATAAAATATCAAATAACTTTATTAGAAAGAATAAAATGTGTTGAATTACATACCTTTAATCTTAAGCATGGTATTGATATATTGTAATTTTAGTGTCTATGAATAATTTAATCTTTGAATGATACACAGATTATAATAATGAAATGACGGAAAGATTGTCCAGTACAATAACTTTAACTATTATTATTATCAAATGAATTCTATATACTGAACTGACATGAAATATATGCGTATTTTGTTATTTATATTTCACTCTAGATTATGAGAATAATAATGATGACATCATTATTTCATTTTATTTATTTTAAAAACTTTTATTTTCAGAAAGCGAAAAATTATTCCTATTAATACTTAACATAATTTTGCATATCGATCGTACCTATCCCGTTATCGATATGCACCTCTACAATTCTTACGCACATCACTACACCTCTCCTTAAGGCCTGTAAGTGCGAGCGAGACAGACAGATAAATATGAGTTATGACCCGAAGCCTCATTTCATAATGCGTCAACTGTAAAAACGCTCGAGCTCAAGTTATTATTGTTGTTTCGTATGGTAAATAAAAGCATGGCTAATATATGACTATGAAGTCCAGATGGATGGATGTTGATGCGTTGTTCTATGCACTAATCTTAGTGCACATAGTAGGTGACTACGCATCAACATCATGTTTCCTTATCGAGGATTGATGGAAAGATCATTGACAGTTAGCATCAATTATCTGAGCTTTGTGTTCGTTTGTCACATCTAGCATATAAATCCTTAATATTATCATGACTACTAATTTGAAAATTCAAAAATATTTTTAGTTAAAAATTTACGTTCGTAATGAGATCGCTATCCATCAAAGACCCAGAATACGCCCTCAAGGGAAAGTCAACAGATCTATCAAAATTCTGCCCACAAGGCTAACGGTGTTCGATGAATCACAATTATTATCGAAACGATTTTTTTGCACTACACACAAACAAATGGAATCCCTACAGATTTTTACATAGTATTTACAATTTTATTCCTCAGTAATATCAACTAAATTCGCATGAATAAGATTTTAAAAACACTGTTTCGCTTTCGTACCCAACCAACCTTTACATACTTAAGTAATAAACTACCTTAACTACGATATAAATAAAGTTGATACTTCAGTAAAATTTACACGTAAAAGAGTTTTGAAAGAATGGATATGTTAAGGGCAATTACATAATTATTATACAACAATTACTAGCTCGTTCCGCCGGATTCCTTTGCTTTCAATTTAATCGAACACTTCTGTTTATTAACTTTATCTTTTATCGCTATAAATTATAATTTTAGCAAGGTTTATTAGAAATTATTATGAAAGTAGTTTTTGACGTATGCGATGGCACATCTATCCAGTCACAGATTTGAATATCAGTCAATATTTAATAATAAGGTTTCAATATACCTGTCACATGTTCGTTAGGACATAATAAATCGAAGGATGCCCCTGTTATATTTGTCTATTAATGTTAGTTTTTTTTTTCAGTTACAGACTTACTATTCTATAGGAGACTATATTCTTTTTCATAATAGAGTTACAAACGAGCGAATCATTTACTATGATAAGTATTTATAAAATATCAAATAACTTTATTAGAAAGAATAAAATGTGTTGAATTACATACCTTTAATCTTAAGCTTATTGATATATTGTAATTTTAGTGTCTATTAATAATTTAATCTTTGAATGATATACAGATTATAATAATGAAATGACGGAAAGATTGTCCAGTACAATAACTTTAACTATTATTATTATCAAATGAATTCTATATACTGAACTGACATGAAATATATGCGTATTTTGTTATTTATATTTCACTCTAGATTATGAGAATAATAATGATGACATCATTATTCTCATCATTGATAGTTCAACCAGGGAGGCCGTTATTACTAATTACGTACATTACCCTTCTACTCAAGGATGATACCGCGTTACTACGCGGCAAGTTACTAGTTGGCGTAGGCTGGGTGAAGCATCATGTTCATCAATTCTTAGTCGAAGAAAAATATTCTTGGTACATGGATTGTCTGGTTTTGGGTTTTAGTTGTCTTCCAGCGTGTCCCGTATACAACATTACAGCGGACTAGGGAAGGAAACGGCGAATTCAGGCACTATAATAAATCCTGTACTGTTGATGACATTTGATAATAACTAGAGGATATCGCCATGCTTGAAATCGAAAGAGGGCATCAATAATATCAAAGAGAGGATTCACTGATCATCAGGTTCCACCAAATTTCTCAAGAAAATATAGTAACAGCCAGACGGAGGTTTAAAATTTTATTATATCGATCTTCTACGTTATACTTACATTCGATTGATTTAGTAATAAATTACTGTCGAGACATTGTCATGGGGGCGTTAGGCGATGAATATACAGTATCAATTACATTAACTCACGTATAACGCATCAATAGTTAACCGATCGTGAACAGAAACCTTAAACTTCTTCTAATAAAGAAGGCTACGTTCCAATTTATGACGATGATAAATTAACTTTTGAAATCGATATTTAAAAAAATATATATTAACTGCCTGGTAAATTGCGATTGGCAGCCCGGAATATATTTAAAATTGAAAATAAAAAAACAAGCGATTATTCAACATTCGTGAAAACCGGCGCTGTTGTTGTCTCTTTTCCTAATCCTTTACCATTAAAGGCTGGCAGCGCATTTTCGACTTCACTGGTGTTGAGGTAGTCCATGGGCGGCGGTGTTCACTAACACTCAGATGAGCTCCTTGCTCGTTTGCCACCTATTCCATAAAAGTAGTAATTGTAGCAGTGGTAGAGCTACACTGCAGTTTGTTTCTAGCTGCAGAATGAATGGATCGCCTCGACTGGGGGGGCAGCACCACTCCCTCACAAAATACCAGCGTAAAATAGCCACATAATGCTGCTGCGTTTCGTCTGGTGAGTGAAGGAACCGGAGACCTTTATTACTGGTGACGAGGCATTCCATCTTAGTCCTCAAGGGTGACAACGCATCTGTATTATGATTCCTAGTCAAGGATGAAGGTAGATGTCATGGGCCGCAGGAATCACTTACCATCAGGTGAACTGTGTGCTCGTTTGTAACTCTGTGGCCCATAAACACCTGCATCCATCCTCTACAAAGGTTCAAGTTCCTTCACCAACATAACACGACAGCATTATGCTCCTAATTCTCGAAATTAATTGATAAAAAATGTTTTAGTAGTTTGTAAGATAATTGTAGGACAAAAGATGCGTTCGGTCCTACAATTATCAACAGACGTCATCAACTGGACAGAATATTTTGCAGTGCCATCCATTTCCTTAGTCGGATGTAATGAAAATGATGCAAGATTCAGCTGCAGTGACATGGGCTTCTTCTTTTTAGTCGTACAGACCTAGCGGAGTGTTCGTGGTCATGGATCAACTCGTACGATGGTTGCAAGAGTTCTCTACCTCTCTCTATTCATGGCACTGCTTGTCCATTCAGTAGGGGACCATTCCTTGACGATTTTATAAGGTCTGTCCATCTTGTGGGTGATAGACCTTCTACTCTTCCTTGTACCACTAATAGTTCCTATGAGCTTTCCTTGCGGATGATAATATGGTCAAACATGAAGATTCGCACTTGTACAAACGACGAAAGCCTTTGTTTGATGTTAAGCTCTTTAAGAATGGAAACGTCCTCAGCAAGCGCCTCCAGCACCACATCTCTATGGCGTCTCAGCAGTGAAACGGGATCGGTAATATAAAGCGCTAATGAGATGATGAGTCAACTCCTCACCTCGCAGTCAGTGCGATGGAGTAGTGACCAGGTTCCCATCCCTAGTATGATACAATGCATGTGCAAGATCAAAAGAAGGGTTCAGAGGCTATCTCAAGGTCAAAGGAAATATACACACCGCAACCGCAGCAGCTTACCGGACCACTATACGTTAACGCTGGAGAGGAATGGTGTGTTAAGGGGAGATTCATCATTGACCTGTTGCTTGCTACAAAGACATCATAATAAGGAAAGTAAATAAAACACAAAATTTCTTAAAATAAAATATATTAAAACATATGCACAAGTTAGTACTGCTTAAATAACTGATTGTAACTTTCCTATTACACAGTAGCATAGGCACTATCGCTAGTATTATATTTCACATGTGGCAACACTGCGTATTTATATTCAAATTTGTAATGCTGGCAACATTTGTAAAATAGTGTCGCCATAAAAGTAAAACCCTTTTTATTATTTTAATTTCAAAAACAATTTATATATTATCCAGGAGATACTTCATTTGTAAAGTGTCAATTGTGTCAAGTACCTGGCGCACGTGCTGAAGCAGGACTTCAAGGACATATGAGATATGTGTCACCCCAAATACTATAAAAAATAATATTGTTTTTAGTTTAATTTCATGACTAAAGTTATGGTCGTCCTTGCTAACTGTATATCCCATCCTCCTAACATTCCGACAAACTTTCGTTTCCTCAAAATGTGCCTAGGCTTACGCCCTGAGCCATACCGGCTCAGCTCTATTCGCTTCAAAGCATATAATTGTTTTCTAAATTAAAATAACAGGAATATTGGCCAAAGAATGTATAATTGATTATGTACTAAAATAAACCATATCACTAATAAACTCGCAGTGTTACCCATGACATCATTGAACAAATACAATTTTAAAATATTTATTAACATTATAAAAATCGTATATATATTTATACACACGAACACCTGCCATTTTGTTAACCGTTACATTTCACCTGTCAAATCCGCTCCAGAAATTTACAACCTTAAAACGAGCGACACAGAGGTGACACATTTGACAGACGCGGGAAAACTTTCAATATTTAATCTAAATACCAAAGCTGCGTAAGGCAAATATTACCTAGGTTTTGTTATTTAAGCGACCTGCTAGAATTATTAAATTATTACTTTTCGATTATTTTCATTGATTGAATATTATATGATTGTATTGAAATAATTAATCAATACATTTACTAATTACAAACGCTTGAGAGAAATTAATAAAGCAGTGATTCTTAAACTGTGTTCTTTAACAACTTCAGGACAACAAATCAAAAATCACAACTATTTTTGTCACAATAACTCTGTAACTCAGTTTGGGTGTCAATAAGAATAATATTGAGCTGTACCGATAAGATCACTTTTACATACTTAAAGTTTGAGAAACACTTTTATGGTGATACATAAGCCCATAACTTACTTTTTTTTTTTTCTTCATAACCGAAGAGATTATATTTAAAAAAATATATATTGTTATTTAATTTGTAATGTAGCTATGTTAAATTATATTTAAAAACTGCTTTATTTTTTTTTAATTCGGATCACGAGACAAAATTACATGCAATTAAAACAATGCATTGAAACAATTAGTATATATACAGAAACCATTTAAATCGAATACGGAATCTCCCGATATATTGACAGGCAGAAACAATAGATGTTTGTGTATTTATAATAAATGACGAATATTTTTGGTTAAGATTAACTGACAGAAATTTAAGGCGCTTCAACTGCGGTATTATAATATATATGCAAGATTCAAGAAACATTTTAAATCGTTCAGCATATGGAGATTTGAAACAATTTTGCTGTGAACTGACCTTACTTTAATATAATTAGTTTAACAATACCATTTTAGTCTTGTGTTTTATTTTTAATTTCATTACAATCCACATATCATGTTTCTAACGTTTTATCAGTAGAGTCACACCGCAACTAATTTTTAGCTATAACATGAAGTTGAAGTTGACCCAGACTTATAGGATTGCTTGAGTATGTTAAAGCCAGGGAACCAGAGACCCGAATACAGAGAGGAATAAAAGAAAGAAACTTGGACTTTATCCAGCAATGGATTGTTCACTGTACTATACAAAAGATTATCATGTTGCCAATTTTAATGTTTTTCGAGATTATTTTCCATTTATATAAAAAAAAGTTAAACAAAATGCCTGACACGTGCATCCTGAAATACTGCGAGCGATTTCTCTATATATAAAAAAAAACAATATTATTTGCAACTAGCTTTCAACTTTCACCAGGTGTAGGTATTGAAAATATCACAAATGTACAACTAAGAAGGTGCAATGTTCAAAACATCGCTGCATATTTATGTAGCCCATGACTGTAGTTTCGCCAGCTCTTCGTCATCCCCTGTAAATAAATAAAAAATAATAGATATAAAAATAAATATTATGGTATAGTATAGAAATATATCTTTTTTTTTCTTTACAAAGATCATAGCATTTTGATTAATATTACATAATCATCTTAAATGATTATCACTAAGATTTCAAGCCATTATTAAACTTGTAGTATACATATGAAACTTAAACATGATTGAACATAATGAATATTTGCAATCTTTTTTTATTTATGGAAACCATCAATTCGATAATTCAGCCAGTGTATAGTCAAAACTGCATGTGAACTCTAATTGATGGGTGAGAGTTGCATTCGACAATACTAATAACTCTCCTAGTTAAGAAGTTAATAATCGAAAACACTGTTTAAACTTGAAAACAAATATTAGTAAGAATATCGATAATTATAAATATGATATAGACATAGACAATTTTATGCCTTTATTTTAAAATGATAAGAGATTTTGAGGAAAGGGAGTCTGCAGACGCAAGGTTAGGAGGCAACAGTAGCTTTTGACAAGAAAGAATATAATTTTTATAGGATTAGGGGTGATACTGTGTACCTGATGGTAAGTGATATCCTCAATATCTAATCATTATTCTGATTAGTATTATCAAATTATTATTAAATTTGTAAGGGTGCAGCCACCCTCAATACCACATTTGCCTGAATGTTCAAGAACCCTGATTGTATATAGACAGATAGAGAGGTATGTCAAGTGCCAAGCCATAGACAAACTATTATTGATGTGCCCACCTTATTGAAATATTTGTACATGAAAAAATAGATGTTATCGGAATATGTATGTTATTTTGGAAAGTGAAACAAATGAAACATAATTATATGATTAAAACTTATGAAATTTTTGACCTTATTTTTTCAAAGCTTTGTGAAATATGGATATTTATGGAATTGAATTTTAAAAGATCCATTGTTATTTTAAATTTGTTAAAATATAAAATAAACACGAGTTTTAATTAGCTTGCTAGGTTGTGAGTTTATTATAGCATCTTTATCCACAACTTAATGTACCCTTAATGCTGTGCCTAGGTCCCAAGAGAAAGAAGGAATGATTTTTGTTTTGTATATATTTGTAATTACTCACCAGCTTGTTTCGACAGGCTGGGCTTTGGTTTGTCGTGAACCAATTCTGAGGATGGCACCTCTGGCAGATTGTCTGTTGGTACATTGATGCCGAGCATCTCCTTGTCCAGATCCTCCTATGATGATGAAAAAAGTATTAATATTTAACAAAGTTTCTTAAGCACAACACTTGAGTAGAGTATGACATGTTTTGTCAATGTAATTAGTTATGTTAAAGTTATACTAAATTCAAAATAGGTAAATAGAAGATGCATCAACTGTGCAGGATATGCACTCACTCATTATCCCATATAATGCAGGTGCAATAAAACCAGAGGAAGGTTCACATGTAATGTCCAGGACCCATGGTCCCACAGGCAGGTTAAAGTACCACCATGACATTATATGCAAGTGTAAGGAATTTAGCAGCTGTAGCTAGCTTTACCAGGTATCCAGTTGTAGGAATCCTCAATAGATATAATGTCCCCCTGGTCAATTTTGATCACAGCAATATCATCTGTTTATTTTTAGATGACATCCAGTATATTAGAGCAGAATATTTTGTCTATACCCTTTTTTTCTTTTTTTTATTACATTTAGAGCAAGAAGCACACTATTTTCTTTTCAGTACTCTAATCTGATGAATTTGCAATAAGATCAGAGGAAGGTTCAGAATGATATACAAATATTATTCCTCGATTGGTAATCAAAACCAAGACCCGCAACTCAGAATCAAAATACTCTAAGCACTTCACGACACGGCCACAATAGAAATATGTATATGGTGAAAATCAGAATGTATGTGTATACCTGTTCCAATTCTTCAAGCTCCCTCTCCAGCTCATCTTCGTCGATGTCGTTGGGGAAGGCGACATTGTTACTAATCGCATCTGTAATCTCCCGCGAGATGTCGTGTTGTTCAGCAATATCATCCATAATATCATGCACTTTATCCACATCTCTGTAAAAAAACATTTACATAGATTTATAGAAACACAAAACAACCTCTTTTAATTTTCATACGGTGACATCTTCTTGTTACCAGAAGATGTCTATTGTTCAGGATAAACTTGGATGTCTACTTTACTTAAATTCAATGTAAGGATGATGTCCTCTTAATGTATTTCAACTATGTCAATATTTTCCAGATGATATCCGCTACATAGGATATATTATAGTGCCATGAGGAGTATTTGTGCAAACACATCATTTACTGGTCATCCCCTTCTCTATTTCGATCTACATATCAGAGGATGGTTCAGATGCCAGTGTCAGGAACTCACCTTGACCCGAAAATACATATTGTTCCTTGTCAAGGAATTGTTCACATTCATTATACCACTGGCTGTAAATTAAGCCAAATAGAATAAGATCGTAAGAAGATTTGTATGGAGATTGACAGGAGATAATTTACAAACTAAACCCAGATCATTTTTATAATTTTGGATTCCATAAATGTCACCTCGGCTTCAAATCTAACCCAGGAACTGCATATCAAAACCAGGAATAAGGAACTGTAATGCACAAATTCAGCTGTGTGTGTCACCTCACTCACTTGCATTTTGATGCGAGTTTGGACTCAGTAGAGAGGCGTGGCAAGTTGCCAACCTCTCGGTGTTTTACACATTACATTTGACATACATTTTGGAGGAGGGGTGTGCAGAGGAGTTACATGACATTCTCCCATCTTTCTTTTCCACCATCGGATTACAAGACACATGGCAGGTCCTTTCCTCCTTTCGTTGTGATATCTATTCATAGTTAGCGATTGGAATAATTTGCCAGTAGCAGTCTTTCCATCTGAATATAATGTGAAAAGACATTTGCCGAACTAGTGTTCTCTGCTATCAACATGTGTGATGTACACTACACTTACCACAATTTAAGATAGTAGACAAGTTTAAGACGCTGGCTTGTGTCCATTTTAAATATATATGTTACAAAAAATATATGTCAATTATATACAAAAAAACAATAATCATTTGAGCTTGTAACTAAACTTTGAAATATACTTACATATCTTTGTGTGCTAGTTTCATAGCATTGGCAGCCTCCTTCATTGTGTTCAGCACCTGTGCATTAGTGTTGGCTCCTTCTAAAGCCTCCCTTTGTGCCTCGATCTGTGTTAGGGTTCCATCAATCTGAGTCAGTTGCTTTTCATACCTCTTCTTACGTTTGAGGGCGGCGATGGCCGCTGAAAGTTAATAAAATGTATAATCAAAACATAAAAGAAATTCAAAAATAACTTTAACACAAGAAAACCCAATGTCATGTAAGGAATGCAATATAATCGGTTAACTAAAATAACAAGAAAATATTCATGTCTGTAAAACAATAAACACCATCAGGTGGGCTGCATGCTCATTTGCCATTTATACTATAAAAAAATATTATCCATAACAGTTCTGGGCAGCTGAAATTTGAATGTTTGGATATGGAGATGGATTCACTTGTTATTTGAAGCAAATATGACTTAAGGCAATAACTAATTGATTAATTAATATTTACGACAAATGCATTGAAGTTCACACAAATCAGATTCATTCATATTTATGATTATACATCCTAATGATAACTCATTTCTTCATTCATAAAGAAAAAGTAAACTGCAAGGGAGGAATCTCACAACATTCATAAAATACACCAAAATTAACTGATAGGGAATCTGATAATTTGAAACAATGATAAGTAATTTAGAAGAGACAATCTGAAAATATCTATGGTTACGGAACAAAGAAGAATAATGGATACTATATTCTAAAATCTCACAGTGTAGATGAAATTTTACCTTACATAACTTTACTTACACAAAACACTAAAAACATAATTTCTACATAATGTTACAATTATTTCCTTGCATAGAGCAATTGTGTGTTTAAGTATTAACATATAAATATTTTAATTTAAACTATTTATTTTATTGTATGTTGGTATTGTTTTTTTCAACATTTATTTGTTTGGAACCTAAATTTTAGATAATTCAAAACAAAACTGTTGTGCTACAAAAATATTGCAAAGCAATAAAGCATGCAATGTGACATATATTATATAATATATGTCATGCCACACTGCATGCCTTATTGCTTTGCAACAAACAACAAAAATAGCACCTTAAAAAGAATATGACAAAGTAATTTTGTTATGCTGCAATAATAAATTTGCAATAGCAATTTAAAAAGGCATAGATACTTAATTATCATCATCACAGCCTATCAATAGTTCACTGCCAAAAGAGTGTCCCCCATAAAATGCCACAAAATACAATCTGGATCCACATGCATCCATCAAACCGGTATACATTGTTAGTCCATCTAGGGGTTTATCCTACACTGTGACTGCCAGCCCGAGACTGATACTCAACCTTATCCCTATCACTTATCAGTTCTATGAGCTACATGGCTGGCCCATAAATATAACACTGGTATTCTGTGAGGGTGTGGTCCTACCCCGGTCGAGCTGACCCATTCATTCTGCAGCTACGAAACAAACTGCAGTATAGCTCTAACAATTAGATTATACATAAGTATACATCTTTTAGTCATCTCTTACAACTAACTGAAAAGTAATGCATTGGCAGATTCTCTAAAGACAACACCAACATATATATATAATTAATGTTGTCAAACTATTATTATGATGGTCTTCACAACTTTTTATTATAGACTAGGAAATTTCTTTTCCATATCCAACACATATCACACACAACCACAAGTTCTTAAATATACCTTTCAAAATATATATACAACAAACTGCATTTATTTTTATATGTATCAAAATCAAAAAATATTCATAAATAAAACAACATTTACAGAAAATATTTAACAATTTAAGTGGTATGGTTTAATATTTAAGTTCACAGGCTTTTTGCGAAAGGCGGCAAGTATCAGTGCAGGTTGATGCTAGCAAGTAGCTTAAAACTACTGTATTTTATCTGATGCTATCCAGAGAACCTGTTTCTGGTAATGATCAATTCATCTTGGTCAACATGGTAGACAACAGTGATACATGAATCTTGATTTCTTTTAAAGGTTGGATGTTAGTGTTGTAGAGCTCATGGATCGCTTGCCATTGAAACTTCACTTATTTCTCACTCTACTTTACAGTTTAAAATAAAAAAAAATCTTAAGTTAAAATAATCTGAAGTATGTTATCATAATTTTAAACTTTACGGGATTGATATTTGATAAAACAAAACAGCTGTTTATTGTCACTAGGTACTGTACTTCCTATTCTTCTACAACACATTTCTTAACATAACATATTTCTTTCTATAGTAATATGTTAGTAGGTATAAAAATTATTCAAGGAATTATTTGATTTAATTTCAATGAAACCATGTAATTATTGTAGTAGATGACAAAAGAAACATGGTGATAATAAGGTCATTAGGATGTCAACAAAAGATGTAATTAATATCTATCTAACATATACAATAATCAAATCCCAAAAGTTTACCTCTTTTGTTCTTTGTGCCATTTTTTCTCGCCGTTTGTACTTCTAATTCGATCTTTCGTTCCAGAAACTCTTGTTTCTTGAGTAATAATTCTTCAGTTTCACGTAACTTTTGTATAGCTTCATGCGTCGTAGGTCCTTTTTCCTCCTTTTTTCCACCAAATAATTTACCGAGAAAACTCATTTTGATAGCTTACTACACTACAGAATATTAAATTAAATATGAATATACAAGATATTGATAATTACGTGTATTGGATAATAAATTTATTATTCACTGCTTCATAGAGAGTATGCGTCATCTATGCTAACGAAGAAATATGGTCAAAATACGATTTCAGAACGATGTTTTCTTACTTATACGCTAATAGAAACTTGGAAGTTTTGGAAAACTTCTATCCCTTAAATTAACAAAGATAAATTATATGTAATAAATATAATTCCACATTATACTGAGATTATAGAGTGATCGATTGAAAATATTTTAGAGTTTAATTAGAATTCACATAAAATAGAAGTCAATATTAGTTTTCGAACGTACCACAAGATTTTTTCTGTCAAGTATACCAACTCGGATACTCAGTAGCTTAATTTAAAATGTTAAAAGCCATGCGATGATATAAATAAGAATTGATTTTAATGTGTGAATTCTAAAGTCCAAGTGAATTCTACTGAGTAATATACATATTGAGAAAATATTTTAATATTTTTTTTAAAGAATATAAGCCATTGAGTTATTGAGAGATCCAGCTGGCAATATGGACAATGACAGTTAATTGACAGCTTGTCCATTGTTTTGAAAAGTTGTGTTAGTCACCGGCTGTTAGTATTTATCCAGTTTTTAAATTGAAAACGTCATTTTTGAATTAAAATTACAAGATCATTACATTAAAACTTTGAAAATGGTTCGTGTAATAACTCAAGAAACGTACGATGAAGTCGTAAAGGAGAATATGGACGAATTCGATATGACTCCACAAGAGGCTATAAAAGAAGCTATAGCTCAGTTTGAGGCACAAGTAATTAGCAAATAAACTGTTTATTTGTTTTGGATTTATATTAAAACATGGATTCACATCAAATTTCTATTAATTTTATAAAAAAATTGCTACAAACGTTAGCCTTGTGAAACATTGTATGGTGTTGGTGTAAGGGAACTGATTATACCAATTTAGCTTTCAAGCCCGAGTGGCTTTACCCCCTAAACTGCATCTGTCATCTTTTGTCTGATCTTTTTCCACATGCCTGACATTAGAAGAGGACATATGACAAGTATGCCTCTATGTTCTCTACAGATATAACAGAAAGGTCACCATTGTCGAAATTCACCAGGAGGATATTATAATATCATCTCAACCATGACAAATAAATGGCAAAAGCAGTTAAAATCTTATAGCATTATATATTGACTTACATAAGCATAAGGACACAATTTTCACTAATTTAATCTTATTGGTTTTTCAAGAATTTTTATATTACATAGAAGAAGTTACCTTACAGTTTATAATACAATAAATACTATAGAATATTAAAAGTAACATCAAAATGTTCAACTTAAGAACACATACCTTTAAAATTGGGATATTTTAAAAAGCATTTAAGTTATTTTACTTAATTATTGATCTTTGACAACAGGGTGTAGATCTAAGTAATATCATCAAGGATATGACTTTGGATGCAGGTGAAGAACATCTGGTGAGCAAAACAGTGAAGAAACTAAAGGAGTTATCAAATTCTAACCAAAATAATGATGTACTTATTTTGGATCAATTGAATATACTGAGGGTAAAATTATTTTTGTTTATAATATATATTTGATAAAGGCTTCTTAGAAATTCCAATAGCTTTAATATAAATAAATTGAAATGAAGTATATTTACATTTTCAAGTAGGAAACCACTTTTTTGATAAACAAGTATGTTTATACTATCATACCATTTTATAATGAAGTTCTTTTATATGAACATAATAAAAACTCTTGTTTTTGTTTGTTATATGTTTAATTATGTATTTATGTGTACCTATTTGATTATAGATTTATCTATATTATGTATTGCTATAAATATCAATACTAAAGTATAAACACCAAAAAAGAGTGCAATGTACAACCAAAGTAAGCTTTGTAGTAGGTGAAATATTTGTAAGGCATCTACAATATAAAAAAAATGTCATATTAATTTAGGATTAAAGGTTAGTAAATACTAACAAAGCATATATGAGATTAGAGATGCATGAATGTGGACTTAGCTAGAGACATATGCGAGGAACATACAAATTATAAAACCATAATCACTGAGCAACCATAGCTACTTATTTACATCTTTTATAAAGTTTCATTTAAAAATCTATATTTGTCCTAACATGTATTCATGACAATTTTTTTTCAGGCAGAATGCAACAAAGACATTGCTTACAGAGTAAGAGCAGGCAAAGATGGTGCCTATATGATACTCATAGATTTACTAACGGGGAAACTCAAGACCTACTTACAAGATCAAAATACAAAGGATGAGGATTTTATTGTAAAAGTCCTTTATACATTGGTTGCTTTGATGGATTCACAGCCTGACCTATTAGAACAAAGAGGTGTTGAATTGATAAAAAGGTAATTTAGACTACATAATTTTCATAATTATTTCCTTTACATAGTGTAGTCGGATCCTAGATGAAGCCCTAGATAGAGCTAAGCTGCAACATGAATGTGTTGGCTGGACCAGGGAAGAGCCCGATTAGGGTATCAAGGCTTTCAATCTCAGTCCTCACATGTGATAAGGTAAGGTTATAGAGGATGATATGGATGTATCTTAATATTGTATCTAACATATCTAAATCTTAGTATTGTTGTTTCAAATCTGCCATTCAACTAAATTCATGAACCATGTCTTAGTGTTGGAATTAATTCTAGCATAAATTAAAACAATAAAACTTGGTAACACCAACTTGGTTCACCGGTTTTTTTGTTTTGATTACAATGAAATTTCCTTTATCGCACAAAGTTGGGTTGAAACTAATCACTTTCAGAATGGTTTTCATACATACATTTCACGTCACCAGAAAAGGTTTCTGAATACATAAGCTAATTCAAAGCACTTATCCGTACTACCATTGGAGCCAAGTGAGCTTGATAAATCCGTGCGCATTATGGTAAATTTCAATGGAGATTATAGCTACTCTATTAATATAGTTAATATGTAACTGATTTTCGGTCCCACCCGTATTTTCACCACTTCATAATTTTTCCTTACCATTTCTATTAAATGACACAAATAAAATTAATCCTATTTTGTTTTTATAATTAAATATTGTAGTGATATGTTAACATTTATTCAAAAAAATGGGGGATTATCAGATTTTATCATATCTTGTTTACAGCAATTTAGATAAAATCGAAAATGAATCAATTCTATTAGCAACTTTGAAATGGATAAACGTGTGTTGTGTCAAACATGAAATGAACCGACAAATGATATTTGCAAGAAATGTCGGCCGGAACTTGAAAGACTTTTTGAAGAAAAGCGACAATAGAAAGGTATTCTTTTATCATATTTGCTAGCGTAGCTGTTTGGGAAGAGAAAGAGAAGGAAGATTAATTGTCAATTACGAGCGCAATGGTTTAGGTATAGTGTAGGTGACAAGCTAATAACCTGTCACTACAACTTCAACTCAACTACAAGTAGTCATAAATCAGTAAGTCACAACAAGTTGGCGATGTCCTCTTTGATAATTTCGTATTTCCATAACCATATCTTACAGTGTCATATACCCAGGATATGTCATAGTGCCGAAGTAGATATTTGTAATAAGATCAGAGGAACATCGTATATCACAACAGAACCCAAAAACGGTAACTGATTCCTGCGGTCCATGACCTACACATTCATCCTTGATAACTGATTACTCACCAGTTTTAACATTCATAGCTAGACCCATTCAACAGCGTGGCTCTATCAATCTTTTAAAAATATTGAAAAGGTCTAATAAAATACTTTATTTATTAAGCAATGTGACATAGTATCTCTTCCTACATTTTGTGGAATAAATGTGATTTTTATTTAATGCCACATTTCATATAGTTACTAATCGAGAGTCTACAAATGATAAGGAAGTTAACTCTGGACGACGATGTAAGAGTTGAATTTGGGAAGGCACACGAGCACGCCAGGGAGCTGGGCTTGCAGTTGTTGGAGCCTTTGACTGATTTGTTAAAAGGTTTGTTGGACTTTATTACAAAGACTTATCCTTAAGTTTTGCGGGAAGTCGTTGGATGCAGGTGGCTACGGATCTTGTTTTGTGGCTCTCTTTGGGGAGGGGGGGGGGGACTATGTTCAGCAGTGAACTGTGTGTTATTCAAACAGAGCTCATTTTTTAAATGGAATTAAGAATGCCATATGAGAGTTCTGATGGTAAGTGAACCTACCTGACCTAACTAACCTAACCTTTTTGACAGTGGTAGATCTACACTACAGTATGTTTCTAGCTGCAGAATGAATGGGTCGGCTCGACCGGGGTAGGACATAATGTTGCTGTGTTTCGTCCAATGAGTGTAGGAATCCGGGGGCCTTTATTATTGGCGACGAGGCATTCCATCTCAGTCCTCAAGGGTGCGTTGTCGCATCTGCCATCAGGTGTACTGTGTTCTCGTAACAAACGAGAACGTAATAATAATATAAAAAAAACTAGCATCTCAGAGGTGTCACCATGGTTGTTTTCTACCACTGTAATATAATGGGATATAGTACAGAAAGTATTCGGACTGACACAACGGCACTGACTCGTCTTCTTCCCTTGTCTGGTATAGTGCATTGTATGTTTATCGGATGGAATGAACAGGACCCGTAATGCAACTGCAATACAATACCTTGCACCACTTCATCATGCGACTTCGATAGATCATAGAGCTCATGTGTATTTTACGTATATATTCTGAGGAGGAGTGGTTATTTCCCGACCCTATTATATATGCGGCATGCCTCTAAGAAATATATAGTACATCTATTTCTCTAAGAAAGGCATGCCGCTACTACTTTAATTAGACTGGCAACTAGGTTTTTTTGACAAAGTAATTTTTAAAAAGTATATTCCTTTATTGAAATAAACAATTTATTAATCAATAATGTATTCTCCTTTGTCGTATGCAACCTTCTCCCACCGTCCAAGAAGATTTTCAATACCTCTTTGCTAGAAGTCACCCGGTTTCGAGTCGAAAAATTCATTTCTGCATCACTATTAAATACACTCAGCCGCCCGCCCGCTCGGGCGTCTATTTAGATAAAGCTGTACAGGTCACTAGACAAACAGCATCACACAAACACAAGAAAATACTATTAACCGAAACTCTGCGTATGAAGAAGAGGTTTAAATACACTTAAATGAGCTTAATAAAAAACAACGTCATCAACAATCAAAACAATGAATCCAATAGAACTAAACATCGCCTATCGAACAAATTTAAATATTATGCCAAAAACATTTAGTTATATGCAGAATATAAAATTAATAAAAAAAACTGAAAGGACTTAGTTGCAAACCTAATATATTATACATGCTATGCAGTTGCTATTCTTCTCCAGCGCCCACGCATTCCAAAGTGGTGGTACAGATAGCTAATAATAATAGCGATATTAATTTAGATAATTCATTGTCCAGAAGCAACTGACCGAGCCGAGGTTCGGCCCTCTCGCGCACCCTCGAGTCAGACGCTCTCGCGAAACAGTGTGACGGTCCAAGCCGAGGCTCCCTCTCGGGAGCTCTTGTGCAAGTTCCCCATATATAAAGGTCTCGATTGAGCGCCATAAGCGCTCGGTCACCTCTCAACCCGTCGAAACTGTAAAAGCCCTCGGACTAACAGCGGCCATCAACCCGAAAAAAAAAAAAAAAAGAAAAAAAAAAAGCAGTTGCTATTGCTCTCGCGGGACAGGGTAACGGTCCAAGCCGAGCCTCCCTCTCGGGACCCCTTTTGCTGGTTATGGATATTGATTTTGACTTTAAGGTCCTTAGTTTGCTTATGTATTGATTCTATGTATAATAATAAAATTATTCAATAAATTGCCTTAACAGAGAACACGAAACCGCCTGAAGTATCCGAGTTAATGCTGACAATCGCCTCGCTTTTGGTGAGGCACGAGCTGTGCGCTATGGTCGCCGATAGCGGGGCTACTGTGCTGTTCACGGTGCTGGCAGACAACTACGATAATATAGCTGTTATAGTGCAGGCAAATAAATTGTAAGTATAAAGCACTTTGAACCTGTAATGATGTATTTCTGAACAGCGAAAGAGTTGGATGTAATAGGACTCCACTCGTTAGATTCGAGTTTGTTGAGATAGATGTGTGGAATTTATTAGAATGGACAAGATGAAGAAAGAAAGCCTCCATCATCGTCATTCACCAAATAAACCAAGAACTATTTAGAATGTGAGTTATGGAGAGCATATCCATTAAATTTCTATTTATATTTTTTCTAATTTCAAGAAAATTATTATATTATTTAGGATGATAAATAATAATAATAAAGGATTATTGCCACCAAAACAATATAAAAAAACATTAAAAAAAGAAAGCATGATCTGATATCTAACACAAATATTAAGCAAAAGGTAATCAGCTCAGCGTATGAAGGTCACACAGTGCTGATTTTCAGTATGCCCCATTCTCAACACGACGGTCGACGACCTCTGCATCCAGCCTATATTAGAAACTCCCGAAACTAAGATCGAATCGCCTCCTTATTCATTTTGAGTTCCGCAGTTCTAGTTCCCGCACGTTCAAGCAGTTTCTGTGCAGTGGTTATTTTTTATAATATTAGAGTTGTCAAATAAGTACACAGATTACTTGAAACCTGAAGATTGAGATGGAATGCTTCATCAAATGTTATTGGGTCTCCACAGCAGCATTCCTGGTATTCTTTGGCTCGATAATTGTCACTTAAGTTTATTTTAATAATAATAATAAATTTATTTGCTGACCATAGGTGGTAGTAAGTGTATCGGTGTTAGTATTAACAGAAATTCCTTATGACCTACCCTTATTGGCGTACAAATTTCCAAATTACATTATAAAATATAAATTAAATTATAAAGTAATCGTAATAAGTAAGTCAGATAAAGATTGCAATTGTAATAATTCAATTTGACTATGAGATAATTGAAAATAAAATATAATTTAAAATAAGAGAAAAATAATTAGGTAGATATAATCTCTAATCTAATCTCTCTTAAGATAAACTCTTGTATAGTCTAAAAATTTTTTTCAGTACTTTATTATATATTTTAAAGGACATTCCTATTGCATAACAGAGTTGTTTTTCCGGGAGATTAATAATCATATATTTTAAGCGTTCGTTGTTGTCTTTGTCTTTGCACTTGAGAATTGAATAAGGTTGAATGAAATTTGAATAATGGATTTGAAACAAAAACTGCCACTTCATGCATGTATAAGTTAGGTACTGTCAAAATATTATATTCCTTAGATAAGACTTACAGCTGTCAGATGATTTAAGGACAAATATCGCTCTTGCGAATATTTGTGTGATGAACACAGAACTACAGTCTGAACAGTTCGCCCATAATATAATGCCATATCCGTCGGCCGAAGTGCAGTTTGAGAATGAGATATTTTTGTGTCTAGTCAGAGGGAAAACGTAACCATTAGGACGTTTGTCTAATTTATCTACAAGCGATATTCATTTATTATGTTTATCTATCTCTAACACATTGGTGCAATCCTGCTTTGGTGGAATTGCATGTAGGTGGTTTTGGATAAATAGATATGTAATTTAGAATATATACAAATAAAAAACTTCGTCTCTTTTACTGAATGTTGCTAATTATTTGGACATAAAAGCTGTAATAATTTTACGAGAACACATTGAATTATAAACTATTTAGAACCCACACAATTTCTCAGCCGATTGGAAGTGAGATCTCAGAAACAAACACCTTTCATTGTCGATGTAAAGAGATTTCTTCTTGACAATTATTTCATTCTCCAACATCGACCTTTCATGTATCAATTCAGCCCTCACCTTCTGTGTTTCGAAAGACCTCTTTTGTAATATCGTCATACTGTCATTTAGATCTTTTACTTCATCTATAAGTCCCACCAGAGATCCTTCTCTGCAATTTTCAACATTAGGCCGTATATTTTTAGTGTTCAATCTCGTTTGAGCTACTTGTATTCTTTGTGTGACTTTTAGCATTTCTTCGTGCAATGTTGCTAGAATGTTCTCCGTCTCACAAATCTTTGAAAGTGTTAAGCGTAATTGATTTTCTAGTTCAAATGTCACTTGTTGAGTTCGAGCGATTCTATCACTTAGTGCTTTGTTAACTTTAATATCTTGGGAACGTAAATCCCTTGCGCTGTTTATTAAAATTGCGTCGACTTTGCTCCGAAGTTCTTTAGACTTATCGATAGCGCTTTTAAACTGCTCTAATCCAGACACTGTGTATTGCTCCCAAGATTGTACATTAGATTGTCCTTCTGATAATCTCGTAGCTCCTGACGATTCCTTTACATTAACCGATTTAGTTTCGAGTTCACTATTATTGCTTTCGTATTTAAAAGCTAGATATTTGTTACTCCAATCTCTTTCTAAAGCGTTCTTTGCTGCCACGTTCATTTTTAGTTGATTCTCTATCTCTCTTAGCGCGTCGCTATGGATTCTTTTAATATTTTCTATGAGTACGGATTCGTTGAATAGTGCGTCTTGAGGTTCGTCATAGATTGTGTCTGATTCCATTCTATTGCGCCGTAAGTTCAAACATTCCTCCGTTATATATTCAGGTATTTTTAATGTGTCCATTGCATTTTTTAATTGTTGCCTAAGTGCTTCTACAACTGTTATTTCAGCATCGATATCTCGTATTGCTGCTTCCAATTCAGTCTTCCAATAGTTTACATGTCTAGCGCGGTGCTTTAACTGGTCGGTGCTGTCACTGAAATCGTTACAAGACGTTTGGTTGACTTTTATTATGCAATTCTTGGTGATTGATGTATTTTTATCTGTTATACCGATGATATCGCCTTTTAGTACATCTCGGTTATGGTCGTGCCAATATCGGACGGTTTTCAATTCTGTGTTGTTATCCCTGAATGAGAGATAATCGCCATTTTCTAATGCAGCCATTTTAAATGTTAAGATTGATTTTAATTACTATTCTTGAGATACAGAGGCCCGTTGCTCCTATAGTTATTGATTATATATATTTTTGTTTCCATGGTATTATTTTGTGATCGTCACAGTTTGGGATTGTTGTTTTAGAATTACAGCGTTGGCCGGCAACGACGACGTCAAAAGGCAGTTAGTGAAAAGTGGAATCGTCCCGATTATAGTTTCATTGCTAACTAGATATTCGGTGAGTAAATTCATTCTTTTAATAATTATCTTTGAAGACAATATTAAATATGAACATCGATAGTGATTAATTTGGTATATACTAATATAAAATAAAATGAAAAAAACTCATCACTAATCGTTTCTCGAGAAGTTTATATATCCTATATTTACACTTAAACTATCTTTTTAATTCAACTTTTTTAGTTACTTGAATAAACTTCCTCAGAAGTTTTGTATGTTAATAAAATGGATACGAAAGTAAGACCTGACCCATGAGCTTTTACAATATTGTCTGTGTATTCAAAACTTTTTACGCCTCGCCTATTAACACGCTGTGTATCTCTTATTTAAATTATTACATGGAGAGTGACAAACGAGCACATAGTTCACCTGATGTCAAGTGATTCCTGCGGCCCATGACGTCTATATTCATCCTTGACAAGGAATCATAATGCTGGTGCGTTGTCATCCTTGCTGCGACTGCGATGGAACGCCTCGTCACCAGTAATAAAGGTCTCCGGATCCCTGCACTCACCAGACGAAACACAGCAGCATTAAGCTGCTATTTCACGCTGGTATTCTTTGTGGGCGTGGTCCTACCCCAGTCGAGGTGACTCGTTCGTTCTGCAGCTAGAAAGAAACTGCGGTGTGACAATCAAGCGGTCGGTTCGTGCTGAGTTGCACTTTTTCGTAATCGGCGTATACAGGCACGCCACCACTATTACCCCCATAATTATTTATATTCTATATCTCTCTAGGTGATAATTGATCTATGGACTATGTCTGTATTTAATTGGAATATAAGAACTTAGTATTTAATATTTAATTTTAGAGTAATGCAACAGCATCGGCATTGACATTGAAATCCGTAGCGGCGTTAGCGCTACGCGAGCCGGGCCATAGCAAAGAGTTCCTCGACAACGGAGCTCCGGAAGCAATTGTGGAATGCTTGAAGATACATAAGGATGACGCTAGTGTGCAGGTTTGGATGCTTATTAATTATTAACTAATTTGGATATATTTAACAGATTTCAAAAAAAAATAACAAAAATAAAGGTTACTAATTAACTTCTTTTTTTTAAAGGAGACCAATTTCTTTGACCTTTCTGGATCAATCTGGATGATAATTTGTAAAACAACCTTATAACGCAATCACTCGCACTCGCAGATCATACGGCGACGCATAATGACAACAGTGGTAGAGCTACACTGCAGTTTGTTTCTAGGGTAGGGCCATGCCCTCACAGAATACCAGCGTAAAATAGCAGCATAATGATGCTGAGTTTCGTCCGGAGAGTGTAGGGTTCCGGTGACATTTATTACTGGTGACGTGGCATTCCATCTCACAACGCATTTGCATTATGATTCCTTATCAAGGATGATTGTAGATGTCATGGGCCGCAGGAATCACTTGCCATCACGTGAACGGTGTGCTCGTTTGTTACTCACAATGTAATAAAAAAATCAATCGACAAATTATTATATTATACAAAATATAAAATAAAGTGCTACTTTTAATTTATCCCCATAATATTTACATGTAAAAAACACACTAGACTTTTTTATATACAAATAAATAATAAAACAAATTAAAATTGCTTGCAAATATAGCTGAGTGCATGAAAATAAATAATACTTTGTTACCTATAGCGCCATAACCGACCGCATCTCATGCACCATTTAATTGTTTATTAATTATTTACTATAGTAACACTTGAACGTGAGCGGACATTTTTATCGATAACTCTCTCTTGACGTGCTCATCACTAGGCAATACATTATATACTATCCGGACCGCAGCGAGATAGTAAACGCACTATATTTGTTGTCAAGTTTAAGAGAACAGAACAAATAACAATATACTTTATATGTATATATAGTACCACTAATGTAAATTTTTCCATTTCCAGAAAAACGGCTGTTGGGCGATTCGTAATATGGTCGCCAGATGTCGCGACTACAATTCAAAATTCAAAGAATTGGGCATCGAGGAAATTCTAAATAGATCTTACGACAAGTTTGGTAAAGACTTCGGCTTCGATATTAAATCGGCGTTAAGAGACCTCGAATGCGAAGTCAAGTTGGACGAACAATGGACAGGGAAAGGAGTGCAAATAGATAAATAGACAATTTAATATACATGAGTAATTTTGTATTTATTAATATAATAAAAGCATCAATTATTACAATTAATTGTGATCAAACGTTGCTTTGTATATATCGACGCGTATGAGTCTATATTAATCCATCGTAAGCAACTGACTGAGCAGAGGTTCGGCCACGGGGAAACGGCCCAAGCCGAGGCTTCATCTCGGGAACCCTTGTGCTGGTTACCCATAAATAAATGTCTCGGCTGAGTGCCCTAAGCGCTCGGTCACCTTTCAAACCGGTGTTAAAAGCCATCGGGCAACAGTGTCATAAAAAAAGAGTATATATAAGGCGATGAATCCTGTCATAACTGAAACTACAACTTTAAGATATAATCACATCTCAGCATGAATTGATCACCTCGACTGAGGAAGGACCAAGCCCTCTAACAATACCAGCATACCACTGATGTGTTTCGTATGGTTTGTTTAGGTATTTCAACATTCTCAGGGGTGACAGCTCTTGAATCTTTGTTGAGGATCGATGATCGTTGAACTGTCTGCTCATTTGTTACCCCCATAATTATATAAACGCCTCAGATGAACAGTTGCTAGTTGTATGCTTGCTGTCTCCGACTACTCCGGTTAGATAAAAGTCGTAAAGCTTTTTTTTTATATCTAACGTTGCCATAAATTTACTAACACGAAATATATGTTGTTAATTGTGTTGATGTGTCTTGTAAACAACTGAATCTAGGCATTAATTGGAACAAAATCACTTGCCTTTATGTTGCGCTTAAAGCGGTAAGGTCTGAGATATGTTTAGAGAAATGATACTTACAAAAATGTCATATCTACAGGCTCCAGTAATTAATACACTGTACATTATTGTGAAATTTTAGTATTTTTTTATTTAATTTTCATTAAAAATGTATAGATAGATACATTTCTAATTCCCTTTTAGTACTTTTGTAGATTTTTTTATAGTTATATATACTTAAGTATATATAAATTTTATTTACAAAAGTTACGCTTCAATTTTATGTATTTAATTCTAATAAAACCTATATTTCATTTCAGAGTTTTGTTTCATTTATTTCAATCAGTTTACAAATTCTTTATTCTAACAAAAACGCTGTCTATTTAGGTTGGTAGTACCAAATAAATGGAATGAAAAATAAGTTGCAATAAGTATGTATTTTTTTTTTAATGTTTGAGGCAACTTGTGCATCGACGAGATTGTAAATGATGAATGCAGCCAGATATAGATGTCTGCATCTATAGCACAGGTTCCCAGACTTTTTGCCTCATAGATAACTTTCAAAATTTCCCTTGGCAGCTACATTTTTACCATATTCCAAAAACTCGACAAAAATAGTGAAGATTAGATCTTACAATGGCAATTTGCGTTGCGGCCGAGTTCCAACCAGGTTGTACTGAATGTGGAATATGCAAGTTTTACAAGTAACAGTCGCCGAGCTTCTTAAAATATTATCTGCCTACATTGATAGGTGACGTCAAGCCAACATTTTAGTTCTTCATTTTAGGAAGCAAATAAATTTTCGTGGACCAAGGGGGGCTTACGAAATGTGAACCCTTAATCTTTTGTTACGCCAACGTCGAATCCTCTGGAACACCTTGGGAACTAAGGATGTATATCTATCCTCAACAAATACCCTAGATTTGAGATAGTGCGAATAGCTCTTATTTGTAAAATTATAAAATTAATATATTTTCACCTACAGTATTTTTTTAATTATAAATTGCACTAAAGCAAGTCTTCCTACTATGGTAGTTAAATTGGCGCCCCACTGAAGCTTTGAGATGCGTTGTCACCCATGCGGACGGAGATGGAGTGACTCGTTACCAGTAATTGGGTACCCCGGATGCCTATCGTTACAAACTTCCGGTCTACCTTATGCCAGGTCACCAAATAATTGTGTTTAAAATATACTATTTGATTATTTAACGATTTACATTCGTTACAAAACAATTATAACGCCTCCCGCCTCACGTTGCGGGAAACCGAGTATTAATTTAATTAAGTTGGTAATCGATGATGATAATTACTACGGTTAATGCTTAAATCGTTACTAGTACAAAACACGTATCTTGGATGTCATTACTCCTCTACTCGGCGCGCCTTCTGTTCCAGAGTTTGCTGCGGTAGAGATGTACAGGGTCTGGACCAACAGCATCACACACATATTCAAAAAATATCAGTTCAGTTGTTTTCTCGTCATAGAATAAATATGTGGAAGAAGTCCCTGGCTGCTTATTCTATTACATTATGAATAGTTTTACTGCTTGTGGAGACCGGGATTGCTGATAATTCTTCGCATGCTTCTAGTTCACGCCGGTATTGTGGTGTCCCATTCGTACCCCGGTAGTGGCGACCCATTCACGTTGTTCAGATAAGAAACTAGCTGCGTAGTACATTAAAAATGTATAACGTACAGTACACATATCACGAATTAAATGAGTTTTTTTTTTACTCCTTTGAAGAAAATGGTTAAGGTTAAAATTGGAGAAATAATTTTTTTTTCGCAATAATATTATATTGTACATAATTAACATATATAAAAATACGTAGACATTTCAAAACGAAACTTTTAATTTCTTTTATAGACATAATCGAGATAACTAAATTACTACATTTTGCATAGGGAAGTACTATAAAACTAATTTGTTAAATACCAGCTCCACATAGTCCGTGTGACTTCACCAGGGAATGGAATTTCATGTCTTCAATTATTTTTATTTCACGAAACGTTTTATCTATCAGGTCTTAATTACATTGAAAAATTAAAATTCCACACAAGACTTATAATACCTGTCTTTTGGGACAAGTGAGTACAACGTGACGCTGGAAGATTCACCTCGTTGGTGGAAAATATATATATTTTTTTATTACTCTCAATAGAGTAACAACCGAACACACAGTTCACGTGATGGCAAGTGGCTCCTGCAGGCCATGACATCTACATTCATCCTTGACAAGGAATCATAATGCATATGCGGTTACCCTTGAGGATTGAGATGGAATGCCTCGTCACCAGTAATAAAGGGCGATGTACTACTCCGGTCGAGCTAACACATTCATTCTGCAGCTAGAAACAAACTGCAGCGTAGCTCTACCGCTGACAACAACGATAAGAACCCGTAGCATCCGCAATACATACATATATAGTATTCGAAGTCCGTCTGTATGACTGCGTGAAACTAGAACCTCTCAACAGATATCAGTGCAATTTTCACTGTAATGATCTTCATTTGTCGAGGAAGATTAACGTGGATTAAATATTCCTCAGTGTATTATTAGAGCTGAGCTTATTTTTTTATTATTACATTGAGAGTAACAAACTCACACACAGTTCACCTGGTGGCAAGTGATTCCTGCGGCCCATGACATCTACATTCATCCTAGACAATATCCTAGACATAATGCAAATGCGTTGTCACCCTTGAGGTCTGAGATGGAATGCCTAGTCACACAATTTTATCAAAACTTAATTCTACTCAGACGAAGCGGGGCATAGATGCGAGTTATTGATCTAATGATATTTAGATTCTAAATACATTTCAATATCCAATATATATATCACTAAGAACCGTTTTGGTAATAACACAAAACTTAATAATGTTACTCTGTACATTTACGTAGGTGGAATTGTATATTAAATAATTAAATAATCAAACAAATTATTAGTTAAGTCTAAACTAACTTATTTTAAAAACACTGTTCAAGTTATCTCGATACAAAATGTAAACAAACCAAATATAATACATAATTACATGAACGTTACTAAGTTTAAAATACATACAGCGAATCTTAAAATATTTAAAACCATTTTCTGTCTCTAATTACGTTTTTTAAATATATAACTAATACTTTCTCTGCAAGTGTTTGACCACGATCCCACCTGATGTTAAGTGGAAATGCAGTCCTGGATGGTAAGGCGCACTAGCTCAGTAATTGCATATTCACTCTACTCTTGAAAACACCCACATTGTAATCGGAGGGAAAGACAGACGCGGGCAAACTATTCCAGCCCTTTGCTGTACGAATAATGAACGACGAAAAAAATTTTTATACAAATAATTTCATAATCATTTACATCCGGTTCATTAAATGTTTTTTTTTTAAATAATACCAATAATGCATTCAATTAAAATCACCAACATCCCCGTTAACCATTCTAAGTTTAAAATGCTTATGCTTTTACGGCAATAGTCGTACAGTGGATTCGAATATGCGACCTTAAGTTTCGTAGACCGCACCATCAACCAATAGGCCCAAATCATAGCCTCATAATTCACATGGACATTACACACATGTAAAGAGATCGCTTCAAATTTTAAATAACGTCAACAATATGATTATATTCTTTTGTTCGATTGTTTCGACCACTATATCTTCTTGTTATCAGATTATGTCATCTACCATATATCTTAATGCATTAGCACAAGTAGACATTTCGTTCCCTTCCCTATAGAGGAACGACGTAGCCGTCCAGCCCCAATAAATGATTACATACAACTCGGTTGTTAATTGACGCGATCCTTCTAAGTATTAAAATTACCTCAGTTGAAATAACTATATTTAAAAAACGGTTTTATTCTAGTAACACTTCAAATTGTGTTAGACATAAAGACATTATCACTGTGTATTTATATATATATAAGTGTAAGAAGACGTGTATCATCTAAAACAAGTAACCGTGTCTAAGTATAAAATGTTACTTAGATCAGGTATATATTTTTCTAAAATACTCCATAAAACATGTTTCTTTCCTAAACGCATGATCTTATAAAAGGTGTTAAAATATAATTTATGTAAAGTAAAAGTTATAAATAACACCCTGTATACATCACGTAGGCTCAGGGCATCTCTAGAGAGTATTATTCTCTAGAAAGTTATATTCTCTGCCTCTCCGCCATGCGGCCCCATCCGTGGACCCAATTGGACGACTTCAAATTTTATTAAATAATGAAAATAAATTCAGATCATAATTTAAAGGGCACGACGCTGTTATGTCCTTTGAATGCCTCGTCATCGGTAATAGATCTCCGGATGCCTACACTCCTCAACATACGAAACACAGCAACATTATGCTGCTATATCACGACGAGAATACCAGCTGTGAGGGCGTGGTCGTACCCCGGTCGAGGTGACCCATTCATTCTGCAGCTAGAAACAAACTGCAGCGTGGCTCTACCACACACGACACAAAATAAAACTTTTTTACGCTGAAGAGCAGCTATTGTAGCCAGAAACTAGCTACAGCGTGAACATATAAATTATTTAGTATTTACAATAACATCGATTAATTGTCCAGCTCATTGTGCTAATCTGTAGTTGTGTGCGTTCTCCAGGAACTTCTGGTATTTCCACCTCCTGTAGTTCATTATATGGTTTCCGTTCATTATCGTGTGGACCATTATCTTTGGATTGTACTCCAAGTTTGTTAGCAGCTGGAAATGTAACAAGTTCTGTTTTAAAACAAAGACATCAAAAGTGAAGCAACGGTCTATAGTTATCTATACTAATGTTATAAATCTGTAGAGTATGTTTGTTTGAACGCGCTAATCTCTGGAAGTAGTGTTCGAATTGAAAAAATCTTTTTGTTTCGTATAGTCCATACATCAAGGAAGGCTATATACTAATAAAATATCACGCTACGAGCAATAGCATAGCTACTGAACATCAATGAAAAATATTACTGAAACGAGAAAAAATATTACGTTATGATAATCATGTATGTATGAAGGAATTATTTCACCTTAAAAATTCTATAAAAACGCGTTGCTTTACATGAGACAAGACCAAGTATCGTGTATTCTAAGCGTACGAAGTCGCGGGCACAGCTAGCATTTAATAAACTGGGCCAAGTTTTCCGCGTTAGACTTCACTGCCGTTAGGCGGACTAAGCATGTGTTAGAATTAGAATTTTTTTTAATGATTTCTTACACATGCCGGTTTCCTCAAGTTTTCAGTGGTATATCATATTTGCAATTAACAAGATCATTGGTGTAAGCACCAGGGATTAGCCTCGGGTTTCCTCGCGTACAGTGAAATCAAAACTGTTTTGCGGTCAACTTGTTATAGTATTAGTATATAGTGAGTGGTAGAGCTACACTGCAATTAGTTTCTAGCTGCAGAGTGAGTAGGTCCGCTCGACCGGGGTAGGACCACGCTCTCATAGAATACCGACGTGAAATAGCGACATAACGCTGCGGTGTTTCGTCTGGTGAGTGAAGGGATCCGGAGACCTTTGTTACTGGTGACGAGGCACTCAATCGCAGTCCTCAAGGGTGACAATGCATCAGCATTATGATTCAAGGATGAATGTAGATGTAGTGGGCCGCAGGAATCACTTGACATCACTGAACTGTGTGCTCGTTTGTAACTCACAATGTAATAAATATATATATATATATATATATATATATATATATATATATATAGTAACAACATATCTATGAAACTATGTCGTTACTACTGATATGCAGATCTTGCACAATTATATCACAAATGGCATCGACTTTATCTCTAACAGGCGACCAGAGCGAGTCTTTGATATCAAAATTCCCGAATTTAAAAGTTTGAACCAAACTTGTGCTACTCTTACTGACACTGTAAGTCCGTAAATGACACAAATTTTATTCGCGGCTTCTGTCACATTTTCAGAAAAACGATAGTAAAATGGCGGGAAACCGTTTACGCTTTTTTTTTAATATAAAATGTCATCCAGCCAGATACGAACAGTACAGCCAAAGAAATTTTATTGCATCTTTTTACTTAGAAAATACGAAATATCTTTAACCCCGACCCATTACGTTGACGTAAACAATTTCTTAAAGAACGTCTCTATAAATGGTAATGTAGATGCGTTGTCACTTTTGAGGTCTGAGATGAAATGCCTCGTCACCAGTAATAAAGGTCGAACTTTTATCACCTGGCTACGGATGGTGAGTTTGACTGGTATTTTTAAACATGCCGGTATCCGCATGACTTTTTCAATCGACGCCTAGTACGTGGTAAATCAGTACTTAAAATTGTAATTAACAATTTCATTGGTGGTACATACCGAGTAATGTATTCGGTTCTCTCGTATACAGTGAGTTAATGGCCACCAGACGAAAAATTAAAAAAAAATTACGCTGGTATTCTACGAAGGCGTGGTCCTACGCCGGTCTGGAGCTGACGCATTCACTCTGCAGCTAGAGACCAACTGCAGTGTAGCTCTACCATTATTGAAGTCTCGGTGTAACTTACCTTAGGCGTCAAGAGGAAGTATTGCGCGTTGTCGCACTCAGTCGTCACTTTCACGAGCAGCTGGAACATCTTGCGCTCGTTGATCGGGTCCATGCCCTGGTTGATCTCGTCTACGCATCTGTAACGGAATACTTACATTGTAGTCTCGTTTCCTTTTTTTTTATTATTTTATCTATTTAATCATCAATTGTTAATTTTTTTCCTCTACCATTCAACCTCTGAGACGGAGAAACATTGACTGGAGGTGCCAATAACTTTTTTTTTCTTTTTCTTTTCGGGCTGACGGCCGCTGTTGGCCCGAGGGCAATTACAGTTTCGCCGGGTTGAGAGGTGACCGAGCGCTAATGGCGCTTAGTCGAGACCTCCATTAGTGGGTAACCAGCACAAGGGCTCCCGAGAGCCTCGGCTTGGACCGTTACCCTGTTGCACGAGAGCGTCTGACCCGAGGGTGCACGAGTGGGCCGAACCTCACGGCTCGGTAAATTGCTTCTGACTAAGAATTATCTACATTAATATTACTAATGATAAACACACAATATCATATAATAAGAATAGATAATATAAATGAGGAAAAAAAAATATATCAGAACTTAACTAGCAAAGTCAGATGTTTTTTTTGAGTGTGTCTCGCTCGCCCACATTCATACGGAATCATAATGTGTCTCGCTCGCCCACATTCATACGGAATCATAATGTGTCTCGCTCGCCCACATTCATAAGGAATCATAATGTGTCTCGCTCGCCCACATTCATACGGAATCATAATGTGTCTCGCTCGCCCACATTCATAAGGAATCATAATGTGTCTTACTCGCCCACATTCACACGGAATCATAATGTGTCTCGCTCGCCCACATTCACACGGAATCATAATGTGTCTCGCTCGCCCACATTCACACGGAATCATAATGTGTCTCGCTCGCCCACATTCATACGGAATCATAATGTGTCTCGCTCGCCCACATTCATACGGAATCATAATGTGTCTCGCTCGCCCACATTCATACGGAATCATAATGTGTCTCGCTCGCCCACATTCATACGGAATCATAATGTGTCTCGCTCGCCCACATTCACACGGAATCATAATGTGTCTCGCTCGCCCACATTCACACGGAATCATAGTAATGTCTCGCTCGCCCACATTCATAAGGAATCATAATGTGTCTCGCTCATACATTCACACGGAATCATAATGTGTCTCGCTCGCCCACATTCACACGGAATCATAATGTGTCTCGCCCGCCCACATTCACACGGAATCATAATGTGTCTCGCTCGCCCACATTCATAAGGAATCATAATGTGTCTCGCTCGCCCACATTCACACGGAATCATAATGTGTCTCGCTCGCCCACATTCACACGGAATCATAATACAGCTGTTTTGTCACCCATATAAATAGCATTGTGCTGCTATTTATAATTTTTTTTTTATTAATCGGTGCGAGTATGGTCCTCCCTCGATCGAACCAACACGTGGTTATCAATCTGATTGCAGCGTGACTCTACCGCTTTTAAAAAACTATGCAGTAGAGCGCTCGCCCGCCGCGGGACAGCGAGCGACGCGTCACCTGCTGCAATTGCTGCCACGTAACTTCACTCATTCGCTCCCGCTAGACGAGTGCCTCTGGCAGCGCGATCTTCCCGCAACAGCTACCTGAACGGCACGGTGGTGAGCCTCTGCAGCGCCATGAGGTAGAGCGCGGTGGAGAGCGCACGCTCGCCGCCGGACTGCGCGTGGCGGGTCAACTGCTGCAGCTGCTCCGACGCACGGAACCGGACTAGGATGCTTATCCCGTATTTGTCGTAGTCTTCCTATAAATATAAACATAATGAAATGTCATAGCGCAGTCGTATTGTTATTGGTAAACTATCATGATCAACTGTAGCCTGTAAGGAATGGAATACACCTAGGTATATTTTTATGAAAATAGTATGTGAGAAACAAGCACACTTCACGTCTGATGAATGATATGAATACTCCGGGAGTCCATGAGTTGTAAATAAGGGGTCCATGATAGTGGGTCTCATTTAAGCAGGTTTCGACTTATGGAATAATCCGGATATATACAGATAGACATATATACAAATGAGCAATTATTATATAAGTAAATAGGTCAACTTATATATTTTCTTTATTATATTTTATTAAAAATATTAATATTGCCCAACATAATAAATAGAGTAATTTTATACCAGGGATGCCCAAACCATTCTGGGCAAGAGGACCCCTATTCCAAAATGAACTGATACCTCAGACCCTCATAGCGAAATTACCTTAAAAATCCTAACTCTAGTTTTCTTCCTATTTATACAAAATACTTAACATATTTAACGAACAACAATTGTGCTGAACTCGTGCACGCTTATCGACTTGTTGAGTAATTCTTATAACAAGTTGGTACACGTGACACAACTTACAGTATCTTGAAAGTTTCAAATGAGAACTTGTGTTAATTAATAACGTCCGTTTTAGACCAGATCAATCCCCAAAAATCAGTTTTCGTTTATGTCATATACCCCCGAGAAACCGATATCGAGCGCTAGGGGTATAGACCACTTTGGAAATCCCTATTTTACACGGACAAAAAGAGTAACTTACTTCATTGCCAGCCTTTTCGAGTTTGATCTCCCCAGCGCAGCCGAGTTTAGCGAACATCTCGCCGAAACTTATATCTATGTCACGCAACAGTGACTCTAAAGGAGGCAGCCACATTGATCTGTTACAAAAAAAAGAATAACACGATGAACTTACTTGAGTAGCTTAGTTTAGTGCGATTACTAACAGAGTACGCTCCCGGCGTCGGCATCAATGAGATTATTCATTATTATTTTTAATACTTTTTTTTATTACATTCAGAGTAACTAAACGAGCACATATGACATCTACATTCATACTTGAAAAGGAATCATGATGCAGATGCATGGTCACCCTTGTGGACTGTGATGGAATACGCCGTCACCGGTTATAAAGGTCCCCGGATCCCTTCACTCACCAGACGAAACACCGAAGCATTATTGTGATATTTTACGCTGGTATTCTGTGAGGGCGTGGTCCTATCCCGGTCGAGTTGACCCATTCATTCTACAGTGTAGATCATATAATTTTATTTCATTATTATTGTTAATTAACATACATACTAAATATATATGTATAGTTAAATGAGGATATGGAATATAAGCGTATGTGAATATGGGATTTATTGGCAGCTACCGCTATTATATATATTTTTATGAATTATGCAAATTTATTCTTTATGTATATTTATTATATATTTATTCATATACTATGTTTTTAATATCTACATATGTATGTGTTATTCTTTATTTGTATGTTATGTATTCATTTCAGTTTTCTTTTTTATTTATTAATTTATTGGCAGCTACCACTATTATATATATTTTTATGAATTATGCAAATTTATTCTTTATGTATATTTATTATGTATTTATACATATACTATGTATTTAATATCTACATATGTATGTATTATTCTTTATTTGTATGTTTTGTATTCATTTCAGTTTTCTTTTTTATTTATTAATTTATTGGCAGCTACCACTATTATATATATTTTATGAATTATGCAAATTTATTCTTTATGTATATTTATTATATATTTATTCATATACTATGTTTTTAATATCTACATATGTATGTGTTATTCTTTATTTGTATGTTATGTATTCATTTCAGTTTTCTTTTTTATTTATTAATTTATTGGCAGCTACCACTATTATATATATTTTTATGAATTATGCAAATTTATTCTTTATGTATATTTATTATATATTTATACATATACTATGTATTTAATATCTACATATGTATGTGTTATTCTTTATTTGTATGTTTTGTATTCATTTCAGTTTTCTTTTTTATTTATTAATTTATTGGCAGCTACGACTATTATATATATTTTATGAATTATGCAAATTTATTCTTTATGTATATTTATTATGTATTTATACATATACTATGTATTTAATATCTACATATGTATGTGTTATTCTTTATTTGTATGTTTTGTATTCATTTCAGTTTTCTTTTTTATTTATTAATTTATTGGCAGCTACCACTATTATAGTATATTTTATTATTTATGCATATTTATTTTATATTTATATATATTATGCATTTAATATCTACATATGTATGTATTATTCTTTATTTGTATGTTTTGTATACATTTCAGCTTTCTTTTTTATTTACCAATTTATTGCTATATGTGCTAATTTATTTATGCTTGACGATAAAGAGTTTTTTTTAATTCAAGGACATGTGAACTTATTCCAATAACCTATTCAAAGAGGTCTGTAAAACTAGCGGTGGTATCTTTACATATAAGCCGTATATATTATATACTTCGTACCTTACATTATACTTTTGTTTAACCATGTGTAAGTAAATAAGTTGTTCTGGCGGTAAAAATATACTATATGTTTAACTTGTTTATATATTTTGAAGAATCGTCAGGATGAAGCCACAAACGATGAAATAGAACCATACCTCAGTTCATTCATCCTCGTCTCGAGCTGTTTGCTCAAACCGCTTGAATTGTCGACGTCGGTTTTGAGTTTTGTAATCATTTGTTCCCTTTCTTCATACTCTTTTATAATCTGGAAGGTATAACGGATAAGGTATTTCATGGGAGTATATATATATTTTTTGTTTGTGTGTAATGCTGTTGATCTTGTGATCTGTACAGTTTCAACGGAACAGATTCGCGATCAGGGAAGCCCACTATGTAAAGGGAGGAAACGACGATTCTGGCACGAAGATATTGCTAATTGGTATTGTTCTGTTTATATGTAAATATATATTATATGGTAGTAGTATATATTATATGGTAGTGTATATATATATATATATATATATATATATATATATATATATATATATATATATATATATATATATATATATGTATATATATATATAAATTAATAAAGCTAATCTTTTGTGTATAGGTCTACTTTATTGAACAGACTGCGACCCCCTATAATAACAAACGCCTGGGGGGCATGGGGACGCCGTTTGATTATTGATATTACTTACCCGTTCATCCCCCTTTTCCATACAATCTATCCTGGTTTGTAATTCAAAACAATACTCCATTAAGCCATTGATATCATAGGGTATGTTATCAAAGTCTTCCTTGTGAGGGAAGTCTGGGTCTTGGGGTAGTTTGTTGTTACATGATCTCTTCGCTTCTTTCAATTTGTCCTTAGCATTCGTTTTGGCACGGATTAGCATATTTTCTACATTTTCTAGGGTTGCCTGTGGGAGAATAGATTTAATTTTGTTAGCGACATCGCCCATACAATATAATACAAACCTTTTTCTAACATGTAATGTCCTCCCGGTCTACTTGGACCGCAAAAATCTGTTCGAATTATAATCAGATAATGTTAAATGCTTGATATATTATTGTGCCATACACCGTACCGTATATATAGGTGTAATATATATCATGCTATGTATTGCATTTATGATTCGATTAAGGAAGCTTAGGAAGGATTGAAAATTCAACACACCTGAACACTGCTCAACTCAGTTTTTAATTCTCTCAATTCAGCCTCCTGCTGAAGTATCGCGTTCCTGCTGAATTCAAGCTTCACCTGTTATAAAGGAGCACACACAACATAAATACGTATCTATGACACTAGTGTTACAACTGTAATTATTTTAATATCAATAAACCTAATAATAATTTAATACTAAGTCTTTACAGCCCCATAACGGCACGATAGGGTAAGGTCATGGTCAATCAGGTGGAATCGCACAGAATTATCAATAAGTTATATATATTACAATTAGCGATAAAAAAACTTTTTATTGAATATTATGTACAGGAATTAATATTAAATCAGGAAGGTCAGTTATAAAAGCAGTTTAATGGTTCATGAATACTTACTTAAGTTATCTGAAGTCAGATAAATTTATCATCCATATATGGAATTTATTGGTGGATACCGCTATTGTATTGTATACTATTGTATATATATATATATATATATATATGTTTGTGTACATGTACACATATATTGTGTATTTATGCATGTATTATGTATTTAATATATAATGTATGTTTTATTCTTTGCTTGTATTAGTTATTTTTAGGTTTTTTCCTTTTTTTTTCTTTTTTTATTAATTAGTTTATTGCTACACGCATCATACACATATCTCACCGCACCTCGGGTTTACTGGTAGAGAATGCCTATGTCATTAAGTCCGCCCATTGTGAACTTTTAACATTGTTAAGTTTAAAATAAAGAGTAAATAAATAAAATATAAAAACATTCAAGAAAATTATAATGAACCTAATATATTAGACATAAGGTTGGTTTCAATCAATGCCATAAATCTATTACCAGACGTTATCAACTCCGCAGAATATATATGAGAAAGTATCAGATGCAGTACAATGTGATAATGGACATACATACATATAATACATGCAGACCAGAAAACTATTAATTTGTTATACATTTCAACAGTTGCAGAGCTACACTGCAATTTGTTTCTAGCTGAAGAATGAATGGATCAGCTCGATCGGGGTAGGACCACGCTCTCACAGAATACCAGTGTAAAATAGGAATATAATATCGCTGTGTTTCATCTGGCGAATGTAGGGATCGATTATAATTCCTTGTCGACGATGAATTCAGATGTCATGGACCGCAGGAATCACTTGCCATCAGGTGAACTGTGTGTGAGTTTGTTACTCTCGATGTAATAAATAAAAAACAAATGGTGTTAGATTCCAATCCGCTCGAAACCTGTCCGTGACCTGTGACTGGTGTGCCGCTTCGCGATGTGACCCCACTAGTCCAGGCGTCTAGGGATACTAACGGCAAGCCTGAGCCTGAGGAAAGTATTGCTGCCACTATCAAATACATAGTTTAGGCCATTATCAACGTTAAGGCTTACATAAAAATTCGCGATATATTACATATAGACACATAAAGCGCGTCGCTGGAGTTTCTTGCCCCACTTCTTCTCCAGCGTCAACGCATTCCGAAGTGGCTTACTGTAAAGATGTATGCCGTTAAAGGTAAATGATCGAGCCGTGGTCCGGCCTCACGGGCATCCTCGAATCAGCTTATTTACGTGATCTTTTTGTTGTACGTGAGTCAGATATTTTCATTCATTTTCCATGGATTTATAATTTTTTGTTTTTCTTTTTTGGTTAAGTTTTTGTACTTGTTAGTTTTAATTGTTTTTACTTTACACTTTATTTTGGTGCTAAAAAGGAATAAATTATTATTTTTTTTTGTTTTGGGAAATTGTTTTCTATCTCCGCCTAGTTGGTCAATTGAATAAAGAAATAAAACACTATAAATATATAAAGAAACAAATATATACAATATAATATAATACATATATAAAGACCAACCAGACGGGAATCGCTCGACAGGGGAGACCAAACGGTCGAGGGTTAGGACGAAAGGGAGAGACACCTGCGGACTATACGTGCGGTGTCAAGGAGCACCGCCTTCTGAGCTTCATTTGAGCCCGGAGTCTCTCTCGAATCTGAGGCGGTTGGGATTAACCCGTTATTATTATTTGAAATTACCTTCCAAATCTCCATATTAACGATTTTGTCCTGCAAACTGCTCATAGTGGCTTTCAGCTCGAGATGGCACTTGCACAGTTTGACCACACATTCCCTCTGTTTCGTCTTGCACCTGTTCCTCTCCTGCTGTATGTTCAATGTAGGTTCGTTCTCAATGTCTTGTAATTTCTTCGTTTGTAAACGGATTTGAGCGCAGATCGTACGGACCTAGATGAAACGATAGTTATATTATTTATTGGCTGTCAGAATAACAATGCCGAAAACCTTGCCGATTCCAGTGATGGTCACAATCATAAAGTGAAGTAAATATAATGATGACGTTCTCTTGGTCGATTCCGATCGCGGCGACATCTCCTGGTAGTTATTGGATGACATTAACTTAATGTTTAAAAATTAATGGATGGATTGTTCTAGTCGAAGTCGAAATTCATCCAGCCAAGATGCAGCAAGCATTTGAAAATGTATTTATTTATTTTTTGATCAACAATAAAATTTTATTTGAATACATGTATACCATAATAAAAAACAAAATAAAAGATTTATAAACGGAGTATAATTACAAAGATTAGAAAAAAATAAATATAAAATAAAATGTCAAGTTCTTATTTTATAATTAAAAAAATCCGTCAACGAATAGAGGTCACTCCCTTGTTAGCATTTTTTTTAAAAAATAAAATGCTACTAAAGCTCTCATTTCGATCGGCCGAGATATTGAAACAGGTTGAAATGCACATAAATGAAATCATAAAAAAAAAATCCCCCTACCAAACAGTCTTAAGCATTTAATGACGAGCGCAATAAAATCAACTAAAGGAACTTAGTTGCCAGTCCAATATATCTTTGCAGTAGATGTCGTCTTGTAATAACTGTTAAACCATGGTTGAAATTGAATTACTATGATCAAACATGGCCACACTAACCCTTTCAACTCCATCATTGATGTTTTTCCTCTTAACGTTAAGTTCATTCAAGCCAACTTCCAGTGTAGATAGTTTGCTGTCGATTTCTTGTATTGTACCTTTTTGCGATTGGGCGGTGCGTTGCAATTTTGAAAGTCTGAAAAGTGTTTAAGCTAATTAGATCTTCCTTTGTTAAGTTTTATATATATGGTTATTGATGACGTCTCTGGTTAACTAAAATTCAAGATGTACATGCCGATGACAAACCTAGAATGCCCCTTTACCTGTATAATTGATTTCCGGGGTCCTACACTCTACTGTTGTTTAACGCTGGTATTCTGTGAGTAAACTTTGTTTAGTGTTTTTGTTTAAAAAAATAATCTCCGGCTTTATAGCATTCGATGGTGGCAATATTAATCATGTGATCTAATTTTAAAAAAATACCATGGCAACACAAAGCTTGAGTGCTGTGAACGTGGGCCACCAACTAATTTTTCTTATCAATAAAAAATACTTACACCCTACTACTGCTAGATCATGACCGATTACTTAGCAGCAGTTATTACAGCTCTAGAGAAATCATCAATCTCATGAGTTATATTGTTTTTTTACAGCTCTAGAGAAATCATCAATCTCATGAGTTATATTGTTTTTTTGCAGCTCTAGAGAAATCATCAATCTCATGAGTTATATTGTTTTTTTCAGCTCTAGAGAAATCCATCCAGGAGTTATATTGTTTTTTTTTATCCAAATGCGAATCACTCCTGATAACCCAATTAGATGATGAATCTTATTTATATTGACAATAAATTTTTATTTCAGAAATATATCTATATCGGTTAGACAAAAAAAAAACTTAGAAATTATGGTTACACTAATCATTGAAAAAACTCACTTAACCTATATGCTGCATATATTGTTTCTAAGTAATTTACAAAAGTCTCCCGGAGGCGCCACCCAACAATCACATACGCTTACGTACAGTCGCCCGGACGCTATACATGCGAGTTCTTCGAGCATGGCTATCTGACGAGTAAACAGTTCACCTGATGACAAGTGATTCCTGCGGCCCATGATATCTACATTGATCCTGGACAAGGAATCATAATGCAGATGCCTTGTCACCAACAATTAAGGTCTCCGGATCCCTGCATTCACCAGACGAAGCACAGCAGCATTATGCTGCTACTTCACGCTGTCATTCACCCATTAATTCTGCAGCTAGAAACAAACTGCAGTGTAGCTCTACCGCTGTTAAAGTTAGTGGGTTTTAACCATTATCGCAAAACAATTACTGGCAAAGTCAATACTAACTGATCGTTAAAACTATTGATTTGGTCCATATCCACCGTGTTGGCAAGTAGCTTAGCCTGCCGGATCTCTATCGTTGAACTGGACTTAGCACCGCTATATGCCGACACGCGGACAGTGAATCTGTGATTTTCTGAAAAATACATATTCAATATTACATAGACTACAATATTAAAAGGAAATAAATGATAATAACCTGATGATGGAAGTACCCTGACGAGATTTCGATGAGTAGCTTTTGAGCAATTGAATTGAGCTCCCCAATACGTTAGTCCAGAGTGTACATAACCGGAGAAGTGATAATTTTCGTGTAGTACTTACTAAGCTATTATTTTTTAATTTGTATCACTGAACGAACGCTAAATAACATTTGGTTGTTATTAAGTCATTAAACTCAATTATAGCAGGATTAAGTTGACTCAACCGAGGAAGGGACACCGAATAATCAATCACTCGCACTTGGCAATCCACCACTGCTTCACGCGAAATTTCCCTCCACGCACAACTAGTCTGTGGAATCAGCTATCATCAGCGCCACGTGTCACAGCTTCCGATTAACCAGATACCTAACCTAGGACGGTAAGTAGGACATCACCATCCATTCTCCATTCTGGAGAATCTTCTGCTAGCTAGGGAACTGGCAACTTGGGTGGCATTCGGATAGGAACGTGAACGCGAGCAGACCGACATGGTCAGTGTATGAGCGCTTTGGCGTAAGTAAGAGAACCGAACTCTCTAACCAGCTCACGGACCTCTCAGTTCCGTGAGCTCTGTGCCCGATGAAGCTGTAAGAGCCGCATAGGCTAACGGCAACAACATTTACTGGTGACGAGGCATCATGCCATCTCAGTCCTCAAGGTTATATATAACCGCATATGCATTATGATTCCTTGTCAAGGATGAATGTAGATGTCATGGGCCGCAGGAATCACTTGCCACCAGGTGAACTGTGTGTGAGTTTGTTACACTCAATGTACTGATGTTGAATAACTTCCACCCCCCCCCCCTCCCCTGTGGGGTATACGTAGACTTCATTATATTATGCGTCATATTGTATCACATTCAACTTACCGGTAAAGAAATAAGTGATATTGGCGGGAACTTTCCCGCTGTTCTTATACGTGTGGTCATTGCCAATGGGTATCTTGTGTATGGAGTATTGCTTGCAGAGGTAGCTTATTATTGGATCAGGACCGGTGATCGTGTCCACGACGTACGTGTAGAAGCCGAGGTAACTGGTAAGTGGAGAACAAGATAATAAAGAAAGAAAGAGACAGCATAAAACACAAAAACAGAAATTGAACATTCGGATTTTTTTATACCCTAGGTATTTTGTAAGGGCGTGGTCGTAACTTAGAAATAGGGCGAAAGGCTCACCACCCCATCTCTATGGAACTTAATAATCAATAGTGGTAGAGCTATACTGCAGTTTGTTTCTAGCTGCAGAATGAATGGGTCAGCTCGACTGGAGTAAGATCACGCCCTCACAGAACGCCAGCGTAAAATAGTAGCATAATGCTGCTGTGATTTGTCTGGTGAGTGCAGGGGTCCGGAGACCTTTATTACTGGCGACGAGGCATTCCATCTCAGTCCTCAAGTGTGACAACGCATCTGCATTATGATTCCTTGTCAAGGATGAATGTAGATGTCATGGGTCCATCAGATGAACTGTGTGCTCGTTTATTACTCTCAATGGAATAAAAAAAAAGTATTTTTTTTGCACCAACGTTTGTCTTCTTACTTGTGTAAATAAATTATAAATAAATAATTAATATGTATGCAGTTATGGGTTCCGAAACCCTGAGTTTATAAACGGAAACTTATCTTGATATCTTGAATTAAATTTGAATTAGAAAATTGAATTAAATTCCTGATAAATTCCAGCCGCTGATTTTAAACATCGTACATCAAGACAGAATTCAAAATTGTATCCACATCATCTCGATGGTTGGCAATCCTCCACTGTGCGTTTCACGCGAAATTTCTTGCCACGCACAACTACTCTGTGGAATCAGCTGTCGCCGGCGGTGTTTCCGAAGCGATACGACTTAGGGACCTTCAAATAAAGAGCCTACACCTTCATTAAAGGCCGGCAACGCATTTGTGACTCCTCTGGTGTTGCATCCATGGGTGGCGGTGATCACTTACCACCAGGTGGACTGTATGCTTGTTTGCCGCCTATTCTATATAAAAAATTTACACACCACTTAACCAGCAGGTGAACTGTGTGATAATTTGTCACCCCTATTCCCATAAAACAAGAGTTGTCATACTCGAGAGACTTTCACTCACCGTAAGATGGACAGCACCAACCAACCAACCCAATAAAAGCGTGCTCCTTGTCCGGTTGAGCAAACTCATTAATGCCCCTGCAAGTTTTAAACTGCGGCATGGTGAAACAGTGAAAACAATTAGCTCACCTCAGCTGACTAATATCCCCCTTCTGCACATTAAACCTGCCCGGGCTGCAGATAGCGTTGACCCTCTTAAGCCCGCCTTCGATCCTCACTTTCTGAAGGAACAGGTTCATGTCCTGGCTGCACTCGAATGTGAACGCCACTAAATCGCGCGATGGCACTGCCGATTCCAGATAACGCGCGAACTTCGATTCCGTGAAATTAATCTGTGAAATAGCGAGTTCTTTCTTATTGTAATAAATAAATAAGATATTTTTGGAGCATTAAAAATAAAAATATGCCAGACAGTTCTCTGCGGGGAACCTCGAAGCATTGTCTTGGACAAGGACGCCGCATCGACCCGAGTGGCAACGCTCATACTACTCTGACTATGTCCTCCTGGCTGATTTCGACCACGGTGTGATCCTCTGGTTACTGCCAGATGACATCGTCTGCACTGTATATTTTATAGTGCCATAAGCATTTGCAAACACAGTGACCGTTTGGCACTCACTAGTCCTGCCCTTTTTTTTATATTATTGACAGTAAAATACGAGTTCACCTGATGGTAAGTGATTACCGCGGCCCATGACATCTGCATTCATCCGTCATAATGCAGATGCGTTGTCACCCTTGAGGAATGTATAATATATTTATATAGAGAAAGCAATACATAATATACATACATACATATAATTACATAATCTATTCTTTACTCAACACAAAGGTAGGTAAGTACAGAATGCCTTTTGGGAGGAAGCACCTTTTTGTACAATGTTTATTTACTTGGGCAAATAAAAAAATACTTAATCATATAGTCAACAAAGGCAAGATTAAAATGAAAAATTACACTATTATATAAATATATTTACATAAAGAAAAAAAATACATAATATACATACACTGCAGGCCAAAAGTTTATGACCTTAATTAAAGTAGGAAAATACAGTAAAACTCCAATAAAATATTAAATGTTTAATTAACCTGTTAAATCATCTAATAGAACATTGATTGACAAACAATATACTTTAAAATCGTAAAGAAATATTAACAGTCCATGCAAAAAAAGGCTATAGTTAACTAAACTGATTTTTCATCAAAAATCCTTTACATTTCATAACTTTTTTCACAAGTCTCGCCATACGGGAAATCAATTTGTTAATGGTGCCTAGTAATATATTGTTCCAAATTTCACACAAAGCATTCCACATTTCTTTTCGCGAGGATGGGCCACGATTACGGTCTATCCTATCAAGCTCTTCCTCTGCGGAGGAAAGTAGAAGAAACAAAAAAAAAAAACTAAACTCACCTCAAGCATCATGGGCTCGTAGACAGATCGCTGAAACATTTCCTTATTCCCCCTCAGCCACATGACGGCTTTATAGCAGTCCTCGCTGTAAGCACGCAGCACTTCCAAACGTTTTACGTCCACATCCTCCAAGTTGCGTATCCTGTGTGAGGAGAGTACCACACCTTATGTATTGTAGAGTAGATTGGGCTTTTGTTTTTTTTTCGCTATCAAGATCCTTGATATCTACATGATCAGGCCAGTCAGTGACCTCGGTCACCAAGGTAAGGGTCGTAAGTTTTGAATTTTCGACCCTATCAAGTCACTAAACTATTCTTATATTAAAATAGTGTCTTATATTAAATTAATTTATTTCATTTTGATAATTTTTATTTTGATTCAGTAGTTGTTTAGTTTTCTCCATTCATTATTTTTTGTTATGTAACACGATTACCGTTATTATGTAACAATTCATGAATATAGATTGTTTTCATGTATTTTTTTATTACATTGAGAGTAGCAAACGAGCACACAGTTCACATTAGCAAGTGATTCCTGCGGCCCATGACATCTACATTCATCCTTGACAAGGAATCATAATGCTGGTGCGTTGTCACCCTTGAGGACTGAGATGGAATGTTTCATCACCAGTAATAAAGGTCTCCGAATCCCTTCACTCACCAGACGAAACGCAGCAGCATTATGCTACTATTTCACGCTGGTATTCTGTGAGGGCGTGGTCTAATCCCAGTCGAGCTGACCCATTCATTCTGCAGTTAGAAAGAAACCGCAACGTAGATATGCGCTGTAGATGATGTTTGTTATGACAAATTAAATAAATAAATAAAATAAAACATAATACATAGTATATAACAGTATATCCCTAACTCAGCATACCGTGTTCGATCTCCGGTTCCGGCCGCCAATGAAATTTGTTAATTCGCAATATCAAATCCTCATTTAGCACGTAAAGGAAAATGACGTTTGTGGTGTGCTCTCCCAGAAAAAAATCGTGCCACGAGCACTGTTATGCTATTTAAAAAAACTATTGTAGGAACACTACTTATTTTTATTCAGTTGAATATATAGTGAAATAGTATGTTAACTTTATTGTATGCTATATATATATTTATTATTTATGTTTAAATTATATATTATATGTATTATTATTTATGTATTTATATGCATGTGTTTGTAAATATAGATAGCCCTGTATTTATTTTTTATTTTATTTTATCGAGTACACTATTTTTAAGGCTGGAAGAGATTTCTATTGTAAAATAAGCTGCGCCTTTGTACATACTTATCTTATCTCTGTTTCCTTGTATAAATGCTTTGTGTAAAAAAAAAAGTTAAATATATAAAAATTTCGCGAGGAAAAACTTGCATGTCTGAGAAATGAATAAAATATATATTTCGAAGACAAGTCCGGCAATCCGCAGTGGAGCAACGTGGTTGTCTATGGTACGTGTTGCTTTACTTTATATAGTTACCACGTGCCACGTACGATTCTTTTTTTTTAAATTTATTTATGCAATCTGCCGTCGCCAGTGGTATTTCCGAACGTATCGTAGGGATCCTTCACGACGGGGTGTGGCGGTGATCAATTACCAACAAAGAGGACAATGAAAAAAATATGAGTAGTGTCCACATTGATTTTTTAATTTAATTCAATTATTATAGAAATTTAGTATTTCTTGTTGCTATATATTAGCATAATATACACCCACATCCCCACTTTTTGATCCATCCTTAAAGACACTGTATGTATATGTACAGTGTATATATATATATATATATACAGTGTATGTACAGTGTATATTTAATGTAATAACTTACTTATTTTGATACAATCGGATCTGAGGTATAATATTATTTTCAAGGTCATATTGAACCTCCAGCTTTCGTTTCTTCACCGTCTCTATGGCTGCATTAGTCTTCGCTATCGGCTTGTGTAGCTCCGCTAATTCCATTTTCACTTGAGTCTCTGAAAGTTATCGTAACAGCACGATTAAAATATCACAAAGTATAGTACTACGTTTCATTTGGCGAGTGTAAGAATCCGGAAATACTTATTACTGGTGACGAGGCATTCAAACTCAGTCCTCAGGGTTAACAACGTATCTACATTATTTTTCTATGGCAGATGGCCCCTGTTGACCCGTGAACTTTTACAGTTTACTCTTACCCAGTTTAGTGGGTAACCAGCACAAGAGCTGCCGAGAGGGAGGTTTGGCTTGGACCGTTGCCCTGTCCGTGAGAGCGTGCCCAAACCTCGGCTCGGTCAGTTGCATCTGACTAAGAATTATCTACATTATATCACTATTATTATTATTGGCTATCTGTACCACCACTTCGGAATGCGTGGGCACTGCAGAAATATATATAATATAATCTGTATTGACTGGAGAGCAAAGTGCATGTGCATATAATAAGAGGCCATTGCATAACGGTCGGCAGCGCATATGCAACTCTGGAGAGCTGCTTGCTTCTTTATTCATCATAATATATCATCACATATTCTATAAAAAATATATTATTTATTTTAAACTTTATGCACAAAGTAAATTACATAGGCGGCTAAAACCATTTTCTACCAGTCGACCTGAGGGTGGTATTGTGAAGCTAGGGTAGGTATGTAATATAAAAATGGGAAAAATAACTACAAAATATAATATATATTTTTTAATAGTATACTAAATATACTTAAAATATATATATATGAATACAATAAATATATAGATTATCTAAATTAATATACTTTATAATATATAATACAATAAATAAATAAATATATATATATATATATATAAATATATATATATATATATGGTAGAGCTTGTCCGCAGTTAAAAGCTGACAAGAATGAGTTAACCACTTTGTGGAAAGACCACAGAATAGGGGAGTAAAATACTTTCCGGAATCACTTACAAGTTTTACTTATATCACGAACAGTTCTAATAGGGGGGTCATAGGGGTCATGAGAACCCCAAAACTAAATATGCTGACTCAAATCTTACATTAAGATGTAAATATAGCTTGAGTTAAAACCATTGTTTTAATTTATTATTTACTAAATAACAATTATTTTAATTTATAAATCAGTGGAATCTCTATAACTCGAATGTCGTTCAAAAAACTTCGAGTTAATGAGTTTTCGACTTAACAAGACATTAAATATACGAAAAGGATTTAACTGCTAAAAATTCGACTTGGAAAGGTACGATTTTAAAGTATTTTTGACTTTTACTGCGATTCGTAGAGTCTAATTTAAATAACAATACAAATTAAGTTTTATGTTATATATTTATTTAATTATTAAACAAATTACATATAAGTGAAGTAAACTGAACAAACAACTAAAAAAAATCTGTAATCATCTTTTGATTAAAGCAATTTACAGTTTTTCTATCAATTACTTTTTCAAGTTCAAACAATGAACCGAATACATGATCACATCTTTCAACGTAGGTCCGTAGTGTGTTGATTGCTACTCTGGCTTCTTAATTTGATATTAAAGGTTCAAAATCTGCTGGATCAGTATGATCAACGTCATTTACATTAAAATTATCGTCATTTATATTCTGACTAACTATTTAAATGATTTCAGCCTCAGTTAGTGTTCCAGTACACAGTTGGCACAAACAATAGTTTAGTTTTTTTTTATGTGAGTATTGCTGTTGGTCCAGAGACCTCTACAGCTTTATCTAATTAGACTCGAATGCGTGAGGGCCGCTGAGTGCACAATAGATTAGAAGACCGGAGCATTCCTTCTGGATTTTATTGCTATGGTTTCGGGGAATTCAAGTAAGACGTAATTTTTTTACTAACTACGAATTACGGAGTATCCTTAATGAAATTCGAGTTATAAAGTCTAAATAAGTCGAGATACCGTGTATTCAGCGGAAAGGAAAGGCATTTTTTTCTCGATTTAGTGAGGATTACGACTTAACGAGGTTCGAGTTATAGAGATTCCACTGTATTTCTATTATTCTATTATTTATTATAATGTTTAGAATTTTTTTTACATAACTTCAATCTATGATCCTCTTCGATCTTGATCTCTACATCCACGCCTGACTTATAATATTATGTAGGCATGATAGATTTAGCTTCATCATGATATTCTTGGTGTAATCCAACCCTAGCTATATCTACTGGTCGGTCACACTTTGGATGTATTATGGTGCCACATAGGCTTCGCGAAAACTCAGAAGCACTAACTTGACCCCTTCCCAACTCCGATGTAATTGCGTGTGCAGTAAAATAGGAGGGATGCAGTGGCAGAGCAAGCGATATATGTACACACAATACACCCAAAACTGAACTACTAATTTGTGAAGCACAAGTTTTGTTCCTAGTAATTCCTGATAATCGAACCCATGACCCGCTTCGCAGCAGCCGGGTGCTCTAATCATTTCCAAATTCCATTTTCACCCCTCGTTCAAACTCAGCATGCAGTACGCATGCTGGGCTTATGGATCTTTGGTGTGTGTAATACATACACATCCTAGAGAAGTGGAAAAGGGTCGTACTACTCTTGATCAAATTGAGGGCAGGGAAGAATTTTTTTTAACATTTTTTATTTGGATTTAAATTTTCTAATAAGAAACAATTTACGAGTAATACATACAAAAATTACAAGGGGTGGCACATAAAACACTATGGAGTTTTGATTATTTTTGTTCTGTGTTTAAATGTTCAAATGAGAGAAAATTTATTTCCTGGCCATAGGGTTTAACCCTATCATATTTAGAATGTGAACAGTCTCCGGAAAATTATTTGAATTAAAGGAGGCAAATTACATTACCGTCTCCGACAGTCTCAACCAATCGACTCTTGTCAGTTATTAATTTCTCGAGTTTAACTTTAGCTTCAACCAGTTCTATTTCTCTATTCCTATGCCGTTCCAGCTTATCCTGTAAGGACGCTTCTATATCCTTCAACAAATACTCTTGCTGTCGTGCAGCATTGATTGATTCTTTAACACTATCTTTCAAGGTGTGAATTTCTCGGTTCTGAAAATAAAAAAAAATACTCATATGTATATATATAATTTGTTAAATTAACAACACTGTTATGCCTGGATTCGTATGCAATTTTCAGTTCATATAATATACAATACAGTTACAAATGATAGACCTTCCCTTAGATAAATGATTTTTTTTCCTGTCACGCTATGTTAAAACTGAATTTCATAAGTATTTTATTGATTAATCTATGAGTAGTTACTTGTTCTTTGTTAAATCTATTACTGGAAATTAACTATATTTCCTACAATTAACCTAACAAGTCCAACCTCACATCTGGAAAACCAACCCCAAACTTTGATGATCAGTTCATATTTTATTGTTTTCTTCATATAATTCGGATACATTTCTTTATTCGGAGGATATCTCACATATCGTTTTCCTACAGAATTATTGAATTTAATTTTTGTTTCATCCATAAATAGTATATTTTTTCATTCATATTAAAAAAAATCACTCGTAATCTTTAATCTAACTTTACTATCTACTTTCTTTTAAAGTTACAAGATATTCATCCGAATAATTTTGCTTCACATAATCTCCTTCCAATTGTTCTTACCGACAGGTGTGTCAACCCTCCACCACCAAATACTTCCAAATGAAGAAGCGCTGATGCTTTGAATGGTTCTTTTTTGGATAACAAGGTCTTCATATGGGGTTGTTTTTCTACGTATGTTTTCAGTTGTCTTAAACTTTTAAAAATGCTTGACAGCATTCATTACCATAACTTAGGAGCCTTAGTTCCCAAAGTGGTCTACGGGAGACTCGACGGGGGTCTACGTTGGCGTGACAAATAAATGAGGGTTCACAATTCGTAAGTGAGGGTCCATGAAAATTTATTTGCTTTCGATAGTGAAGAACTAAAATGTTGCCTCGACTTCACCTATCAATGTATGCAGATAATATTTTTATCTCAGCGACTGTTAATTGTAAAAACTTGCATATTTCACATTTTTAGTCGAGTTTCGGGAATATGGTAGAAATGTAGCTGCAGAGGGTCCACCGAGAACAGGTAAATTTTGAAAGTTGTCTATGAGAAACAAAGTCTAGGAACCTCTGCTTTAGAGCATCGCAAATGATTTTCAATCTTCCTATATGACCAGCTTTTGTCATGAAATTCAGAATTATCTTCAGGATTCAGGTATCCTTTTGTTTTGATCAAAATAAAAATTAATATAGAGATAATGATGTTCCATTATTTTGGGAGTGAAGGAAAGTGATAACCTTGCAACTATTGTGAAAATGACTAATTAAAAGCTGCCTTAGTTATTTTACTATACTATCAAGTAAATTGCGTATTTATTGGTAGTTAGAAATCGACAAAAAAATTAAGTCAAATAACATTTTAAGGACTAAGGTAGGCTACTCACTATACAAAATATATTAGCGCAAAGCTATTTGTTTGTTCTTTTTTTTTAAATATTAGGGGTGACATATATACAACTCACCTAATCATAAGTGATGACTGCAGTGTGACCCTTACTCGGTTACTGATTATGGCATAAACAGGTTAAATAATCTATACATGCCATAATCGGCCCTTAGTAACAGCTTAGGCTATACCCCATAACATCTTTATATATATCATCAAATATTCTATCCATACTTACAGCTGACAATTTTTCTTGTTCCAGTTTGCTTATACCAATTTTAGCCTTTTCAATAACCCTTTCCAAGGGTTCCATGTTACTTTTATGGGAATTAACAAGTTTCAGTGCTTTATTTTTATCATTTGAATATTCTACAACTTTCTCCCTTAGGTCCTGATATTCAATCCAAAGTTTCTTTTTATCGCAGATCTCTATTTGTTTCTCTATTTTCTTCCTTTCATTCATGCCATCTATTATGATTTTTAATCTGGAAACAGATTTTTTTTTTCATATTATACATGTTATGAGTTTGCCCAAAGTCTCCATCTGCATATTTCTACTACTGGCACCGTTTTCGAGCATCGACCTTCAAGTCAAGTTAAATTACGAATTTAACTTGATTATTAATCATAAGTTTGATGTAAGCTAGTGAAGGTGACAATGACCGCAACCTCCATATAAAAGACTAAATGTTATATTAGATTACTATATGGCTAGAAGAGTGACCTCTTGGTCAGTGAACCTTAGTTTTATAATATTAGAGTTCACCTCATGGTGAACTGAAGTGAGCACTGCAGCCCATGGCATCTACATCTATCGTCAAAAATAAATCCAGATGTACATGCATTTTCACCTGTATTAGGGTTCCAGAATACCTATACTAACCATACGAAACACGGAATCATTAAAAAGGATATATGTTTTATTTTAATTAAAATTTAAATATAAAATAGTTCTGGAGCATTCCAACAGCAAAAGATTAAATATCAACTGCAGAATTTTAATTTCTTATTAAAAATTTACCGAAACCTTACCTTTCATTAAGTCTGAGTTGCTCCTGCAATACCTGAGCATTGTTCTGTAACTTGGTTGATAAGCCCCTTTGCTTGTTTCGACTCTCAATCAACTCGTCGAGTTGCGTGACACTCTGGTGGCCACCTACTGCAGACAAAGTACTACGGAGTAACTCTTGCGGATTCATTTTCGAAAAGTCTTGCACTCTATCTTGGGGAAGTAACTGACAGAGATTGTCCACCTGAAAACGTAGTAAACAAACAAATTATGAGGTGGCCAATTTCTAAAAGAAATAGTAATAATATAAAGATGATATTGCCTGGTCAGGTTATGTGGTACACGAATTTGTGTAAATAGACTGGGAATAAAATAAACCTCCTCCCCCTCATCAGTCAATTAATTTGATATTATCATTAATTTTAAAATCCCTATGTCCAGCATTGGGTTCTGTGCAGACCCCACCAATGGGCTAATACCCTCTGTATTGAAGCATAAGCCACCATGAAGCTCCACTGAGTATTGGCAGAGTTCAAATGTTTTCGAAAAAAAAAGATATTTTGTCATTTATTTTACAGATATGCAGGTTTCTACTTAGAGCATATGGTAAATCAACACATAAAATTGCAGTTAACGATTAAGTTAGTTCATCAATTATAATTTATTTTGATTTGAAATGAGCATGTTTTGCTACATGTGCGACTCCTCTGCTGTTGCAATATTCATTGGCGGCAGTGATCACTTACATCAAGCTGCTTGTTTGCCACCTAATATATAAAAAAAAACAAATTACCTGTATATTCAATGATGCAATCAACTCTTGCACCTGTTTCTCTTTTACTACCTTATGATCAATCGCCCAAGTGGATACATCCTTGAGGTTGAAGTTTCTTGTTATGATTACATTTCGTATCCCCGGTTGCTGGTATAGCTCTATCTCTATCGTAGAATGTTCGCAGCCACTTCTGATATACTCTGATATCTGAGGAACAAATATTTTGTCAACATTTGTTTAGTATTCAACCAACTAGAAAACATGACAACCTACGCAAAGTGTAAAGTAGACAAATGCAGATGGCCCAGGATTACGCTTTGTGGTAATCATGGGATGATGATTTGTTTAGAGTTATCAAAGACTATAACCCTCTGCAACATATATTTAGACATTTTCTTGGTCATATTTACAAGCACCCACATACACGCAAACACAGAGAAGATTCAATCATTGCGACTGCCACTGTCATCAGTAGGACTACATGTCTAAGTCTAAATAAATCAATCTCTTATGGACAATCTGTATCTTTGTAATATTTAGTATATAACTTAAAGTCAAGCGCTGTGCTGTGATTTTGTAAATGTTGAAATTTGATGAGAATGACAAAGTAAGATTAATTTATATGTAATAAAAAATACATTTAAATTAATTATATTGAAATTTTAAAAGAGTACAAAAACTTAAACATAATCACAAGAAGTAATAACTAATTATTTAATTTAATTTTTCATTATTTATAGGAAAGTAAATTAGCTTATGCACTAAACGGAGAATGCACCGCCCATTAGGCTGAAGACAAAAATGAAATTATAAATTTTTAATTCAGTAATAACCCACAACAGATAGTTAGACAACTGGTATAATTTTTTGAAGTCAAGACTCTTCAAATCCCATGTCAGTTCAATGAGTTCCTTTTATCACATTTGATTCTGTGGAATTTACTTTTGATAAAGGATCCAAAACCTGACTTGTATATTCATTCATGTTTAAAATATCCTAGTATTGCTTCATAAAAATCATCTCAAATAATGTAATTGTTGGCAGTGGATAAATCATTCTGTTTTGCAGAAACTTGATAATATGGTAAAGTTTTTGTATTCATATATATTCTCCTACAGAAGCAACTGTGTTATTTATTTAAATTAAATTAAATTCAACCACCTATTGCAAATTAAGTTCATTATATAATTTAAACAGGTAATTTTATCAAATAAGTAATTTTTGGATATTATCAGGATTTCAAGGGGTTTTCATCCCTGTTTTCCAATAAGACCAGTATAAAGTCACATGAATCATTTAATAGATTGAGACAAATACCTTTTGAAAACCAACATACTTCTTATGTAAACAACAAGAAAAAAGTTGTGAAAATAGACAAATTTTAATGAAGAAATAATAAATACAGATTCAAGTATTTACTTTAGATTATAGATAAAACAATTACTTTAGATTCAAAGCACCGTGGAAAACATTCTACTTCTTCTAGCATTGTGGGATCTAGAAGTACCTTCAACTATTGGACATAGTAAAAGCATTTTTAAAAAACATAGCTTAAGTTACTATATTATATAAAAGTTATCAACATAACATGTTGATATTAACATGGTGACGTAGCTACTTCTCAATCATAGTACACTGTGAGAGATTGCCTCAATTCTAGCTCTCTGTTTGTAACTAATATATTTTATGTGCAAATAACATAAATTTATATAACATTCTATATAAATCATTCTATAATAACTGGTAACTATAATAATTCTATAATAACTGGTAACTATAATAATTCTATAATAACTAAGATTATATGTATATGAGCTTACAATTAATAAAACATGGTATAAGTATAGATTTTTGATTGAAATCTGGTATGGCTCCTCATATGCTGTTGATTATTTGGTTCAATATTCATGAATGGAAGTGTTCAGTGTTAAATTTACACACATTCATATTAAAGTTAAAGGGTAACAAATTTTATACATTGCAATCCTTTATCAAATAAGGATTTTGGTAAACATGGCAAGAATCATCTAAAATTGGTTGAACCATAAACTTTGTTTCAATATTATAATGGAAACAATAACAACACTTAGAGGCAAACAAACTATTACTACAAGTCCGCACAGCTTTAATTGCTTAATTATTATTAATAGTGCAATCAAGGGGGTATATGTTCGGTTTATCCCTCGGGGATAAGACATAAATATATATATATAATAACCAAATTATTATGAATGTTTGTTAAGTCAAAGATGATAGCAACAACAACAGTTAAATTTTTAGACTTACCAGCAAATGAAAATCAATTAAATATTATGTAATAAATATATTTTACTAGCCTTATAATTTGAATATAATCTATAACGTACTTACCTTCTTAGCTCGTCCAATTACACTAGTCTTTCCGCAAAGACCTAAAATAATGGCGCAAACAAAAGTTGATTTACCAGTTCCATTTGGTCCGATTATTAAATTTAACGATTGGCCAGGAATTAATACTACTTGTTTGTAGGTACTGCAATAGATATATTATAAACATCAATATATATAAAAACAAACACTTGAAACTACTCGACGCATGTTACAATTGGCGCGTAAAAGTTCATTATACATACACAAAATTCTCAAGAGCAATCCTATAAATACATCCCGGCTTAAAACCTTTATCATTGATAATGTTAGACATTATTGTTGATTAATAATGATCCGTTTTTAAAATATATACATTTTCGTCATATTTCCTAATAATGAAATATTCTAAAAAAACTGACATACACAGATCGAGTGTTTCCATTATACGTTATTTTCAAATTTAAATATTAAATGTTTAAGTTAAAGACTGCTAAAACGTTATTATAGTGCATTGGCTATCTCACTGCACATTGGTAAATCATATTTTGCGTAATGTTGTGCACGTCAAGCGGACGTTATCGATAACAATCCCGGGGCGGGTGTATCACGCTCCCGCGCTTAAGTACAACGATAATAATTTACTCATGTGCGCAATGCTGTCAACGATTCCAATGACAACTTTTAGTATTTTGACTAAATAATAATTAGTATGAATGAGTTACTAGCCTCATGTTATTGTTTTTTGTGCTTTTGATAAAAATAAGTGAAAATTGAGGTAGTAATGTTGTTTCCAACTTTTATCCAGATCTGAGATTAGATAGTTTCGAAAGGGGATTTTAATAAATGTTTATTCACAAAACAACAACAACCGCAATCTTATCATTAAATTAATCTTATAGCCTTGTTTTCCGAGACATACTATCAGGAAACGTACCAAGAACTTAGATGCATTTTCTAGCAGAATTATTACATAGCGAGAAAAGAACCATCTGCAGCAACAATGACGAGTTTTTCCCAAGGTCTATTGAAACCCAAGATCCGCGGATTTAACCCCTTTCATTGTAAACGGGTGCAAACATATTTTTACTTAGAGACTCATATTTGCGCCTTTTACTTGTTTCAGCTGCCTCTAATACCCTACCACTTTTTAGCAAGAAATTCTGAGGCGCCCAAACTCGTTGACACCCCTTCCAGAAATATAAATTACATGCTTGATTGGTGTTCCAAAAAGGGTTTCCACAGATGCGTAAGCGTTTTGTACCCAATAACTGGGAATCCTTGGATAAAATAACTAAAAAGGGTGGTTTATTATCAATATTAGAAATTATAACGGCAAACATTTTGTACTAAATCTCTTTGCATATTCCGCACCAACTCACAGTACAATATAACCCACAGTTGAGTTTCGAGCGGAATGTTCTTGTTTGGCCTAAAAAGAAGGAAAAGTTTGCCAAGCTTCCTAAGTCTCCGAAAGAAAGGTAATGTCTAAGCTAGAATTAACAATTGTATTACATAAGATAAGACTAATACTGTGTAAGGAAGCAAGAAAAGCTGGTATTGCAATACTAGAAATTTTACTTAAGAACACCTAATCTCATGAGTAAATTTTTTAGATTCTACGCCGAAGAACCTAAGGACAAATTTAGAATTTAGTATAAACGTGTTTTGACGAGAGATTTTTATTTAAAATTCATAACATTTTTGGGCGGGTCTTCGCAAATAGATATAGTAATATAAATTTATGTACCAAAAACAGTAGAAACAATAAGAAGAATAAGATAGAAATAATAAGATATATGCGAATTATTTTCCTTCTAAATATTTAGGTTTCTATTAACTTATATAAAGGGTTTTATTAACTTTTTTGTCTGTGTTGTTTCTTTTTCTTTTGCTCACATAACAATCGTATAACCGCAAGAAAGCACATTATGCTTTTTCATTTTAAGCCATGTAAATTGTTAAGCAAAGAGTAATAATCTGCGGTTACTACTATGAATATATTTTCAAAATTTTAATTATCTCAAAACAATAAAAAATAATTGATATTATTAGATAAGATTTTATATTTAGTGTATAACCTTAGAATATATTATAATTGTACAAATTAAATAAGAATACTTTAATATTAGTGCAAAAATAACATACTCTGCTATAAATAATAATATAACGAATATTACTTTGTAGTAGTTGTTCTTTTAATGGCAACCTTTAACAAGAATTGACGAATGGTAACGCTGCACAGAAAGCAGCCAAACAAACCGAATCTAGCCGATGTGCTTGTCGCTCCCTTGTTAGCGGAGTTGTGTGCTGTAATAGTTTTAATTCGCATGTTTTGTGTATGAAAATTATGATAAAAACTAGTTTTCTTGAATGAACGCGGCCCTATTGATTTTATATTTGATTCAGTTAAATTTAAATCTATATGTACGTGATACTCGGTCCCGATACGGCGTTTTCTCCCCCTGTTGCGATTAATGGAGGGTATTCTTGTTTATAAATATTGATTTGTTGCATATCATATTTGAAACGTTTCCATTGTGTTTGTATAGTGAAATGTAGGCAGTTGAACGTGTGCAACGAGATCTTTATCGGCAATGCAACAGTTGGATTCGAGTTATGGCGCGACCATAATGTACTGTGAGAGGTGATTCGATCGTGTTTCTTGTGTTTTATTGTGTTTCATAAGTGTTTTTATGACAATGGAGGGCACTACAGAGAAGGATTGCTCTCCTTTATGGAACCTGTATCAACAAATCGTGTCGGATATGAAGGTATGTTAGAATTTTATGCGATATTCGTAACAGTATGGTATGCCAATTCGGTTGTTTCTTCCTACATTTTCTTTAACATCTTTTGCGGATTATCCGTTTGCGTTGCAAGGCATAAACAAATCTAAGATTTAAATAATTTCTTTACTCTATAAGATATAAGATTATGCATTTTTAAATCTATTTTTAAAGTAAAGTGGCCTATTTGATGTGCATGTCCTTCAATGTTATCGACTTTCATTAAAGTTAGGGTTTTGGTAATTTTGCATAAGCTGATATACCTTGTTCTTCAATCTTTTATTTTTTATTTCAAAAATAAAAGACTGAAGAAAAAGAGAAAACTTATAACGTAATTTACCACGGAAAATTTAAAAAACAAAAATTGCACATCACACAAATCGAAATATCTAATGCAAAATTACCAAGATCTATTTATTTTTTAGATTATATATCTTTTTCTAATAAGTTATAATAATACTAATACTTTACCATACCTTTTGTACCACAAACAGTATTATATTTTGTATAACAAGTAGAGTATCTAAATATTTTTTTTGAACATTTTGACCTATCATTGTTTAATTATTTTTTTAAGATATAGACAATAATACTTTTCTTAAACAAATTATAGCGAAATATGGAAAATATGTAACCAATTATAAGAAGCTTAACTAATTTTGAGTGCAGTTTTTATTTTTTTATACAATAATGGCATCCAAAGTTCTATTTACATTTATTAACCAGTGTATCAGTAGTGGCCAGGTAAAAGGCCATAAAGTAAAAATGTTTTTGTTTTTAAATTAAAATCAAAATTAATATGTTTTGATATACAATATGTTCAGCTTAAAAATAATTGACAATGAAATTCAAATATAGAATTACATAAGTTATATGTATAAATACATAATTGAAATTTTAAAAAAACATTTTTAATGTATTTAGTGTAGAGGGAGATAACAGATGTTATATACCATATTTTCCTCTTCCACATATTTTCCTTAAATTCTTATGCCCCAACATGTTGGGGTCTAGAGTTTATATTAAGCATCAAGCACATGTATTAGACATATTATTGAATGTAAGAATATGAAAACTGTAAATTCACATGTACCTGTCTACTGGTATTTCAACCCTCAACTGCTGGAATCTGAGATCCTTTGTCTCCCATTTGTAATGTATCACAACTTTATATGCTTCTTATTTAAAATAAACAAATCATTATTTACTAAATTATTTTTTAGTACACATACAGAGGTGACCAAGTGAGGGAAAATAACAACAATTCACAAATAAGATAAAACTATTTGTGGCAACTTTGGATTTATTACTCCATATTTGTGCAGATCCGATTCTCATCTGACAAAAAATATTAGCAATATAAGGAATTACATTGATTTATATGTATCTTATTACTTATAGTTCAATTGAACCTAGTACTTACTATAATCTTCTTGATTACTGGATTGAAAAATTTGTGTCCATAAATACTGATTAAATTGGCATGCTTAATTATGACCAATATGGAATTCGCTAGAAAAATCTCACGGATAAATAACAGGCAGGATAAATCTCGCGTCGCACGAACGCCTAAATTTTGCCTTGAGAGTGGTGGGTTAGAGATCAATATTTTTCGTCTCTTTCTTTTTGTTACTAGTGCCTTCACATTTAAAAATTGCCTAATGTCAGAATCCATTCAGGCAATCGACCAGACAATAATGATAGAAGCGTCGCTGGAGTTTTTTCAGCGACTTGTTCTGCAGCGGCGATCAGCCCGAAGAAGAGAAAAAAAATCAGGCAATTACTTGCCTGGTATATAGGTTTAGATATAGCTCAATAACTAACTGGAGTGTAAAAGAAAACATTAAACGAAGAGCGACAAGCGTCTTCGTGTTGCAAGCTCCTCCCGTGGCGATCTGCGTTCAAGAGAGGCGTAGACATTAATGAACAGGCTCTCGAAGACCTTGATACCAAACGTCAACTTCGCAAGACCCAGCCTATGACCTCCTACGTGTATATATTTAACGACCACTGTACTTACCTCAATCTGCCACAAGCCCAAAAAGTTTTATCCACGTCAATGCGGCAGCGACTGAGACCGTTGCCGATGCGTATAACATTATCAACTCATTACGCCAATATATATTTTTAAGATTATATTGTATCATTCTTTTAAACTGTATATCGTATAGGATTTTAATTTCATTCGGTATATTGTATTACAGTATATTGTATGACAATTTTTCCTACCAGAATTACCTTTTATCCCCTACTAATTACTGTTACAATTATTGATATTCTGACTCGCTAATCAAAATTGAATAAGTAAAAAGTTCATTTGTATTCGTATCAATAGTTCACGGGTTAAAGATAAAATATTGCCAAGACAGCGTGTTACAAAAAAGTATATATGTCGCCATCTATTGGTTTTTGATAACAATTATTATTGTGTTGCATCTTTAATGGACATTGTATCTTCTCCGAGTTCTCATACACGTTTCACACAATACTTAAAAATAACCGATTTAAGTAAAAGCTTTGATTAAATGTAGAAAATCGATTATCAGATAATTGTATTATTTGCTTTTTCATCTTGTGATGAATGAATCTACCAATATTTTTCTCCAAGTCACAGTTCGTCTGGCAGAGAAAGTGGAAAGAATTATTTATGCAAAAAATAAATGAAAAAATAAAGTGTTGCCTGCATTCTATATATAGGGCTTTTTTTTAGTAACAAGTGGGTCACAAACGAGCTTTTAGTTAACTAGATGCACATGACATTCTTAATCTGTTATTAGGTCTCTGGTATTTTGGACTAGCCTGAAGAAGCAGACTTGAACTTAACGTTGGTATGCCTTGTAAATCTGTTCCTCCTCTGGTCATTCTACAACTTGTATATAATTACAGTGTTACCCTTGTAAAAACGAATTGGAAAAAAAATAAACGAATATCATTTCATCGATCACTTTTTCTTCTATTTTAAACGCCCCGACTCTCGAACCAGTGGCGAGTAGCGATGTTAACGTGTACTCTTTCGGATCGGTTTGTGTACTGTATTCAACGATTCGGAGAAACTCCAAGTATAGTTCTATCCAATACCTCGCTGAGCGATTTTCAAGTTTTCTTTTTTTTTGTGACAAATGAGTTACAGTTCACTTGACGTGACCCGTGGCCGATGAAACCCACATTTTTTTTATTACTTTGAGAGTAACGAACGAGCACACAGTTCACCAGAGCAAGTGATTCATGCGGCCCATGACATCTACATTTACCCTTGACAAGGAATCATAATGCAGATGCGTTGTTACCCTTGAGAGTTGAGATGGAATGTCTCGTCACCAGTAATAAAGGTCACCTCACCAAACGAAACACGTTAGCGTTATAATGTTATATACCTAACGTTGATATTCTGCGACGGCGGTGTTGTCCCGGTCGAGCATTCATGTCGCAGCTAGATAGAAACAGCAATGTGGCTCTACAATTGTGTAAGTGTGTACATCAAAAGCACCGTAAGTCCAAGCTCGGATCGGATTCACTTTTCGGATACTAACTAAAAAAAATATATATATATTTTTAGAGAATTTTACCAACATTTCTTAGATTAAGAATTCTTGTCTATCCGTTGAAATTATCGATTGCAATGTTGTTTTGATGTACTATCGGCATCGGCAGCTATGTTGAAACTTTCTATATGCAGCATTAATTGGTCGGCTGGATGGCGTAAGGATATATATATATATAACGTGTAGGGCCGCAGTCATTATTTACCATCAGGTGCAGTGTGATCTCGTTGCTGCTTTAAATTATAAAAAAAGAATATTATAAAATCTATATCTGTCTATTTTCTCATGTAGCGATTTATTTCCATAATAAATATTCAATAGAAGATCAGAATGCAGTGCACAATGGCCGTTTAACGCATTCCGTATACAACAATGCATGATTATAGTTGAATGCGCGGTCGATGTCTAAACATTGATCAGATCTATTTATGTTATTGTACAAGTTGATGTCATCATCGGCAATTTTGACGTATGAAACGAAAACCGTCGACGACCTGGCGCTTTCCGAACGGCTTGAATCACCGTCGTTGCATCTCCTCTCTATGCATTTTTTACATTTTACAATGAGGATTGTACTGATGTGTCGTTCGGATTCATTCCAGCCGCCGAGTTTAAACTTCGTACGTCACGACGGAATTTAAGATTTCATCCTCATCATCTCGATCGTTGGCTATCCACTACTGTGCGCTTCACGCGAAATTTTCTGCCATGCACAACTACTCTGTGGAATCAGCGGTACTTGAAACCGATACGACTTGGAAGATTCAAAAGAAGAGAGCAACGCATCTGCTACTCCTCTAGTGTTGCGGACGTTCATGGGCGGCGGTGAACACTAACCACCGAGTGAGACCTATTCTATAAAAAAAAGAAAACCTTCGTGGAATTTCATCTTTCGACTGTCAGTTTAATTAAAAACATCTTTAGCCGTGGTAGCCGAGTGTCGTGAGCTACTCTATATCTCGATATAATTAATATCGAGATATAAATGAGTTTGATTTAACACCAATTACATTTTTAATTGCAACTTTTAGTTCTGGTACACCTCGCGTTTCGACGGCCAGGGAAAGCATCGTGAGAATACCTGCGCACGTCTAGGAAATATTTCGAAGGCATGCGAAATGCTTCGACACCATATAATAGACTCATTAACCATGTTAATAATATATATATTTTTAATGATAGTGTAGACAAATTTATATATATAAAACGGAAATGTCATTTTTGTTTGGTATTCAATATATAAACATACATTCATTGATTACAAATTTACATAGGTCTCTTTATCTTAGCATTAAATTTATTTTTAGAATACTTATATTGTAACATGTGTTTAAATTGTTCTTCAACTTAGCTGTTATCCATAAAAAAATCTTTTGCATGTCGTTTCACCTGTAATTAAGATACCATTTAGTTTAAAAAGTTACTCATGTATTTTCTAACATGTTTCAATGTGTATTTTGTTGGTGAAATAAATTAATAAATCAATCCACCCAATCAAGAAGCAAATGCATTGTCACCTCTAAGGACTAAGATGGAATACTGCGTTACCTGTTTTAAAGGTCACCTCACCAAACGAAACACGTTAGCGTTATAATGTTATATACCTAACGTTGATATTCTGCGACGGCGGTGTTGTCCCGGTCGAGCATTCATGTCGCAGCTAGATAGAAACAGCAATGTGGCTCTACAATTGTGTAAGTGTGTACATCAAAAGCACCGTAAGTCCAAGCTCGGATCGGATTCACTTTTCGGATACTAACTAAAAAAAATATATATATATTTTTAGAGAATTTTACCAACATTTCTTAGATTAAGAATTCTTGTCTATCCGTTGAAATTATCGATTGCAATGTTGTTTTGATGTACTATCGGCATCGGCAGCTATGTTGAAACTTTCTATATGCAGCATTAATTGGTCGGCTGGATGGCGTAAGGATATATATATATATAACGTGTAGGGCCGCAGTCATTATTTACCATCAGGTGCAGTGTGATCTCGTTGCTGCTTTAAATTATAAAAAAAAAAGAATATTATAAAATCTATATCTGTCTATTTTCTCATGTAGCGATTTATTTCCATAATAAATATTCAATAGAAGATCAGAATGCAGTGCACAATGGCCGTTTAACGCATTCCGTATACAACAATGCATGATTATAGTTGAATGCGCGGTCGATGTCTAAACATTGATCAGATCTATTTATGTTATTGTACAAGTTGATGTCATCATCGGCAATTTTGACGTATGAAACGAAAACCGTCGACGACCTGGCGCTTTCCGAACGGCTTGAATCACCGTCGTTGCATCTCCTCTCTATGCATTTTTTACATTTTACAATGAGGATTGTACTGATGTGTCGTTCGGATTCATTCCAGCCGCCGAGTTTAAACTTCGTACGTCACGACGGAATTTAAGATTTCATCCTCATCATCTCGATCGTTGGCTATCCACTACTGTGCGCTTCACGCGAAATTTTCTGCCATGCACAACTACTCTGTGGAATCAGCGGTACTTGAAACCGATACGACTTGGAAGATTCAAAAAGAAGAGAGCAACGCATCTGCTACTCCTCTAGTGTTGCGGACGTTCATGGGCGGCGGTGAACACTAACCACCGAGTGAGACCTATTCTATAAAAAAAAGAAAACCTTCGTGGAATTTCATCTTTCGACTGTCAGTTTAATTAAAAACATCTTTAGCCGTGGTAGCCGAGTGTCGTGAGCTACTCTATATCTCGATATAATTAATATCGAGATATAAATGAGTTTGATTTAACACCAATTACATTTTTAATTGCAACTTTTAGTTCTGGTACACCTCGCGTTTCGACGGCCAGGGAAAGCATCGTGAGAATACCTGCGCACGTCTAGGAAATATTTCGAAGGCATGCGAAATGCTTCGACACCATATAATAGACTCATTAACCATGTTAATAATATATATATTTTTAATGATAGTGTAGACAAATTTATATATATAAAACGGAAATGTCATTTTTTGTTTGGTATTCAATATATAAACATACATTCATTGATTACAAATTTACATAGGTCTCTTTATCTTAGCATTAAATTTATTTTTAGAATACTTATATTGTAACATGTGTTTAAATTGTTCTTCAACTTAGCTGTTATCCATAAAAAAATCTTTTGCATGTCGTTTCACCTGTAATTAAGATACCATTTAGTTTAAAAAGTTACTCATGTATTTTCTAACATGTTTCAATGTGTATTTTGTTGGTGAAATAAATTAATAAATCAATCCACCCAATCAAGAAGCAAATGCATTGTCACCTCTAAGGACTAAGATGGAATACTGCGTTACCTGTTTTTGGTTGCCTACACTCGGCATACGAAACATAGCATCATAATTATGATATTCCTCTCATGTTGTGCGGACTTGGTTCTGGACGACAATGAACGACATTGTCGAAGCTAGTAGTTATTTTGTGTAGCTGTAGCTCCACCACCCTAGACGCTAACAATACATACAAGAACACTAACATGGAATATGTTTGGTGAAGAAGATGTCTTACTTGCTGATTTCGAGCACGATAATTATTTACATACAAAATATTTGTGACTAGAAGTTTTAGAGGTGGTATTCTTTTTTCTAATTACTAAAATGTTGTATTAATATCCTATATTTTGTTTAATAATGAAAACCTCTACAATCTCAAGTTTCGCAGACCTTTATACTATTGTTGTTTCACCATAGCGTTTGCAACAGGAACTCTTATGCTGCTGGTGCTACGACGTTACTACATAGTGGCAGTGTTTAATATTCTAGGTCACTGAGAACTGCGTAAATGTAAACTAACGTACAGCGTCAACACTATATTATGCATCCAATAGACGCCGACTTGAACACGCTCTGAATAAATGCATGGGGTTTGCACGAGTTCTGTCGCCTTGAAACATATGTACATTTAATGCCGCTCATATATATCGGCGTTAAAAGTTTAATTTGAAAAAAAATACTCGACTCATTCATTTGAACACTGGTAGAACTACGTTATAACTATATATCAACAGACCAAATCACAGGTAACGAGGCATTCCGTCTCACTGCTCAAGGGTGACAACGCCTCATGAATCTTTGAGGATGAACGCAGATGTCCCGTATTTACCACCAACCGTGTGCTCGTTTGTCACGATTTATATATACCACGATATTATTACGATTTTTCTATTCGTCAGTTTCTTCCGGAGCAGTGGTAAAGCTGAGCTGCACTTTGCTTCTAACTGCAACATGAATGCGTCATCTCTACTGGAGTAGGGCCACCTCATCACATAATACCAGAGTAAAATAACAGGCTAACGCTGCTGTGTTTCGTCTGATTAGTGAAGGGAATAAATGTATAAAGTACAATTAGACGAGGTAACCTCGATAGATAAGCTCAGACGGACGGTGATAAAGGGGAAGGGGAGTGAACTTGGCTGTTAATAAGACCGCCGTCGAGAAGCACCGCCTCCTGCATCTAACCCGGAGCGGGACAGTCCCAACCGCCTTTCGAGACGCTGGTTTGTTATTATTTAACACAACAAACCCTCATTACCCACCCAAACCGACAATTGTGATGTATAAATATCTCGGTAGCCACTCGAGTCCAGGAACGAGGCGACGGTCCGATACTACAATGAAACAAAAATAAAACCACTAGTTGCCATTAAAATTATATATAAAACACATTAAACATTTTCGTCAAAGGTTATCTAGGAATAAAGTTCAAGTTTACACATAACGCAAAAACTTTGTCGCATGACTTTGGCGGCCTTAAAAAAATATTAATAAACGTTAAATGATTTAGAGCCTAATTTGGTTAGATATAGAATTCAGTTTACATCGTTCAGTACTTTTGCGTGTTGGCCTCTAATAACGAATGGAATGAAGCAAAACAATGGTACGGAATTATTAATTAGGGTTACGCAATCGATAATGAAGGTAGTTCTTATCAAATATTTGAGTTATTGGATATAATTAATAATATATTACAGTTGTCAGAATAACTAGTGATGTTCTATGTTCAATTCTCCGCCTATGAAAAATATTAGCGTATAAAAAATCTCTTTTGACGGCCGCGCGGAGTTATGGGCCACCCGACTGTAGCCGAGGAAAAATATTTGTTGTGCACACAAACAATTGGTCTTCGGGTCTGCGTGTGTTATGTATGTCCCGTGTCGCTGACACTGCAACTCAATCTACCTCAGATCTTATCGCATATGCATCGTTTTAGGGAAGGGCACGCAGAGTGAGTGCTTCTATGCTAGCGCAAATAATTACGTCGCTATATCGTGCGTCAATTATGTCATTTGGCAATAACTAGAAGATCAGATCAGGTGCGCATCAGTGTGCCGCGACCACGCCCTCACAGAATACCGGCGTGAATTAGCAGCATAACGCTGCTGTGTTTCTCTGGTGAGTGAAGCGATCCGGAGACTTTTATTACTGGTGACGAGGCATTCCATGTCAGTCCTCAAGGGCGACAACGCATCTGCATTGTGATTCCTTGTCGAGGATGAATGACGATGTCATAGGCCGCAGGAATCACTTAACATCAGGTGAACTGTGTGCTCATTTGTTACGCTTAATGGCGTAATGTAATAAAAACAAAAAAATATATATTGTTACCAAATAGAACTTTCTATTTTTTTTATTTGAAACTTTTAATTTATAAAAAATAAAGGACTTATGACCCGATGGCCATATTTCGCACATTTTCCTGTTTTTTAAGGCTCTCTTAATTATATGTATATGATATGAAATAGCATTGGCATACATATCGAAATATAATGATATTAAGATTCAAGCTATGATATGTGATTAACGCATGGTTTTGTTGTCTTAGTAAATAAATAAAATTAATTTAATCCACAGTAATTGTTACATGATAGTGAATTAAAAAAAAGGTGTTAAACGATCATTCCAATAGTGTGCGTGCGTTCAAATACGTCGATTAGTTGGTCTAATTTTATTGCGTGTGATTACGTGCCACCGTTGCTTAGTGTTAAGGCGACGAATGATGTTATTATAATTTCGGTCCACTGCTCGAGATTACAACAAGACTTATACGTATAAAGGTCCTGAGCAACCTGCATCCATCGAGATCATGTAATCTATTGTTGGGATCGTAGCTGGCATATTAATATAAGTAAGATATTATTAGTCTCTGTAAACTCTAGTCGCAATGTGCTGGCCATTAGGCTTGTAGGACCGATGCCCATCCCATGGGGGAAGAAAGAATCTTGAGTGGTAACCTTGTACAGGCAGTCGCTGTGTAGAACCGGGGTGGTTCTAGATAGACTAGAGATAGTAACTGGCGAGCGATACCCAACTTCTACATCTGCAAAAGCATTATATAAGATAGTAGAAAAGGGCCTTAAGTCGCAGATCGTGAAGAATTAATTACTTTATATGTAAAACAATTAAATAAGGTGTAATTTTGTATAAAGTTCTTGTTAATTTACGGAGATGGTATATTCTTGATCGTATGTAAAACCTTGGTATGTGTATAAACCCTCTATAATAAAGAGAAAAAAAATTGTATGGTATTACATCTTACGTCTCGGTCAGGTGGGAAAACGATTGTTCGTCTTGAATCTTTGTTAAGGATAGATTTATGTTTATGGGCCGCAGTCATCACTTATCATTAAATGAACCGTGTGCTCGTTTGTCACCCTTCGATTCATAAAAATATAATATAATGTTTATGATACTTTATTTTTCAACTTTCATAAATTTCAATACTGGGTATATTCGGCCATATAATTTTTATTTGTTTTACCAAAAACTTCCAGTAAATTTGAATTTAGTTAACGCTCAAATTTTATAAATGAATAAACGAAAAAAAAAAGTGTGTACTAGTCAAAAATCGTTTTCTTTTAATACGCAGCCGACATTAAAATTGACTTGGCCTGGCATGTTGGCTACTAAATGGCTAATAAATGACGCAACTGCTTTTTCATTTATTAACAGGAGAAAACTGATGCACTCCTAGTCCATTATGTGAAATGCTTGAGTTATTTATAACTATATATAAAAAAAGAGAATCCAGAAGGCAATCTATATTATTTATTTCCATGTTTATTGTTATTATTTATTTGAAACTTATAAATAATTGATATATTTTACGTATTAATACAATTTATTATTAATAGTATTGAATTGTATGAATATAGAAAATGTGTATATAGCCTATATACTATAGTCTGTAACTGCCTTTACAAATGCGGTATCTGTCCGTGTGAAATTTACTGAATGTTATTTTTATAGAATTTCATGTCTGCCATTACATTATGCACCTAAATTACTTCACTGAAACCAATCGAATATATCAACACCACGCCTTAACACGTCGATACCAAAAACGATGCCATTTAACATATAACAGTGGTATAACAGGCTTCACGCTCTATTTAACCATGTAAAAGTATTAACTACTTGCGTTACACGCGAGATAGGCCGCGGCGCGACTGATAGCGGGTTAATGAAGCGATTGCCAACCTCGTTGCCAAGTGTAACGAATATTAAAAAAAAAATCGTCATCGACAACCTACTGCATTCCACCGAAGGGCAGTACTTTTGTTATATCATAAATTAAATATATTTTTTTTTACTTAACTAACCAAGGATAACAAACCATGACATACACCACATAAAGGTAAATGGGCACTGTTGTTTGTATCAAATTGTAGCATGAATGGGTGGGCTCGACCTGGAAAGGATCACGCCCTATCGGTGAGTGTAGCCATCCCTGGTATGTGGAGGAGTTCCAATTCATTTATCAGGGGCGACTTGTGCATCTTGAATCTTTGTTGAGGATGGCTGTGGGTCCTTGTGTAGTCTGATTAGATTACAATTGGCATGATAGTCGGCGTCCTTATCATGGATCTGTATATTTGATCCTAGTCCGCGCTAAGGCATTTACCCAAAAGGTTTAAAACAAAGTAAGGTCTATCTAGTAAGTAAAACAGTCTGTATTGGAGTGGAATCTTCACGACCTCCCTCCATTATCTGAATGTTCTCGATAGTGTCGGCGAACCTATTTGGATTTTTGCTATAAAATTAGATATATAATATATATAATAATATAATACAGGACGATTATATAAGACACACGATAGTTTTATTTGCTTGACTATCTTACTTGTTTATAAATGGCGGTAATACGCTCAGTAAAGCCTATTCACACTTGCATTGAATATAACCAATAATTAAAATTTATTTTCATTATGCTTCAGCTTAGGATCGTACACATGGATTTACAACTTAGTAGGTAGAAGTCTCACCCGCCAGCGCATCGCTCTGGAAATTGTTAAAGGCTTAAAAATAATTAAAAAATATCTTAAACACAAATAGATGTGGAAGCTATATTTCTGAGCGATATTCAATCGATCGAATCGAAACCAATTTCGTTCCGCCACCAATGAAATTGTTAAATGCAAATTTAGTTCTGAATTACCACTAGCTGGCGGTTGAAGTAAAAAGTCGTGAAGAAACCTGTATGTCTAAAAAAAATATAATAAATACAGTCTGCCAATAGCCTCTCTGGAAATCTAGGCAGATCCTGCGGGATATGCTAATATATCCTAATGCTGGAACAGTAAAAAAATGTTTTTCTATCTACATATTTACTTTCAGTGTTTACTTTGCATAATGTGTATTATTTTGACATTAAGTTATCAGTCAATTAGTATGTAAATATATATTTATATATATATATATATATATATATATATATATATATATATATGTGGGATTGGGTCCAAAATGAAGAACACCAGCGAAATCAGACAAATGATAAATTATATTATTATTTAATATATGAAATAATACAATGCCGACACGTCTTTTCTCTTGACAGATCCCCTATCCATTGTTTTAAAAAGCCTCATATGTCACACATTCGTCATCTCTTTCGCACTTCGATTATCGCATTGACCGTCTTACGTTACATTTCACTCACCCTACATATATATATATATATATGTAAAGTACAGTTAACTTAAATTTTTATGTATATTATTTCAGAGAAGCCTTTTGGTCTTGGAATTAAGTTTTGGAATTCAGTCTGCCTTTGTGTACAATGTTTGTTTAACTTGTGCAAATAAAGAGTAATAGATAAATATATACTCTATGTTACTTTTTTCACTGCTTACACTGTATACCCTAAGCTAGTCTTGCGGTCAAACCCGACATCACTACTGAGGTCCCAGTGGTCAGTTACTTTAGAAGTTATCGCAATAGTTCCGCGAACACATCTTGTTACATACAATACTTTTTATATTCCCTTACAGTTTTGGCCTAGAGGGAGCAAAGTCTAGCTTGAGTGAGAGAGACTTACACGCTTTCAGGTAATGTAGTCGTTATAAGGGGATTAAAGCTGAGGAAGTTTAGCTGGGCCGCTCGATTTCAGAGAACCTGCACAGTCTAAAGCTGTTCGTTTTTCTATGAATCTAAGGGTGGCAACCACATTTCACCTGATGGTAAATGACGGCTTTGTGATTTTTACTCATCGTTTATCGGTTGTGAATATTTTCTTATTAAAGTAAGGGAGGGCTACGTGTTGTTAGCTCGGCTAAAACATGAATGCCTAGATTGGGGAACGATCATGACTTCACAGGATACCATCACAAAATGGCAACATAATGCTGCTGTATTTCGTATCTAGAGTGTAGGGATCGCGAAAGCCAGTTACTAGTGAATAACAACTCATGCTTGTCTTGAATCTTTCTTGAGGTTGGGTGTAGTTGTTTGAGTTGTAATCATAACAAACCATCATGTTTGTGTGTGTGTGTGTAATATTACAGTTTAGAAATGTTTCCTATTTTAAGTACATTGAAAACTTCGTACCGAAGCCAGACGAGCTACGAATAAAATAAAACGAACCATTTGTTTCAAGTTTGTAAACTCATTACAAACTCTTTACTCAAATATAAAGAGAAAAAGTTCAAAATCATTATCCACGTTACATTAAGCCGGCGTTATTTCGTAACTAGCTCGACGTACAGGAATCTCGTTAACTATGCAATGACTAAGTTGTTTCTAACATGACCTGGCCTTTCAGTGACCTCCGACACCAAGCTAAAGGTCGTGCGTTATTGAATTTTCCACTCTATCACGCCACTAAACTGTTCTCGTATTAAAATAGTTAATATTATAAATGGTATATAATATATATCTGTGGTCATAGATCAGACAATGATAAGTACATTTTTGCTCAGTATGACTTACTAATATAGGTATAATCGCCAAAAAATGCTCTATCGTTTGGATAACTACATGCAAAATATTACTTTTGTATTGAATACTAATTACTAATCAGATTATGATAAAAATAATTTTATATTTCAACTTTTGGCGATTATACCTATATTAATAAGTCATACTGAACATGACCACAGATATGTACCTCGTGGTAGTTCAGAATATAAGCGCTTAGTTTTTATTCACGGTAAGTTAGCAAACTGAGTTCGAACAGTGGTAGAGCTACACTGCAAAATGAATCCGTCAGGTCGACCGGAGTAGGATCACGCTCTCACCAGAATACCAACGTAAAATAGCAGCATAATGCTGCTGTGTTTCGTCTGGTGAGTGTAGGGATCCGGAGACCTTATCACTGGTGACGGGGCATTCCATCTCAGTCCTAGTGTGACAACGCAAATGCATTATGATCCCTTGTCAAGGATGAATGTAGATGTCCATGGGCCACTGGAATCACTTGCCTCATGCTTTTCTCATGTGCTTGTTTGTTAATCTCAATGTCATACTAAAAAAATAAAAAAACTCCCGGTACCGGTATATTGATGAATGTCTAAAAAATAATTAAAAAAAAATTGAAAATATGTGAAGTCTGATCATGTGAATCGGCCGTCGAGTTATGTGGTGCACAACGTCCTCTCTTAGAGAGGAGCTCTATGTCCAAAAGTAGGATTTATATAAATAGGCTTTATTGACTTTTAACTTTAGTATTTCCCATCCTGAGGAGTATATAGATACGTCTTAACCAGGTAACCTAATAGGCCCCATGTTTTTTTCCTTCTCTTTCCATACGCATCACTGTTAAAATTAATGTAAATCTGTTTCACGTAATTGTATTGTGAAATCGTTTTTCTCTCCGATTGTGTAGCCTCATTCATTCTACACATACTTTTTTTATTAATAGCAGTGGTGTGGTGTCTCCATCTAAAACGTACTTGTGTATATTATTACTTTTTACTTCAAAATATCTTCAATAATAGTTAATCATCTCTAGAACTTTATTTGTATCCCCGTTTTCTGATTATATCTTTTTTTTTTTTTAATGAAAGTCAAGATTGCAAAAGAGAGTGACTTCTACATACAGCCCGTAAACCATCTTCAAGATCCATACGTAACGTAATCTATCTTCAAGATTCACGAGGAAGGAAATGGAATGAATGTAACTAGGTCTTCGTATCTGTACATTCAACAACCAGCAGCAATTATAATCATATTTCTTGCTGTGAGAGCGCGGTCTCTCTCCGGCTTTGTGGATCATGCGTATATCGCATGAAATGATCATACATAAGAAATTTCATCCTAATCATCTCGATGGTTGGCAATCCACCACTGTGCGCTTCACGCGAAATTTCCTGCCATTCAGAACTACTCTGTGGTATCAGCTGTCGTCAGCGGTGTTTCCGAACGGATACACCTAGAGACCTTCAAGAAGGAGCCTACACCTTTCTTAAAGGCCGGCAACTCATTTGCGGCTCCTCTGGCGTTGCGGATGTTCATGGGCGGTGGATGCTTGCTCGTTTGCCACCTATTTTATAAAATATAAATAAGTTTCATCGTGGCTCTAACGTCAAAATATCACACTATTAACGTACAACTGTGACGGATAATTAGTTTGTAGAAATAAACATTATAAATGAGATTCTTTTTTCACGTGGATACCATTTAGCCGTAATATCCACGTAGCTTAAGCTATATAATATTTTTATTTATTCATAAACCACTTAGCGCTTGCTCAACTTGACGCGTTTGTATGAAGTATTAGTTAGACGTGCGGGTATTTGTGGTAAAAAATCTTTTATAACTTACCGCATTATATTGTTACTTCTCATATATATATATATATATATATATATATATATATATATCTTAATATTCATATTAGAAATATTGTTATGAGGTTATTCATGTCAGTCATTCGTTAGCGTTTGCTGTTATTTTACACCAGTTTGATTCGAAATCGACCTGGACTCACAGAATGCCAGCGTAAATGAAAGAATACCAGTACGGTGAGCATAAGGATACCGTGATCCATGTCCGGTTAAAGACGCATACCACCTCATACCGGCTAGCGGGGGTGAAGACAACGCATGTGTATCTCTTGAGGATGTTGAGTTGTTCGGATTAATTCCAGCAACTGAGTTTAAACATCACGATAGAATTCAAAATTGCGCATTTCGTGAAATTTTTTGCCGCGCACTAATTAAATTCTGTGGTAACAGCTGTCACCAGCAGTATTTCCGAACCGATAAGACTTAATAGGTCAAAAAAGGTGTAGGCTCCTTTCTTATAAATCCCATATAAGAAAAGAGCTTACACCTTTTTTATGAGCCGGCAGCGCATCTACAACTCCTCTGGTGTTGCGGATATTCCCTTATTTTCAGGTGATCTGCTTACACGTTTGCCACCTATTCTATAAAAAAAAAGTTTGCTCGCTCATCCACAGTGGATAGCCTAATGTGCGTCTAAAGAAGTATTATATCTAAAATAATTATAAAAAAATATATTATTTTTCTTAATTTTTATTCCTTCACGTCGGCGTTACCTCATCGTCTCCGCTGACGTTCGCGCGCCCACTAACGGTACAAGCGTCACGGAACCTGTTGATGGGCCAACTCGCCAGGAGGGCACCGGTACTTGAGAACTGGAGCGGTAGTCTTGCAATGTCTGTCTGTATTCGCCTCCACTTTATCGATGTTTTTATTTTTATTCTATTGAGTGTTCCCACGTTTGTACATGACACTCATATTTATCATAATAAGGGTCCCTGGAACGTTTAACTCATCAGAGGAAACAAAGCAAAGATATGTGTGTGCGGTATTTTGCGGACTATAAGATGCACCATTTTAACATAGAAAAATGGACTCCAATTTCGTCTCTAAATTAGAGGTACGTCTCAACAGTTCAGATGAAAGTAATACGAACGGTGACATTAACTAGACAAGTGATACTCTTTTGTATCGAGGATGAAGATGAACTGGATATTGCCAGTAAATTAAAATATATTTTTCTAAAAATCATCGTTTACCGTTCTGTAAGGGGCGTGATCCTAGCCCGGTTGAGGTGACCCATACATGCAGTAGAATGAAACTACATAGTGTCTCTAACACTGTTGTAACTATAATAGATTTTGCAAGTGTTTAGACTACTACTACTAAATGGTAGAATGAAGCTGTAGCTAGTTTCTGGATGGAGCATGAATGTATCGGCTCCATGGTGAAAAGATTATCAGCATGCAATGACAGCGTAACGCCGTTACGTTTCGTGTGGCGAGGGGAAAGATGAGGAGACCCAGTTACTGCTATCGAGGCATTCCATCTCGAACACACAAACTTGTGACACGTATTTTTCGTTTAAAAAAAGTACAGTAATCGTTCTTAGCATACGCATATTTAATGAAATTCCGCAAATAATAATAGATTTGCAATTAAATAGATTTAAAATTCTTTTTAAAAAGCAACTAATCAAATAACCCTACTTCACTTTGTCACAATATACCACTTCTGGACATTTTGTAACTAATTATTTATAAAAAAAAACTAGTCGAATTTCTTGCAGTTTCTTCTCGCTAGCATCTGCCTTTCGTAGCGGTCGGTTAGATATCTTGACGATAAAAAAGTGTTCTGTATAAACCTACTTGAATAAGGTTTCTTTTGATTTGATCTGATCAGGCTACTCTATTCTTAGGAGTGATAAATTAATTATATTCATCATCTTTTTCTTGATATAGGTGTTAGTTAATAAAAAACAGTGACCGGTATACTTTATCCTATTGACGAAATACAGGAGCGCTAAGCCACTGTTACCTTCGTATAGCATATATATTAGGACTTTACCATTTAAAAAAAGTTTTGATTGGCAGTGAATTCTAAATTTAAATTTATATTTATAACAAAATTAATTTGAATTTAATTCCATAATTACATAAATAAAGAAAATATAATTATATATTTTCCAAAATTTGGACAACTTTTTAGCGGGAAAAACATTCAATTCCCAGTACAAAATGTCTTTGAAGAGTTTGTTGCCTCTTTTCCAGCTGATTATTACAAGAAGGGCATCAATAAACTACCAATGCGTTGGCAAACATGCATCGATTACATTGGTGATTTTGAATAACAGAAATAAAAAGGTTTGAAAAAAAAATACTTTTACATATTTCATATAAAACGGCAAGTTCATAGGTCTATTATTTGTGCTACAGTTACTTTATAGTCAAGCTGTGGTGGGTACCGAATAAAATATTTATACGTCAATTGTTTAAATGTGTAATTATAAATTTAGTTAGATTAAATTAAAAATTCTCCCCTTCGTATTCGTTAATGTATATAAATTCAGTGGTAGAGCTACGATGCTGTTTGATTCTTCCTGCAGAATGAATGGATTAGCTCGACCGGGGAAGGATCACGCCCTCACAGAATACCGGCGTAAAATAGCAGCATAACGATACTGTGTTCCGTCTGGCGCGGGAAGGTATCCGGAGACCTTTAACACTGGAGACGAGGCATTCCATCTCAGTCCTCAAGGGTGATAACGCATCTGCATTATGATTCCTTGTCAAGGATGAATGTACATGTCATAGGCCTAATCATCCATTAGGTGAACTGTGTGCTCGTTTCGGTTCGGTCTCAGTGTGAAAAAAAAATCTTTAATAGACAATAACGATCAAAAGACATACCGACTGTTATATTGATATCAATGTATTTTAAACATCTTACGTCACTTTGAACCTTTAGTGCCTAAACCAAGGTTTCTTAAGTATCGATTGCGTCATCACGAGCATGATGTCAGAGTTAGATCATTTATTGTATCAATTCGAATGTATTCGTTTGTGAAGTGTAATAAATCCAAAAATAAATTATGATTTTATCCAGTTCGATATTAACGTGGTCGTTGTCAAAATCGATGGTACTAAGTCAGTGGCCGAGCCCGACTTTTGGTTAGTGTGTTTGGATGTTGTGCAGCTGGTAATTCGTTCGAAACTCAGTCGAAGAATGAAACATAGTGCGTCAGAAGTCGTTGGTTTTAACAGTGTGTTCTATACATTCGTATTACCGAAGCAACATTCGATACTTTCCTCCTAACTTTTAACGCACATGAAACTATATAACATACGCATTTAATCTCATCTTGTAATATGTAACTGGAAAGTCATCGAACAGGAGTACATCCAGTGCGCAGTATAGTGCCGTGTGGGTTTACGGTCGAAATAGGATTTTGGTAAAAAGCCGTGTCGTAAACACTGGGATAATTATAGATGTGAAAATTAATCATTCGTAATTGTGCACTAATGTTAGTAAATCTACAATATGACAGACTGATACTCTAACCGCCGAATCGCGCAAATCTGATTTCTAAATAGAAAGGTCACCAAGAAATATTTTATTAACGCTATATTTATTAGCCAAAGACAATGGAAAAATTCCGGAATCGAACCCATCACCGAGAGAAGGTGCGGTAAGCAGAGTTGTACACTTTGAACTCTAGAGGAAGTGCAGGTGCAGTCCAAACGTTCCCGTGCTTCCTGGTCCTCTTGTGATGTGTGTTTAATAATCATTATGGATTCTGACGGAAGTCGGCATAGGTCTTTTTGCTTCTGCAAAGCGGCTTTGTCCTGTTTCGCTCTTTCTTATTCCTGTTCTTTTATCAGTGTTGATCTAAAATGAATCTTATATGTTCTGATATGCGTTTGTAAACCGCATGCAGTTAATCTGTAGGTTCTTTTTCTTATTAATGTATAATCAAAAATGAACCTTATGTCTATATTTGCATGGTTGAAAAATGGCACAAATTATTATGTAATGGATTTTAAATGGCCAGCAATTTTTCAAGGATAATAAATTGATATTGAAGTAAAATTTTATATATTTTTATTAGAAAATGATTAATATAAAATCTTTAAAAAAAATCTTCAATTGTTTCTGTTATTTGATTATGATGATGATATTAATTTATCCCTAATGGGAAAGGCAAAGGACTTTAGTCCATACAGCCAGGTCTTGATCGTATGATGGTTGGTCTGAAACTCCTCTGTTATTTGATTTTATGTAAGCTGTTAAAAACCCAATAACTTGTAATCTTGTCAACTTTCATATTATAATTCTTATTTTTTTTGTATGATTTTTTTTATTATTTATTGTATTTGTATTTTTTGTTTTTCTTTATTGATAAGACAAAAGTATTTTACTTGTTTGTTTTAATTGTTTTTATTGATCCTGATTTTGCTATTTATGTGTGCCAAAAAGGAATAAATTAATATTACTCTTATAACTATTAATATCTAACAATTAATAATATTTATTAGTGTTATATATTTATTTTTATTGTTATTTTAATAAAATTAACAATTAATTGAGTATTGATCTGTATAAAAATAGATTATAATACAGAATTTCAGTGTAATGTCTAAATTTGCATATGCCATGTGTGTATAAAAAATGTATGTCACTGCCTTTATAAATATATCGGATTGTAGATTTCATTGAACGTTACTTACGGTCTGAGAACATTTAGATATTATTTTTAAATAGGTTTTTTTTACATTCCGTTTTCAAATTGACTACTACTGTATTAGATTTCTTATGTTTGTTTTGAAGTTAGTAAGTTTTGTTTTGTTATATTTGTATTGCAATAAATTTAATTTTGATGACGATGAAGTCATATACAAGATATCAAGTTACCACGTGACGCCTGGTGAGAGTATCAGCCTGATGCGTCACCTGTTATGAGTTATTTTTTAATTGTATTGAAGGTGACAAATGCACACACTTGATGATAAAGTAAATCCTACGGCCCGTGACACCCTCATTTATCCTCGATACAGAATTATAATGCAGATGCGTTGTCACCCATGCGACGTAATATAAATCCTTATTATTAATAATTATCAATTGAATTCATCTTCTGCCTATACTGGAAGGTGATATAGTCGTGAGTATTCCGTTTATGAATATTACATGCAGTACATTCTATAATAACTTTCCTCGATGCCGCACCAAAGGGGACAACGCAGAACAAGCTAATAAAGATTCCACACGGGGGGTGCGTTGTAAAAGGGGGTGGGTATTGATTTTGCATACAATAAGGGGTTGCACTTCTACGGTTGCGTTTTTTGAACAGTTGCCTAATCGAGTGGAGTCAATTGAGAGGTATATAATTATTTTTAACTCTCGCAGCTCGATAAGAGTGTAGGCAGAGAACTGAAAAATATTAAGCAATTCTGTGAATGGAGCTAGCATAGAATGAAACTAAAATGTTTAGTCACGAATATGTTTCATAATATGGACACAATTTTGAATGTAACTGTTCGGTTTTATGAAGTGACTGGCTGGCCCGACAGACGTCCTGTTAAAATTTCAAAACCGATGGTTCTGTGAATGTGTGAAAGTTATCGATCGGTAGAAACGTGACTTATTGTCTTGAGTTTATATAAAAAACCCATATAAAAATAACTTTCAGTTTTTACCGAATATGACAAACAACCGAATTTTTTCTTTCCGTGAAAACCTAATTCGAACTCTAACGAATCGTACCAGCAGTTCTAAAGTGATGACGCCACCTGATGGCAAGTGATTCCATCCACATTAATCATCCATAACGAATCATAATGCACCTGCGATGTTTGCCAAAAAGCTTGGTCATGGAAGGCCTCGTCACCAGTGATAAGGTCTATTTTCCTAAACTAATGCTAAATTGATAAAAAATATTTTAAAGTGTAAAAGAATTCGGAAAGTGTTACAGTTACATCATAACTACGAAGTGGCTCTCCAACGTGTCGTACCAGGGGGATAAGTAGTCAAGGTGTTTAAGTTTATGTTAAGTATTTAGGTAAGTATAGTTACCTACTAGCGCGATAAGAACCCGTGTTCAGAAAGCGTGAATAAAAAGATTATAAAGTAACATATTAATTTTTACACTTTTACACACCAGCTTTTACTTATTTTTTCGTCTAACCGATGGTTGAGGTGGTCGAGGATGTATCTCATGGTAATCTTTGGGGAAACCTATGTTCAATAGTGAGTGATGAGATGGATATATAAATTTATGTACTGATTTACCACGTGCTATATATTATATAATCATTATATATATATACACATACATACATACATACAAATATATATCCATAACACAACACAGGGACAAGTTTTTCGTATTTTATAAGTATAAAAAGTAGCAGTAAAATTTCTTTGGTTGTACTGTTTGTATCTGGCTGGTTTTGACAGTATAGAATACATGACGTTTTAAAAGCAACAATAACAAATAAAAACGGTTTTTCATTGTTTTTTGTCCGCCAAAATGAGTCGATGTTACAAATGAAGGAATTCGATACATTTTGAAGTTTTATTACAAAAAAGGGAACAATGCGACCCATTATATATACATAATACCAAGTAACCAAGAAATTCCTTAAAAGCAATCAAATCGACTCAACCTATAAGCACGCATATAATTACGTATTTTTTACGTTACTTTTTAAAACTCATTTATGATTTAAAAGGGGTCAACTTTAAATTTTTGTCAACATTTATTCAGCACTTTATAAAATAATCTTGAGTAAATCCTCGTTGCAACAGGGCAACAACAATGGCAGCTTCTACGGGCGTAGTATCCATAGTTTCGACATAATGCTTTTTTTACCGGAAGTGTGTACAGGTCAACTACTAAAAGAACCCGATTGCAGGGGTTTTCAGAGGGGTCGTTCGTGGGTACGATATAGTGAATTTTCATCTACGCGCATTTAAATTTCCTAATGAAAAGGGTACTGATATTTAAAATAATAATGGAGTTAACTTTACGTTAATTAATCAAGTCTTTAATGCAAATTATGGTTTTTATAAATAATATATATGTTTTTTGAAAAATCTACAAATGAATTAGTATACACTCTTTTTCTCTGAATTATTTCTAATATAACTTTATTTGTTTCAGGTATGTTTAAAACTTGTTCCCACTCTAATGGTAAATCCGCTAAGTAACTTGTTTTTTTTATAATACCGCACGTTAAAGAGAAAGTGGCCCTAAATTATCGCGAGCGTGTGTGATTTTTTGTACAATGCAAGGTTATTGCGTTCTCATTTATTTATTTGTGTACACATTTTAATCCGCAACGCAATATTACATACTTTAACCACTTTTCTATGAGGCCGTGAAACGAACGAAAAAGTACACATATAGCAAATAAAAAGAAAAAATATACATTCTTATATAGTACGTTCTCAATTATATCGTTTAAAGAAAGTCTAGATTCAAGCATTTTGCCGAGCACTTATTGAAAACGGGGACCAAAAATTGTTAAAGATTATTTAAATTCCTCCTGTCACACTTATAATTGAATTTAACAAGAACTCTAATAAGTTTTGGATGCGGTCTGTGCACGTTTGCACGTTCTGGGTTCAAATCTGCTTTACTAGACTAGAGTAGTGTTATTAGACAATGTACTGGCACTAGCATGTTTGCTCCGTGGAAGTGGTTAACGCGGATTGTTAGTTATATTGATAGAATTAATGGAGTTTTTAAAAAAAAATGTTTAATGAGACATTATTGATAGCATCAAAAATAAGTCCAAAACTGACTTTCGTTTCTAGTGTTCCGTAGTCAATAACCTGAAGATTTGTGTCATTTTGATGTTTGTAAATCTGTTTGTGTACCACAATCGTTATGCATCGAGACGATTTCACGTAAATGAGTGAAGTTCAGCGCAGTTATAGTATAGAACACAGCATGATAATTTCAATAGAAAAGATTGATGCAGAAGCTTCGTACTAACTACCATCGGTTTGGTATCGTGTGTATAGTAAAATTAAATCCCAAAGCAGACACAACTGCAAGACCTGAAGATACTGTAGGCTCTTTCTGCGTAAATTGAACCAAAAATAAATAATTAATAGCTAATTCGATTATCTAAATTCGGGTTAACTATGGCAGCAGGACGGCAAACACCTCAGTCTTCCCCGTAACCATGAGTGATTTCAACCACTCGAAAGGTGATTTAAAAGTAAAAGTTAAACGCGATAAATTCATAAAGTAATTGTATTCAATGTAGTACCGAGAACTGCGAGGAAAAGTTCTAGACATCCTGTTAGATCAACCTGCTAGAGGGAGTGGCCACTTTGCAAGCTTGCGGCAAATCGATGAATGCATATGGCTCCGGACCGTTATTCTGGCTAACCATGGGCGATGTCTATTCACAGCCGTGGAATTATAATGGACTGATGATGATGTTTATGATGATCTCTTCGTTATGAATGATCCTAGCGTAATGACGAAGCGATTTGTTGTCCTGATCCACCCTGCGTATTGATTGAACCCGTGAGATTGGAATAGTTTCCCTGCGTCTGTCTTTACGGACCTTTAATATCCTAAAAGTACGAGTTGGAAGTATTTCTGTCCATTATTTGGAGTAGTAGTCAAGTTAGTTCTTAATCATTTTATAAAGAATGTAGTATTGACGTAAATGTAAGAAATCGTTCGTTGCTTTAGTTAACTCTAGTTTATTTGCTTGTTGTCTTTGTCTTTTTTCCCAGATAAGAAAAACAAGTGTTAAAGTCCACACAGTCAATTCACAATATCGCCTCATAAAAAAAAACCAAAGTCACAATTTCGCCTCATAAATTATATCAACATTTTAAATATATTCTATCCTTTCTTTTTCTTATATTTTTTAGTCTTTTTATTCAATTTGACGTTGCTATTGTTTCGCTTCTTTAGTATCATCCACGTCAATTTCCACATTTTAGTAAAATGGTGGCCACTATTATACGATTTTATATGGATTTTGGTGTAACACGAAATCCACGCTGCGTTTAATTATTTCAAATTCACTTCACTACATATTAAACAAACTAAACACGAATAAATTCCACTGAAATTACACAATATAACTAAAACAAATTAAATTATTGAATGAGAAATATGATCACTGCATGACCATTCGAATTCCTGCCAAAAACAATCCTCTTCCAGTTAATATACTGCGAAATAGCAATTCCTTTTTACGACTACACGGGAAGTAAACCTTAGAATAGCAAGCACTAATATAAAACCTGTTTACGGCGTACGATGTGTAATGCGATTTGCATATAAAGCTGACATTGAAATGACCCTGCATTCAGACTTCCCCGGTCCTTGCCCAGTGCTCCCGTAAACTGAATGCATTTCATTCACACGAAAGAGAAGGGTTTTTTAATACGTACTCGAATATAAAATGGTCCTAGTAACTTATTTCATTATATTTAAGGTAATAAAAACGAGCACACAGTTGAACTGATGATAAGCGATTCGTGTGACCCTCGATACTCACATTCATCCTCGATAAGGAATCAATCCTTACGGGTCCGACACAACCCACCCCTGCAGGGGCAATAATGGGTTGTGTCGGACTTGCACCGTTTAAAATTCCTCCATGAGCGCGTATGGGAACGCTTTTACACACAGCCGCGACCCCGCCTGCTCCTGCCGCCCAGGCAGATTCTCCTCGGGGGGAGCATATACCCAGCTCCACCCCACCATGCAAGGTGCGCCGGAACACGAACGCGCCTTCCTACCCGGCCTCCCCTGCAGGTGGGGAAGTTGATCATGCGTAGTCAGACCTAAACTAAGATGGAATCGCTCGTAACCAGTAAAAATCCCCATTCATGCCGCAGCCAAACAAACTGCTGTGATCGATTTCGATCACAGCGTGATATTTATGGTTATTGCCGCTTGACATCGACTGCACGGGGTAATAGTATAGGCCTGCAAACATTTACTGAAACACAGATGTACTCATTCGTCATCCCCTTCCTTATTCCGATGTAATGCATTTGGCAGAGATTGGCGGAAGGTTAAAGATGTCTAACACGTGAAAACCGCAGTGAATAATGCTCCAATATGGGACATCAACAGCCTGCACCCTTTCTTAATTAAAAATTAGGGTGCATACAAAAATCCCAAAGTAAAACTGCCAGAGTCCCATAACCAGTTGGGCTAACGTCCGTGTAACGGTGACCCAAAGCCACAGTCTGTCGGCACGAATTAATAATGCAGGGCGGTACGAAGCCGGTCTATTACCGGGATACGACGTCGCCTGCGTGCGTGACCCGATTGGCTGATAGCCTGGTTTATTGCTTTCGATATAATACGATTCCCGCGGTGCTTTTTTTTCTTTTTATCTATTGGCTTCCGCATTGCCAGTGTTGGTAGTAAACAAAATAATAGTTATATTTCTTTTTAAACTTTTCTGTATATGATAGAAACATACTGTTAGTAGAAACTTCTGTATATAGGGATACGTGGACTAGGCACCAGTATCCTCTCTAGATATATGATTTTAGTGTGTGCAAGACTCATATAACCCTGCCTTCCCTCAGGAATCAGGGTATCTTTTGAACATTTCCCCCCCGACACCAAATAAAGTCAACCCAACCTTAGGATGGCGATGTTTACGATATTCTGATTTCTATCATAATCAAATTTAATCAGTGGTAGAGCTACACTGCAGTTTGTTTTTAGCTGCAGAATTAATGGGTCAAATCGACCGGGGTAGGACGACGCTGTCATAGAATACCAGCGTGAAATAGCAGCATAATGCTGCTGTTTCGTCTGGTGAGTGAATGGACCCGTGTAGACCTTAGTTATTGGTGACTAGGCATGCCATCTCAGTCCTCAAGGGTAATAACGCATCTGCATTATGATTCCTTGTCAATGGCGAATGTAGATGTCAAGGGCCGCAGGAATCACTTGCCTTTAGGTGAAGTCCGTATTCGTTTGTGACTCGTAAAAAGTTTTTGAGTAAAAAACGAAAATTTTAATAATAAGCATCATACACCTTTTGTCTATATGTACCATATAAGAATATATATCTTCGAGATATTATCACTGGTGAGGAGACATCCCATCATAGTCCTCAGAAGTGAGAACACATGTATGTATTATGATGCATTAACGAGGAAGAAAGTGTCGTGGTTCGTTATCTAATGCTATCTGGTGAACCGAGGCGCCCGTCACCCCTAGTAAGATAAAAAATTATGATAAGATCTATTTGCTAGAGCCAACGGTTTCCGTGATTGGAAGGTGTAAACCTCGCACACAATTTACGGCAATGATATAGCACCCTGCCACGTTTGGATCTTTAAAAGCTCCAGTTGTGAAGTGGACAACCTTTTAATATTATTATTTATTTCCATTACGTATTTTCAACCTGTGCGAGCCGTTGCTCGTGCTCGAGCTGGAGAAGAAGTGGCGCAAGACGTGTTTTGCGCCACTTCTTCGCCCATGCATTCCGAATTGGTGGGACATAGATAATAATAATAGAGATATTACTTTAGTTAATCCTTAGTCAGAAGCAACCAGGGTAACCACACAAGCTGAGGCTCCCACTCGGGAGCCCTTGTGCCGGTTTCCCACTAATAGAGGTCTCGACTGAACGCCATAAGCGCTCGGTCACCTCTCAACCAGGTGAAACTGTAAAAGCCTTCGGGCTAACAGCGGCCATCAGCCCGAAGGAAAACGGTGACAAACGAGGATTATATTCAGCTGAATAAGTGACGCCCGTGAAGTGAAGCCCATAGTTTCATTATCATCAAAGATTTAAGATGCACAAGCGTCGTCAACGCTGAGGATAGAGATGATGAGAGGTATTTCTCAACTATTCATTAGATTCCTGTACGAGTTTCCTTGCGGAACGTGGACGGTCATCTCGTCTATATAACGCCACCTGCCTTCAGGTATAATTCAGTATGGTCACTAGAGCCGGTTGCTCACCCCACTGGTATAGTGCGGTGGTATACCGTTATGTATTGGCTTCAGGTTTTGTGCGTAGTGTTTTGTTAGTTTTACGTTCTTTAAGTTCTTATTGCCTGACATGAGTGGATATTCTGTACTAATTAGTTTACTTGTCTGAAAAGTCTTAATGCCAAATGCCATACTTGGTCTTGGATTGCACTGCATTCATTATTTGTTTTCTGGTTAAGTTTTAAATAGCACGTGTGGTATGGCCCCATTAGATGTAACGAGGTCTTGTACAAGTAATAAAGCCACACTTTAGTTATAAAAACTTTAGACAACACTCAAAATTTCACACACACTTTAGTTAAAACACAATATCAGCATAACGCTGCTGTGTATGGTGACTCATGGTAGGGATCCGGGTACCACCATATTCATCTCTCATTATCTGATCGACCCGTCTGATGTCTGCTGAATATAGGCACTCAGATTGACCACCTACATTTATCTACCAAACTTGTACAAATCAATCTATCCAGGGAGGGGGAGGGGGACCGTCCCACACTGCCATTGCTGCTTCGACGTCGCCACTCCAGAACTATCTAACATCCCCATTGGTTATCAGTTCGAGCACTTCGTACCTTTAAATACATTAAAAAAATACAGAGTTGGTAAAAGTTTATTTCGATGCCTTTGCCCCGCGTCGCTTTGGGATACAATTCGTAAATAAAAAAAAAACATTATGCAAGTTTAGACTTCAAGCGATTCCCGTTATAATAGCAAGCACGAAGCGTGTTTACCGAAGTTTGTTATCGTCGCTCGTAACAATTATCGTTCGTTAGCGGTTCGTTATGCGTGCGTTTGCTCTTTTTATATCGGTTATTACACTGGCGAGAGATTTTTCTTATCGAGTCTCAAATAAGATTCTTTATAAATGTAAGATATATAGTATATGTATATAGATATAAAAAGAAGACCCCCCAACGCCTCATCGACTGATGTTGGTGCCAGATTACTGATATTTATCTCACGCATCGCCGATTGGCTTTCGGGACTCGGTGTGTTGAATGTATGTCCTTTGTCCATGTCAATTTATCCGAACCTTTCTCCGATTTGATTTCCGAGAATATTGCAGAATTTAATGTGACGTCTAGGAACATCGATCGTCTAGAAATAATTCAGATGTATTGCATCCCCTGAGGACTTGAAAGCATCCGTCTATCCCAGCATTTGGTTCTCTTCGGATTCCATCGTTCACCGCAATAAAAATTCAGCCAACGCAGTCTTTGTCAATATGTAGTTGCCGCTCAAGCACTTTCCTGCTGCATATGAAGAGGAAGATTCCTTCGTCCCATGACATCTAACCCCGTAGATTCATCCTTGACAATGAATCATAATGCAGATGCGTCGTCATCCTTGATGACAAAGATGGAACACCTCGTCACCAGTAATAAAAGTCTCCGGATCCCTACACTCACCAGACAAAACTCAGCAGCATTATACTGCAATTACAAGCTGGTATTCTGTAAGGGCGTGATCCTTCCTCGTTCGGGCTGACCCATTCATTCTGTAGCCAGAAACGAACTGCAGCGCAGCTCTACCACTTAAACATCATCACAGTTCCAACATAAACACAGCCCATCACTAGTCTAATGCTGAACACAGACATTCCCTATATATAGGCACTGACCACTATTCTGTGCACACTTGCGCAGGTCTTCGCTCCATCCTACGTTGGGTCGCCATACACCCCAATTGCCAATCGGAAGTTGCCTTCATAGAACTTTTCTTCACCATTCGTTTTTTGTTCTACAAGCTATGTAGCCCCGGTGCCATTTCAGATGATATTTTGGGCTATGTCGATCACTTTGGTGCTACTGCTATTGTCACACATTCTGTGACAGAGAAACAACGTACATGGCCCTTCTTCATAGTTCGCTGAGTGACTCAAGTCTTGATTAGCAGTAAATGCAAAATTACTAGTAATCAATCTTTATTTTGTTTTATCTGCAGTCTATTTTGTTCTTCTATTGCTTCCTTCTCATTTCTCACTTAGAAAACAAAGAAATATTTTATTTATATATATTATTTCCTATCGGAGATCGTTCTTAATCCACTTTTAATGTAGCGGTGTTCTGTCGGTGACCCCGTGGGACACAATCTCCGTTAGGTTTTGACGAACAATCACTTTTGTACCACCGCATTACGCCTGCGAACTATCACAGTATGGTGTTCTATATACCATTTTTATTGTATTCATAAAAAAAAATGACACAATTGAAAAAATTTTAGTTTAAAAAAAAGAAAAAGAAAAATAACATACAGTCATGAAATAACTGACTGTATCATCGTCGGTTATTAACACTTCTGCAAAATTTCAGAATATTCTGATGTCTGGAATAGAATGAAAGGTGAATTAAAAATTCCATTACAATTATACATACGCATTAAGCATTGTACGTATGTATGGGACATACGTACAGGGTTAAGCAAATAAAAGAGTTAAAAAACAAACGTTTACTAAAACTTAAACTACATTAATACTTGTATCATTCCATCTAAGTATTTACTGGTGACAACTTAGTATCACAACAAAGGACTCGGCTTTTACTGAATACCTTCTTAAAATAAACCAAAGACTCCATTACTGGAAACAATGCATTCTATCATAGTCATCAGGAAAGGTCTATTGACTCCTTGGTCTACGATGGATGAAGACATCTTGGGTGACAGGAATTACTTACCATCATATGAACTAAATGCGTGTTTGAAAGACACCGGAGATCCAGTAACAGTCGAAGAGGCATTGTTTAGTTCTCGGATGGCGAACGTTTATTTTATGGTTCGTAATCAAATGTTGATATAGGTGGTATATGGGTTCCCAGTAACCATCAGCCATCAGAGGATTTACAGTATAGTTGATATCTTGTAATAATATAAATAAAAATTAAATTCCATTCGTCGGTCAGCACTTCGTGTCGAACGTCTGGATCGATTTGGTATTTTTTTTAATGTTCTTATTAGTCTGAATTAGAAAAAGAAAAATTGGAAACTTGAAAAATTCAAGAAAATCGAATGTCCTTTTTCGTTCCTTTGGGTTTTTGTATGAACTCTAATTCACTATTATTTATTCACAAGATGATCTCAAACTAATTTCTGAAATTTGAATAGATCAACGTGGCTGGGTCATCTAGTAATAATATACATATAATATACCACAACTGGCAATATTCCAATTAAAAGGGGAGTTAGACAGGGGGACCCTCTTTCACCAACAATTTTCATCTCGGTATTAGAGTCCATAATAAATAAACTAAATTGGAATGAGATGGGCTTAAATATAAAAGGAAAGTACATTAATCATTTAAGATTAGCTGACGATCTCGTCTTACTGTCTGGGAACAGCGTAGAGCTAGAACACATGATAGATACACTACAACAATCAAGCAGACGATCAGGCCTAGAAATCAACTACAACAAAACAAAAGTGATGACAAATTCATTGAAAAAAGAAATAAAAGTTGATAAATACTTCGATAGAATTCGTCAACTCATACTTTTATCTAAGTAAACAACTCTCTTTAGAAAATAAAAGTAACGACTTGGAAATTGAAAGAAGGATAAAAGGGACATGGAAAAAATATTGGAGCTTAAAAGAAATTTACAAAAGTCAAATGCCTATCATAATTCAAAGAGCCGTCATGAATACCTGCCGTCACTCACATACGCTTGTCAAACATGGAATTTCAAACGAAAGGTTAATAACAAAATAAACTCATGCCAACGGAGCATGGAAAGAAGCCTGATGAAAATTAGAAAAATTCAAAAAATTCGCAGCTCTACTATAAGAGAAACAACAGGAGTAATAGACGCACTTGACTATGCTATGAGATTGAAATGGCGTTGGGCGGGCCACGTAGCGACTACAGATGGACTTCTCGGCTGACGTCATGGCTAGGGCGCCGGGGCAATAGAAAAAGAGGAAGACCTAGGAGCAGATGGGCTGACGACATTGAAGGGACGGCTGGAAAAATGTGGACAGAAGGCGCCACAGATAGAGACTACTGGGTATCTTTGTAGGAGGCCTTTACCCTTAAATAGAGGGGTTCACGCTAATTCAAAATCAATTAAATTCTAATAATTCTATAATAATATAAATTTAATATTTAAAAAAAAAACAATTTAATTCATGATAATGTTCATTTTCTACATTCAAGTATAAGTATTGATAAACTAAAATATTGTATACTATAACTACTCTAAAATTCTGAATATGTTAAATGTTTAAATTTACTAAGTGTGAAATAAAAGGCTCATTTATTTATATATACCACAACTGATACTACATTATTATCTGCCTTCTATAGAATCTAATTTTGTTATTTTCTCTATCGTCTCTATATAAAAAAATTGCTTTCTAGTTAGTATCTCACCTTCTCATCTTCACTCTACTTCACCAACTAGAAACTTTACTAAATCAATTGAAATAGTATGATTATATCGATTATTGAATAGATAATACTAAATTGATTGTAAATCATGGGGGAATCAATAACCCAAGTCACACCTGGTAAGTATATAAATACTAAATATTTCGTCTAAGGCCTGTCATCGGTTTTAATACTTCAGGACAGTCAGGCAGGCTGAAATTTATAAAGTGCACTTAGACTTTGCTTCGACTTAGCTTACTAGTTTAGTAGGTAATGAAATTTATAAAAACCAACCAAACCACCAAAATCCTTGACTTACCGAATACTTACATGCCCCTAGTAATATTTTAAGATGCTCTAAAACTAATTGAAAAGAAAGTTTTAAAGATTTCAAATGCAAAGCCTGAGCAAAGTTCAAGTACGCTTTATAAATCTCAACCTAAGACATGTTTATACCGAACTGTCGGAGGCCACAATATGCTATATGTATTGTAGGAGGAAAACATTTTTCATCAGTGGATTATAGGTATATGGGCTGACACGGTGATGAACGTAAACCGACTTCATTGGTGTTATAATAAACATAATTACATATAAGTATATATTTATCAGTTGTAGAGCTACACAGTTTGTTTCTATCTACATAATGTATGGCTCACCTCGACCGGGGTAGGACCACACCCGCACAGAATATCAGCGTAAAAAAACAGCATAATTCTGCTGCATTTCGTCTGGTGAGTGTAGGAATCCGAAGACCTTTCTCAGTCCTCAAGGGTGACAACGCATCTGCATTATGATTCCTCGTTAAGGAAGAATATAGATGTCATGGTCCGCAGGAATCACGTATCGCCAGGTGAACTGTGTGCTCGTTTGTTACTTTCAATGTAATAAAAAAAATATATAATATAAGGTAATAATAATAAGCGTTAAATATCCACTTGGTAAGACATTAACTGCTTAGGGCACTAGTTCCATCTTCCAAAGATCGGAGAAAATTTTAGATACAGTTTCGGTGACACTACAAAAACTATTTGTTTATGCACAAAATTTTGTTCCCGTACTGATAATCGTACCCAGGACGCAGCACACGGAAAGTTTGACTCTGTCGATAGTATCAAAGAAAGTAAATAATGTGTTAAAATACAAGAATAGAGCAAAGCGAACGTATTGATTATAGAAGCTCAGTCGGAACCGTTAGCTTGATTATCTAGCGGTCGTCTGTACCAACAGCGAAATAGGTTTATTAACTGCTTTATTGGCGTTACGGTAATCGCTTTCTTGCTCGAGCTCGGTACTTTGAATTTTGTTTTTATTACATTGTGAGTTGCAAACGAACACACAGTTCACCTGAAGTTAAGTGAGAGTCCTGCGGCCCATTATCTACATTAATCCTTGACAAGGAATCATAATGCAGATGCGTTGTCACCCTTGAGGACTGAGATGGAATGCCTCGTCACCAGTAATAAAGGTCGAACTTTTATCACATGGCTACGGATGGTGAGTTTGACTGGTATTTTTAAACATGCCGGTTTCCGCATGACGTTTTCAATCCACGCCTAGTACGTGGTAAATCAGTACTTAAAATTGTAATTAACAATTTAAGTGAGTTAATAGCGAGAACTTAGCCACTGAGCTACTACGGTTCTAACTTAATTGTCTCGAACCCATTGTCATGAGAAAGTCCTTATTTAATCCACGACTAATCCTGTATAATTTTTTTCGCTCTACCTTTCTTAGATATTATATTTCATTAATCCTCAAAAAAAGGTAGGGAGCAAAAAAGGGTTAGGCGTTTTTTGCAATTACAACTGTCATGTATCAATAATCCCCTTAATGCGTGGGAAGCACGCCGTTATTATAAACTAGCTGTAGTTTTAATAGGTCAGCTCATCCAGAGGTAGGGCTACGCTACAGTTAGTTTTTCTAGTTAAAGAATTTATGGGTCGGCTCCACCGGTGAGGGACCACTACCCGGTTACCATATACAGAATATCAGCATGAAATTACAGCATAAAGATGTTGCGTTTTGTGTGGTGAGTGTGAGATCAAACTACAGAAAAAGAGGCATTCCATTTCAGTCCTCAAGAGTGACAAGGCATGGGCATGTTGAGTCTTAGTCGAATGGGTGTAGATATCTTGGGCCACAGTCATTACTTATCATCAGCTCAAATATATGCTCTAGTTTCGAAGTCGAACAGTGAAGGGCTGCTTTCCGGCCGGACAGCGTAAAACAGTAGTTAAATGATATTCTTGTGAAACAAAGAAGTCTGAGTTCATATTACTGGTGACGAGGAATTCCATCTTAGTTCTCAGGTTCCATTTGTTGGTGTCATGGACTTGAGGAAGCACTTACCGTTAGGTGAACCGTGTGACTCGTTTGTCATTTTATCATTAAAAAATCTTGAAGCGGTTTATTCCATACTTTTGAACAAAAGTATTTTTTTTATGTATATTGTATACATTAAGGTTATTTTTTTTTAATTTATTACTTTATCGATAAATTTTTGTCACTGATAACTTGTCACTTGGCGAATGTAAAATAATACTTAGCACGAATGTTTTTTGTTAAATCGAAGTCTGTTCTTCATATAAATATTCTGCAATTTGAGTAAAGAATATATATTATTCTCTATGTATTAATATATATATGTATATATATACATATATATATATATATTTCTGTAATAACTTTGTGTCTAATACTGAAATATGTAATTAAATTTTGGACGTGCGGTAATGATTAATTTAGTTTTTTTAACTACTTTTGTAATTGACAGAATGAATACAATATTTATTTGACAAAAATAAATTATAATAAATATGAATTGAATAATAATAAAAAAAATAACTTAGATTCGAAGTGAGTCTTGGGCGGTATTATTGATAATATCAATCTATGAAGTCAAGATACCTAATGATATAAATAATCGCAACAAAAATATTCTTTGTGGACACAACTGGTAGAAAAATTCGGTATGATCAGAGATGTCATCCATCACCAGATGACGATCACTGGTCGACCCTAGACCTAGACCTAGTCCATAATCCGATTTTCCGATGGAGTTACGGCCAAATGCGACACAAATTGTTTGTTTTATTTATTGTTTATTTATATATAAAAACCAGGAATTTGTTATACATAACTATTGTTCCTGAATTATTTCTCAGCTGAATCGACCACAGGAAGTCGTCGCAACAGCTGGCCTACACTAACCAATACGCCACGCGGCCGTTAATTATTCATACATAATGAATTTAAAACAATCATTAAAACAGTCAATAGTCTTATAGTTTATGGTACGTTTTGTGAAACTTAAAATCGTAGGTTCGAATCCGCCATCCGTCTATGGTCGTGAAACATTGCTTAGCGCAAGTATTCTAAGTTCCTTTTTTTTTAAAAAAGGTAATGGAACCTTTATATATTCTAGGTCTCCCTGACACCCATCACATGTTTAATTTTCTCTAGTCTTAAGCCCACGTTATAAACTGGTTGTTTATTTTTTAACGTCACGTCATTTAATTTCGGTCTTCCGTTTGAGACCGTGATAAAGCAAAGAATATGTTTTCAAAGCAAACTGTGATCGATTTTTACGTGTTCTATGCAGTAAATTTTAAGCGCGCTTACTCTGCTAGAAGCGACGTGCCTTCCGTACACGCTTAGAGGACCTCTCCATTCTCCATACCTTTCGTTACTTCTTAATAGAAAATAGGGGTACAGTCGCATATAATAACGTATAGAAGATACACATACTTTTGAAACTTAACAATATGAGGCAAGTTTAATACCATGTATTGTTTTAGCGCTGAGTTAGACATTGGCCGATAAAAATATATGGTCGCCGACATTTCTGAGACGCGTCCGCTACCCACGAATCGTCTACTTCAACTATTGATAAGTCATTTTATTTTCATTAAAATTATGACTTTTTTTTAATACAAAATTAGATTTATTTGTGAACTGTCAATTCACGCAATCAACTATACAGTATTACGTGTTAATTGTCAATAGTTATTTATTTTACTGAATGTTACCATTATCTAATATTTTACAATGCGTTTTGCATATTCTCTTATCACTTCATTAAAATAAAGAAATATTGTCCTTTTCTTGTTATGATCGAACGACTCGCAGTTAGTTCATAGTTGCCAAATTTTATGGAAGTAACAAATTGTTAGTAAGATATTGAATCAATATATTTATAATTTTTCACATTTCTCTCTTAACGAAGTTATCAATTAGTAGCTGGTTGATATCGATTTCGATCCGATGTCTCAACGGCGTTATATCGATATATGGTCAATGAAGAATTTTTCAAAGTCTGACCTTTTGGTGTAGTGGCACGCGATTGTGCCCTCAAGTCTCGTTAGTCGACGCAAATACTTAGCTACAAGGATAGTGTTGTGTTTCAACGTTGACTGTGATACTTTTCTATTGGCAGAGATCGGCGCTGTTATAAGCGATCGATATCAAGGATTTTTCTCTTTTTTTATGATATTAGGTGTGGTGACTGAGCGCACACACTTGATGGTAAGCGATGTTTTTTTTATTTATTTATTTATTGAGAGTAATAAACGGGCACACGGTTCGCCTGATGGTGAGTGATTCTTGCGGCCCACGACATCTTCATTCATCATTGCGACGGAGTGATAATGCAGATGCGTTGTCTCACTCACTAACCAGACAAAACAGCATCGTTATGCTGCTCTTTAACGCTGGTATTCTGTGAGGGCGTGGTTCTACCCCGGTCGTGCTGACCAATTAATTCTGCTAGAAACAATCCGCAGTGTAACTCTACCACTATTACTCTCTTAGTTATATGGTATATGTAAACTGTTTTATATCAATTCAAAAAATATATATTTATGTACACGAATACACCTCCCATATATCTTAGCAAAGATCAGGACGGAAAATCAATAATCTTGGCTCAGCACCAAAACACAATAGGGACCATTAGTCTTGTACTAGTGCAATCTCGATAGTACAGTCACGTGCCATTACATTAAGAAAAAAAATCTCGTTTATTACTCTCAATGTAATGAAAAAGATTTTTTTATATATTCAGAACGGCTCATTGCCATATTAATTTAAGAGCTTAGCTCTAGTCGTTGGAGTAATTAACTGGTTCCTCTTTCTCTTTAATTCCCGATACGACACGATATTTTTTGTTTATTTTGTTGCAAGTATGTTCTTCTAAGGCTTCCTGTCTTTCTACTCTATTCTATTTTAATTCTATTTTCTATAATAGTTTTTATTAAAATATCGTGCACGGTTTCAGGTTTCTCACAGTTTTACATCTATCTATACATATATAAACTAAACTTCTCGGGCGACAAACTTGAAATTTTGAGAAAACAGTTGACCATCCACTAAGGAAGGATCTTTGGTAATTTCACCAAAATAGGGAATGAACGGTTGTATGGAAGTCCGTTATTTTCCAAGTAGGAAATACGAAATTTTATATATATGTTTAGAATTTTTTTTTTTCTAAGAGGGTGAATTAAGGGTCGAAAGTTTATATGGGAATTTCGTCACTTTTAAGAAAGAAGCATGAAATTCAATAAGAAAGCTTATATAAAGTTTAGGAAAAAATACTATGAATTTACATCTAAGATCGATAGATGGCGTTGTATACTGTTTTTGAATCGCGCTATGGTTTCTTTATGAAACTTTCAGCTTTTTTAGTACTCAAACTATTAGTCTTATTTTAATGTACATGTATGCGCATGCGTAGCTACAGGCAACAGCTTATTATTTTTTAACTTTTTACTATAGATAGTACTTCGCCATTTGTGTTCCGCTCCTATCATATTCCATTCTACACCACTGAATCTCGAATGCCTCCTATTCTTTCAGTTTTTTTCATGATCCACGATGTAGCCTCCGCTATGCTCCAGATGTTGCTTAAGATGTTCTTTTGTCAACGTGATATTAAAATGTGTAAGTTTTATAGTGGTAGTGAATGAGTTGGCATAATAAATGGGGAAGGTGCTACCACCAGTGAAATAGCAGCATAACGCTGCTGTGCGTTTCGTACGGTGAATGACAGGTCCGCAGACTCGGTTACTGTTCGCGAGGCATTCGATCGAAGTCCTCAGAGAGGAGAATCCATGCGCATCTCGAATCTTGATTGAAGAAGGTATTCAAGGGCTTCAGTCACACACAACCAACACCACACCAAGTGGACTGTGTACTCGTTTGTTTATACTAAAAAAAAGTTTTTAGGGTCCACAGGTATCAACGATCGTCGGGAATTTTACGCTATACCTATCGACGTTAAATTGTGAAATTAAATAAGGAAGTTATATTATATAATAATAATAGTGTGCTAATCAACTATTGAATATCAATAGAAAACTATAAATAAAATAAATAAATAAACAAACCATTCTTTATACTGGCCAACAAATAGCATTTACAATAAACCAACATAGCAATCCGTCCGGTGTAACACGGCATTCCGTTAGTGTTGCGTGGTAATTAGCCACGCACGTGGACGCGAGCGCGGGGGCGGGCGGGTGCGTGCGTGATGTTACGACACGGACGAGATGGGCTTCTTGGCCTGGCTTACTTATGAAACTGGGGGTCGCAAACGAGTTCATTTCATTGTAAGTGATAACTGAAGAGTCGATAGCCTAATGGTTTAGTGTACGGTTTGCGAAACTTGAGGCCGTAGGTTCAAATCCACTTTAGACTACCACAGAAGCATTTTCAGATTAGTTGTCATGGTTAACCGGAATGTTAGTAATGTTTAGCATTGCTAATATTCTTTAAAAAAAAAACTACCATAAAATGAATCGTAAATATCAAAGTCCACCATCCACCATCTTAGTCCATCCTGAAAACTGAGATGGAATGCCTCGCTGTCCTCCCGGGATACTAGCGTAAATGTACAGCTATGTTTTTTATAATATTATGTCAGGCGAGTATTCTATGAGGACGTGATCCAGAATCCTGATCGAGGCGACCTGTTCTTGCTGTTGGTAGAAATGAGCTGGCTTCGCCGTCTTTTACATAAGTATTGGAAGTTAAGTAATATAAGAAATATCATTTTTTAATGTGTTGCTGCTGAAGAGGTATTCCGTCTTAATCCTCAGAAATGACCTTCGATATTATTAATATATATATACATATGTGATGTAATATATACATATATACAAATGCTGTCATATATGATCCTGGTTCTAAAGCATTACTAGAGGGAAACCAAACGATCATATTTAGCGATTTACGTGCGTTGTTTTATTTGTGTATTTATCATGTGATTGTGATATTATTGTTTTATACGTTTTGTATGTTTTTACATATTGTTGTTTTAAATTTGTTGCCAAGTCTATGAAGAGATGGTATCTACAGTAATGTTCCTTGATCAGGGTTGACTGGTTGAAGGCATAAAGGCCGTCCTTAAATACCTTTCTGTAAATAAGTTATGTACAGTTTATATTCCTAATTAAAATACACATCAATGTCAAATATTACTTAACTTGTTTTCTGCATGTGCATGTGGTGTTCGCTTGTAATTGTGCGTCACATATGTAGTAATTGTGATAATGTTAACATATTTTTATAAAACCTGTTTATATAAAAAAAATGTATTACCCGATTGCTCGAATATATCCGGGCGAAATAAATATCATTGTTTCATGATCTTACCATACACGTAACGGTATGTACATTCTCTACTTACACATTTAGAAGCAATTTTTTTTGTCGTCGTTGTTGAAATGACATTGAAATATGATTTAAAATAAAAAAAGGGCTCCTCTACAGAAAGGGTATTTATTGGAGCATAATCACTTAGCTCCACAGCGGATTGGTGGACTTCATGTGTCTTTTAATGTATTTTTTTTATTTATTTTTTCAATATATAAGTTTTCTCGCGATATTTTCGTTCACTGATGAGCACTGGATAATTCAGCAAAATTAAAAATGCGTTGCCAGCCTTTAAGGAAGGTGTAGGTTTCTTGAAGGTCCCTAAGTCGTATCCGTTCGGAAGCACCGCTGACGAAAGCTGATTCCACAGAGTAGTTGTGCGTGGCGGGAAAATTCGCGTGCAGCGCACAGTGGTGGATTGCCAACCGTCGAGATGATGAGGATGAAATTTTGAATTCTGTCGTAGATGTCGATGTTGGCCGGGCACCCCGGGTCGTACTCGATTTGCTCGCGTACCGTGAAACTAAAACCGATCGCTTAGATGCTAGGCTATCATAGCATGTGTTCAAACTATTATAGAAACAGGAAAACATTATTCGTTGTTAGAATCGATATTATTATGAAACAGCAACAGTGAATCCTCTAGTAAATATCGTCGGTAGGGCGCAAACTAATCTATTATTCAATAAACAGCTCGCTAAATAAACGTACGGCTTCGTGTAGGTCGCTCGTGCAATTCACACGATATCCGATACAATGTGTGCGTACTGGAAATGAAATTGCATGGAACTGAGTTATTTTCGTTTAAGAGAAGAGCTTTGTATATAGTGGACAGAGATAGAAGATAAAAAACTTCAATGTTTTTTTTTTAAGGAAATAGGGTGAATAGAATAACAAACAGTTTACATAATCATAAAATGATTCCTATGCTTAATAACAAAACGCCAATGAATTAATATTCAGAAGTCTTGTCATTCCCGCCTCAAGTGAATTCATCGCAACTATTTTATTACCGTCGACGAGGCGCTCTATCTTAGACCTTAGAGATGACATCGCATATGTTTAATTACTTATAGAGTAATGTCATCAGGTGAACTATGTTTTTCATCTCTAATATCTTAAAAACTATTATATTCGATTACTTTTTCTCATTGTACTGAACACACCTAATAAAATAGTTACGTAAAATGACAGCGTTTTACGTAACTATTCTGTGAGTTTTTGGCCAAATTTTTAACTGTAACGTAGATCAAGCACGTCACAAATACAAAGTGTATATCCTAGACGGATTGGACGACAGCCCTGTAGTCTCGGAATTAACACTAAACCCACCACGATCGGTCAAATAAATATTCCCGTGATATAGAACGGTGATAATAGTTATTAAATAATGAAAAAATATAGTTAGGATATTAAACAAATATGGTACGTATTTACATTTTAAGAAAAGTTGTCAAGTATAATTGTTGTATTTAGATTAAAATCTAAACAAAAAATAATTAACGGTCATTTGACCGGTTGTGGTTGATTTATTGTAAAAAAAACTAGGTATAACACGTATAATAGATATTGTGGGTTCACAGGAGATCCGCGGGTCTTGATCGTCCACCAAAGTTTACCCAAGGTCGATATGGTCCCGATCAGTCCAGAGGGACACGAATGCGTTTCTCAGGAGATGCCAGTGTTTCTCCCAATGCGTTAAGGTTGGACGTTTTAAGAACGTAGAAGTCCCACATAATCTAAACTTAGATTTACTTATTAAGTCGAAAGATGAAAATGTTGACATCGTTATAGATTTCGCGTGAACTTAAGCCAGCCGTAAACTTAATTACTCCGGTACGCACGGACGGCGGTCTGTTTGTCCAAAACATATATACTTTGACTCATTGTTTTGGATTAGGTGTTAAGGGCACGCGTTCTGCTGACGCGGTTTCTCTTAAACAAATATAGGGACAAGAGGTTAAAATTAATTCAAAATTTAAACAAACGAAAGTAAATTAAATTTTCTAATTACCGCATAAAATAGAAAAAAGTTTCCACACCGTCGTTTGTTTAATATGTGTGATATTACTTATATGCATCACAACACGAACAATAGTTAATATAAACCACAAACATACAAAGTAATAAAAGAAAAACGGTAAAAGTGCGAGTCGAATGCGTGGAAAGGGTTCCTTCCGTATTCCGTTACTATTTAACATTTTTTATTTTTCTCATTACGATTTTTTAGTTAAAAATTTTCTTTTAAATATTCCTGTAAACTAATGAGTGTTGCTATATATTTCCTATTTTGTTCATTATATACTTAAAATAAGAAGAGGTGGTTGCAATGTTCGATATTCGTATCGTCCTTATTATCTTTTAAACTATACATTTTAAAATTATAATAATACTTATATAATAATAATGTATTGCTCATAACAAGCCCTTTCATTTGATATATCACATGATGATATATTGTTCATTTTCCAATTTGCCCACAAAATTATATCCCAAATTCGGAATTCGTTTATCCTCGCGTTACATCCGCGATTGCGTCATCTAACCGTGTTTTCTTCTGATAGATTCGGGGAATTTCTATGACAGATTATACTATGACAGACGGATAGATAGACACGAGAGTGATCGTTTTAAAGTACCTTTCTTATCGGATACACGGTACCCTAAAAATCGTATAAATAATTTTTAGAGTTCATTTGATGTGTTTTTTTCGATCATGTTTCACCAGGGTAAATCATAGTTCTTTAACAAAGTTTATGATTTATGTCAGCACTTGTCACTTCTAACAAATAACTAACACTGCATTATAATATAACAGGTGATGTGCTCCTTTTTTATTTTGTATTTCGATTATCGATACAAAATGTGGATCATCAATTTCTTCGGTACCAATACTGGGGACCGAACTTACGCTGCACTCGGGCGTACCGTGAATTACTTCACTAACGTCTCAGCCTCTTAGAATCACTATCCCTAGTTTAGTAAGAAGCAACAACGTAAGTAACACTATTTATTACCAAGGATAAAGAACAACTATGTTTAGAATTTTTATTCAGAGATATTTTCTCGAATAATCTATGTCAACTTAGATGACAAGATTGTAAAAGCAAATTCGCAATCATATGTATAATTTAATATTAAAACGTCTTTCATATGTACTCATACGTAGTTGGTAGGCATAAATGAAAAAATAAATAAAGCAAACTAACTAACACGGCTTTTCATTCATATAATATAACTCAGCACGAAAAAGTCCAACGAATCCAGAATGTTACAGATAAAAAAATATTTTTGCGAATGAAAAGTGTGAAAAATCATCTGGCCCTTAATAAACTATTCGCAGTATAATCGGTGCGATTACGAAATCGGTTTTTGTGACGAGAGCCGAATCTAAATCGAGACTGTTTCTGAAGCGGGTTCGTATGATTGATGCGAAGGCGTTTCGAGAACTAAAAGTCATATAATTTTATACTCTAGATTGTAACATATAAAGTTGCAATTCCAGTGTCACTAAAATGTGATGCTTGTTGATGGATTTGTTTTCAATGTTTAATACGGACGACTTAACCCCAATGTACACTGCCAGTTGTAATTACAATTATATCTTTGACCATGGATGTACAATAATCCTAGATATAGTTAGTAATTAGTAGAAAGAGTGAGAGCTAAATTTGTGCATTCATCTCACATTTTACGAACTATTGCCTGTTTTTGTAACAAAACGTATCGTACGATCAAAGAATGTAACATTTTGTTTACAAAAGTCACAAGTGACGATGAAAGGCAATCTATCCAACGGATCCAAAAGATAACTTAGAGGTATAGGAAATTGTTTTTAAGTATCTACGTTTGTCGAAATAATCGCATGTGCTTACGTAATATTAATATGTATATATATATATATATATATATATATGTATATGTATATATATATATATATATATATATATATATGTATATATATATATATGTGTGTTTGTGTATATATAGACCAGAGTTGCCGGCGTGTACCGCTGGCGACTGCTGATTCCACAGAGGAGTTGTTCGCGGCAGAAAATTTCGCGTAAAGCGCACAGTGGTGGATCACCATTGAGGTGATGAGGATGATTAGAATTATTCTATGTCCCTAGCACAAACATTTTAAGCTTAGTTAGGGTAGGTTAACCAGGAATGTAAAATATTAATAACACTGCTAGGATTTTGTTTAAAAAACAAAAAAAGACAATACTTTTCGGGGGTTTTATATTAAAAAAAAAGATGCTATCGGTTCACATGAACCACTAACTAAGCTGCATAAAGAAAAACCATAACCGAACCATTCTACTGCGGCTACTGACGCTTCGTAATGCAAGTTAAGACATAACATTTTAGAGTTTACATAGAACAGATTTAATTTATACATAAATTAACATCTTATCTACTTTTTATTTATCCTGTTCCATGCTATCCAGTTGTTAATGTCATAGATGATACGACTTACGATTTTTAGGGCTGATTAGCCACTGTTAGCCCGAGAGCTTTAACAGCTTCGCCGGGTTGAGAGGCGACCGAAGCGCTTACGGCCGAGAGAGCTTTATTTCGCTCGGCTTGGAACGTTACCCAGCAACCGACTCGAGGGTGCCCGAGACGGCCGAAACTCGGCTCGGTCGGCTGCTTCTATCGGGTAAAAACTAATTAGGCCTTGACTTCAGTACAAGTTTCAGATTATTTTAAGTCTTAAATCCACATTTATGTTATCCATTCATACTCTGTAACCGAGACTTGTGTGACAATACTTATCTATTCATTTGTTCATTTATTTTTAACTTTAAATGTCTTTAAATGTTATGGTGTTTGGGTACGGTCTGTGAAACGTCCAGGGATGCTTCAGTTCGACGTTATTGATGTTATTAGTACTGCTAACTTTTTTTTTAATATCTGTCTTATTTACCATGAGGAGTGTTCTGAGGAGTTGTTCGGGTTGATTCCAGTCGCTGAGTGTAATCATCGTACATCACGACAGAATTCAAAATTATACCGATACGACTTAGGGACCTAGACCCCCTTTAGGAGCCTAGACTTTCCTTTCGCAACGTATTTGCGACTCTTCCGTTGTTGCGAATGTTAATGGGCGGCGATGATCACTTACCATCAGGTGGGCTGCACGCTCGTTTGCCGCTTATACTATATATGTATATATATATATATATATATATATATATATATTTAGTCCATTCTCGTAAACCTTCATTTTCATTACATAAACTCACATGTTGTTGTCTCGATGACATTGAGATACCGACTTCGCCAGTTCATCAGTTTGTCATTCTATGATCTAGATTATTAGTACACGTAACACATAGTAAAATTATTGTACCAACAGACTAGTTGGATTCGTATTCGGAGAAAGATCACGTTCTCATAGAATAGCTGCGTGAAATAGTGTTTTTCATTGTGTCGAGAACCCAATTAAAGGTAAAGAAGCATTCTGTGTCAGCCTTCAGACTTAACGTACGTGCATCTTGAAGGTATTGATGGTGGATGCGGATATCATGCACCAGAGAGATAACTATCTCGATACAATCGGTTGAACCGCGTGCCTGTTTAAAATTTCTAATGTTTAAAAATAAACTTGTCCATCTAAGTATATAACCAAATAACAAGTTTTTCGAGTACTTGTCTTCAGCGTGTAATAGTGACGTGTGACAGCTCAATAAGGTGGCGGGGTCGTCGACCTGTAAGCGGGTCGAGAGCGGGGTCGGGGTAGTTTAGCCGCGGGCGTGCGTCGCTGGTGGAGGGTATCTTTTCGTATCGTTTGCTTAATTGCGTGCGTTTGTGCGATTGCTGATTGTTAATATAGATTTGACATCATGTTATTTAGATTAATAATAGCAGTGGAAAATATGGTAACAACTTATATATAAATTCCATTGTTGGGCATTAGCCTACTTCCTAGATCGTGTGTTATATAGTAATATGATATGTTATACATATATACAGGCACCTATACATACGTACAGGGTCAAGCAAGTAAAAGAGTTAAACAACAAACGTATACTAAACGTTTAAGCGTTTTTCAAACTACATTAATACTTGTATCATTCCATCTTAGTATTTACTGGTGACAACTTATCTGTATTATGATTCCTTGTCTAGGATAAATGTTGATATCATGGGCTGCAGGAATCACTAACTACTTACTAAACTGTTAATCTTTAGTATCACAACAAAGGACTCGGCTTTTACTGAATACCTTCTTAAAATAAACCAAAGACTCCATTACTGGAAACAATGCATTCTGTCATAGTCATAAGGAAAGGCCTGACAAAAGAAGGACTTCTTCAAAAATTCGATACTAAAAATAGAATATGCAGATGTGCATTTCTTTTATTTATTCTATGGGATTTTATTAAAATTGATGGATAATTATGTTGTTTGTGTGCGGTCTTAAACTTTTGGTCGGCAGTGTATGTGTAATATATTCCACGTGGCTCTACTGCAGATTGGAGGACTTCAAATATATTTTTTAATTATTATATCTTCGACATGAATGTTTCCTCGCAATAGATTCTGCACGTGGTAAAATTGCAATTAACAATGCGGTTAGTTCCGGCACTGGGGATCGAATTTGGTTTGCTCGCATGCCGTCAATTGAAAGCCAGCACTCACGCCGGGTTTGCCAAGTTGGGATCCGGAGACCTTTATTACTGGTGACGAGGCGTTCCATCTCAGTCCTCAAGGGTGACATCGCATCTTGCATTATGATTCCTTGTCAAGGGCGAATGTAGATGTCATGGGCATGCAGTAGTCACTTACCAACAGGTGAACTGTGTGCTTGTTTGTTACTCTAAATGTAATGTAATAATAAAAAAAAAAACATACTGAGCATCTCAAGAAAAAAAACGAAATCTTTTTTTAATTATTTACTTAAGGCGCTATAATATATTGTGAACAACACTCATCGCGTAACAAGCAATAAATATCCTTATGTTTAAAATTGAGTACGGACACTTCATTTTATATATTTTCTTTTGGTACCGTTTTTAATATCAAAATGATTATTGACAGGGAAATATTTTACTAATGGAGTTTCTTAGAATAATTTAGATCAAACACGAAACGTCAAAGAAAATTGTGTAAGATATAATTTCATCTTTCCTTTGCTTCTCGTAGTTAATTAAGTCTCGTAGATTTCAAAGATGAAATTTTTTATATACGTTATTTTTATATATGTAAAATTAAGCCGATCTAAAAAAAAAAACAAAGTGTGGCCTTTTCACAATGTTTGCACACTTGTGAAAATAAAACAGAAATAAATAAGACATTTGTCCACTGCTAAAATTGTGCCTTCTCGACTTAAAAGTTTTAACGTTTATACGTGATTGATTGATGTAATATATTCTTTTGACACCATCTTTGCCCTCAGGTTTTTTTAATTATGGCTGATGGCCACTATTTGATAGCCCCCAGGTGCCGCAGGGATTACTCATCGTCATACCGTATATACGATAAAACAAAAACAACTGCAGTCAAGATCCACAGTTTGCTATTCCGATAGGCTGATATGATCACTCGCCATCAGACATGATTGGTCCCTGGATCCCTACACTGATCATGCGCAACGCCCGCAGCGGTTACCCTGGTAAAATAATGTAATAATTATTATTTTATTTTTCTTTTCAGGTACTAAAAGCTTGTGTTTATTGCACCGAGGAGAAAAAAACAAATATTTTTATATCGTTTGAAATATACGTATCACGTTAAGGGTAAGTGAAAGAGGTACTTCTTCCAGTATCCTTTCTAATATCAACGATACTTATCTACTTTTGGTCTTATGTTTCTATTATTGCCTAATGTGATTGAATATTTAATTATTGTTAAAGGATTATTTTCATTATGAAAACATAAGCTACAACATACCAACATTAGGTAACACATCACAAAATCCTTTCTTCGCGTTTATGTGCTTGGGTTCGGTAGGCCTATGTGATTATTGGCGATAGCTTATGTGCGTGTACAGACTGGTAATCGTCTATTTTTCGCGGATATTAAAAAAATATATATTTTTATCGTTTAACACTTGACAACGATGTACCGGTAAATGCAGTATCAGATGTTACTAAGGAAAAGGAATCTAAAATTTTGTCGTCTGTGTAAGAAGACCCAAATACGGGATATAAATAGCTGTGTTAGGTTTAAGCTTTGCGATGGTTTATGCTCTACGCATGAGTTATAGATAGGTCAATAATGATGACGGATTCACATTGACCTTGTACTAACCGACTGTAAAAAGAATAGGCTCTGAAGTTGACGTTCTGCCATTACATTTCTAGGTCGGCCACAGAACCGCTTTGACTCTAAAAAAAAATGATAAATAAAACAAATAAAAACGGAATCCGTTAAAGTCGAACGGAGACATAAAAGACGTTTATAAAAACTTAATGTTTCGATTTCAATGACGACTGAGTCTTGTTTTTTAATTTTTATTTAACATTGTTTATATAAAGCTAAAAACTTCACTGTTTTCTTATTTATGCAGTAATATATTTAGCTTAGAGAAAGATAATATTTTTATATATAAAAAAAATTTGCTTATAAATTTGTAACAGCTATAAACATTCTGCTGAATGTCCCGACGCCCTTTACTTCTTACGTTATACGAACAAATCGAGATCGGTGTTGGCACACTAAAAATTGCAATTATAAGTACGAATTTACACGTGTTTCGAGAATTAAAACACGACACGGTAACCTGCATGTCTAAAAAAACACGAAAAGATTGTCTTTACCGAGGAAGTACAGCATCCTCAGAGGAGACAAGTGTTAAATAACATACTAACATTTTTTAACACTTTTGTGTCACAAGTTTGTGTCTTTGCCTAATCATCCAAGATCGTCATCGTTGATGTAATAGGTACGGATAGCACTCATATATCTATGATAGCAAAAGGCCTCATGAATGCATATCCCATTATCAGCTTAGCCAATAATTCCAAATCTCTGCCTTTTGTGATGTTTTTTTTATACTTATGTATGCATTACAGCGATGGAAGTATGTAAAATAATTCATTATATCCCTCTAACACGCGGGTTATATTTTGTGCGTGTAATGGGGGTCTACGAACTATTAATGGCACTATCTCCCTCCACACCACACCCTTCATAACGTACTAGTGCGTATATGTCTTTTCATTTGGTTTCGGGTGAGAGACAAGCACATTGTACCTGATGGACTCAAGTATATCCTAGATTCTAAATTATAAAGCAAGAGTCCGCTCGTATCGAACACGTTATACGCCTTTATTGCACATACCTATCACTACACAAATTTCGCTAAGGATTCTGTTATCACGTGGACAACAAGTTCAGGCGGTAAATAAAATTTCAGAAAGGAAATCATTCATGCAATAGTTGGTCAACAATACTTCCTGTATATGGATCTATTTGTTTTGTATGTAGAATTTAAATTATCTACCTCTATTATCTATCCAGTGGATGAACAGCATCCACTGGATTTTTGAATGTAATAACGTGGACAAATTTATTTAACAACCACAATTTTAACGCTTACATAATTATGAAAAACCTGTCATTGGCTTTACTTTTTATATATAATATTTGTTTTAAAAACTTCTTGAATGTTTTGTAAAAAAAACTAAATCAACGAAAAAAATCGTTGTCACCGATAAATACTAAAATGGAATGCATCGTTATTAGATTTCCTGTTTTCTACCACTTCACATAGCATCTATATTACTTTGGAGGTATTCTGTGAAATTGTGGTCTTTCTCAAACCGAATTAACATACTTTAACAACCGGCTTTAAAGAAAGAATTAAATCGGAGACCTTATTACTGGTAACGAGGGGGTCGGTGGCCAACGCATCTGCATTATGATAGGGTCATAGAAGTAACTAACTAAAATGTGAACTGTATCGTCTCTGTTTGATACCCCTAATACCCATACAAAAGTCTCTCTCTCTTTTTCATTCTTTTATCTTTCATTGGGTATCCTTCCTAACCTTTCCCAGTCTATATGAATAGGTAATACCGTTGTTTTTTTCGATCTTGTTATAGTAGGTTAACTTTTTAATTAACTTGCAGCGCATTCTGCTACGATAACTGACACGTACATACATTGTGAGCGCGGTGCGGTTGGTGACGGGGTGTTGAGCTGTGCAGCGCTGAAATTGCTTTATTATTGAATTAGTTGCGCTGCGTGGAGTCGTGGGGTGGCTGCGTTGACGTACAAGTACGTAGGGACTGTCCTGATATTATAAAAATCGTTAGTGCGCTAGAATGTTTTGGTTGTATATGTATAATATAAACAATATACATATATATATATATATATATATATATATATATATATATATATTTATCTAGCTAGGTTCATTTCGTCATTTCATAAGTCGGTTGTGATTCGTATGGCTAGTGTAGGCAGTCGGAGACCCAATTACTATTGACGACGTACCTATTTCACTCCGATCAGATAAAGAAGTATTGATATACACTTTTCTTACATAACATGTACATTTGGAAATATTAAATGGATTGTATATGCGCTCTGCATATAATTTTTTAACATGTATCATGTTCTTGGCTTGGGAGTAAGTTTAAGGGTGCAGGCAGAATTTGCTCGTTCACTCTCTTCACCAGTTCAGTCACTCGTTCACATCTTTATTTATAATAGTACATATGTTAGGTGACTGACAAAAAAAAATCACTATTTCTGTTCACAATCGTATGTAAAAATCGTTGTGTTGAAATTTTTTTATTACTCAGATAATGAAATTCAACATGATACATGATTTTATAGGCGATTTTTTTTCTAGGTCTTGCCAGACCTGTTATACAATATATGTTCATAATAGTTTTCGCTTTTTCTTTACTTTTGGTCCTTCTGCAATCAACCACCATTACAAATTACAATTTTCGTTACACTACAAAATTTTACCTACAAACAGCAATAAATTATAGTAATATATCCACAGTACAAACGATTCATTTAAATAGATCAATAAGAACCAGGCAGCCCTGTAAACTATTCGAATAACCAAACTCAATTGAACTCTCCGTTTTGCATCATCGAACGTGACCCGTAACCGAAGCACCGGTAATATGCTAATCGCGTTTAATTAGTTAATTATAATTGCTATGTATCAGTTTTAATTAGCGTATACTTGATATAATGTTTAATAAGCGATTTTTTTTATTGTAGTGAGGGTGATAAACGAGCACACAGTTCGTCGCACACGTGGTCTGATCCCGTCCATAACACCCGCATTGATCCTCGATAAGGATTCAATATCCAATTGCGTGGTCACCCCTAAGTAATAAGGTCTCAGGATTCATACACTCAGCATACGTAGTTCAGCAGTGTAATGCTGCTGTTTCACGCTGGTATCCTGTGAGAACGTTGTCGACCGGGGGTCAAGCCTGTCTGTCCATCCATACTGAAGAAAGAAACTGTAACGTAACTATAATATTATATATGTATATCTTTTTGTGTGACGTTACTTATGTTTTCTAATGAAATTTCAAATAGCCGTTCAATTACTGTTTATACGCGTATATTGCTTGTAGTACAGTTTTTTATTTGTGTTTATGTCTTGGTCATATATATGTTTCTAAAATGATTAGTGAATAAAATATATTTACAAAATTAATAAATAGAGGCGTCGGCTGCAAAACTGCTTTGCCGAAGAACTGTGCAGAATTTTCTAATATATAACCAATCTAGCATCCAGACCTTATATAATTCCGGGATTTACTTAGCTCTATTATTATTATAATTAATTTTACATTCAAGTCAATACTATTACACATAAAATCTCTGTAAAAGTTGTCAAAATTATTCATGGCTTATCTGAGGTTTCAAATATCGAACCTAAAGCTTAGTTTTGCTTACATCATTCAACTTAATTACGAAGGTTTTTCGGTTCAACAAACGGTGAGTTGTTTTCAGGCGGCCGCGCATCGTCGGATTTTCCGCTTAATTTGAGCTTAAAAGCGGCTTTAGCGGATAATCCGCTTTACAAAATGTAACTGCTCCTTAAGCCGTGCGTCGATAGACCCGTGGTCCGTCCATTATGCGACGTGTGCACTACACAGCCGGTTAGTGTGTCTCTCTATCCTAATTCGTATACAAGAGATAGAAATATGTTTTTTTTTGGATGTTTGTGTATTGCTGTTGGTCCTGAGACCTCTTCAGCTTTATCTAATTAGACTCACGAGCGGGAGGCCCGCTGAGTAGGGAGACAACGACAATGCCGCGAAACTGGCCCGGAGACTACTGCTGCACCACCACTGCACTTCGACTCCTGTGGACGAAGACGTCGACGGACGAGGACAGAGGGGGCGATATACGACTTCGAGGGCCCCCTCATGAAGGAGGAGGTACTTAACCTCGACTCGGAACGCTATCAAGAGGGAGGATGAAATATATATATTTATATTTGCTATATACAATTTTTTTTCCTTGCATCAGTCAGGTACTCTAAAGCACCACGCCAGACCACCTCATATAGGTGCCGGCCTAAACGGTCTTACACTTAAACAAGGAACACAAAATTATAAGTAAATGTATTAAAAATATATATCATCAGATTCTAAGGTTATAAACACCATCAATAAAGGTATGTTAGAATATAGTTAGATTTTTCCGAAACCCTTTTTTTTTAGTATTGCAATTTTGCATTAGGTGGCGCTTTTGTGAGATACGACCACCCTCGCATGAACATAGTAAATTAATGTTAGTCTTGTTATGGACTGGTTGAATATTGTTCTTCGTATACATCAAATAATAATTACATCTAATAATGTTATTTATTCCGATGATTAATTATTAATTTTTCGCTTAAAAGTCCCGAGCTTGGTCGGAACATGGTCACACTGTCACACTGTTAGTTAACCGGAAATGGGTTTGCGGGCAGCAAGGCTGTCGCTTACCGTTCGACTTCACACCGCCTCTGTTTGTGTTTATGTATATGGAGCTCGGTTTCGGTGCCTAGGTACTCATGTTGCCCTGGTACTTTGCCCATTTTGTTACGATTAATGATACTCTTCTATTGTCCATGGTGCTTTTGAATTTTTGTTTAGTTTGATTAAATTCTATTACATATCTCTTTACCGTCTATGATGTATACCTAATTTCATGTGTTAATTTATGTTTTTCTGGTGCAAGTGGCTTTCTGATGACGGATTGCTTGTATAAAAAAAGATTGTTTGTTTATGAATATGGTAAATATTATTTCTCATAAGCCGCCGACAGATTTGCAACTCTGGCGTTTCGCAGGTGTGTAAGGTTTAGGGTTCAGGACAGTTCTACATTCATAAGTTGTCTGCGGTTTGCAAACGCTTCATAATCTTTAGTATATAGATATCATCGTCTGATTGAATAGAATAGAAGAATATCATCATGTAAAATATGACTCTTTGTATATTTTGCGTATTGGTCTAAATCAGAGGTTCTCTGACTTTTTCTCATAGATCACTTTTAAAATTTAGCTAGTTCCGGTGATCTTACTATGGAAATTTGCGTTGCGGCTGAGTTCTAACCACGAATTAATAGTTTTCGAAAAAAAGTGAGAATTGAATGGTTAATTAATTAATTGATTGATTGTTCTGTGAGTGGATGTCAAAAAAATAAAGTTGGCCAATCATAAAAGTGATTCCAACTTCTAATTCTTTAAATATTATAAATTCTGCCTACATTGATAGGTGAAGTCAAGTCAACATTTTATTTCTTCACTATCGAAAGCAAATAAATTTTCGTGGACGCGCCCGCTTACGAATTGTGAACCCCCATTTTATATGTCACGTCAACGTAGACACCAGGACCACTTTGGGAACTAAGGGTTAATATATACATATTGCATGTAGTCTGTCCTGGTCATGGAATCGTGTATATTTTTTTTAAAAGTATTCCAGCAGTGCTTTTAATATTATTAATATCCCAGTTAACCACTCTAAGTTCAAAATGCTTTTACTGGGAGATTGTCCATAACAATAGTTTAATGGTGGATTGAAACCTACGACTTAGTTTTGCAGACCGTACCCTAAACTATCAGTCTATTGACGACGCTTCTAAATCTTTCTCTGCTATATGATGTGAAGTATAATTTTTAAAATTGATGAAAATATTTCATACAATATAGTTTGTTTTATTCGTTGGATATGTTAAATTATCTTATCATTAGAGATAATTTGTCTCGCTTAGTTATTCAGCTACTAGAGTATATAGGCAGATGTTTTGTATTGTCAATACTAATCAATGCCGTCAAACGCAAAAATATATAATATATAATAAATACACTCTCGCCTATAAATTTTTATGAGACCGACAGAGCATTTAACCGAATTGATACCTCTATTTATAATGCTAAGAAGCCCATGAGACACATGTGTCACTATCGATTTTTAGAGTATCTCCTACAAGATTATTTTTTTATTATTGATGACAAACGAGCACATAGTTTACCTGGTGGATATATGAACCCAAATGCAAACGACATCTACATTAACCCACTATATTCTTCAGGTCTTCGGTTTCTTTCACTTACTAGACAAAACATAGCGGCGGTAATCTTACTATATTACACTGGTATTCTCCAAAAGCGTGGTCCTTCCCTTATATATATATGTTGTCGATTGTTATGATCTATAAATTAATTTCAGTTCGTTTCTGTTTAGACCCGTTCCAAGTATGGAGGATGAAAATAAATTGCTTTTGTTTAGCCGCGGTTTCAAATAGGGTAACCAGAAGCAATTTTCTTTGCTGGATTGTCCGCATTCTTTGTATATTTTTATAATTATAAAAATGCTTCTTTAATTATATACTGCAATTAATCTTACGTTTAACGGTCAAACACGCACAGTGGTATGCACGAAGAGTCGATATTTTGTCAACCCGGTGAAACTGTAAAAGCCCTCGGGTAAATAGCGGCCATAAGCCCGAAAAAAAAAGGTTGATACTATGTCTTAACCAATCTTGCCATGAAGTCGATGGGTGTATTCTTCGTATGTGAGAATAGTAAGCATCATCAATCAATTACAATCCTGGATTCAGGGTTTATTTTTCTGGGAAGGTTGTTTGAATTATTTGCTTCATAAAGAAACATATTCAAAACGAAATTGTTTTTGTATATGTTGTGGTATCAGTTAGATTTATATAATTTCCATAGTAGAACTGGCCACTGAGAGGAAAGTAAATTTCTGATGTGGCAAGTTTGTACTGGCCAATGGAGTGTAGGACGAACCTCTTTAGATGGAGCTATGCAGGTTCGTGGCAAGTCCGTGATGGTAGGCTCAAGATCGTGCTCCGTGATAATCTATTGGAGAGGCCTTTTTGTGTTATTCTGGAGTTCGTGCATTGCGAGGGTTTTAACACTCCAATTATATCAGTATTCTGCCACATAATTTTAAGCTTCAATAACCTAATGGTTAAGGGTACGGTGTGCGAAACTTAAGACCGTAGACTTAAGACTATTGTCTTGAACCATCTCCTAGCACAAAACATTTTTAGCTTGGCTGGATTGGTTAACCGGAATATTAGTAATTATTAAAAAAAAAAACACAATCCGCATATTTTATGATCGATGTGGTTACCTTAACAGTGGCAGCGACGAATTCAACAGACAGTGTTTTAATAACTGAAACAGTCCAGATAATCTATTTCAAGCTCACCCAAGTTTCGTAAACAATGCAGCGTGGGCGAGCACGAGCGGTCATAGGCTAGTTCTATAAACGAACTGTCCGTACGATTGCGTTCGATCAACAGGGGCACAGGGAATCGTCACAAGTAAAAAGAGGCTGCATTCTCATTTGCGTAAAGGTTTTAACGTAGAAGCCGATTTTGGCATACCTACAACATTTTTTTAATGTTATTTAGAGCAAATGAGCGGGTTATTCAACGCGGTCGGCGGTGAGGAAACGTCGCGGGGAAATCTGCATGTCTAAGAAAGATATGTTGAAATACATACTAACTGAGTCCGCCAATCTGCTTTGCGCGAGTTGTGGACCTTGCTCTAACACCATCTATAGAGATGAGTCCTATGTCCAACAGTGCGTTTTATGTATATTTATATATTTACATATATACACATATATATATATATATATATATATATATATATATATGTACACATACGTATATATAAGGCTGGGCTCAACAAAGGTTTAAAATGCACAAACGTTGTCTTCCTGAGGGCTGAGATGTAATGTCTCTTTACCTATTTGTATAATTGGGTTCGGGGTTTCATATTTCCTGTATTTTGATCCGCGCCGGGCCATCTATGCTTATTTTTTTTTGTTTCGAATTTTGTGTGATGCTGTTGGTCTTTTGACTCCTACAGCTTTATCGAAACAGACTCGCAAGCGGGGGCCCGCTACGTAGGGAGAGGGCAATCCATGCAGCTCATTCAATTAATTAACGTGTATTATCATCCAATAAAATTTATTGTTTATTTGGATGACATTATTGCAATGTAACTGGTTATGGAACACATGTTGATCCTAACGCAGGTAGGTATTTCTTATAAGGGGTACACAATTATAACGTTAAGAAAAATAAACAAAAAAGCTTTTATACTTTTTAAGTTTTTTATCAGATCTTATCAACTGCGCAAGACATACCTACATGGTTAGTACCGTAAGGAATCGTACAAACTAACTAGCTTGCTCGAGCTTTTAAAAAGTAGTCATTGATTTTTAAAAGTAAAACAAACACCAGTTTTTTGAGGATTGCATTTTTTGGAACGCGCAGGCGTTAGATTTCATATTCGGCGTTTTATAATCTAATTTGCATACTTAGTGAGTTTCATGTCGGTGTGTCATATTTCCATGTTTGGTAGGGCTGTTGTGGGCGGGGCGTCAATAATAAGTCTAAATGGGAATTATGGGGTTGTTGCCTTATATTAGCAATTCCGATTAGACAGTTTAAAAAAAACCAAGTAAAATTTTTGTAATTAAATCACAGCACTTTGTGTACATCTGATATATGTTTATTCGATGTTTAGAATTTGAATAACACTTTTTTTTACATATAAAAGGGCTAAACAAAAGGTTAAGCTAATGCCAAGTAACATTCTCTACCAGTCAATTGCGGGGAATAATGAGAGATGAAGGTAGTTACTTACGTAATTATTAAAAAAAAATACAAAATTAACTAATACCTTACACAAAATTATAACGTAAATATACATTTTATACAATAACGAATATTTGGTCAATTGTAAATAAATACGTATTATATACATATATTCATCACACACACATATATATACCTATATACGTTTATGTTTTCGTACACCTCTCACCTTATTTCCGAGAAAAGTTTACCCAACTCCTAGGTGGCCTGAAAGAGCTCGTTCTGTAGCAATTAAGCCTTTTGTTTTAATCTATCTAAAATAAGTATTTTAAATATTATGGTAATAAAGAATGAGAAAGAAAATGATCAAGAAGATTTTTTTTATGTTTTCTAATTGTTATACCTCCACTACGTATGATATATTCTGCTCGAATCCAATATTGTGAATGGATTAAATGGAGAACAATAGGACTGGTCATATGCAGGACTTGTGATTTATACACAACTCATTCGGACCCCAGAAACAACAATTTCAGATACACAATTGAGAATCATCCCCAGTAATGTTAACGCGACTCTTAATACGAGCGCATACAAATGACAAGTATCAATAGTATAACGGTTCAGGGTACGGTCTGCGAAACCTAAGGAATTGTAACAGTATGAATATTTTCAAAAACAAACTCAAATCACATATTATTGCCAAACTATAATAACCGCTTATCGATTATATTAACTTCAATTATGTGTAATTTAATTCCTGTCAATTTAGAATCTTATAGTTATGCTAAGGTTTGTTTATATCTATATTTATTATGTATTTTGTGTACCTACATTACGTATTTACTCGCAAGCACATATATTGTTTTTAGATTTTTCTCATTGTAACCATTGCACCCTCATATCGCCCCCGCCGACGGCGAGGGCGTCGCAAACAAAGTAAATCGCGATACCGCCATTTACTGGTCGGTTTTTCTTGCGCCACTTCTTCTCAAGCGCCCACGCATTCTGAAGTGGTGGTACAGGTAGCTATTAATAAGAGCGATATTAATTTAGATAATCCTCTGTCAGTAGCAACTGACCGAGCCGGCCCTCTCGGGTTGTCTCCCTTGTGCAGGTTACCCATATATAGAGATCTCGACTGAACCCCATAAGCGCTCGGTCACCTCTCAACCCGGTGAAACTGTAAAAGCCCTTGGGCTAACAGCGGACATCAGCCCGAAAAAAAATCTCCTTGTAAGCGAAACTTCGTGGTTTTTTTTATGAGAAATAAAGATAATAAATAAAATAAATTTAATCTTAAGGTCGTAGCTTCGACGTCACTATTCAACTATTGGCTGCTACAGGTGTCTACAGCATAGTTGCGAGTGATTAACTAGAATGTTAGTGATTTTAATACCACAGCTTGTTTTTCAAATAAAACTTGTTATGACCATTCCAACCATTTTTATTGTACACCTCAAAAATATAAAACTAAATCATTTAAAAAGAAAACTTACATAGTAGGTACAAGGCGGGTTATATCGCTAAAGAGCGATCTCTTCCAGACAACATTTAGACTATGGAATAATTGAGTTGAAGGACAGCGGGTGGTGTGTGTATGTAATAAACTAACAAAGCCTAAATAAATCTAAACATTATTTATTTATTTTATTGGTTTACTCTTTATTGCATTAACCTTAACAAAGTTAAAGGTTCACGAAGGTTCTCTACCAGTCAACCCAAGGTGTGGTGAGAGATATTGTGATAGGTGTAGCAATAAACTAATTAATAAACATAAAAGACTAACAATAACTTTTATAAAATATACAAAAAAAGAATAATATATAAATATATAGATATTAAATACAGAATACATATATATAAACATAATAAATATGCATATATAATACAATACAATAGCGGTAGCTAAAAATAAATTCCATATGTGGATTAATATATCGTTATATAATAACCATTGTATACCATTTCCAATATATCCTTACCGTGGATAGCGATCGATATGGTTTCCAATGGCACCGCTCTGGTTTCATAATCGCATTTTTTAATTCACTTTCTCTTAGTTTTGAAATGGTATAGCAAGGTCGGATGTAATAGACAAATGCGTTAGTAGAATGGGTGGGGGAAATCGCACTATATCGTTGTTTCATAGTCGTTTTGGGGTAACGAACGATTGCGGCAGTTCCATATGATGGCAAGACTTGTGGCCTATGAAACCACGTTCGCTTTTCGACAAATCGTGAAGCGGATGCGTCAACAGCTGTGCTAAACTCTGCAGAATGGAAACTGGATCAACTCGACCGGGGTAGGACCACGCTCTCACGGAATAGCAACGTGATGCTGCTGTGTTTCGTCTGGTGTGTGTAGGGATGCGGAGACCTTTATTACTGGTGACGAGGCATTCCATCTCAGTCCTCAAGGGTGACAACGCACCTGCATTATGATTCCTTGTCAAGGATGATTGCAGATGTCATGGGCCGCAGGAATCACTTATCATCAGGTGAACTATGTGCACGTTTGTTACCGTCTATTTAATATATATATATATATTTGTTAAGTATGGAAAGTAAGTAATTACATTACTTACTTTCCATACTTCAATGTAATGAATATGAATAAAACCAGAGTAAGGTTTAGATTCAGTGTCGAACACGGGCCCTATGTTTATATATAACACACAAAACCAGAAAACCATACACAAGTATTGTTCCCCCAGGTAGGAATCGTAGTGGTAACCGTCAATATAGCAATCGAGTACTACACCAACCTTTTCATGTTTAGATTTTAAATGTATACGGTGAAATTGAAATAAATAAAATTTTACCTTTGATAGATCTTTAGCTTCAATTACTACTCAAACTACGAGCCTCATTTTATATAAATATATTATCTACGCATGCGCAGTTGCGGCCAACAGCTAGGTATTTGTATCTCTATTCTCGAAGGAATGAACTGAAGTTATTTTTATATCAAATGTTATCACTAAGTTGGCACATTCACAGGTGTTGCTCAACATACTAAGTGATACTTTCAACTTAACGCACTAATATATTACTTATGTAACCTACGTGCAAAATTTTCTAGACCCATTAGAGTCTAGGCGTTCTATTATTCAAAACAACTCACCGATCTTGAAAGGCTTTCGACCTTGGTCCCTTAAACCTTTTGTGGAGCCTGTTTCTTCTTGCCAACCCATTTCAAGATTAATATGGACCCTTTAACTTTTATGGCGGTGATTTCATTGGGAGGATAGAGGCTTAAATATTTGTGAAGTGAATTGTTATGTTGTTGAGAATATTTTGGTTATTTCATTGTTATAAAATAGAATTTATTTTTTATTATATTCGGAGCGTCAAAGGAGAGACAAGTTTACTTTACACGTGACATCCTACATTTATCCTCAACAAAGATTCAAGATGCATTGTTACCCCCAAAGAACTGAGATGTAATGCCTCGTCCGTTTATATAATTGATCCTGTTTTATTATATATTTATGGTGTACAATAAAAATGGTTGGCATGGTCATAACAAGTTTTATTTGAAAAATTGCAAGCTGTGCTATTAAAATCACTAACATTCTAGTTAAACACTCGCAACTATGCTGTAGACACCTGTAGCATAGTGTAATCGAAGCGACCTTAAGATCTAAAGATCTTTATTTCTCATAAAAAACACAAAGTTTCGCTTACAATGAGATTTTTTTTGGGGCTGATGGCCGCTGTTTGCTCGAAGGCTTTTACAGTTTCACCGGGTTGAGAGGTGACCGAGCGCTTATGGCACTCAGTCGACACCTCTATATATGGGTACCAGCCTCGGCTTGGACCGTTGCTACTGACAGAGGATTATCTAAATTAATATCGCTATTATTATTAACTACCTGTACCACCACTTGTTTTTTGTTTTTTTTTTTACATTGAGAGTAACAAACGAGCACACAGTATAGGTATAGTATATAGGTATGTGGTTCCTGCGGCCCATGACATCTTCATTCATCCTTGACATGGAATCATGATGCAGATGCGGTGCCACCCTTGAAGACTGGGATGGAATGCCTCGTCACCAGTAATAAAGGTCTCCGGATCCCTACACTCACCAGACGAAACACAGCAGCATTGCGGCATGCTGCTATTTAACGCTGGAATTCTGTGAGGGCGTGGCCCTACCCCAGTCGAGCTGACCCATTCATTCTGCAGATAGAAACAAACTGCAGTGTAGTGTGTATGTATTTTCATTATTAAAAAAAAGAACTCTTTATTATATCACCACAAAGGTTACTGGCATCTTAGTTATGTGGCATCTAAGAAAACGAATATCAAATTTAAATTTAAAATATAACAAATGAAAATATTTTTAATTGTACCAACTGCTTGAATGATGCAATTTCATTTCATATTATCAGCAATTTATATTTCCTTCATGACTTAATTATAACTGAAATATTTCATTTAATAGTCATTGGTTTGGTCTCGTCTTGTGTAATGGCGTGGTCGTAAGTCTGCACTTAGAAACGAACTGCAGTGTAGCTCTACCACGATAAAAAATAAATTTATATTATAATAAGTAAAAAAAAGATAAAGTAAGCCTGTATATATATAAATCCCACTGCTGGACATAGATCTCTCTAGAGAGGGTGTTAGAATATAGTTCCCCAATACGGCTCCACTGCCGATGGGCGTTCTTCTGTCTTTGAAATTTTTTCTTAGACATGCAGGTGTCACAATATATATTATAACTAGCTGTGCCCTTGACTTCGTTCGCGTAGACTACAGGATGCTTGGTATATCTCATGTAAAGTACAGGTTTTTTTAGAACTTTTAAAGGGGAACAATTCTGTCATACATGATTTTCGCGTAACTTTAACGTCCTACGCCGCACATGCAACAGAAGCTCTGAAAAGGAATAATTTTTGGTCGTAGCGTGATGTTCTATAACTTTTAGCCTTCCTCGATAAATGGAATATCCAACACTAAAATATTTTTTTAATTCTAACCAGTAATTCCTGTGATTAGCGCGTTTAAACAAACTGTTCATATTTATAAAATTTCGTGTAAATGTGATAAATAAACCCTGATAGCAAATTGGCCATTCGGTTGCATTTAAATGTCCCACAAATTTGATCTCTGATGTCGTTTCTTATTGCAAATGTTTAATGTTGGCATAAGAATATAATAAGAAATTAAGTTGCTAAATAAAATGCTAAAACAAATTAAGACATGACGTAATTCTATGCTTATGTGTGGGATTAAAGAATGCAGTTCTATGTATTATTTGATGTCACAGAATCCTAGAGAATAGATTCGTTAAGGCATATGCAAATATCATTTACACAGATAAGAGCAACATTCACACAGTGAAACGAGAGAGCAAAATGTGCTTACTGGGTAACAGGAAACTGTTGTGTGCAATTATATTACCATTGGACACTTCGTACCGTCTCGGCGCCGTTCCCACGCGGCCTCCAGACAACTTCATTTTGCCGTTAAGAAATTAAGGAAATTGATGTCGTGCCCCAAAATATATGTTATCTTACATAAATTCCATATACTTACTTAATATTAAAATAATCATTTTCATTCAGTGCTTAACAAAAACAAAATGTCCGTGATGAAAACCTGCGTGTTTAAGAAATAAAATTAAAAAAAGTTAGTAGATATGTGAAGTCTGCCAATCCGCAGTGGAGTTGTGATCAATGTCTTGACACCTCTACTACTACTACTACTACTACTAGGAGGCTAATGACGTAGGATTTATTTAGGATAAGATACTAAGATACACTGCAGCATAGATGGGTCGGCTAGACTGGAGGAAAGACTAACGCCCTCAAAATACCAGCATTATTATAGATAATAACGGTGCTGTGTTTTGGGTGGTATTCTAACTCAATTCTAAAGGGTAATAATAATGTGCATGTGCATCTTGAATCTTTATTAAGGAATGTATATAATAATTTCGGTATTTGCCGAACCGATACGACTTAGGGACCTTAATACTACCAAATAGTAGCTAAATGGTGCTGTGTTTCGTCTGGTGAGTGCAGGGATCTGGAGACCTTTATTACCGGTGACTAGGCATTCCATCTCAGTCCTCTAGGGTGCTAATGCATCTGCATTATGATTCCTTGTGAAGGATGAATGATGTCCATGGGCCGCAGGAATCACTTATCATCAGATTAACTGTGTGCTCGTTTGTTACTCTCAATGTAATAAATTTATATATATATATATATATATATATATATACATATATATACATACATACATAAATATATATCATACTAAACATGTGTCGGAAATACTCCCAAAGAAAGTAAGTATATATATATATATATATATATATATATATATATACATACATACATAAATATATATCATACTAAACATGTGTCGGAAATACTCCCAAAGAAAGTAAGTGCCATTGGCTACCTTATAGTTACATTACCTCAAGAAACCTCTTGCAGTAATGTAGTTAAAATGGCAATTTACTTTCGCTGGCCGCGCGATGAAAGTGTATTTACGCACGAAGCATATTCTATACCTAATCGTTAGTATTCAATTGTAGAATTAAGTCCAAGTGTATATTATGTGGAACAATGGTAGAGCCGCGCTGCAGTTTGTATCTAGGAGCAGAATGAATGGTTCCGTTCGACCGGGGAAGAACCATGCGCTAACATAATACCAGTTTAAAATAGCAGCATAACGCTGCTGTGTTTCGACTCTTGAGTGTAAGGACCCGGAGACCTTAATTACGGGTGTACGAGGCATTCCATCTTACAGTCTACAGCCAAACGCATCTATATTATGATTCCTTATGGAGGATGAATCTGTGTCACATTACAATACAATAATAAAAAAATGATAATTGCTTTAATTTAATTAATTAATGGGAAATATAAATGTACGAATGTCCCGTACATGACACTGCAGGGTATTTTTTCAACTTAGATTCACGATGCACATGGTCTGGCCCCTTTAAGGACTGAGATGTGAGGCTTGGTGCTTGGCTTGGTACAATCATGTTGTAGCTAGAGCAGTGACTGCAACGTGGCTCTACCACTCTTCAACTTATATCGAATTATGGAAATGGCCGACGAACGAGTTGCCTATGTTTGTCCGAATACACCACAAAAATATGGTGTACACGGGCGATTTCTTATAATATAAATCCTTTATTAAATATAAATTAACTTGTATAACTTTAATGTAGGTAGTGTTAGATTTTGTAAATAAATAAAACAAAAACACACCTCAGTGAAACAGTTTTTAGGAGTGGTAGAGCTACACTGCAGTTTGTTTCTAGCTGCAGAATAAATGGGTCAGTTCAACTGGGGTAGGACCACGCCCTCAAAGAATACTAGCGTTTTCGTCCGATGGGTGCAGGGATCCGGAGATCTTTATTATTGGTGACGAGGCATTCCATCTCAGTTCGCAAGGGTGACAGCACATCTGCATTATGATTCCTTATCAAGGATGAATGTAGATGTCATTTGCCGCTGGAATCACTTGCCATCAGGTGAAGTGTGTGCTCGTTTGTTACTCTCAATGTAATAAAAAAAAGAAATAAGTTTTGTTTTCTTTACATCTATATATGTAAATCATGAATCTCAATAAAGAATATAATATAGTCCATTTGAATATTTCACGCAATTTTAACTACAGTGTTGTGTACTAGGTCTCTAATTCCTTGGAACCAGCGACCGCATCGAATATAATACACAAAAGCAGACATTCGTCAACCCGATACCGCTTTCCACCATTGCTTGTTCGACGTGAGGGGTGAAAGCGTATTGTGTTGTCGTTCTACTTAAGGCAAATATGCACTCACGGATCGATCGTGCATTAGGCAACGTCTATACATACACCTGGAATGTTAACATTCCCATTCTTGTTCACCTATACGGTTAGCGGGTATGGTATTTCATTAGCACATTGACGTAATGATCGGATTTGAGTTATCATCCTGCCATCGGGTGAGATGCTGTTTGCCACCTATTCCAAAAAAAAAATATCATCAATTATGATGAGCGAACATAATCAGATGATCATGCCACAGGCAACGTATCTGAAATTCTTCTGGTCCCGTGGATGTTCATTAACCGTTGGTGATCACTTACTATCACATGACCGTGTTTATCAGAAAATTTCTAAAAAAAAATCACGACCAAATATGTTTATCGCTCTTCCCCGTTTTCAAGGACCATAACAAACTCTCGCAAAAACATGTTTACGTCTCTTTAGTCCAAATTCGGAACGATAAATAATATTTTGTACTAACACTAAAGTTTTGCCATATAACTTTTTAATCGTAAACATAGAAACTGTCAAAATAATACTTTTTTTTTATAATTATCGACGTAGATAAACGGGCACAGTTCATCTAATGGTAAATTATTGGTGCGGACTATGACAGCCACATACATCCTCGATAAAGAGTCATTAGCACCCCGTAGATTAAGATGGAACGCCACGTCGCCCGTGATACATGTCTGCCGGATGCCAACATTAACGTAACGAAACACAGCAGCGATATGCTTCTAATTTACGTCGGCATTCTTTGCGGAGATGAAGATTTTTTTTTATAGCATTAAGAGTAACAAACGAGCACACAGTTCACCTGATGGCAAGTGATTCCTGCGGCCCATGACATCTACATTCATCCTTGACAAGGAATCATAATGCAGATGCGTTGCCACCCTTGAGGACTGAGATGGAATGCCTCGTCACCAGTAATAAAGGTCTCCGGATCCCTGCACTCACCAGACGAAACACAGCAGCGTTAAGCTGCTATTTTACGCTGGTATTCTGTGAGGGCGTGGTCCTACTCCGGTCGAGCTGACCCATTCATTCTGCAGCTAGAAACAAACTGCAGTGTGGCTCTACCAGCTATGGATGTGTGGCGTTACGCGGTTAGATCAGATAAGAGACGAACACATCCGTGGCAGCCTTGGGTTCCGTGACACATCAGATAAGCTGCAGGAAATTAGTCTCCGATGATATGGCTACACAAGCCGCAGGCCTCCAGACTACGTCGGAAATAGATGCCTAGACATCGTTGCACAAGGCCCAAGATCCCGCGGTAGTTCCAAGAAAGAGTTTCCTTCGACGTGAAAGAGTACGGACCCTTGTAGTAGTAGGCCGGGAAATCGCTAGGCAGAAGAAGAAGATTCTTTGCGGGCCTTGGTCCTTCCGACAGTGCGTCTAGAGAGAAACTGCATCTCGGTTTTAGCACTGCTTAAATACATTATGTATATTGAAATTTGCAAACATAACAAATATTGTCAACCGACACCGCATTTAGATAGATATCAATTATGTTCGTAAAATATCGTCTGCCTTGGCTGCGGTTTGCGGTGCGGTATGCAGTATTCGGTTTTCGGTGTTCCATTACATAAATAATACCCTCGCTTTCTCCGCTACGTGGCTAATCTTCACGCCTGTATCAAGAAACGTTGTAGATATACTCGTAACTATGGTTAATTTACTGTGGGTCATATTTGCCCAGAATACGGTCTTTTTTTAAATTACACTGAGAGTAGCAAACGAGCATACATTTCACCTGATGGCAAGTGAATCCTGCGGCCCACGTCGTCTACATTCATCGTTGAGAAGGAACCATAATGTTGATGCTTTGTCACTATAGAGTACTGAGATGGAATGCCTCGTCACCAGTAATAAAGGTATAGACCTTTATTACTGGTGGCGGGGATCCCTACACTCACCAAACAAAACACAGCAGCATTATGCTACTATTTTACGTTGGTATTCTGTGCAGGCGTGGTCGGTCCGTGGTCTAGCCATTCATTCAAACTGCAGCGTAGCTCTACCTCGATAAAAAATAATGGCGTATATTGACGTGGATAGGTCGCGTCAACAGGGGAAGGTCCGTCTACACCCTTAAAATACCAGCGTGAAATAGCAGCATAATGCTGCTATGTTTCGTTTGGTGAGAGGCTGGGGTCGTGATGCTTGTGTTACAGAAAGCAAGTTATTTCAGAGTCAGTCCTCATCGGTGACAACGCGTCTGCGTTATGATTCCTTATCGAGAACGAATGCGGGTGTCATTGTCCTAAGAATTCACTTATCGTTAGGTGAACTGTGCTCGTTTGCCATCATTAATAGAATAAAAAAAATCCTCGCGATAAATCCATTCATATGAAAAAATCTATATTTCTTTAAATTGACTTTATTATGTCCTTACGTTTTTTATGTTTACTTTATCAGTCCACGATGATATATCAATGATTAAATTCCAAAAAAGTTTTCGGGTACCTACGGGGCAATAAATAATTCCAAATAGATATGTGCGAAAAACAGCCCTTCTTGGCTTTGAGATGAAACATTGGCATTTTCCCGTTCTTTAAATTATGACTTTAAAAAATTTTTTATTGTATCATATACCTTGTCGGCCATAAGTTCTGTTACAAATGAAAATGCATGTTTTTTAATGAAGTAATGTAATATTATTAAAATTTATACCTTAATAGTTTATTAGTCTCAGCAAAAAATTAAAACATATTCTATTTGTAAAGTGACCCCTTTGGCTTTTCGCCACTGCTTGCTCCAAATATTTTTAAGAGACTCAATGTTGCCGTGTCGTTTAGACCATGTCTTCTAAAACTGACCATTTGAAGTCTAAAAGGTTGAAGTCTGGGCTAGATAAGGGCCAGTCTTCAGTTCTTATAAAGTCCGGAACGTTGCTTTCAAGCCAGGCTTGGGTAGTTCGTGCCTTGTGACCAGGTGCAGAGTCCCGCTGGAAAGTCCACGGTATATTTTTAAAAAGTGTATTGCTGAGAGGTTTCACAACATGATCCAAGACTGTATCTTGATACACTTTGGCTGAAGTTTTCACTCCTTTTTCACAAAAATGTAGTTTTGTGACTCCTTGATAAGACACACCTCAGCAAACCATCACTGACGCAGGATGATGACCACGTTGTACCTTTCCAACCACTTAAGGAGCTTCTTTAGAACTGTAGTGTTCTTCAATCATGAAATTTTTTTCATCGGTAAAGAGGATATTTCTGTGCCTTTCACCTGCGTATGGGGACAGAAAGCGTTTTGATCGATCCACTCTCTTTTATTGTAAAGATTGATTTAGGACATGTCCTGTATATCGACGATAAGCACCGAGCTTCAGGTCTTGTTTTATAATACGCGACAGAGTCCTAGCGGGAATCTTCATTTCTCGCGATAAGATTTTTTGCTTCCTAATGGGGTTTGAGCACGCAGCCGCCCCGATCGAAGGAAGTGTTGTTGTATCTGACGAACATACGGCTGATACCAAGCTTTTGAAGTGTCTGTAATGTGACCGACGGCTCCATACCCACTTTGTGCAAGGCGATCACTGCAATCCTATTTTCTTTAATACTCAATTCCATATTGTAATTTGATAATGAACACGAAAAAATAAAATTGAAAGAAGTTTTTAAAATAATATCGTGTTCCAAATTCAAAATAAACAGTTGAAAAAAGAAAAGTTTTTATGTAACAGTATGTATAGGCCAGACTAGTTATTGAATTATATTTAACAAGATAAAGCTGTAAAGTTTGACTTATATAATAATTTTAATTTCAAAAATCTCTTATACAGTTTACTTATAAATTAAATTTATTCGCAAATTCAAAATTCACTTCAGACAAGTAAGTTTTACGTGGAAGAATACTTCGTCGTATTTTCAAAGAGACATTATTAAAACGGAAATGTCTTTTGAAAGTTATCAAAGACTATCTTGAATCACAAATTAAATGTAATATATTGTAAAATAAGTAAATCTTCATACAGCTATTTATATTCAGAAGATATATAATAATATTTTAGGCTATACGTATCCTATCTTATCACTGCGTACTGTGTTGGGACAAAATTGATTAAAAGGTGTAACGTGTGCACAGTTTTGCTGATGGTAAGTGGTGACAATTTGTGTGAAAAAGACCTACTTGAAAGGTTAATGACTTGTAGTCAAAAATAGGTCCGAGTTCTAAATGTTTGAAATTGTTATTTGTACGTCAAAGTAATCATATTTTTACGAACTATGTGCTAGACTTTGTATTGACGCATTCTTATTTTGTGAACATAGAGATTTTGTCAGTTTGTGTTTTATAGTATTAAATATATACATATATATATAGTAATTAATTGTATTATCTCTAACGAGGAGTAGATGCTGTAAGCTGCACACGATGATGGATTGATGGCGTCTCCTTGCGAGCTTCAATGTCATTGGTCAGCACTGCCTCAGGTGACTCGAGCCAGTTGATGATGGCCGGTGTGATGTCGTACTCAGCGCTGGCAATCGATTCGCTCGCCGCTTAGCGATCTGGTCTTCCAGACTCACGCGCCAGGGAGATGGACCCCCAAAATGCGCTTCCGACAGCTCGCCAGCTTGGCGTTCACGAGTATTGGCAGCGGGGATATCGTCTCGCGTTCACCCTTAACTTATGTTACTGATATGTTCTTTTTTATTTTCATGTGAAAATAATATTTGTATATTATATATTATATTGTAGCGTTGACATCCTAGTTGCCGACAATTCGAGCTTGTCTTGTACCAAAGAACATTAGCTTTAGGGTATGTTAGAGAAAAATCAGTCTACGTGCCTAATTAAGAACGAAAGGTTTACCTTCCTTCAGCAGTAGCAGAGCCACATTGCAGTTGTGTGGTGCTGCAGCTTCAATAAGATGGCTCGATCGAGAATGGATCTAACCCTCAAAGAATATCAGCGTGAAATAGACGCCTAATGCTGCTGCATCTCGTATGGTGAGAATAGGATGCGGGGACACAATTACACGTAACAAGGCGTCTATTTCTTGTAATCTCGGTCTATTCCGGTTGGGATAAAAGACGTAAAAGCTTTTTGATAAAAATGTAATATATTGTAAAATAAGTAAATCTTCATACAGCTATTTATATTCAGAAGATATATAATAATATTTTAGGCTATACGTATCCTATCTTATCACTGCGTACTGTGTTGGGACAAAATTGATTAAAAGGTGTAACGTGTGCACAGTTTTGCTGATGGTAAGTGGTGACAATTTGTGTGAAAAAGACCTACTTGAAAGGTTAATGACTTGTAGTCAAAAATAGGTCCGAGTTCTAAATGTTTGAAATTGTTATTTGTACGTCAAAGTAATCATATTTTTACGAACTATGTGCTAGACTTTGTATTGGCGCATTCTTATTTTGTGAACATAGAGATTTTGTCAGTTTGTGTTTTATAGTATTATCTATAACAATTAATTGTTTTATCTCTAACGAGGAGTAGATGCTGTAAGCTGCACACGATGATGGATTGATGGCGGCGTCTCCTTACGAGCCTCAATGTCATTGGTCAGCACTGCCTCAGGTGACTCGAGCCAGTAGATGATGGCCGGTGTGATGTCGTACTCAGCGCTGGCAATCGCTTCGCTCGCCGCTTAGCGACCTGGTCTTCCAGACTCACGCGCCAGGGAGATGGACCCCCAAAATGCTCTTCCGACAGCTCGCCAGCTTGGCGTTCACGAGTATTGGCAGCGGGGATATCGTCTCGCGTTCACCCTTAACTTATGTTACTGATATGTTCTTTTTTATTTTCATGTGAAAATAATATTTGTATATTATATATTATATTGTAGCGTTGACATCCTAGTTGCCGACAATTCGAGCTTGTCTTGTACCAAAGAACATTAGCTTTAGGGTATGTTAGAGAAAAATCAGTCTACGTGCCTAATTAAGAACGAAAGGTTTACCTTCCTTCAGCAGTAGCAGAGCCACATTGCAGTTATGTGGTGCTGCAGCTTCAATAAGATGGCTCGATCGAGAATGGATCTAACCCTCAAAGAATATCAGCATGAAATAGACGCCTAATGCTGCTGCATCTCGTATGGTGAGAATAGGATGCGGGGACACAATTACAAGTAACAAGGCGTCTATTACTTGTAATCTCGGTCTATTCCGGTTGGGATAAAAGACGTAAAAGCTTTTTTGATAAAAATGTAATATAGTTACTAATTATCAATAAATGATGGATCCTTTTGTGGTTAGACCCTGCCTCTAGGGTATTGGAGTATATAGTAGTATAATAGTCCATGACTCGGCACCGGTGCACGTTGTCAGTCTGTCTTTAATTTATTTTTATACTTCCAAGTTACTTGACGTCGATTTCATAGGTTGTCGAACTAGGGGTTGCTCGAAAGAATGCTATGAAATGAAAACGAAGCTTTGAACACCAAGATTTTTAACAAACTCGTTAATAAATTTGGGTCTATTAGAAGTCCCTATAATTAATATATGTTGACACTTGTAGGTCTTCTGGGATGACTTTTTATTTAGACAGCGTCACGTTGTGCAAGGAAGAATTACTTTTACGAGAAATACCGCCACAATGGTCCGTCCTCGCCCGCTTTATACAAAATTAATAAGGTGTCAGATTACATACTAATAAAGTGAAATTATTGTTTACAACGCCAATTTAATATTACATTTCATCATCAATTTATTATTAACTAAATTACTGGTTATGAAGTTTAGATATAATAAGGTATGGGTAATTCACTAAAATATCGTTGGAGTATTTATTGTACGCCACACCCGGCGCCTATGTGTTACTAGTTAGCGAGCTGGAAAATCGCGCTAGTATATGCAGATCTCCAGTATATATACATATATGTATACCGTATTCATTGCCATTACAAGATAGTGTTAAAAAGTGGCCCGACCCGTTCTATAACCGGTAGGGTGACAAATCGATAAACTAGATCAACAAGGCATTAGTTTGCTTGATTATTTAATATACGCGTTAAATGTTTTTTATATACGTTCTTTGATAACTTTGTTGTGCAACACAAATTAAAATTATTTGTAACAGTTATTAAAGAAATTATATTGTATAATACCAAGCGTCTTTAAAAACATTCAAGCTGGGTGGTATTCCTCAAGTATATACCGCATAGGGAAAAATCACCTGGTATTAAATCTGGAATCGCAAATCTGAGCAAATAAACGAACATTTGTGAGAAGCTGCTCCGTTATATTGGTAAAATGTGTTACATTGTAGCCAATCTGGTTTTGCGTTTATGGAACCAAAAAAAGTCCCGATGATATGGAAATAACGCGTTAACAGTCTGAGTAAAATTACGATTATCGTCATTTTAATATGCAGGGATAATTTGTTAGAGATTTTGTTATGGCAGCCCGAATGTTACAGTCTTGCAGGTTGTAAGCGTTTCTGATTCGTCGGTATCTAGCTGGTTGTCGAGAGCACAATATTTACATTATGTTTTTACTCGTTGCCATTGATGTGTTGTGAAATTGGATTAATCATCAAACCGTATGTTGTTGGATGTCGTCAAGCTATTTTTTATTGTCGTGCAACATCGACTCTTTTAGCTGAATAACAATTCAATGCTGGAAAATATTAAGTAAATATTATTAAAATTATACAAATATATAATTATAATTATATATCTAATACTTGAAATGTATACGGCAATGACAGATTTCTAGTAAATCAGATCGAGCCTAATGTCTAACACAAAACGCTTATTGAAACCGTAACCGCAACGTATATCGTGGAACACTTTCCCCGTTCACGGGACAGACAATGGAAGGGTTTCGATAAGTATGATTGTATTAAATGTTTCTTTTCACGATAACTTTTATATGTGATGTTTATGTCGCCTTGGTCGGTTTGTAAAGCGGCGATATTTTCTGGTCATAAACAGTTGACATTAAGCTACGGATATATTAGTGTTGTAAACATTAGCGCAGAGACAGACAGACAGAAACTCGTTATCTTTTTCCTTAGTTCATTTTAAATATTGCGGAAGCAGTATCAGGGATTTTCCAACACTACCGTAGCTCTACCACTGTCATTTTGACTTGAATTTGAATTGAGGAGCTACGCTGCAATTGGTCTCTAGCCGCAGCACAATGAAATGAATACAATTAAAGGTGAACGTGAAGCGTGTTCGTTTGCCTTAAAAAAGAATATTAAAAAAATCTGATGAAATTAGCTGAAGTTACGTTATTACGTGAGTGTTGTGTGCAAGCATAGTCTTGCCCCGGTCGAGACCGCCTAGTCGTGTTACAGTTTATAGCTAGATATATTTATTATTACAGTATTAAAAAAAAATATATAGCAATAATTTTATAACGAACGGCCTTACTGTTCACCTGATGGTAAGCGATGAGAACGGTCCATGACATCTACATCCATCCTCAACAAAGCCTTTGTTACTGGTTACGAGGCATTCCATCTCAGTCCTCAAGGCTGACAATGCATCTGCATTATGATTCGGATGAATGTAGATGTAATGGGCCGCAGGAATCACTTGGCATAAGGTGACCTGTGTCCTCGTTTGTTACTCTCAACGTTGTTTAAAAAAAATAATGTTATTACCCCTTAGATAGATCGACTTAGATACCTCGTAACTAGTCATTGGGTCCCTGGATCCCTGCACTCATATTACGGAATACAGCAGTCTCATGCTGCAATTTTTGATGGCGTGGTCCAGCCACCAGTCAAGGCATTACCCAATTTTGTAGCTAGAAGCACCCAAAGTTGATTCAAAAGTTACGATTATATTACCATAATAATGAAAAAATATCTATAGCAATCCTGTAAGACGACAAAGCTCGTTTGTAATTTTGCTCGCTTTGTATTTTTGAGAAAATGATTCCTATCATCATAGTGGCGGAATCGACATAAGCAGCCCTCCCGGCGCAGCTTTATGCCGATCCCCGATTCAATTTACCGAAAGAGGGTTTTCATTTCCGATCGTTATAGGGCCGCTACAATTCTTGCGTGAATTCGGACTGTCCCATATTTGAATATTATTATAAAAGTAATATATATAATATTATATTTATGACTTCATTTTTATACAGTTCGTTTATAAGCACACTAAAAAATGAAATGAAAATTTAGTCATGTGAAAAAAATATCTAAATCATTATTTCTACTTTTACGGGTATTTGTAAACAAGCCCATATATTTACTTAACTTAATTTACTTAATTATAAAGTTCTAATTACTAAACTCTAAACTAATATTTTTTTTTAACGAAATAGGTTACGAATTACCTTATCTGCATTATGATTTTTATATGTATATCATTTGCAGTCTGCTCTGAATAACCTCATATGAGATAATTGGCATAACACGTTAAATTAGAGCAACTTTACAAACGACTCCGCTATGAGCTAGTAAAACAATTTGTATCTTATTCTCTAGTTGACTTTATATATCCATCTTGACTTGTGATAAGTAATTTAACACAACTATAACGAAACTTAACTTTAACAACAAAAGAAAAACAACTGGCAATGGATTTTACATTAATATATATAAGTATTATATTTTTATACTATATTACAAATGGCAGCATATACAGACATTTTGTCTGTTTGTGCATTTGTAAATTTTTATGGCTGAACAAATTTCTTTTCGGTGATGTATTGATAAAATTAGGTAAACATATATGTTTGTTTCCTTTAAATCGGTGAATATATAAACAGAATATGTCAATAATCTCGCGCGCGTAGAAACACAATGTTTAAGCTTACGAAGTTTGAATGTAAAGAATTCGCAGACACATTTAGTGATAAATATAAAATATAAATCTCTTATTTAAAGTTAAGAGTATTTGATATTGTTTTGTTTTAAGAATTTTCCACAAAAGTCAGTAATTTGAAAATCTTATCAAAATGGTTGGTAACCCTAGTGTTGAGTGTTTAAACGTTATCGATTTATTAGTTTTGCCAGAGTTTTTCTTGATGACATTTTTCATTACATTGAACGACGGCAGACGATAAAACTGAAGTGGTTTCAGTTTTTAGGGGGAGAAAACTTTATTATGGCAATTATTTTGAACATATTTTTTTTATCACATTAGGATTGACGAATGCGCATCAGACGAAACAATAATCTAGTCTTACACGAGTGCGTTGTTATAATGTAAAAAAGGTGACAATTTTTAGATGCAACCAAACTTGTAAGTCCAGCTATTCTATAGTTGCGGCGTCAATATACTACGCACAAAATTTGGACATTTATATCTACATCCACTTACCGTATTTTATACAGCTACGCCTGGCGACTTGTTTACACTGTGTAATTTAAAAAAAATATATTATACACAAAAGCTGTTTTAATTTGGTAATGTGTAACAGTACTAGAGCCAGGCTGCAGTCCGTGCAGGCGGCCCGAATGGGTCCACCTACCAGTAATACCAGCGTAAAATAGCACAAGCACAATGCTGCTGCGTTTCGACTGATTAGTGTAGGGAGATCCGGATATCTTTATATTACTGGTGACGAGGTATGTATTCCATCTCGGTCTTCTGGGGTGACATTCCTGTATTATGATTCCTTTGTCAGATAAATATTGATATATGGATTTAAGCTTTGACATCTGGGTTCAATACTTGGCAACTCATAGACAATTTGGGATTTTTTTTTAAAAAAATCTCTAGTTTCTTACCGTTTCTTCTCGTTAGCAGCTGCATTCCCAAGCGGTGGCCTTATTAACTATCTTGACGATTCAAAAGTGTTTTGTTAAAAAATACTTGAACAGAGTTTTATATGAATTGATTTGATTTAACGAGGATGAATGTAGGTCTTCAGTCGCAGGTATCACTCACCGTTACGTAAATTGTGTGCTCGTTTGTGACACTCCATTCATTAAAACAAATGATATTTTTCATTATTCATTATTTTTTAACATATTCTATCGCGTAATGAATTGGAGACATATATTGATCCGATGTCTATCCGGTACCATATAATTTGATATTGATGTTAGAAATTTCGTATTTAACAGATTCATTTATTACATATGTTATTCTCAATTGCCATTGATATGTTTATCACGGATTGAATCGTCGTAATAGAGACAATGATTCCATTGCAGCTGTCCCATTTGCGGGACGCTAAGATGGGAGGATGCTGCATCTCATTAGTTGACAGGAAGCAGCGCAGGGCCACGCGGCGCAAAAACTCTCGCCCAGCGGTGTCGATGACCCGCGAGCCACGGTAATATGTAGTGATGTGAACTGGGATATCGATAGAACGTATCTAATAGTTTAATTTATTTTATAATATTAGGGTCGACGAAAGAGCACACAGATTACTGCGACTGATGACATACTCAATGAAGATTCAAGATGACCGTGAGGTAGAATGCCTCGTTACCGTCGTTGCCCGTAATTGGGTCTCGGGACCCACTCCCCCATACGGAACTCAGTAGCGTCTTGCTTTTATTTCAGGCTAGTATTTTGTGAGGGAGACATAAATATCAAATGTAATGCTCTCTCTCTATTAAATTTTGTCGTTATATAATAAATCAATGTTTTCATTAGAAATATGAATATACTTAAGTGATAGAAAACACTGCACTTACATTTTGCTTATATTAGCTTGTCAGTTGGGATTGGAAAGGGAAGGATATATAAGACCTCCTAATGTAAGACCCCGGGCTTAAATACGTAATTTGTTTCAATTATTTAGGATACATATAGACCATTAGAATTTTGTCCAATTCATGATTATCTAATGACAGTTTATCCTCAGCACATCACTTGTCCACTGCTGGACGTAGGGCACAGACTGCTGCATCGTAGTATCCTGAGACCTAGGTTAGAACTCTATCTAGTTGGCGATCGTTCAACAGCGCGATGGCCAGCGATATCTTCTTCCTCATCGGTTGTGGTTTGCGTTCTACGCGCTATATGGCCGGTCCATTGCCACTTCTAGTTCTTAGTTCCACTGCGGTTATTGGCTACGTTTCGAATTTGCTCACGCATAGAAACACCGGGTAACTTTTTAAGATGTCTTAATTTAGGAATAAATTTAATAATAACAGAAAATAAAATTCTCAGAATTTTGTACACTTCGTCAAATCGTGAACGTACGTAACTTTGAACTCGACCTCTTACCACGATATTTATTAGTAACTTCTGTTGCTAATTGTCCGCTGCGTGTACCCTAATTACTTATTTTTTATCGCTTTTGAAAATAGATTTTATATTGGTGTTGCCAGTAAATATGTCAATAGCGGCAATACTATGTTCTATAAGACCAATGTTTGAAGGTTTTCTAACCATAGAGTTGAGGTTATAGTGCCGTGAGCGTTTGCACAAAAACAGGCAGGACAATCCTCTTCATACAAAAGTTTATGGTGTTATGGCTCGCCTATTTGATACGAAGGTATATTACATCCAACCACCATGTGTTTTGTTGTCGATTGCTATATAAAAACAATTGTCGCCATTATTTTATTAACGTGTCGGGGAAAAAAACGTAAAAACTGTTTCCCCCCATTTTTCTATTGATTTCTGTCCGCCAAAATAAGTAAATGGAACGTTGACGTTAAATAAATTTTGAAGTTTTATTACAAAAAAGGGAAAAAAACGACACAAGCCGCGAAATAAATATGTGACTTTTATGGACTTAATATAGCGCCAGTAAGAGTAGCCCAAAATAGGTTCAAGCGTTTTTAATTTTGGGAATTTTGATGTCAAAGATGAAGCTCGCTCTTGTCGAAATGTTACATATAAAGTAGATGCCATTTCTGAAAAAGTGGGGCAAAATCGGTACATTAATAGTTATGACATATCTGAAGGGCTAGGGGTTGATCACAAAATACTTTTGACCCATTTAAAAAAGTCTGCATATACAAATAAGCTCGATATTCGGATGCCACATAAGCTCACTGAAAGATGCCTTATGAATCGTATACTCATTTGCGATTCTCAATTGAAACACAATGAAACCGATAAGATCGATCACTTATGATGAAAAGTGAAACAAAATGGCAAATATATATTTTAATTCTATTTAAATAAACTATGATAACAAATATCTTGAATTTGTATATAAAATACTCCGACCCATTATGTCGATAATTTATTATAGCATCTCAACACTAGTACCGTTTGGCGTGACCGCGTAGCTCACGATCTACGAGCTCTCGACTGTGTCTGCCGTTTACTCCACAACTTCACTCTAAGTTGTTATTCTACTTTAATTGAGTAAAATGTAAATTGTCTTTGTAATGTAATACGTAACAGTTACATTAAGATCTGTTTGTTATGCAGAATGTTAAGCCTAAAAAATATTCTTTTGTGTCAATTTATTACGCCGCTGCCTTTCTTATGGTAAGTGACGAGAACCGGAGACGAGAAATAGTATGTACGAGTACCCTCACGAGTGACTATGCAACGCTTTGGAATAAAAAAGATAAGTGCATAAAGAGGACTCAGTGACACCACAATTGGCAGGACAGTTTTTCCGATTGTTACTGTTTATCAAAAACCTTAGTCGCCCAAATTGCGGCCGGCCAGGCATGGTTTTTCGGCTCGTACTAGATAGGGTCCGAAACTAATTGTGATATTACATTTAATTTGGATACTATATATATAGAGTATATACCCTTGAGTACGCCAACAGTATGTCGTCGAAGCCAGGAAGGAGTGGTAGATTATCAATTTGGAAGGAATGTCGCCCTATGTGTATTGGGAGGGGCTCAAAGTTCCCCTGGGAACACACCGGTGCTCCTGTCATCTCATTTTGTTTCTCGGTTGGATTACTCTGATCACCATGCAACAAAACCCAACTGTGAGATTTCTAGAAAATAAATAGTAATTTAAATTCGGAGATAATCTAACCACTAGAACAGAGGTACTTGAATATCCTAGATGGATAAAATAGCATCAGCGTGAAAATACATGTATATGGAAAGTATTATTTATATTTACTATACTACGAAACTGAACATAACAAAGGTATCGAATGAATCTGGTACGTTACGTACTAAAATATACCAGATCGGTTGTCGGAAGTGTCGATAGCATCGCAGCACTAGCGCCGTCAGGCGTGACCGCGTAGCGCTATCTACGAGCGCTGGACTGTGTCTGTTGCCAAGTGCTCCGCGAGTGTCTTGGCAATTTGTACGTTTCATATTATTTATGAAAGCAAATTTGCAAGAAGACTTCAAACAATCAATTAATTCAGGAGACTTCATCAGTTTCGTACATTGTGGAATTAATGTATGGGCGAGACCTGTATTCAAAATTGAATTGTTATTCATCCTAACATAAAAGCCGGCCACGCACCTGTGTCTCCTCTGGTGTTCAATATGTTGATGGGCGTCGGTGATCGTTTACCATCAGAAGAGCTGCTTGTTCTTCTGCCATCTGTTCTATAAAAAGAAGCCAGTGACTCACATCAAAACATTTATAGATTGTTTGTGTAAGGAGGTTTTATCGGAATATTAAATACTCAATGTACTATGTAGTAGAAACATACTGAAGAAAACTGGGAATGGAGAGACAGGTAGCAATACTTGGTTGGTTTAGTTGTGTTTCGAATAAATTAACACATCACATAGTTAGTGATGTTAAGTGATAAAACGTCTATATAGCTTGGTTTCTTTTATTCCATTATTGACATTATTAGAATAACGCTGTATCTAGTTTCTAGTAGCAATATGAATATGCCCGATTGGGGAAAGAACACACCCTCAAAGAATACCAGTTTGAAATAGCAGGACGACTCTGTATTGTTCCGTTGGTGTAAGCTTTTTATTACAGGTAACGAGACATTCCATCTCAATACTCAGGGGTGACACATGTAAATATATGATTGAGAATACATGTAGATGTTATGGGCCGCTATTTATAATCAGGAGAATTGCGTCCTCGTTTGTCTTCTCTGATTTTATAAAAAAAATGTCTTATACTAAAACATCATAAACTTTGAACGGCGCTAGAGTGAAGTTTACTTTACCCTCAGCCAAATCGATTCAATAGCTAACTGCAACGTGCCTTGAACATAAATTATATATATGACTATAATAAATTTACTACTCCGGACATTTTCGGGTCTGGCGTATTCGAGAAGATTTATATTTGAAATATTCCAGCCATTACTTAGCCGTCACTTACGGCACTAAAAGCAGAAGATGGGCTGATAAATTGTCTTACGCCGTCAACACATGGGTTTATGGTTTCGAAACTACTATTTAAGCGGTTAAATAGTTTAACGAGAGCACTGCCAAATAAAATAGCTTACAGACGGTTTTTAAATTGCACACATTACAGCTGATTGTTGCCCCCAGCTTTGCAAGTGTAGACATACGTATATTAAATTATGGCTCATAGAGTGGTCAAACGCCATCTTTCGAGTTTAGATGTAAAATTTAAATAAGTTTACATCTAAACTCGATAGATGGCTGATAATATTTTTTCCTAAACTTTATATAAGCTTTCTTATTGAATGCTTCATGCTTCTTCCTTCGGATGTGGCGAATTTCCCGTATAAACTTTCAACCCCTATTCACCCTCTTAGGGGTAATATTTTGAAAAACGCCCATATACTAACACATTTATTTCTAAATAGAAATTGTATGTGAAATTTCGTGCTTCTTGCTTTGAAAATGACGGACTTTCATACAACTGTTCATCCACTTTTTTACCCTTAGGGGTGAAATTTACAACAATTCTTCCTTAGTGGATGCTCACAACATAAAAGGAATCAACTGCCAAAATTTCTAGTTTGAAGCGCCAGGAGCCGGTTATGGCTCTGCGTTGATGTATCAGGCAGTCAGTCAGGACAAATCATTATTCTCGTATATGTATAGATTATATATACGAATATATCGAAGTCAGGACGGCTGGGTACAAATCGTTACGCGTTTAAGGTGAAAACAGATTGGCAGAATCATCTCAATATTATATAATTATGTTTTGTATATATATCATATATAAGTATGTATAATACGCATATGTTGTTAATTTATATAATAGTATTAAACAGTCTTTAAATCGCGACTACCTTTTTGAGTATACAACCTACCTCATTTCATTTCTGCATCAACCTAAGGTTGACTGGTTGAGAATGCCTAAGGCACTAAGTCCGGCTTTTTACATAATGTATATAAAGCTTAATTACACAAATATCCTCGGACTTTTTCTTTTTAAGAGCCAGGTAAATTCTAATAGTACCTGGTCGTCAACGATTCGAGGCGCTTGTTGCATACGCTCAAATTGAAGGAGCTGGTTGGTACTGGGGTGCCTCGGTCTAGAGATGGGAACAGTTACTATATGTGACTCCGAACTTGTGTAGCAATGGACGAATAGAGGTAGAGATGATGATAATAGTACATGTTTTTACAATGTGCAAAAGTTTTTGTTCAATTAGATAACTTTATTATTATTGGGTAGCAAGCTTCTGGTGAAATCTCTCTAGATTATATCAACTTATTACAAAAGGTTAATTTGTTAAATAAAAGGAAAAAAGCCGTATAAAATAACGGCTTCGTCCCGATTGTTATAAAATGTAGGCCATTCGGATGGGGAGGCGCGGCCATGTTGAAAAACGTCATTGTGAAGTCCTGCGCCCCGCGGCGGGGCTTAAGTAGGCCTCTGTTTGTTGCTATCTGCAGTTTTGTTTTCCTTTATATGCATTTATATTATGTAATCCTGTTCAGGGTAAACAGAGGCCAATATATTTGCAATTCTTCTTGTAATAGGGGTAGAATTTTATAGAAATTATGACCGGTTCCTTTAATATCAAGTAACGCTAGCTTTCCGAGTCACCTGTACGGTGTGAAATCAATGGAATGTTTACAGGTGATTCATTACGTATTTGGTGTAAAAAAAACATCGGGAAGTCTTTAAAATCACAGTCTTATAATTGTTACCATAATCAGACTGTGATTTTAACGACTTATGAATTTGTAGTGGAACTTCGTGGTGGAGTTTTCTCCAAGCACGCCCTCAGGGGTACCCCTTTGCAGTCCCCTAGCACCTTCGCTATGGCAATCTAGGATCACTCCATGTTGCGACGGCATGCGGATGACGATCCTTGAACTAATTGTCCTGGATAATCAGAGTCCCTCCCCCTGATCGCGTGCGAACCCCTTAACCCCATTTAGTTGGACTAAAAGGCTGAAGATAGAAAGATTAGTCTCCGATAAGCCCCACATATTTACGGTGGTATTCCGGAAGGCATGGATCTTTTCTTGCTGTATCAAGATACTTGTTGCAGTCTGGCTCCATCACTGTTAAAAACTACTTTGGTGTTTTCTTCTATGAATACGTGGCGGCATTAGGTAAGAAATATTTGTTCTATATCTGTCTGTGTGAACTATTTCCAATTTGTTCTATTTTTGTCCACCGACTGAATTAAACATCCTGCTTTTGACTGGGCAAAGTTGTGTGATATAAATAATATATGAGGACGGAAACAACTTGGGTGTGAATAACTTATTTTATTTATTTTAATTTTCTCTAAGTTTTTTTATTATTATATTGTAACAAAGGACCAAACGCAGTTCACCTGATGGCAAGTGATTCCTGTGGTCCATGACATCTACATTCATCCTTGACAAGGAATCATAATGCAGATGCCTTGTCACTCTTAAGGACTGAGATGGAATGCCTAGTGACCAGTAATAAACGTCTTAGGATCCCTACACTCATCAGACGAAATACAGCAGATTTAAGCTGCTATTGCACGCTGGTATTCTATGAGGCCATGGCCCTACTCCGGTAGAGTCGACGCATTCATTGCAGCTAGAAACAAACTGCATCGTATTTCAACCACTGTTATATTTTTAACTTAGTTTCATTTCTTTTAGCTATAAAAGAAATACAACGAATATCTTATTATTGTGTATACCTACACTGCAGGCCAAAGTTTAAGATCACCTTTATTAAAGTAGGAAAATAATGTAAAACTCCAATAAAATATTAAATGTTTAATTAACCTGTTTAATCATCTAATAGAACATTGATTGACAAACAATATACATATTTCACAATATGACTTATATGCTGGTAGGGCGTAGAGTTGAGTATAAAGTGTACATTTAGAATTTATTATACCAAGTCATTACGCCTCAGTTCACAGAGGTGGTAACATACGTCTTGAATCATTGTTAAGGAAGGATGTAGTTGTTTATGAACCGAAGTGATTACTTATCATCAGGTGAACTGTGTGCTCGTTTTTATCTACGTAAGTTTTTACCTACGTAAGTTTTTACCTACGTAAGTTTTTACCTACGTAAGTTTTTATCTACGTAAGTTTTTACCTACGTAAGTTTTTTTATCGTATACAAATCCGAGCTTGTCTACGATCCCTGGTGTTTTTTTTATATAAAGAATATTAGCAATGCTATTAAAATTGCTGATATTCCGGTCAACCACTTGAACTAAGCTGGAGATGCTTGTGCCAGGAGATGGTTCACTACAATAGTCGAAAGGCGGATTCGAACTTAAGACCTTAAGTTTTGCAGACCGTACCCTAAACCATTAGGCTGTTGACGCTACGTTATTATGGTAAATGGAACTAAGCTGTGAATTTTCCGTATTTTTTTAATGTTTCGCGCACCTGACCAATATTCTTATAACTAAAACTACGTCTGTTCACAATTGATCTTTTAACAACACCTGGCATTTACTATGCCGAACAATAAACATACCGTACGTTGGCCGAGAGTTCATTGAACTGCATAACCGAAAAGCAGACGTTTCGTACGGACGAACCCTACACTTGTGTTGTGCGGGAAATCAATGGGATGAGGAGGGGGTCGGGGAGATTATACATACAAAGCGGCGCATCTTTTGTGACGGTGCGCTGGTCTGTAGAACCCCTTTTGTTTTTGGGAGGGGAAAACGGTTCGTGTGTATTGTTGCGGGTTTCGGTTCGCGGGCCGTGTGGGTGCGGAGAAGTTTGTACGTCTGTCCTTGAATCCACATTGAATTGGGAAGCAGACGCAACGAGCGAGTGCGTCTAATAACCGAGTTATTTTGACACTATAATATATACTACTCAATTGATATCATCCGAGCGTCATAAACGAAACATCGCCGTGATGAGAAGGTCAACATTGGAAATGAAGGTGATTTGTGTGTCGCAGCGAGGCATAGATAAGATATATCATTAAAATATATGTTATTATTATTCTTCTATCACATACTTCTCAAATAATATATATTTGCAAGCAATTTACCTAATAAGTAAAAAAGCTCCTTGTTGGACAAAAGTTTTCTACGCACACGAAACATTTATGCGTTAGTGCTAAATTGATAACGTCTATCTATGTTATGTGTGGGGAACATAGTTTTGGAGATTTGGTTCGTACGTCTAGCCCCATGTACAATTTAAAACCACCCCGCAACTGTTATTATTATTCAACTGCAGAATGAATGGGTCCACTTGATGGAGAATAGGCCATGCCCTAAAATCTCAACGTAAAAGAGCAGCATAAAGCTGATGTGTAACATTATATATATATAATAATGACTGATACTAAGGACTGCATTTAGACTTTCAGGATGCCTAGATGAAGAACTGAAAAATCCAGGTAATAGGCAACACAACTTCATTCTTTCTCACGACCTTCTCGTCCAACAGCTCTAGTCAGTCTCTCAGCTTTTCGATAATTGTGACGTCCAACTGACAAACTAAAGTGTTGCCATTACAAAATATTTGAATCAAATAGTTATTGGCCTGGAAATAAAAATGTAAATTAGCGAACCCTAACATTCGACCATTCTGATATCGTGTGCGTCCCACGGTACCCATATATGTTAGGGTCCCACACGGTACCGGGTGGAACCCTAACATATATGGGTAACATATTTTTGTTAATAAGGTAATAAATAGAACTCTTCTTATTTCGTAATTTATACGTTGCGGGCGTAACGGATCGATTGTACTCGGTGATGAAAATAATTATAATTAACTTATGAATATTCGATAGAAAGGCGGGAACTGGTGAGTGGGAAGTATGATAACCCACGATAATTTAACATACGTATTACGCAATAGAACGAGGGTGACCGACATAGCCTAAAGAGGTTCCCATAATTTTTTCTATCATCACTTCATTCAATCATTTTCAAAAATTCAGCCGGTTCCGGTGGACCCCCTACAGCTACATTTCAACCATATTCCCAAAACTCGAGAAAAAATGTGAAGATTAGATCTTACAATAGAAATTTGCGTTCCAACCACGGATTCGGAGTTTTCGGCGGCGCTTTGCAAGTCTCGACACGTTGTACTTATGCTAATTTTGACAAGTAACGTCAAGCCAACATTTAACTTCTTCACTATCGAAACACAATCTATTTCCGTAAATTTTTTGTCACGCCAACGTAGACCCCCATCGAGTCTCCCGTGGATCTCTGGGGGTCTACGTCTGGACCACTTTGGGAACTAAGGGCCCCAAGTATCAGCAAGTGGCAGTGGATCGGCTAAGTAGTTCACAGAAGCGATAATCGATGAGGGAGATAGATTCTAGATTGACAAACTCAGACTGGCAACCGCAGCGTAAGATCGATGACCTTCACAAGATCGAGAGAAGTCGATGGAGGCAGGCTCAGGATAGTGCTTCATGGAAATCTATGAGAGATGCCTATAGTTCTTCGGTGGAGTTAATAGGGTTAGGGGACATGAATGATATTGAGTACATAGACATGTATCATAGGTGAGTTGTTAACTAACTAAATTTAGAATTTCTATACGTCGACGAAAAGTGGATTCTGTTCGACACTCGAAAGCGCTCAGCAAGTTGGTTAGATCCTGGTTTAGCACTGCAAAGCAATGCCCTAAACGATAAATTACCCCTAGAAGGTGACAAACGAGCACACAGGTCATCTGATGATAAGTTATGACATCTAGATGTTATGCTAAAAGAAAATCTCAGATGCAAACTTTTCACTCCCTGAGGACTAAGATGGAAAGCCTCGTAGTCTGTTATTGGGTCTCCGGATACCTACACTCAGCATACGAAACACAGTAGTGTTATGCTGCTATATCACACCGGTAGCGGAAAGGGCGTGGCCTTTACCCGGTCGAGCCGATCCATTCACGCTGCTGCTAGAAAAAAACAGCAACAGGACTCTACCACTCTACTACTATATATACTATATTGTAAGACTAATTTTATTTTAATATTTACCAATTTTATATAATGGTGTTCAAAATAAAGATATTTTTTTTAAGTAAATACGTTTTAAATCGTGAACCTCCTCCATATTTGAAATCGGTTAAACACACGCGTTTCACATTCTCTTTAACTTTTAGCTCCGTCACGGCCCGGTAAGCTTCGCGCAAGTCACCGTGAAAACTTCGCCTATTAATCATATTTTGCGGAGCGGGGTAAATGCACGCTTAATCTCTCATTTATTTGCATAATTGCTAGAACAAGAAATTCTCTATTTTGCGCTCGTTGAATACACGCCGGGGTCTTTTACCTCATTTATGATACTGAGCTTTTCTTACGGTTAATTATAAATGGTACGTAGGTATAAACATAAATGCAGGCACACTTCAAATAAGAAAAATCAGTTGGCCGTGTCTTGGATGCGGGCACGGGTCTTCAGACAATGTCTGGAATAAATAAAGGGAAATCTTTGTATCAATATGCTGTTTGTTTGAAAATGTGGTAAACAAGCATATAGTTAACCCGATGATTAGTGATAATTGTAACTCATAAACACTTTTTATTCATGGAGTAGGTCACAAACAAGCAATTCCCAACTGATACGATTTAGGTCCCTTCAAGAAAAGATGCAGCGCATTTAAGACTCGATCTTTGATGATGCGGCTTCGCATTTACGACTTCTCTGGTGTTGCGGATGTTCATGGTCAACAGTTTACCACCTATTCTTTAAAAAAAAATGCAGCTCCCCTAATGGTTAGTGATCACCGCTGCCAAAAAACACCAGAGCTGATGCAGTTGGGCTACCGGGCTACGCACACCTTCATACGTCCTCAATTTGCATTATCATCCTTGAGGACTGAGATGTAGTGCCTCATGATACGAAACAACAACAGTTGCCATTTCAGTTGTCCCGTGAGGGTTGCCACCACATATATAAAATTATTAATTAATATTCTTAACGCATTCCTGCAGAATGAGACGTCACGTAAATAATGTTTTGTAGAATGAAGCGATCGCTTCGAATGGGGGAAAGGCATACGCATAATAACTACAAAAGTCAAACGCCGATCATAAAAAGCGTCGATACGAACAAAATGAACGGCACCGTTCTTGCCGGCCACAACGGAGTACTGTCTAAGTTGATAAATAGCCCGATAACGTATGACCTAGGTCGTTAGTGCATACGGGGTCTTTGTGCACCTTCGCCGGTGTATTGATAACTAGTTTTTTTTTATTGTTCACTGGACGAATCCTTTTAGTAATCATGCAATAAATATACAGATTTGAAATCTATAGAAACATTTATCTTAGTCATATCTTATATCGCTGAGTTCTGGTGTTTCTGTTTCAGTTCGTAAGCACTCTTATAAGATTTATGATGGATTATACGATTAAATTAGAGCCATGACGCAGCTGTAAACTAGATGCAGCATAGGATGTAGGAGCACTTTTATACATAAAACCGAGGGAAACTTCAGAATGCTACAGTTACTACTACTGCTAAGACTTCATATGTAAAGTATCTGTATTGTTTTCTATTTTCTATATACAATGTTAATAGTAATTGACAGTGATAGGTCACGATGCGGCTGTCTCGTAGCTGAAATATGAAAAGGTCGGTCGAAGGTCTGGGATGAACCACGACCTCGCACACAAGACATTACGCACACAAGGCATTCCATCTCAGTCCTCAGGGGAAACAACGCACGCGTGCATCTTTATCGATAAAAGATATATGTAGATGTTTATGGTCCGCAGTCATCGGGATTCACCGGTTTATTTTTTTTGAACAAGCTTACTGCTGTATTACAAGGGACTTTTTACTGAAGTCAATGATGATAAATCGACAATAGTTTTATTTTTAATTCGCGCTCTCCTCAAAGAGATCAAACTACAATAGCGTTATGGTTTGGTGTGCGAGCTGCGAAGCTCAAGTTGTGCAAGGACAATCGTTTATAGCTTAGTTGGACTGTTTAACCGGAATGATAGTAACGTTAATAGCATTGCTAGCTTTCTATATAAAAAAAAAAAAGAAATATTGCCCAACGCGATGGTGAAACACATAACCATGCAGCCATACAAGAAGACAAAACGAGACCAGAGCAAGTGGCTATGATGCAATGTCCTCTCGTTACATTGATATAACTTATTAAATATTTTCTATTATATAATATTACAGTTGTTCTATGAGCACATAGTTCACCTGTGGTAAGTGTAAAAAAGGGATTCAAGACGCGTTGTCCGCCCTAAGGATTCTTACACTCACCATAACACCGAACACAGCTACGTTATGCTGCTATTTTTGTTGCACGCTGGTATTCTGTGAGAGCCTGTGGGCCTTCGCTTACCGAGCTGACCCATTCATTTTGCCACCAGCTGCAACGTGACTCTACCACGTAGTTCAAAATCGGACTTTTATAATATATTTATTCTTATAAGTATATATGTATATATATATATCTATAATAACTTATATGTTTTTACATAATTAAGAATATATAATAATGATATTTTAATTTCGATTAAAAAATAACTTATTTTCCTGTCTGTTGGTCGGGTTTGTGTATGAACACGATTACAAATAACCGAAGTAACTGATTAAGCTAATCTATCTTATCAAGAATTTTCGCTTATCCTTGGGATAATCCCAATTGAACTTCATTCATAAAACCTTTGTTGTTTATGAGATATTAAGGAAAGTTGATAAATTTATGGAGATTTTTTCTGTTATTGTACTGGAAGCGTCGATAATCTAATGGTTTACATAGGAAAATTCACGTTGAATCACACCATTGCCTTGTTTTTTTTAACTTGGAGAAAGTTTTAACCCGCCCTCGCGGGGCAAGTATGAGTTATGTCGAACTTGCACCGACATAAATCCCATGATTTACTTTCTTCGCCGCTTACGGAACACGGGCGCATCTTCCTACACAAGGGGTAGCTTCCACCTAGAGGTCATGAAACTGATCATGATTCAGGAAACTGAGCACAACACGAGGATCCCAGCCCCTGCTGCCGATCAGATCTGCGGCTGCGCCACCAGCCATCTCCTAGCATCATCTTCTAGTGGTTAACCGAAAAGTTAGTAATGATAGAAAAATTCTTTCATTAAAAAAACACCTAATGATTATATTACAGCAAAAAAGCATTAATATTTTTTTGTTAACCTGTGGTGTGTATTAGAATTTACAATTGCTAAAAATATTTTCATTGTCTGTCTCGGGATCTCATGCATAGTTTTAACTCAGTATCTAGACGTAGTGTTAAGTAGTCGCACTCGGGTCGTTGAACCCTATAGTGTAAGAGCTGCAATACGCTTCCCGAGTGAGTATTATGAATGGGGGCGGCGACGGCGTACGAATTACGTCACAGTTGTACGCGAGCGCTTTGGCGGAGTGACAAGAATGAGGTTAATGCGCCAGGGTACGTTCGTATCTCATCGTCGTAACAGCCTATGCATAGTTCACTGGTGGAAATGGACCTCACACATAGATTGCCGCAAAGCATGATGCCGATCCACCTGCATCTATCTACGTCCCCGCAAACATGCATATAACGTCGCTCCATATAGTGTGGTTTCGTCCTTCACTGCGAATACCAGTCCGAGGTTGCCAATCAAGAACCTTTTTCCCAACAACTCTTAACAAGAGAAACATCGTGACTAGCCCGCTCACCCAGCGACTCTGAGTTTGCTCATACGGCCAACAGTTAATTATATCATATATTTAAATATTTATGTACCTGTGTTATCGATTTATTGAGCCAGCAGTGAAGAACTATGTCTCTGTAAGCCATCACTGGCTGGATGATAAAAGACTTTTGTCTTTAGACATTGAATGTTACAGAGAATACTTATAGAGTATAATTAACGCAATGATATTAAATGCGGAGTAGGGAGAGTATCTAAAGCTACAGAAGTTGTAGCATAAGTAAGGTAAGCTCGAACCGGATTGAACCACGATTTCTGTAGTAATAGAGTATATTATAGTTTTCTTTCTAATTGGATTCGTGTGGTGAAAAATAGAAGCGGACGTTTTATCCTGTTACTGGTGACGAGACAGTCCTTGTTAGTCCGCAGGGGTGGAAACAAAATTTTATTTTGAGTATTGAGCAAGATTTTAGGTAACTAACGGAACTGGAATCATTTACTATTAGGTGAATTGTTTAATCGTTTGTCACCTATAATATCGTAAAAAAATAACTGTATAACTGTTTTTAGAACTCTAGTTAAATAACTAACTAACTGCAATACTTTTACTGTCAAATACCCATACGAGTATTTTGTAAGCCACCATCAAATAATAAACATACAGAGCATCTGTACATTACAATAACGCATGCGGCTTTTTATAGTGTTAGAGCCACGCTACAGTTTGTTTCTAGATACAGTATCAATGGGTACGCTTCGGGGAAGGGCCTCATTCTCACATGATACAAACGTAAAATATGAATGCATAATGTTGCTGTGTTTCCTACCAATCCTACAATAGTATTCTGCCCAACATGCTGTACCAATATGTAGGGTTGCGTTAATAACTTTTGCTCCATTTGCACACGCCGTATGTAGGTTGAGAGTAGAGTGTAGCGATGCTGTAAGACGTATGCAGTCGAGTCAAGAAGCTTCAAGTGACTTTTTGTGTGTAAAATGTGTGGGCAAATTCAGATTTTTAAAAATCTAGGTCACTTCTAATATTTTCCAAAGAAATCACTAGATGTGACAATATTTTATGGATTAAAACTAAAACAATTGAATTAATGCGACGATAGCTTAATGGTTTAAACTATGTCTAATTATTTTTTATTAATTTTTTTTATTAACATGTAAATAAATATTAACATTTGCTCAACAAGAAGATTTGATACTTTTTTTATTACATTCAGAGTAATATACGATCACAAAGTTCACTTGATGATGATAAGTGATCCCTGCGCGCCATGACATCTATATTCATCTTTGACAAGGAATCATAATGCAGATGCGTTGTCACGCTTAAGGACTGAGATGGAGTGCCTCGATCCCTACACTCACGGGACTAAAACACAGCATCATTATGCTGATATTTTACTCTGGTATTATGTGAGGGCGTGGTCCTACTGAGGCATTCATTCTGCAGCTAGAAACAAATTGCAGAGTAGCTCTACCACTTAATATATATATAGATATATTTTTGATATATATGTATATTTAGATATATGTATATTCCTTGACAACAAGATCTGTTTACAATAAGTTAAAAAAATATGGTTTCGTACAATGGACCAACAAGATAACCTGTTAAACCAGTTGTCGATTAAACCAGTTGATGGTGACACACACTCGCAAGCACACGCACACGTTGCGTGCTTGCTGATTAGATTTAATTATCATTAAGTAATATCACTAGATATTTTATAAACCCAAGATGGCACAGGTAAGGATGGATTTGATGCAATTGCTGCGTTACAGTAACCTGGTATTTTGTACGGGAGACTAGAGTTCTGTTTAACTCATTTGTCGTCGTATCTATAATAATAATTAGAGATTGCCTTATTATAAAGTACACACCGGAAGCCGTGCTCGAAGATAACCGCGCCAGGCTCTAATGGGAACGGCCAATCATCACGAATGAGCCTGATATCGTGTCGTGACCGGGACCAGTCGAGGATACTTTTGGTCGACATCACAGTCTAACATGATCACCGAGAACCTCATGAAAGCCGAAACAGACAACACAAAATATCTAGACCTGGCACAGGTGAAAATTATTCCTATAGTCGTACCTGTAAATGGTGTAGTCCCAATCAGCCTCTCGAATCACCCGAGCCGGTTGGGACTTCGAGACGGTCAGCTTCGGGCTCAAATGCAGAAGTCGTTGCTCCTGGACAACACTCGTATAGTCCGCAGGTTTCTCTCCCTTTCGCCCTAACTCCCGAACGTTCGGACTCCCTTTTGAGGGATTCTCGTCTGCTTAGTCCTTATATATGTTTATTTTATTGTATATTATTTTATCGACCAACCAGTCGGAGATAGAAAAATATATCTTCAAATAATAATAACAATTTAGTGCGGTTATTATACGCATAACTTTAACAACTTATTAATGGTGACGAAGCATTCCATCTTAGTCTTCAGGGTTATCTCTTTCGATAGACGCGAAACACAGTAGCGCACAATTGATATTTTACGTTGACAATACATGGTCCCCCTGGTCGAGTCGAGAATTTCGTATTACAGCAGCGTCATGACAGTGGTCATAACTCTTCAAAAATAATAACCGTTAACAAGAAACGTCAATAGTTCAATAGTTTAGGGTACGCTCTGCCAAACCTAGGGTCGTAGATTCGATGCTTAGTTGGAGTGGTTAACCGGTTGTTAGTAATTATATCACTGTTAGCATTCTATATTTTTTAAAAAAATAATTAATAATTTATATAAAACGAAAAGCTAATTTCACTGGGACAGTGAAATTAGTCAAATTGAAATAAACTTCCAATGGAAATCCTATCAATTCACTTTGATAAGTGATATTAGATAACAGTTGAAATAGGCTTGACATAATCAAATGTTATATATGGAAGACTGAATTATGTATGGTGGAAATGTAGAAAACTCGGCTCTTTCAGTAAAAGTTCTTTCGAACAGATGTTTGTTCTGATTTCGAGTAAATAAATGTATCGTTTAAAAAGGATAGCACAAATATCTGCTCCGAAAACAATGCTAAGCATTTCATCAATAGCCTAATGGCTTAGGACACGGTCTGCGAAACTTTACGACGTACTTTCGGATCCCCCATGCGATTATTGTCCTGAACCATACTGAGCAACATTTTTTAACAATCCAAACTTTGAATTTTTCTCCAAATCCAAAATCACACTTCTTACTAATAATTAAAATTGTATTCAGATTATAAAAAATAGATTATAACTCAATATATTAGCGGGAGAATATCTGTAATGTAAAATAACGCTTGGCGGGCCGCATAAAATTATTAAGCGGTCAACGGGTTGCTCATCCCTGTCCTAGAACAAGCTTTTTAAGCTTATGTGGAGTGGTTAATAGCTTTGCTAGCATTATTTTCTTTTAAAGTGTTCTGTGAAACCTTAGTCTTGTTTACAGCTTTTTTCTCAGTAATATTTAATTGATCACCGTCATTAGCGTTCAATGTTTATATTTGTTTTTTTTATTACTTCAAGATCTACTGATCGGGTTTGTTTGGAGTGGTGACAAAAAGGCTATAAGAAACGTCGACGGGCTTATATCGAGTTATAATCGAGTTGAGATTCTCGTAAGCTTAATCTCTAAAGCTTATGAGTAACGTAATATGAAACGTTATCGACGTTCATATTTATACGAAATATTTATACAAGCCAACATTTTAGTTCTTCACTATCGATAGCAAATAAATTTTCGTGGACCCCCGTTTTTTGTCATTCCAACGTAGACCCCTGTCGAGTCTCCCGTGAACCTCTAGGGTTCCACCTTGGGAACTAAGGCATTATGTGAACGGTGTGCTCGTTTGTCACCCTAAATACTTTAATAATTATTATGTTTTGATACATTAAACACTTCACTGCCAATTAAGAATTACTAAACTAGACTAGACTAGACTAAGTGTTACTTTCCATAATATTTTATATCATCAAATTTTCCTTTAAGGTTCGTGACGATAATGATGTTTAATGTGTTTTTTTTATTTGTGTTTCAGGTAATGTGGCGTTTGTTTGTCTCACTTAGGATGGTAATATTACTCAAAGTACTTTTAAAGGTCGTTGCTAACAAATAATTTATCAACCAAATTTTAATCCCCCGGTGCCGGCACAATCAACGTACGAGAGGTGGTCCAAAAGTATATTAACACGGTGATTATAGTTAAAAAAATATTTTAATTATACAAAAAAGCTTTAACAGTGGCCATCACTTGCTATCATCTTCAAATTTCGTTTTTCTCCATTTGTGTTATGTTATCTCTTCGACGGTTTCATATTGAAATCAATGTACCTGCGGCAATCGAGATATATTTATATGATTTTTTATGCTGATCACGTACCCAAGTGGGCAAGAAAATTATTTTTTTGGGATTTTTATGTGAATTTCTTTAGATAGCCGTATCCATTACTTTTGGATTACCCCTCTTAATTTATCGCTGTTTAAAATAAAATTGATGATTTATTATGACTTATATTTAATCAGTGTTTAGCAGTAAATGTAAATATCGCAAAACAATGTCTGTAAGAAACATGTAACAAAAGTTTGAAAAAAGCGCTTTTAAGTCGTGGCACTAGTAAAAGAACAAATCTACATAAATAAAAAGTAAATGTTGTTTGCTGGGAAGCGCATCAGATAAAAACGGCTGGACCGATTTGGTTATTTTTTTAAATGTTCGTAATACTCCGTATTAGGATTTCATGGAAATAAAAATTGAAAACTTTCCTGGAAAATTGGCAAATTTGGAAAAAGCTGAAAGTTCTTTTTTTCGGATATTAACAAATAAACCAATACGCAATACGATATTTAAATATGGACAACTGTCCGTTCAACTAGTACTAATATAAAACATTGGTAAATAATAAAAAAAACATACTTTGTTATACTACTTCTAATGCTGACTAATACGCCTTTGCTATCAATCGAACCTAGAGCTTGCTACTTAATAAGAGGTTATTAGGTAGCCAGAGTACACTAATTACATCATAATATATAATTACTTATAAGTTACTAAGCAAGACCGTCGACCAGTGTGTTGGTTTATAATATCGATACCGAACAAAGAGTGCAGATGACACCAAATTATAAAAATAATTTATTGCTGTCCCAAGGATATTTTGATGCTTCGAGTGATATTATGCCTCCAATTATTAAATAAATATCGTCTCGTATCTCTGAGCCGATCCATAACTCTCTACATTTTATTTTATATTCGTTATAATAATGTCGCTGAGTTAAGTTAACCGAGTTTCAACTTTGGACACAAGCACTTTTGTTTATTATATTGTGGTGGATAAACACCGCCTTCACCAAAAATCAGTATGCAATAACATGATAACAGCGGTGAGTTTTGTTTGGCGAGTGTATAGATGCTGAGTACCAATAACTTTGCTCTTCGAATGCAGCTTATTTCTCAACAATTGAAGGAACAGGAATTGAAATAGGTGGCAAACGAGCCAGCACCTGATGGTAAGTGATCACCGCTTCCTATGGACATCGCAACACTAGTGGGGTCGCACATGTGCTGCCGGACCTTAAGAAAGGTGTATGCTCTTTTCCTGAAGGTCCCTAAGTCGTGTCGGTTTGGAAATTCCGGTGATTTAACACAGTAGTTGTGCGTGTCAGAAAATTTCCCGTAAAGCGCACATTGGCGGATTGTCAACCACTAAGGTGATGAGGGTGAAATTTTGAGTCTTGATGTAAGTTGTTTAAACTCAGCGGCTAGAATGAATCCGAACAACTACTTACAACACTCCCGTGATAAATTCGACACCCTCTTGTGCTTAAATATTTAATATAGTTTTTTCTTTTTCTTTTTCTTATGTGGCAATAAACTGTTTTATTAATATTACCACTACAAACAAGCTAAGTACAAGAACTTATTGTAGCCGTATTGCACAACTGGAACAGACGAGGCGGTTAGCATTCATCGGACTCAGGGCAACGCCGGCGCCGCCGTGGCTGGCGTAGCGGTACTGTGACCCTTGCGAGTGAGTGGCCCAAGTTGCGAGAGTAGCGGTATTCCGTATGAGCTTGCTGATTTTTGTTTGTGTTTATATTGGATAATAAATAGGTTTCTTCAAAAAGCAATATCAATCCCATCCGAAGAACACGAAATAAAATAATTAAATTCCTGTTTAAAGAAAAGTAACAGCCTGTATATATAAATTCAATTGTTGAGCCTCTGCTCTAGAGAGGGTGTTCCACTGCGGCCTTCACATTGGCGGACTTCACGTGTTTTTTTTTTAGTTATTACGTAGGTTTTGCTTACGATGTATTCCTTCACCGCCGAGCAGGTGGTGGTGGGACTTCAAATTGCAATTAACAACTTCATTTGTGCCGGCACCGGCGTTCGAACTTGATTTGCTCACGTGTCGTAACTTAAAAGCTAGCTGCTTCGAAACTGAATCACCACAGCACAATTCCTGTTTGGATGTCATAATTAAACATGTTCGATAAAATATATCAATGTACTGTTATAACGGAATTGTTCAATGTCTTTAAAAAAAAAGATTTAAATTGAAAAAAAAACTGTTTTATTAGTTTAACATATAAAATCATAATGATTTACACGATTAATTAGGAAACTCGGTATACGTGAGTCGGCGGATAGAACTTGGAACTGAACTAATTTGTCTCACAGTGAAGCCTTGGGACTTAGGATTATCTTTCGTGAGGGAATTGGATCGGTTTAGAGAAATGTAAAGGAATGAATGAGTAGGGAAAAGGTCAGTGATTTCGCATGCAGGTGCTTGGGTACGTACTGTTACAGTACGAATGTTGTATAATGGTGAATTAGTGATAATCTTTATAAATTGCCTTATTAGTGGTGATAATGCATCTACATGAAGACACCTTATCGAGGATAATTATGGGAGTTATGAGCAGCAGGAATCTCTAACCATCAGGTGGGCGATGTGCTCGGTTGTCACCCGTAATTCAATTAAAAAAAAACCTTTTAAATATGTTTGACCGACGTTTATTGATTTCTACCAATCGTACAATAGTGTTCTAAACAACATGCTGTACCATTATGTATGGTTACGTTACTAACGTTTTGCTCCATTTGCACACGCCGTATGTAGGTTGAGAGTAGAGTGTAGCGAGGCTGTGAGACGTATGCAGTCAAGAAGTTTCAAATGACTTGTTGTGTGTAAACTGTTCGCGTAAAATTTGGAAGAAAAGAAAACAGATGACTCATTCTCACATCCAAACAAATGTTTTATTAAAACAGGCAATAAATAAGACTCACCTGTACCCAGAAAGCTATACATATAGGGTAATATAATATTGAAGCATCAATTGCCTAATGGTTTGGGGTACGGTCTGCAAACTATAGGCCGTAGGTTCGAATCCACCATTCCACTTTGTCGTATCATCATATCATACGTATACAAAACGTAAAGATATAAACCGGCCGCGCGTTGTTTTGTTCGGGGATTTTGGATTTAAATAATTGCGCATATCAAAAACGCTGTAAAACGTTGAATCTGTCAATATCAGGATATCAATTTGATTTTAACCATGCCGCCGTCCAAAATTGCAACTTCAAATATTGCAATGCCAGTAATGTTTAGCATTAGAAAAGCATTAGGTCTCTCATCAAGATTTTTTCCACAGTTTAACAAAATTTTCCCGTCATAATAGAACTTTATCATCAAGCGTATTATGGATTCTACGCCCCTCTCGAACGCTATTAACTGTCTCATGGATGAATTCTATCATGTTACTCCGTTATAAAATTGTTATGGCGACCATGGAATTTATGGTCGCATGTTACGTTACTTGGTGGTTATATATTGTTGACTAAATAACAGCTTGATAATCTATTATACGCCTTTTAGAAGCAAAAAAACAAACAAATCTCTTTCATTTTAAAGTTGAGCAACTGCAGGATAACCTAGTAAAAATAAATTACTTTTGCAATTTTCGTCGATTATTTAGTTGAATTCGCATTCAATTTTCTATTATATTATTTATTCTATTATATTATTTCGTATATATTCATAATTGTAGATATAAATAAATATTTATCTAACACCTTAGAATGTTTTTTAGTCAAATTATTTTTATTATAAATTGCAAGGGACTATATTGACATCACTAGCATTCCCGTTTATCAATAAAACAAAGTTTTTAAACTGCTTATGCTGGGAGATGGTTCCACGACAAAAGCTGAAGTAGTAAAGCTAAGATATTTTGATCGGAATCGATTGTAAGAAAATGTCAGCGCATACAAATATTGGCGTCCTCTGTCGGCATCCCCGAGCGGGCGTTCGGATGTAGCAATAGCCGTAACTGGGTCAATTGTTAACGTTTCCAATCCCCTCGTTTCATCACGACGAGAACGGAAGGGTACGTCTTCCTCGCAAATGCTACGTTTCACTTTAATAAGTAATGTTCGTGGATTCGTAACTTGGCGTTGTAATAAGTTTGCGACACACCGAACCAACGAAAATATTTTGCGTGATTGAAGTTTTTTTATAAACTTATTGAATACCGATGTAGAAACGTAATTAGGTGCTGGAAGAATTGCACGAAAAATCGACTTCATTGAAATCGATGGACGCATACACACTTTAGAAATTGCTAAGAATCTCATACGATGGCTTCAATTTTCATGAAATTTGCATTGTTTCCTAAGTTGAAAGATACTGAAACCATTTCTGGAGAAATTATAACAATAAGCCTACTAACATCTGGCAGAGCATATACAAATTACGATAATGCCAGAAAACAGGGACTTAATTTTGAAAATTTCATAAAAGAAGTATATTTTGAAAGATATATTCGTACATGACAGATGTTAAATGTTAATTACACCATTATAAATAATGGATTTCGAAGTGCAGTATTCTAACGTGTAGCCTCAGAAGCAATTTAACTTAACCTAAGGCTAATCTAGATTCCTACACAAAGATCGATCTTTCGAAGATGACTGTCGTCTGCGGTATTCAAAGTTCCTGACGACACCAATATCGCTTGAGCTATTGGAATGTTCCCTTTATTGGTATCACCGCTCTATCCTGTACCATTGCGATTCCTTGGGCTGAATTCCATTGGAGATTTGTCGGATTGCATTCGTATATAATTGTTTTTAATGCTTGGATGACTTTTTTTTTCCTATTATAATTATAAAATTGTCTTCATTTATTGTGTAAGGGATTGAAGTCAAAAGTTATTAAATCTTTTAGCTTGTGTTTTAGTCTAGAATATTTTTTATTTTTACCCACCTCTAATCTCGTTCATTTTGTTATTGGACGTGGAAAACAATAAAATCTCTGCCCACGAATTCAAATCCTTTGGAATCCTGAAAAAATTGAGATCCTAGATGAAACATAGTTTCAAGGACAAGTTCCTTACATCTTATATCCTTACACCGCTTGACTCTGTGGCAAATTATAAATTCATTGTATTGAAAGAAGCAGTCTTGTTCTTATTTTATTATTACATTTAAATTAACAAACGAACACACAGTTCACCTGATGCACATTCCTGCGACCCATGACATGTATATTCATTCTTGACAAGGAATCATAGTGCAGATGCGTTGTCATCCTTGAGGACTGAAATGGAATGCAGCGACGGCAGTAATAAAGGTCTCCGGATCTCTACACCTACCAGAGGGAACACAGCAGCATTGTGATGCTATTTTACGCTGGTAGAATACCACGACAGAATACGACCAGGGTAGGACTACGCCCTCATAGAATGAGGACGTGGTCCTACCCTGACCATTCATTCTGCAGCTAGACCAAACTGCAGTGTAGCTCTACCACTGTAAAAACTAGTTCTAGTACATATATTAAGCTATATACTAAATTACTTATTGACTGTCAATATTTCAAAATGCTGTTGTCATTGCCTCATCAACAGCCTCTATATTGCACGACTGGATATATTTCTAATGTCCTCCTGGTCAATAAAAAATCAAATTCTGGATAAATTATAGTGGACGCTTTTGTAGTCCGAACTGCTTTTGCAATGAGATCGAAGGAAGGGTCTCTTGAAATGTCACAAACGCGGGACCAACACATAACACACCTAGCCTCGAAAAGTAACAATTAGTGAAGTACAAAAACAATTTTCATTGTCGGCTGGGTATCGAACCCAGCGGTGGGGTGAGACTTAGTAGTGACCACGATGTCACACGACCATGACAATAATTATTGCTGAGTAAATTCCGCTGCACAGAAACATACAGCTTTTACAAACACAGATGAAATTAAATTTCTAAATCAAATAAAACTTTATATGTGAAATGTTCAGTATTACCGTATTTGTTGTTAAATAGTAGTGGTTAGTCTTCATTTCTGTTACATTGTTAGTGTCTCATTACGCTATGATATGGAGACATCTGAATAAATAAAGATTCTATTCAAACCGCTCCTTAGATATATTTGATCGGGTGTGACGTCTAAATATTTGATTGTATTGCTACGATATTTATAGAAGTTATAGCCCATTCGTTAGGATGTCGAAATCTATCGATTGTTATATAGTATCCGCAGTAGGATTTCCAAACCAATGTTTTGGATTTATAAGTAGGAAAAATCTTAATTTTATACATTAATCGACCTCCTCGTAATAAGGTTTTAGTACCCGATAAGAACAAAATAATAAATGTGAAGGCAATCTTAAAATATTTCGAAGACATCTACATAATCATCTCAGCCCATCGCGCATCTATTTTGTAGACGTGAAGAGTTCGCCAATTGGCAGAGAAACCAAGGGACCGAAGATTTTTTAATATCCTCTCAGAAGAACCAATATACGCTTTGTTCGTAGTTTTATCCCAGGCAATGATAGATTGTGGCCTCGCCTATTGCCAGCGGTGTTTTGGAGCTAATGCAATTGTCCTTTAAGAAAAGATCCATCTCCTTTCGAAATAAAAAAAAAACACATGAAATAAGTTAAAACACCCGGATATATAAGATATAGAATAATAATAATAATAATTTTATTTCACACCTTTTACATCAACAATCCTAATCCAAAAAATCACCTGAATTATGATTTATATTTATTCCTTAAGTATGTTGAGACATCCGGGTCTGAACTAGATAATAGGTATATCTGTATTTCAGACCTCAATGATCTTCCTTAGTATAAGTAACAAGATAATATAAATTGTAATAAAAAGAGGATTTAACAAATCATATGTGGAAAGATAATATGTTTTTTTATTAAATCAATGATATATAGAATAAAAATATTCTGAGTGTGTATTAAAACTGTACCTCTTTGTGTGTTTTATGTTAAATGAATGTGTGAGGGTGTATATATCTATATTAATTTATACTAAGCACTGTTTCTTCATAGTTACAAATGAAATAAAAGTCGAATAGAACCTCCGTTGTTTACGTTGGTTAGAAAGGATCGCGTACATTCGTCTAAGGACAGTTTTCCATGTTTATGTGTATTATAGAAGAAACCAAATTCTTGTTGAAATAACTGCATGTAGTTAATATAAAAGCAAACATGAGCCTTGTGTGACAGATATACGGTCCTTTATCGTTAACTTTGGACATTTTTGTCTGCTCTTTAGTAGTAACAACTGGATCAATAATTATGTAACATCCTTCTGTTAGAGTGGACAATTTGCCACGGAGTATAGTTTTGTAATACGTGATCGGTGATATGATAGCGTGTTTCGTCTATACAGTATGTTAAACAAAATATATTTTTTTAGTAATTTGTGAAAGGTATATATATATTTTTATTTGTTTACTCTTCACTTGTTAACACCCCTTATTTAAAGATGGGCACAATGGCATTCTCTACGGATCAGCCCTTGAGATGGAGAAACATCGAATACTACCTATTCGATGTATCAACAACAAAAGAGAATATAAATATATATATGTATATATCGTGCCGTATCATGTCCAGCAAAGTATTTCAATGATCATTAACAATACAAAGTATTTAAATATCTTGAATCAACATTTTATAGGTTAGGTAGTAGTTAAAATTTCGACAGGCTTTGTCAGACTAATATTTGTTCGACATGAAACAATAAAATGTTTATAGTTTGTTTGCGTTCCCAATGTTCAGGTATGGATGTAGCATTATGCCGGGTAGTATATTTAGAACAGATCGTTTAGTGGTCATAAACGGATCCGTATTTTTCTTTAGGGTTCCGTTGGTGGACAATAAACACTCAATTGTTAAAGTATGGCAAGTCGATGGATGTGGGTGGGCCAGACGTGCTCTGTGTGTATGTGTAAGATAAACTGTGATGATGATGAGGCAGCGGCAAAAAAAAAAACACTAACCATGTCGGAGGCCTTGGTGGGTTAGAATTTTCATCACCAAGGTCACAATACCATTTGTCAGTTAAAACAGAATAAGAATTGCTTGTAATATTACAACCACGGAATTAACGCAGTCTTTACTTCACAACTACTCACGTATTCTTCAGAAATCGTCCTATATTTTAATATCAGCAATAAAAACATTAGTAATCTATATAAATAAAAATTAAATACTGTTCGTTGGTAAGAGCATCACTTGAGAATTTCTGAATTTAAAATATGGAATGTTCTCCAGTAAATTGACAAATTCGGGAAAAACTAAGTTCTTTTTTCGATTCGATTTGAGTGAACTTAAGACCATAACTCCAAACAAATTCATCGACAATATTTGGACTGGACAACCTCTGTCGGGTCAGATAGTCGAGAATAAAACTCACTGTGTAGTGATATAGCCCCTAGACGTCCATTTCATCGATGGGTACTGGAATGCTGCCTAGTTTTTTTTTAATTGATCCCAAGTATCCCACGCAGGAATAACTTCGTGCGGCTCGTGATCCGAATAGTATTGTGTATGTATACTATCTACTACTATAAGTATACTTCTGGTTTTTCTAGTATTACTTGTAATTTATAGAGGACAGACTAGTGATCTAGCAGAGCTGATCTAAATCGATATATGTAGGTATATATATATATTTATATATATATATATCTTTTTCCCGTATTCCTCATGTAACGGCTATATAATAAGATCTGAACAAGATTCAAATTCACTTGTGTTTAGTCACAATTTAAACGGTAATGATAATCTGTTCGTTGCAAAAGTATGATATTGCACCCAATTACAACTAACCAGTTATTCCATCTCAATTCTCAGGGACAACAAAGCATGGGCATCTTGAATCTTTGTTGAGAACGTCACATGCCATCCATCGTGTGAACTGTATTTGTTTGTTACAATTGTATTATTGTATGTGTGAAAACTTCGATTCGGAAGTTAATCTGAAGATCATGGGCGTAGCTATCAGTAATTCAGATAGCTAAACCAGGCTGTAGTTAAACGCGTCAGTTTACCTACATATATATTATGTTGATTGATTGGGCTTAACACATCTATTCTAGATGATCTTTTTTGATGCTGTATAGGCCTACACGAGGGCGGCATCCCTTACCGCAGGACTGACAGGGATAGGTAGTAGCAAGTGGGTTTATGTTGGTAATATTATCGTGTCTCCTGTTTCTCCTGTCAGCCAGTACACCAAACCAGTTTTCATCACAGACTTTGCGACCGACCATAACGCGTTTTCTCCAAACTGAGCGATTTTCAGCAAGTCCCTCCCATTCTTGGTGATCGATGTTAAATGCAGCCATAACCCGCTTGGCACTGTCCTTAAAACGCAGCATCAGTCTCCCAACGCTTCTTTAGACGTCTGCTATGGCACATATATATTAAAGTAACAAATTATATATAGAGACGAGATACTGCTGTAGTATACAGACTAGACTCGCTGTCTTAGAGAGGTAAATGGAGCATAATCCACACGTCGCTACTTCTAAAAACAAACACATCTACGATTTTTTTTATTTGTTAGATGAAAACCAGATGTAAACCAGTATCACTTGCACACTAAGTAACCACAATAGAAAATTTCATAGACTACATATGAACCTTTAAAGTTTCAAATCTCGAAACGAACTCGAATCTATGACCTTGTAACAAAATCCGCATAAATTCTGTGCCAATGTACCAATGTCTAAAGATATGAATGGACGAAAGTAGGGCATTGGAGTTGTCGTAAGAGGCCGGTAATTAACGGCGACCAGATTTTTTATCGTCGCGCCACGGTGACGGCGACATATTTGGTATCTTGTACTCTTCGCTTTAATTAGTCATGTAACGTTGCAAATATTGACGATATGTCACGGGGACTTGCGCTTTAGAACCAAGGTCACGGACGCAGGAAGTCTAAGAATCGACAAAGTGAAATATTTATTTATTTATGTAGTGTTAATTCTAAATAAAAACCGAAAATCCCCTTGAAACTTAATTTATTCTTCTTATACACCAAATACAGTAAACAAGACTTTTAAGTTGTAAAACGTCTAAACATCCAATGGTCGTCCCGAGCAAAGTTGCAATGTCCCGTTCTATCTTACACTCACCTCAGTCGTTCCCGTTCATTAGCAATAACCTTAGTTAAGCTTAGTTATCTTTCGTTTTTTCTTTTTATTAATTAGTTTATTGCTACACGTATCATACACATATCTCACCACACCTCGGGTTGCCCGGTAGAGAATGCCTTAGGCATTAAGTTCGCCCTTTGTGAACTTTCTACTTTGTTTGTTGTAAGTTTAATACAATAAAGAGTAAATAAGTAAATAAATATAAAAATAGACGTACAGACACAGTGTCCAGGACACGAGATGATGGATTCAATCATGAGATGAGGCGTTCCATCTCAGTCCTCTAGGGTGACGACGCATCTGCACTATGATTCCTAGTCAAGGATGAAAGTAGATGTCACCGAGCCGCAGGAATCACTTGTCATCTGGATGAACTGTGTGCTCTAAATGTAATAATAATAGCTTGACAATCGGACCCAGTATCCGCAACTTATAGGTTAGGGCACGAGGCCTTCATAGCAACCGCTATGACCACCCGCATCGAAACACATCACAAACAATTGGTTTAAAGTATACACAATACGGTATGACGCAAAACTCCTTGGCGTATAAGGTCAACATTGACAATTCCGAGCGCGGTACAATCGAGAATCGACCGCTAAAATATCGAGCCCGATTCGTCTGCGTAATTGTCTCTAGTTAACGTGTTCGTGTTTTTCGATTGCAACGCTTGCCGATGATGTCATGTTCAATATGTTATCGGCCATGTGAAATTGTCGATTATAAGTGTTGCCAATTAGTATTAGTAAACCGGAGTACTATTCTATATGTGGTATTGCGACTCTGTGGTTACATACTTGCTGTAGCACGAACGGGTTCGTTTGATATGATCAGAGAAGGAACACGATTCGGATCTAGTCGATCATATCATGTTTTATATGTTATCGGCCATGTGAAATTGTCGATTGTATGTATAACAAATGGGAATTTATAAATCATAGCGATACTTGCTTGTGGTAAGTTTCTGTCACGAATTAATTTTATGACCCAGTTAGAAATCTAGCATGAATAGGATGGCTCGGTGAGATACCTAATAACATCAATAATCATAGACATCGAAGATCCTAACGTCGTGTTATTATAGTAACCGCAGTGTACGACGAACGCCTACTAGATGGTGTATTCAAGTCTGCGGGAAGTCGATGGATGCAGTGCCACTATGTTGCGTTGTAGCCTGTGGAGTTCAGCAGTGGACTTGTGATGAGGCGAGATGATGGTGATGATCCCAAGTGTGTATTATATAGCGAAGATATCGGAGATCCAGTTACAAGGAAGCAAATCTTAATTCTGAGATGTGATAATATATCTGCATCTTGGTTAGGTTGATGGATGTATTTGTCTTAGCAATCACATCACATGATGGTAAACTGTCTGGTGTAATTCATTTGTAATCCTTATTTAAAAAGGTACTTAAAAATATACTAATAATGACTTTTGTTAGTCATCTCGTGACGTAACCCTTTTTCATGATAATATAACGGGTGACGAACGAGCAAGTTCACCTGATGGTATGTGATTCCAGTGGCACAGGGCAATCACGTCCATCCTCGATAAGGAATTGCAACACAGACACGTTGTCACCACTCAATACGAATGAAGTTCTTGGTTATCAGCAATAAGAGTTTGGGTTTTTGTTTTACCGGATGAAACACAGTACTGCTATATTAATATTTTATGCTGGTATTCCGCAAGGCTACCCTACACACTTATCCCGGTCGAGTGCTATAGCTAGTCCATAACTGTGACGTGACGTCTACCGCGTAAAAAGTTTTCCAAAGTAGTTGATGATATCGGTGTGCCTCAAAGTATGCAGTAGTTTAAGTATTCGCCGTGCCAGCCAGATGTCTGAAGATTGTCTAAAAAGAAATTTCGTGGTTTATACGATCCTGCTTCCACTCGTTATAGTTAAATTTACGCTATTTAATCCCACATTATTAAATTATTAGCATATTCAATATGAACTTTCGCAAACCTAAATAAGAGTAGTTCTTATTGATCTTATCTCGTATTCCAATTGCACAATGGCTGATCTAATCGTATACCTTTAAATGGGCATGATAGTGCTGGCGCCATTTTTTTATTATTATATCGATATTTAACCGAACATCGTACCTATTAACAATTACATAATGTTTTACGTTGAACCATTTAGTAATTTATAGGACAAGCGCCTACCATGGGGCATCATTCAAATATAAATAGAAGATCTTGCTGTAGCAAATAAAGCTTGGAGTGATGTGAGTGTTAAAGACTACAGGAATCATATACCATCAGGTGGTCTGTGATATTATAAATAAAATAATCTCCTGATATCATAAATAAAATCACCATTTCTGTTCATAATCAAAAATAAAAACATGTATCATGTTGAAATTCATTAATGGAGCATTAAAAAAGATTACAACACAACACAACACGACTTTATTTTGGATTTTGAACAGAAATGGTGATTTTTCATAACAGTACTAATATAAATAAAGGTGTGAACGAGCGGCTGTGCGTTCACACCAATTGAAATAATTTTATCAGCAATTCAGATATGGGTGATGAGAGTGAACGCGCGACTTTTACCTGTATCCCCAGACCAAAAACATGATACATCTTAAAAACTCCTATTGCAGTTTCATATGGGTGAAACTAAATAAATTGCAGTTCAATTGACAATTACCGTATATTAACATACCCATATCCTGTTCTCACTTTCCCCGTCATAAGTGTTGTCCGCGTATCGGTAATCACAATTTCCGATTCGGTCCACGTGATACGTGTCACCCATGACACGATGTGAATCTCTAATACTTTATCGATATTTCGATCACGCAACACATCACTAGCATTAGCTGTAGGGTAACCATAATAAAAAAGTTCGGTTTTGGGTCGTTAAAAATCTGTAATTTTTTTTATTTCAATTTTTATTCAATAAGTCATTAAATATAAAGTTGACTGAGCTTTAGTTATATATTACCCAAATGTTTAAAATAAAAAATAAAACTTAAACTAGCAAGAAGAGAAGGTTTTATCTGAAGTTATTAATGTTAGCAAGGTGCTTTCTGATTTAATATAAATTATGTTATTTCTTATAGATTTGTTTTCTGTTTAATATTGAAAGTCAGTAAGTGTCGATACGAAGCTTTGGATAAAGCCCTTTCTTATTTAGCATTTTATTTAAAGCCTATTGAATTTGAAAAACCTTCTTTCTTACTATATTTTAGTATATATATAATATTATAGTATATATATAAGGTTGTAGTTTGAAGTCCGACCGTGTACAGTATTCTAATTTAATTTGTTTACATTCATTTTAACCTTATTTTATAATGATCTTTTTTTTTATAAATTTTTTGCCATATGTAGATCATCAGCATTTTTACCATTAGGTTGCGGCTCCAAGTGAGGTTTGAATTTGTATTAAGAATTGGCATGTTCCTTATTATTGCCCTGGAAAATTTATATGATAGACATAATATACGTATTCTAATTTATTTTTTATTTATTATTAATGAATGCCTTAAATATATATCACATATGTATTATGTAATGCTTTTTTCATTGATACTAAACCTCTGCTGCACCACCGCTGCATTCCGATCCCTGTGGACGGAGAACGTCGACGACAACAGAGGGCGATGATACGTTCAGAGGGACCCCCTCATAAGGAGGTACAAAACCTCGACTCGGATCGCTATCTAACTAACTCGTTTTTGATCCTATTCCTTATTTCATAACGCGTCTCCGACTCGACGGATTTTCGGTGTGCCAATCTTATTTAACCTTTACCGCGTCTTCATAGAGATTATCCAATTGAAAAATGTATTAACTTTCTACCGCCTACTGTAACAAGTAATAAATTACGTAGGATGTTTGAAATTTCATTATATGAGATTACGGAATAGAATAGAATCTCTAAGGAAGTTCATTAAAATTTACAAAAATAAAATGTTTCTGAAATGTTGTTTATATTCAATCGAATAATATTCGTGGCTGTCTGTTCCCACCCGCGACTCAGTCCCTCTCGGAAGCGCTTGTGATGGTTACCCACTAACAGAGGTCTGTGCGCCATACGCGCTCGGTCTCCTCTGGCAGACTGTCTTCAATTCACAAACGTTTTTTATTTAATATTTAAGAAAAAAAAAATGTTCTTCCGTTTACTTACTACAAGCTGCGCTTTTCCTCCCGACATCTGTACGCGTCACTTGCGAGACTAAATTTTCTTACTACGAGTATAATATTATAGATTATGATTGTCTATAGGATTACTCTGATTCAAATTAAATTACTTAAGAATGAATAACGCAGTTAATCGTAAGCATATATACGTAAGTAATTCTTAGACAGGGAGAGCCGGTGTTGAGAATGATAAAATTTATTTTGTACATCAATAAAATAATAATAATCATACTTTTTAATATAGAATAGGTGGCAAACGAGAAAGCAGGTCACCTCATGGTAAGTGATCACCGCCGCCCATGGGCATCAGCAATACAAGGAGTTGCAGATGCGCTGCCGGCCTTTAAGGAATGTGTAGACTCTTTTCTTTAAAGTCCCTAACTCGTATCGGATATAACAGTAAGTAAATTATGAGCAAAGTCGAGACACTAAACCTTCATAGTTTATTAGTGGTGGAGCCACGACGCAGTTTGTTGCTAGCTGATGCACGGATGGGTCGGTACGACCGGCCATGGACCACGCCCTCACAGAATACCAGCGTGAAATAGCAGCAAGACGCTGTTTCGTTTCGTCTGATGTGTGGTACGGATCCGGAGACCGTTATTACTGGTGCTATTGCATTTCATCTTAGTCTTCTAGTGTGACGATATATCTGCATTATGATTCTTTATCGAGGATGAATGTCTTAGGCCGCAGAATTCAATTATTATCGTATACACACATTATAATTTTTTATGATATAGTTTTAGTATTTCTGTGTGTGTAAATTAAGAACATAGTGTATTATATTTTTAGTTATTAATGTAGGTATTTGCATATTGCTCAACATTTTTATTGAAAATATTATTGTCAAGTAACATTCTCGACAAACCTCTGTGGTTTTTTGAATGTTATTTTTTTAAATTAAAGTGTTATGTACTCTTATTATAAATAAATAAAAATAAAAATATTAGAATAATAAAAAAAATCGATTGATTGTGTGGATTACTTTTTATTTATAATACAAATCAAATCGAAAGCGAGGGTGTATCGCTTCACAATTAAAGATACCGTTTAAAAGCTCGCATACCGATCTCGTCTCGATTACGATTATTTTTAGGTTAATCACTTGAGATTTGGGTCGGCGGACTTCTAACGTTGTTATTTAAATGATATTGTTTTTATCTCGAGGAATTAACGTAGAAAGGTTTTCAAGAAATGTTACCTTAAACAGAATCGTTCAGGGAATTATCTGTTTTTTGTTTGTTGTTTGAAGTGACAACGCTTTATGGTGTCTTTTGAGGATAAATTAGCACTAATGCTTTGTGAGCTATACTATATAGCTATACGTGCGTTGTCATACACGTCGTTATTAATAAAATGTATTTGAAGAATGTTGCGTATTTTTCTGTATGGAATGCTTAACGAAATTACTTTTTGTCACATTTTTTTTAATATGCCTTAGCGTTATTATTTCGTTCGGTTCTGGTCCGTGTTAACTTTTATAAAATTAATGAGTGTTTGTTTACAATAGTTGCCTCAAGTTCAGCACAGATTGGGTGAAGAACTGCTCGAGTATTTTTTTCCCGTTGATATTTAAATATCTTCTTTATTTAAATTATATAGAGTTGTAAATAGTGATAATTTTCTTTTGAACTTGAACACGAAAATGAAAGAAAATCAGATCTTTACGCGGTATGCGAGCCGATATCGATTTGGTGGCCGGCACCAAACTGTGCAACAATATATATATATATACTTATGGTAAAAGTAATGTAATTTAGAGCTACGACATTATAACTACATAATATAATATCGATTTTATTTTATTTTTAAATTTTTATTTATAACACACAATATCTACTTAGTGACCGGTTGTCAGGCGTGCTTTAGAATTTAGAATTTTAAAAAAGGAATTCGATTTCTTTTAAATGTCGATATATTGACTATAATACCTGCCAGTGCCATCGGAGTAATGTAACGGGGTTCGTTAATAAAACATGTTTAAAAATATAATCGTGACCTTTTAAGTTAACAACTTATTTGCTTAAGTCAAACGACCGCGTAGTTTTTGTTCCTCCGCGTAGATTTATATTGTTACCTGATGGTAACAAACAACCTCATCCACTTTCCTAGTCTGATGATAATTCCACGTGGAACAAGATCGCGCTCAAGTACTGCTGCAGTCTCGCACAAATGTTGTTTCTCGTCTGGTAATTGAAACCAGGACCCGCGACGCAGTAGTCAGCTAGTCTATCTAACCACTTAACACCAACCCGGCCAATCCATAATTTGTTTGATGAATTTGTCTTTGTCTCGTGTCATGGGTAATTAAAATGAAAAATGATTATTTTAGCGCCAGTAAAATTTAGTAAATTTGTCAAGGATAAGGTTGATGTCATTGTAGCGATATGTTTGTTTCTTCTGTAAAATATTTGTCATTTTATGTTGTTTTAATGTGTAAAAAAAGTTTATTTATATAATATTAGAGGTGATAAACGAGCACACAGTTTAAGTGATGGTAAGAATTGACGGAGGCCCACGTCATCTATATCCATCTTCATGTAACATGGAAGGTCTCATTCCCTCTTAACCAGTCTCTGGTATAACAGTCACCATATGGAACACTGCAGAGGCACTTCACTATTTTTATATATTAACACTGATTTTTATGGATACCCTAGAAGTTGCTTGATGAGTTAAAGACCAGAGACAAGTTTTCTTGAAGATTGATCACTTACAATGGGGTTAACTATGTAAAAATTATGTTAGTAAGGGTCACAACCTCGTTTGTGAACCTTACTAACATAATTTTTTGTCAGAGATTTGCAGTCTTTTTAAAAATTAAGGACTTAGATGTAAATATGCACGTATAATAGCTTTATAATTTAATTGTAGCGTATTAACGGAGATGCTTAAGATACGACGTCTTCAAAATTGCGTTATGCGATATAATAGAGGCATTTTATAACATGTCGCAACTCTGATCATAGGCTTCTATAATGAAGCTACGAATTGCTTTTGCCTCCATGGAGAAATACTCTGTGATTAAAATACCTTGCCAGGAATAAGTTCAATATTCTGGGGATGGGCTAACCGAGACCAGAAGATTGAACACTGAAAAGTCATTAAGTCGATGTGTACAGGAGAGGGTATAAACAGAAGATCAATCGAGATCGATGTGCTATCGGCCCCTAAAATTTTATCCATGGATGATGAATTTGTCTGGCGGTAACCTATGTAAGTAGTCCTAAACCAAACTTTTTATTACTGACCTTCCTGATGTCATCGGGTAAGAAATTCAGAGTAATGTAGCTCGGTCAGTAAATTAAGTTTGCAAAAAAAAGTGAGCTGAAACGTAGATCTTGTTTAATAAAAACTGCGCAGGATATATTATATAATTTAGGTTATAGTTTTCGTCTAGACGTAGAGACATCCCGATGCAACATATGTATATGAGATATATAGTGCACTCAGACCCAGAAACCAACAATTTGTGATATACATAATATATTGTTCTTGGGTAGGGAATCGAACCCAGAACCGCAGTAGTCAGATACTCCAACGACTACATTACCTAATTGTATGTGTATGTCCCGTGTCTTTGATACTAGATCTGAACCTTCCTCCGATTCCATCACGCGTGCATTGCATCGGAATTGGGAAGAGAACGTAGATTGATTGAATGCCTCTGTGTTTGCCGGAGTGGTTACTGCACATTTGTTTTTATAGAATGTGGGCAAACTAGGAAGCAGCCCACCCAATGGTAAGTGATCACCGCCGCCCATGAACATCAGCAATACCAGAGGAAGTCCCAGCTGCGTTGCCGGCCTCTAAGTAAGGTGTAGGCTCTTTTCTTTAGGGTCCCTTAGTCGTATCGATTCGTGAAGCCCCGCTGGCGTCAGCTGATTCCACAGAGTAGTTGTGCGTGGCAGGAAATTTCGCGTGAAGAGCGCCCAGTGGTGGATTGCCGAGATGATGAGATTGAAATTTTGAATTCTGTCGTGATGTACGATGTTTAAACTCAGCTGAAATTAATTCGAATAGGACATTCCCCATAGTGAATTCTGTAAAAAATGCAAAGATAGACTAGCATGTAGTATAAAATAAAGTGCGTAGTTGATGTCATCTAGTAATAACCAAAAGATATCGTCGCTGTCGAAATCGGCCATCATCGTCATATGTGATATCGGAAACGCTTAATATACTAAAATTGAAGTTTGTTTTTCATTTTATCCATTATATATTACATAATGATAAAGTGACAGTCTATCATTTACGTTAATTATGAAGGAAGTCCAAAAAGAACCAATTAGATTGCGAGTTGCGTGCAGAGTCGACCGTCGTAACTCTACGCTCCGTTTGTTTTATATGCCGAATGGAAAAAAAAAACATAACATTTTGATAAGTTTAGCAACGCGATAGAATCTGAGAGCATTGTGTGAATCAGGGACGCGATATTCAGTGCGAATAGTACACGCCTATTAATTAGAGCATGTTCTGTACAGAGAAAACTATTTTTAGGTGTGTCTATCTTAAGATAATCGCGTAAAAGTTTATATTTATGTCATATTTACTACCGCCGTGGTTGGCCTGGTTTAGAGTCGTGAGATCACTGTGCTCGCTCTAGTTCACGGTACGCGAACAAACCGAGTGCGATCCCCGGCAACAATTATTTTTTTAAATTCTGATTTAGAACGTGCAGCACAGTGGTGAAAGAAAACATCGCGAGAAAACCTGCATATCTAAGAAATAAATCAAAATAATTAATTCTAAGACATGAAGTCCGCTAAGTTGTCCAAGGAGAAGGGAACCTAGGAAGTTGCCCTTTTGTATGAAATAAGTTAAAGTATTAAGTAAATTATTAAGATAAAATAATCACTCATGTAGTCGATGCATCTTTGCCAACGCAGTGGTAGTTTATTGATTCTTGTAAAAATCAGCTGGACGGAAGGCAACAAACTCTTCAAAGGCATTTTGTACTGCCTCTCGGGAATTGAATTTTTTTCCCGCTAAAAATTTGTCCTAATTTTGGAAAAAGTAATAATCGGTGGGTGCAAGGCCTGGTGAGTACGGTGGAGGGAGAGCTTCCAACCCCAACTCTTGCAGCTTGGAGACTGTTGTCTGTTGTGCAGTATAGGGTCGCGCGTTGTCGTGTAGGAGCAGCGGGGACGACCGATTGACCAATGCTGGTTGAAGATGTGCGAGCTTCTTCATCATTGTCTTCAGTTCTTTACAGTACACATCTGCAGTAATGCTCATACCGTTAGTAAAAAACTGTGATGAATCACACCGGCACTAGACCACCAAACAGTGACCATCAACTTTCTAAAGGTCATTTTTCGTTTAGGCATTGCTTTGGTGCTGAACCAGGATTAAACCAACTTGCTGAGCGCTTTCGATTGTCAAACAGAATACACTTTTTGTCGCACGTATCAATTCGGTTCAAAATTCTTTCATTTCTGTGCCTATTGAGCAGCGCGAGGCAGGTCTCAACGCGTAGGTTGCGCTGGCGATCGTTAAGTTCGTGGGGCTCCCATTTATCAAGCCTTTTTACCTTGCCAATTTGTTTCAAATGGACCAAAATTGTTTTGATGTTAACATCAAAGGCTGCTGCTAGCTCGGCTGTAGATTGAGTATCATCAGCTTCCAAAATCACCTTTAATTCATCATTGTTCACCAAATTGTCCGGACGACCACGAGGTTCATTTTTCAAATCAAAATTTCCAGAACGAAACCGAGCAAACCAATTATGCAAGGTTGTGCGTTCGTTTGTAAAGTTCTCTCCGTAAAGGTGACGTTTGTGCCGCGTTGATGCCACTACGGAACTCATATTCCATAATTAAACGAATTTTTAAAGTATCCATTATGAGGAAAATTGTTCAAACGTAATGAAAATACAAAGCTAATCAATAAACAAAAGATTGACTTTGTAAAAAGAATGTCATGTTTTTAATACAAAATGAATTTGAATTTAGAATTCACTGCCAATCAAATCTTTTTGGTTTGAAATGGCGAATACTGAAGAACGGCAATTTCATAGGTAAAGAGCTAATATATATATATAGACTTTTTCTTTACGGAAGGTAAGCTACACTGCATTTTGTCCGGCTGCGGAATGAATGGGTCAGCTCGACCGGTGTAGGAGCACGCCGTCACAGAATACACCTACATTCATCCTTGACAAGGAATCATAATGCAGACGCGTTGTCACCCTTGAAGATTGGGATGGTGGATTGCCTCGTCTCCGGATCCCTGCACTCACCAGACGAAACAGCAGCGTTATAATGCTATTTCACTCCGGTCGAGCTGACCCAGTCATTCTGCAGCTAGAAACAAACTGCATAGTAACTCTACCACTTAAAAATAGACTGCCAATGTGAAACGCCTTCTTATCATTTGTACAAAAGAAAATCTCGTCCACATAGAAAAAATAAACAAGGGTAGTTTTTGTTTCAATAGCTCTCTGATTACAGTGTAACGTCTACAATCGTTGTGTGACGCTATACTTAGGGCTCCCTCTGATTTGAACTCTGATTGTTCTTTAACTGATCTAGTCATAAAGATTGATAATTTAAAACTTTACCAACTAAACTTACCAAGCCTTACCTAACAAAAAAAAAACACTTTTTATTAGTTTTTATTAATTCCTAGATTTACCATATATTACAACCGTTTCTATGTTTTCATCGCTACTGCGTTCTTTGCATGGATAAATGGGTGGGTGCCATGAGCTCTGTCTGACATGAGAATTGTCCTGAGTAATACACGTAATATATGTATGTACATGGGGTACAAGAAAGGGTATTGGACACACGGCGAATTCGCGGAGTTCATATCGCTTCTCTACTCTTGACTGCACGTGTCGGCATCGTCGAAAGCCACGGTTTTTCAGTGATTTTTTTTAATATACTATTAGCAGTCCTAATAACATAACTAATATTCCGGTTAACCACTCCAATTAAGCTGAAAATACTTCTGCTAGGAGATGGTTCAGGACAATAGTTGAACGGTGGATGGATACGAAATTAAGTTTCCCAGACTCAGTACCCTAAAATGGTTTAGGTACAACACTAATGGTAGTGTGTGTATATATTTTTAATTTATATTAACTATATCCGGAACCCTTTTTAGGTTGACAAAAGTCTTATGTATTATTAACACTTCTTCAGTTTATGTATTATTAAGTGTTAGTAATGCAACAAATAGTAGTATTAACAGTTTAACTGTGGCAGAGCCACGATGCAGCTGATTAGTTACTGGCTTCAACATTAATGGTTCAGGTCGATCCGCTGCTGTGTTTCATACGGTAACTCTAGGGAGCTGGACGCACAATTATCGGTTACGAGCTATTCCAGCTTTGCATCTTAAGTATCCACGGAGTGGTGGCCACGGATGCTCCAGTCCCCCACGCACTTTGGTTAGGGCTAAGGTAACACCGTCATGTTGTATAAAAGCTAAAGGGGCGACTAAAGGGGCTGCGATTGTCTAGGATAGCGAACCTGAGGAGCACGGCAACAGCGAGGGTGCTAGAGGAAACGAAGACTTCCCTGAGAAGTGCTTAAGTTCAGTGCAGTGGGGCACCTGTGCTGTGAGGGGTTTTTAGTGGGTACAAATCCCACATAAAAAGTCTTCCACCCAGCAGGCAGGGTATATTTAGAAGATTCTCCCCTACTAAAAAAAGAGTATTTATAGAGAAATATTGTGTGTGTTTACGAACAATTCCTTACAATCAGATGAAATGTGGGCTCGCAGGCTCCTTGATGTCATTGAAAATTTATCTTATATTTAGTTTATTATTATATATATTTTATCATAGCAAAGTTTGTTTTAACTAGTGCAGCTTTTCAACCTCAACGTTACTCACATGCATACTAATGCTAAAACTAAATGCTAGTGGTTTCCGGTGGTCAATAATCAATCCTAATCATTACTCAGCAACGCTATATTCCACTTAGGTATGTAAAATAAAAATGTTGCGAACAGCTAAAACATATTACAAGTGGTAGAAATTATAAAAAAATGGCGAACCCCTATCTTAAAAAAATGTCTATTGCTATATATAGCATTCCTTTGATTGTACCGCCCTGATATCCCAGGGACGACGGGATACTAATTAACGTTGCCTGGCAACAGGAAGCGAACGCTCTTTCCCTCCATCTTGAACGCCATTCGGCGGAGAGTATTTATTTTTAATTATCCACAGCCAATGAACAATATTTACAATAAAAAAAAATCACGAAATAAAATTCATGTGTATTTTTACATGACCGGGCTGTTTTTCAAATTACCGTATCAAATGAATGTGTACTTCGGTAATTTAGTTTAATTTATATTCAAACTATGTGACGCCCGTGTAACGTAGCAGTGGTATTTGGCTGCTGCGACGCGGATCCTAGTTTCGATTCCCACATCATAAACAATATATATGAATGATAAATTGTTGGTTTTACTATTTCCGTACATCTGAACGTTCGCCCAGTTTTACTGGCTACTGGCCTAAAAAAAGTAGACGCGTGTGAGTGTCTCTCTGTTTGCGCGAATGCTTACGTTGTTATATTGCCTTTCCTGCGCAGTTTCCAATACATCGATGGGATCTTCGGGTGGGCTTTAGTGGGTAGAAATACTTCTATATAATGGTTTGTTTATTTATCTACATGTATTTCCGACCTCTATAAGGCTACGGGAAGACCATAGAGAAGTGGTTAGCTACTATAGTGTGTTCGGCAAGAATAACACAAGGCAAGTTCTTATAAATTTATGTTAACTTTTCTATGTGAATTCAGCATTAAAAAACTGTAATGACTTAGAGTAAATAGTACAAGTAACCTAAAATCTTATTATCAGTTATGAGGATTCCGTCTTAGGCATCTCACTGTGCGTGTGGCAGATTGTCGTCACTCTCGGGCACCCTCGAGTTAGACGCTCTTGCGAAACAGTGTAACGGGTAACACCCCCTCGGGAGCCCTTGTGCTGGTTACCCACTAATAGAGGTCTCGACTGAGCGCCATAAACGCTCGGTCACCTCTCAACCCGGCGAAACTGTAAAAGCCCTCGGGCTAACAGCGGCCATCAGCCCGAAAAAAAGTCAGACTGTCTTCAATATATAATTTTTTTTATTTAAATAGTATAAGATGAAATAAATATTAAGTTAATAAACAGTCCTTTGAGTATTTATTATATAATTATTATGTACCGTGCACGTTATTAAGTTAATGGCAAATTGCATTATTGGCGAACGGAATTTAAGTACTCTATTGGGATTTATAAACGTAGGTTTGGATACGTCGCTGTGCGTCAATACACCAAATATTAAGAGAAAGAGTAAGCTTTATGCATCGACTTTAATAAATTTTGTATAGTTTAATCAATTATATATGCTTATTAAATATACCACATTTTATTTACATGAAGTAAATTAAAATAGTTAAAGACGTTGGCCTCTAAAACAAAGCCCGCTCTTTCAAGATCAGCCCTAAAATTCTAAATAAATCTCGTAATAACAATTACATGAACTGTCAACAAGGTAGTATTGTTCCTTTGATTTCAATTGCTCTGTGCCCCTCAAGGGCATCGCAGCGTTAGAAGCGTCGTTGACCCAAACGAATGGACTCATTGTGATCCAATCTGTTGAGTCGACTGGTTACCGGTAATTATGATAACTTCCTGCATACGACAATTGCCCGTATTGTAAAGAGACAAGACTGAAAATTGTACTCTATATGGTGAATAATCTTAACGTTTGTGTTAAAAAAAGGGATTTTAGTTCATATTTTTAACTGGGTTAAGGGTGGAAATTGCGTATTCCTATCGGAGTTCACTCTTAACTTTTAGACTAGTAAATCTATAAAAGGATTTTATGCTATATAGTAACGTGTTACAATAGTGGAATCCCCTGTTGACGATTATGTCCTAATGTTACTCTGATAATGCTCAATTGTATTCGTGAACGTAACGCGTTGTGGTTTGCGTTATTAGTCGGTTTCGTATAGTAATCGTTATGCAGCCTCTCTATAGCTCAGCTAATGTCAAGCTTCCGCATGCTGTAAGCTGTTAAATATAGCATTGCGAGCTTTAAGAGTTGCCATAGAGCGTGGCAAAATCGATCTGTATGCATGATTTATATTAAAGATATTTAGTTCCTTGAAATGTGTTTTATTGATTCTATATTAGAGTTGATATTTGATTGGTTAAATCTTAAATGTACATTTTGTAGTGTCGATGATTACTTTGATAATGCGTGGGTCATTATGAATCTTTTGCGTATCGCTCCAAAGTTAATAGCATTAGACAGGTTTATGTGATGACCATATGACAGATATTGACAGATATTTTTTTTTGTAGAGGGGCCAAAAGTCAAATGTGCTTTGTCGTTTTTTTAATTTTGGTATAGGCATTGGTAAACGAGCATGCAGCCCAACTGCTGTTGAGTGAACAGTGGTGGTAATGCGTGTGTAATACGAACACAGAAAGGCTCCGATGCTGATAGAACTTATCAAGAACCAAAAACTAAATTGTTACCCTTGAATTCGGCTCATAATCGAACTTAGAGGAACGCCTAGTTACGCAGTCGCCAGTTAGTTAATATGACTACAAAAAAACTACCCGGCCTGTAAACAATTTCACACAACTTTGTATAGTTTCATATAAAAAACCAGGTCGAATAAAAAAAACAAAACAATTGTATTTATCTACAGCGTGTGCTGAAAACTGAATGTAACCAGATATAACCTCATTAATAATTATAACCCAGCGACATCAAAGGGCGTTTACACAGTAACGTAAACAATTTATGTTATTGTGTTGTAAGAGATTATGTTCGCTGCGAATGAGATGTTCGGTTGATTTGCTCACTCGTAATGTACGGTGTGATGTGCGTCAACACTTAGTAGTAGGGATGTGAGTAATATTTATCGATAAAAATATATCGACATATTTATTTAAATTTTATATATAAAAGTTTGTATGGATAAACTCTAAAGTAAAGGTTCATACAAGGTTGGTATCATAGTTGCTTACAATTTGCTATGTTGCAGTAAAGGACCACGGTTAAGTTTCATATGTTAGGTTTAGCATTTGTTTAAACTCGATGTCAATATACAAGTTTGGGGGAGGATTTGTGGTAGTCTATACTAGGCTTATATTGAGCAGTTTAATAATGATGATGATAATTGTTAAAAAACAAGCCCGCAGTCAAAACGGATTATCTACCGTTTCTGTCTAGAATGGAATTTCTTTGTAACATTGAGAGTATACAAACGAGCACACAGTTCACATGAAATTAGTGATTCCTGCGGTCCACGACATCTACATTCATCCTTGACAAGGGATCATAACGATACGTTGTCACCCTTGAGTACTGAGATGGAATGCCTCGTCGCCGGTAATATAGGTCTCCGGATCCCTACACTCACCAGACGAAACACAGCAACATTACCACACCACGCCGGTATTCTTTGAGGGCGTGGTCGTACCCCGGTAGAGCTGACCCATTCATTCTGCCAACTAAAGAGGGTGACAGAGCCACTGTGATGCGGTTCACATGTGTTATAACACCAACCAAATTGTGCTCTTCTCTACGTTATATAGTTTACACTATATATATATATATATATATATATATACAGTATAAACTTTATAACGACCAACTCTATAACGTAGAGAAGAGCACAATTTGGTTGGTTTACCTTAAATTTATTTTTATGTTTATATAAATATATATATATATCTTCCTAAATATATATATATTTATTCATATAACGGTAACTATCTATAACGATATAAAATGCTCGGTCCCTGGAGTTTCGTTATAAAGAGTTTAGACTGTATTTATATTAATATTCTTTTTTCTCGGTTATCCTTCACAACCGAGCACAGTTAGTCAGCAATTATAATTGCAATTAACAATGTAATTTGTGCCGCCCCCAGGATCGAACTCGGTTTGCTCGCGAACCGTGAATGTAAAGCTCTGTGCTGTTTATCTTAAACTATCATTACTTAACCCATTGATCACGTTTTAAACATATTTCCTGGTTAACTTATAAGCGTTAGCAAAACCGTGCTCGCATGCAATGAGTTCTGGTTGCAATTTCCGGTGTCCGTTGGTAATGTTCTATGTTATTAAAGATTAATTTTTGATAACAAGGTTATGCACAACAATTTATTTTGGCATGTAGATTTTGGTTACGTTAGAGTCGATGAACAGATATCGAAGCAAAGGTTATGTTATGGTTATATAAACAAATATGAATTTGCCTTTCACGATCTATAGATTTATCTGAAAGAGATACCTTTCCAAAAGAGCTGTCTTCCTAAGGGCGAAATGGATAGGTGCCCAGGGCGGCTGGATTTGTGGTCATGCTGCTATTATTGGGGAATAAAATGAATTAAACATAAATTAATTCTCATAAGCGATTAACGTAACATCGACGGTTAAAATCGTGCGGAAACCTATGGAGGTCTAAGAAAAAAAAATTCCAACACGTGAAGTCTACCAATCCGCAGTATAGCTACGTGGTGAACTATGCTCTGACCACTAACAAATTAAGTTATTTATGTAGGCTGTTACTATACTTTTATTATATTACGCAAAACGCTTTTTTTTGCTGCTCTGGTATTTTTCTCAGGTTTTCTGTCAAAGCATGGTCTTTCCCTCGAGCTATGTTTTAGGTATAGTGTAGCTCTATATATATTAATGTTACTATGTAAGTATTATATTTGAAATAAATGTAGTCTATATATCCGTTTGTATATAGCATATAATTCAACGCAAAGTATTCGTAAATTGCACCCCGGACTATATGCTCGTTAGGAAACAGCTACTGGACGCTTACTTCCGCTTTTCCGACATGTCTTCGGGTCAATGACTTTATGAATTTTAGACCCAACGACATGTATACGATATTTTATTTAGAATAAAAAAAAAATTTCTAGTAAAATAAAATATATTAAGGAAATAAATGAAGGGAAGACAAACGTTGGGGCTGAATATAATTATGCCACAGTAGGTAGGGTTTATGATTGCTGTCAAATTCGTCAAAAACTCCGAATAACGTACATTCATAACGAATTTGGTACAGCAGTAACTGAGCGAGCCGAGGTTCGACTCTCGGGCATTCTCGAGTCTGACGCTCTCGCGAGATAGTGTCACCGGTCACCTCGGACACCTCTCAACCCGGCGAAATTGTAAATGCCCTCGGGCTAAAAGCGCTCATCAGCCCGATAAAAAAAACAATGAATTTGGTTGTTTATTGCTTGCGAGTTAGACCGCAAAATCGTTTGTGCAGACAGGGACATAAATTATTATTTGCGTCTCATTTGATCTTACTATACCAGACTTTAGCTTTTAGATCGTTCTACTCCTCTCTCTTTCGTTCTCTTCTTCTTATCACCCTTAGTGTTCTAATTATCTCGTATTATAGAATATTTTATTCGATTCGATTTTAATACCTTACACCATAGTTATATAATAATAATCAGTGCCTCGATCTTAGTAAGAATTTATAAACTGTCTACACGTTCATAATACTCTATGTATTTCTGACAAAATATAGCTACGTAAAAATTAAAAAATTCAATAACTAATACAGTACAATATTACCGATCGGGTATTCTTTGTAAACGTGTCAGTCTATTTTGTTATATAACTACAGTGTATATTATGTCTTTCAACATATATAAGGGTGTATGTACGTTTATTAAAATATATATGTATGTATATATTTGTGTGTATTGTATTGGTGTATATTTTTTTTTTGTACGAATACCATTATTTTTTATTAATCACCCAGGGTTGACATGGCAAATAATATCAAGTTTATGACGACATTTGCAAGTTTCCAGGAACTCAGATGGTTCAAGGTCGTACTTCGTTCCAATCTGGGCTCGCTTCTGTGGTTTAGCAGTGGGTTGATGATGATGACGATGAATACCTAAAACATTAGAGGCTTAGGTGGCCGAGCCTGAACTAGTTTCTAATTTGCAATATGAATGGGTTGACTCGTGTGTAATGTGTGTGCGTGCGTGTTGTGAAGATTGACATACCAGTTCATATTATAATCATCACAGATAGTATGGACTGAATTTAGACTATCAGCATGCCTATGTGTAGTACTGAAGAAAATCCAGGTAATGGGGAACAGAACTTCATTCTTTCTTACAACCTTTTCGTCCAACAGCTTGAGTCAGAATGTTCAATCGACCTTTTTTTACCCCCCAGCTTTTCGATAATTTTAACGACCAACTGACAAACTAAAGTGCTGCCAGCACAAAATATTCGACACAAATAGTTATTGCCCCGGAAACTAATCTTTTTGGGTTCCAATTTAATTAAATGATAATGTAAATTAGTAAACCCTAACCATATACTAAGTGTAGCGATCTGGATATCGAGTGACTCTGTGGAATCAGATGTCGCCAGCTGTGTTATCGAACCGATACGACTTAGGGACCTTCAAGTAAAGAGCCTACACTTTACTTGAAGGCCGGAAATGCATTTGCGATTCCTCTGGTGTTTCGAATGTTCATGGGCGGCGGTGATCACTTACCACTGGGTGAGGTGTTTGCGCGTTTTCCATCTATTCTAGAAAAAGATCGAGTTAATGTGATTTCTTCGTCTTTATGAATGCCTTTGTACCTTCAATCTTAGTTAAGAACAGATGTTGACGTCATGGGCTGCTAGGCGTCACTTACCATCAAGTGAACGCAGCGCTCGTTTGTCAACCCCTATATTACAAAAAAAATCGTATCGCGTGGTTATAAAAGTGGTTATACTATGATGTCCCCATACGGTCAAGTGACTGCGGTCCTTCCAATTTGCTGGAAGGCTTTACGTCAAAGCTTTATAACCCTCGACGGGCTTTCGAAATGTTTTGTCAAGGAAGTAGAAAAACTGTACCTTAGCGCGTGAGTTGAATTATATTGGGTTCCTTATAAGAAAACTATTAACTACAACAAATATCTCTACATACGAATATATTAACTGACTTTTTGACAAACACATTCATTTTCATCTTTCATATAAAACTTTTTCATAAAAAAATATAATTATTTCATACATCATACGCCGGTTGCTTTCCAGTTTAATCAGTCAGAAGCAACTAACGGAGCCGAGGTTCGGTCGTCTCGGGTACCCTCGAGTCAGTCGCTTTCGCGCCCAGGGTAACGGTCCAAGCCGAGGTTCCCTCTCGGGAACCCTTATGCTGATTACCAATAAATAAAGGTCTCGGCCAAGTGCCACCTTTCAACTCGGTGAAGCTGTAAAATCCCTCGCGCTAACAGTGGCCATCAGCCATAAGAGAAGAAAAAGCCTTTCCAGTATTGTTTTATGCCGGAAAGTTCATTTAGTTGTAAGTTAATAAGAACTCAGTTTGTCATTGCAACACTAACATATAATAAATTTTCGTAAGCAGTTTGCTATGATCCATCTGAAGGCCGTGGTGTAATGGTTACAGTACCTGGCTGATGTGTCGCGGGGCCTGGACTCGATTATCAGCCGAGCAATAATATTTGTATATCACAAATTGTTTATTTTCGGAGTTGGATGTGTTTCATGGCTCGACTCCCTGATACAGTATCTGAAGCTGAAGGGAGGAACCCTTCTTATTGCAGTTCTTTGCATCGAAATAGGGGTCGACGATTTGAGTATATTAAAAATATTCAGTGCTGTTAATGTCATCTGAATAAGAAGATATCGCCGTGGTCGAAATCGATCAGGAGGAAGTTTTTTCTTGACTAAGTCTCGTCGTCTTTTGTCTCATAGACGGGTATGTGGATGTCAGATATAAATGATACTTTATTTAAACATAAAACAACACACGTCTGACACATCAACTGCGTTCATCTTTTTTTTTCTTTCTGTACGTCTACATAAAAGTAAGCACCGGGCAAAGGTGACTTTGTCTAATGCCGCCGCCATCGGACTTCACGGTTCTTGGAACGTGTGAAAGGGGATTAAATCGTTATGCGTGTCGTAATGGTACGTCATAACGTACGTCATTTGTTTCATGAGGTGTGTAATGTGAAATAGTATAGCAGTCATGGTGCCTGATTACGACCTCGTATTATGACGTGGACTCCAATTCCAGCCAATAGCGTCTTTTAGAATGGTGGCGTATAGAGATCCCATTACAGATGAAAAAGCATTTGATCGCATTATTTAGCATACGCATGTTTATCTTGAATGTTTGTTGGAGATGAATGTCGATGTCATGGCGTGTCATCACGTACCGTCAGGTGAATTGTATGCTTGTTTATCACCTAATATTATTTAAAAAAAAACTCTTTCCTTTCATCAAACATGAACGTCATCAGTTCATAGGGAGACCCCCTACTCATATATATTAAATATAACTTCCTTAGGTATTTTATTTGCTACATTGAGAGTTACAAACGAGCACACAGTTCATCTGATGCCAAGTGATTCTTGCGGCCCATTACAGCTAGCTACATTCCTTCTTGACAAGGAATCATAATGTAGATGCGTTGTCACCCTTGAGGATTGAGATGTAATGCTTCGTCACCAGTAAATTTAGGTCTCCGGATCCCTACACTATATGCTATAACTTCAATAAATGCTGTCTAATTATGATAATGTTCTTCCGGCCGATATACACCACGGCGATCTGGTTATGACCAGATGACATCAACCGCGCAGGATATATGTATACCCGTAAGCATCCGTGCAAATATAGAGATATTCATAATTCGTCTTCTTCTCTTCAAGGTTACCTTGTATGTATAATCAGAAGAACAACAAACAAAACACAGCGGCGTTATGCTGCTATTTGACGCGTGGTCCATCATCGATCGAGACAAACGTTTCATGCAGTAGCTAGACACAAAGTGCAGCGTGGCTCTGTCACTGTTAAGATAATAATAATTTACTGTGCCTGCTGTCCGCCCAACCGATGTGCGCTCTGTCTTCCGACGTCGTTGACATTTTATTTGTCAACATTACTAAAAGTAGCTGACGGTAACCCAAGTTGTCTATGACATCAGGACGTCAATAACCATATTACTCATCTTGACAATGAGTGAAGCACTCGAAACGTCGCGATAAATATTTAAAAAAAAGCCCCACAGAGGCATTCACAATTCGTCTTCTTCCCTTCAATGTAACGCATGTATAATCAGAAGAAGATTCAGATTCAATGTTAAGAATACGTAACATACATACAAAACACCTAGACGCGAAAACCAAATTGTCATGACGTAGATGTTGTTCGATGCAATAGCGAGGTACTCTCACGACCACGCCACGTTAATATCAAAATAATACCGGTCAAGATCAACCGGCGCTCCCTCGGGCCTCTAGTCGAAAATCAATTTGTTAATAACCTCGGACTTAATAACTTAATGGATCCCGTGGCCGAGCGTAATAAGCTGCTTTTCACGAACGCTATCATTTGGACAGGAAATTGTATTTATTGTTTATCTAAGTACTCTTTGAGGTAGCCGTATTTGATATAATTGATTTAATATATGGCATTTGTGAGCGTTCAACAGATTTCTCTTAAATCCCTCGAAAGCAAAAAAGCACCTATTAAAAACAAACTTGATATTCTTAGAAAGATGACTATACTAAATTTTAAATAAAACCGTTCTAATTTAGTGTAGGGATCTGGAGATTCAGTTCCTGGTAGTGAGGTGGTCAATCTCAGTTCGGTCAGGAAATTGTATTTTTTGTTTATCTAAGTGCTCTTTGAGGTAGTCGTATCTGATATAATTGATTTAATATATAGCATTTGTGAGCGTTCAACGGATTTTTCTTAAATCCCTCGATAGCAAAAAAGCACCTTTATAAAACAAACTTGATATTCCTATAAATACTAAATTATAAATAAAACCGTTCTAATTTAGTTTAGGGATCTGGAAATCCAGTTCCTGGTAGTGGGGTGGTCGATCTCAGTCCTCAGTGCATCTTGAATCTTTCTCGAGGATGGATGTAGGTGTTTATAGGTTATGCTCGACACTTTGTGTGTAAATTGGTTTGTGTCTTATATAATCACATTAGTTTGTATTTCGTCACCGTTTTTCTCATTCAATACGAAGATATATGATTATGAAGTTTATTAAAAATTTACCTACAAGTATATAATGGGCATTGTACTCATTTTTATGTCGGTGTAATTCAGGGATTCCCAAACTTTTTTCGGCAAGAGACCCCTTTATAAAATTGAACTGATACCTCCGACCCCAAAGCCGAATTTCTTTTAAAGTCCTATCTCTAGTTTTCTTCCTATTAAAACAAAATGCTTACCAATTTAAAAACTTTGCGGTTGGTTGAGTGGGTAAACTTAACATCATTTTCTCATCAAAATTTAACAAAATAAATAGACATATAATTACCGAGGTCTTCATCTTGTACGGATTTGTGCGTGCTTATCGGTCGCTTGAGTTTTTTTAAAAGTGATAAGAACCAACAATGAAACCTACCTGAAATACCTACTAAAATATTAGTCGTTCTTATATAACAATTTTGTAGACGTAACACAATATCTTGAAAATTTCAAATAAGAACTTTTGTTAATTAATAGGGGTAGATTTTTAGACCTCGTCGACCCCTGAAATCAGTTTTCATCGTTCATGTCAATCCCTTCGGGTCGACACCGACTACTATGGGAATCCCTGTTGTAAACGAAGAAATGTGCAAATTTAGAGCTCTTTAGCCATGTACACCTAGATTTGGAAAAATTAAATAAAAATAAGAAAAAAAATATGGCAAAACCCAAAACAAATGATAAGAGGTGCTGTGCTAGATAACGATATTTCTTCAACATCGGTAAACAAGACGGCACGAAGGGTTTCCATCCTAATACCTTTAGATAGCGATCCGAGTCGCGGTTCCGTACCTCCTTATGAGGGGCCCTCGGAGTCGTATATCGCCCCCCTCCCCCCTCTGTCGTCTGTCGACGTTCTTCGTCCACAGGGGCCGGAGCGCAGCAGTGGCGCGCCAGCTTCGCGGTATCGTCATTGTCTTCCTGCTCAGCGGGTGTCCCGCTCGCGAGTCTAATCAGATAAAGCTGTAGAGGTCTCGGGACCAACAGCAATACACACAAAAAAAAGGGTTTCCATTCTTTCGTTGCGGATATTCCTTTCATTCTGAGGAAGCGATATGCTTCGTAGGTTTTAATGCGAACTGCGAAGATTGGCATAATTTTCCTGCGGCAGTCTTTCCGAGTATAATGTGCGTGTATTCAAGAGAAGGGTGAACAGGCATTTCCTGAGTTAGAGCGCTCACTTAAAACCAGATTGCTAACAAGTTCTGGCTTGTATTCATTAAGAAAATAAAGAGACAGAGAAAGGAGAAAGAGCCGAACAAAAATAAGAACAGTAACGTTTAGTACAGTCCTTTCATTTTCTATCTTTACAAATACCTATTTCACGTCCTTTTGCGTCAGATACGTAATAAGTACATTAGTAGTTACATATAGAAACTGAAATGTCTAATAAAAAATAAAAGTTAAAATTTGATCTGCATCGCGCCCAAAGATGTTTCGCTTCAAAAAAAAAAAATAACAGTGTTAGAGCTACACTGCAGTTTGTTTCTAGCTGCAGATGAATGAGTCAGCTCGACCGGGGTAGGGCCACGTCCTTACAGAATACCAACGTAAAATAGCAGCATAATCCTGCTGTATTTCGTCTGGTGAGTGAAGGGATCCCGAGAACTTAATTACTGGCAACGAGGCATTCCATCTCAGTCCTCAAGAGTGACAACGCATCTGCCTTATGATTCCTTGTAAAGAATGTATGTAGATGTCATGGGCTGCAGGAATAATTTGCCATTAGGTGAACTGTGTGCTCGTTTGTGGCTCTCAGTGTAATAATAATAAAAATTGCCCCGAATATAGTAATATGTCTACCTAGAATTACACAAGACGTTCTAACAATGGCCGGACGGACAGCGGCAATTTGTCCAATATTGCTCAGGTGAACGGAAAACGCTGCGTTTGCTCACACGCGATGGACTGCCGGGCCGTCAAGGCCGTTCCAAATAGTATTTGTTACAAGAACGCGTGACGCCGACACTAGTGTAGTGTACATTATTAATTAAGGACTTTTTAGTTCTCTAGCTAACTCTAGCCTAACGCAAGAAAGGGGCAATTTTTTTTTTTGATCTCCATTATACAACATTTCTATATCAATGAATATGCAATATGCATTGTAAAATATTAGATAATAGTGACATCTAATAAAATAACTAACTATTGTCAATTAACATGTAATACTTAATATATTACGCGAATCGACGATGCGTCGTTCATAAATCAAAATTTGTTTTGATGTTACGTTTATAATTTTTGTATTAATAAAAAAAGCTATTACGCAGATTTTTGGCAGCCCCTACGCCATTCGCCGTAGACGCCGCTTGGTCTGTTAGTGTAAATTTCTCTGAGCTCGGGGCATTTTTAAAAGGAAGGTCATATCAGTGAAGTGAAGAAATAGCAGTATAACACACCTGTGTTTCGTATGGTGAGCGTAGGAGACTCCAATTACTGATAACGAGATATTTTTTTTTAAAGAATGTTTACAGTGCTATTTACGTTACTATCACCATTAACTAAGTTAAGTAAGTGTAACTAAGTTTAAATGTAATGCTAAGTGTGCTAGGATGTCGATATTTCACCGCAATAGTCGAATCTATTGACGGTTCTATAGTCCTCAAAGATGACAAAGCATCTTTCTTTATGTGAATTCAAGCGTGACAAACGAACAAACGAGACACCTGACTGACCTGAGTCTTAAATTCCTACATCATTGCTCACCAAATATCCAATTTTCACACCAATGAACTGAGATGGAATGTCCAGTTAGATAAAAAATTGTTTCATAAAATTTTCTCTTGTACAAACAGAAACTAGTCCGTAAGGCGAGGACCTGTTGATCTCTCATATAGGGCATCCTATTATAAAGTGAGATCTCTCACAAATACAGCTTCATACCTGAGAAATGTGTACTGTACCATATTTTCTTATCTAATTTGTGAGGAAAAACTATAAACATTATTATTATTAAATTGTTTTCGTTGTTATCGTTACAGAACAGCGCGCCCATGTGGGAGGAGTTCATATCGAAGGCGACCAAGCTTCATTCGGCTTTGAAGTAAGTGTAATTGCTCCTTTACAATTGTTTTTGTCATTTTATTGATGGTGACAACCGAGCACACACTTCACTCGACCGTAAGTGTTTCTATCCGCTCATGGAATCCTCACTTATTCTGGATTAGGAATCATAATCCATCAGCAGATCCGTTGGTCACCCCTTAATGCTATGATGGAACGCCAGTAATGAGGTCTGACAAACAAAACACGGCAGCGTTATGCTGATATTTGACGCTGGTGATTTGTGAGTGTGTAATCCTTCATTGGTCGAGTCGAACAATTCATGCAGTAGCTAGAAACAAAGTGCAGCGTGGTTCTATCACTGTTGAGATATTAACAACTAGCTGTGCCTGCTGTACGCCCAACCGAGGTGAGGTGTGCTTCGTCTTTCGACGTCGTCAACTTTTTATTTGTCAGACGAACTATCACCCAAGTTATTTTTGACATCTGGACGTCGATAAGTTCATTTCTCATCTTGACCATGAGTGAGTGCATTCGAAACGTCGATTTTAAATCAAAACCCGACAGACTTCAAAATTTCATCCTTATCACATCACTTCGATGGTTAGCAATCCACCACTGTGAGCTTTAAGTGAATTTTTCTACCACTCACAACTGCCCTTAGGAATCGGTTGCCGCCGGAAGTATTTCCGAAACGATACGACTTAGGGACTTTCAAGAAACGAGCTTCAGAAGAGGAGAGGAGAACCTTTTTTAAAGGTTGTAGGCGCATCTGAGACCCCCCTGGTGTTGCGAATGTCCATGGGCGGGGGTGATCAATTACCATCAGGTACTTCGACAAAATTAGTGTTACTCAATTGGTTATTTTATCTGAAAGTAGTATTTTCCCGGTCGACCTATTTGTTCTGCAGCTAGTGTCAAAGTCAGTGAAGGGACTATTTAGGTCGTATCCTCTAGAATTAGTACATTAACTGGGCCGGAGGACGTCGTGGTTTTTTCGCTCTCGGTTCCACATAAAAGGCAATAATTGCTTCCATAGCGGTCCATTGTAGTCACTATTCCTATTGTAATCATAATATACCGTTCCTTTGTTGTCTTGAATTCTCATTTTTCATATTCCACTCTTTGATTCGACGATGCCCCATTTTTGCTAGCGTTGCATTTCTTTTTAACTTTAATTTTCTTTCATACCTTTTTAACTAAGGACTCATAAATAATCCGCTCGCACCGAGGGCCAAGCAACAGTTTTTAACGGTGATCCACGATAAAAAGTCCAAGTGATGAGTAGATCCACATTGCAGCCAGTTATGAAAATCCTCAACAAAGATGGTAGAGCCACGCTGCAGTTTGTTTCTAGCTGCAGAATTAATGGGTTACCTTGATCGGAGTAGAACTACGCCGTCACAGAATACCAGCGTGAAACAGCAGCATAATGCTGCTGTATTTCGTCCGGTGTGTGTAGGGATCCAGAGACCTTTATTACTGGTGACGAGGCATTCCATCTCAGTCCTCAAAGGTGACATCGCATCTGCATTATGATTCCTTGTCAAGAATGAATGTAGATGTCATGGGCCGCAGGAGTCACTTACCATAAGTGAACAGTGAGCTCGTTCGCCACTCTGAATGTAATAAAAAAAAAGCATTGACTAGAGATTGCGGAATCTTCGTTCTGAAAAATAGACAATTCCTCATTCCTTAGCTGGTATAGACCCTCACAGTCTATCACGATGACAAGACAACACACTGCGCTATCGTCCTCCTTAGGATGACTACATTAATATTAACAATATAGGACATTCTTATTTATTTATTATTTCGAAGACAAAAAAAATTACATATTTATCACACACTCACAAATATTACGTCACACTCATGAACAGGTGGTTGGGAAGACAATGCACTCATGGGACAGTCCCAGCTTCGATTGTCTGCGACCACAAAATCTCCTTTTATATCTTAACTACAGCAAGTAGCAACCGTCGGCTACTTTAAGTAAATAAGTATTCTTAAACTGGTAACTTAAATTGTTGGTTCATTATAAGCAGCTTAATAATTATATGTCTATGTACATACCAGGCATACAGGGTTATTTCAATGTCAACCCTTACTCGCCTCCATCCCTAAGGGGTGTGGTAACATTCTTATGGACTGATTTTAATATCTAAACTGACTTTTGATCATATGTGTCCCTCCCTATCTTCGGATAATCTAATTGGAAAATTAACAGTCATTCAATAAAGAATGGTGACTGTACAGTGAAAATAATGATGTAATTGCAGGATGGTTTGTTTGAACTTGTTGAATAAATTTTATTATTAACATCTTCACCACAGCTTCTCCCTAGCTTACTGCTGATAATAAGCCTCCCCCATTAAATGGCCATTCAAATACAGTCAATAATCTTTCTTCTCCGTCGGTTAGGTTGTACTAAAATTATATGGTTGGCTTTTCATTGCAAGTTCAGCTTACCGAACTCTTGAGCTGAGCCAGTTACCCTTTATACATCGGACAAATTACGCGTTCCAAATGATTTGTTCGATTCCTGTGCTTTCTTGTAAATAATAAATTAACCGCTAGTGAAATGTGATATGGGTTAAAAAAAAACATCGTTAATTCAGTATCGAAGTACATGTAATTTATTGTTCCTTGTACCTTTTCGCCATTGCCATTTTTTTATATTATACTGAAGGTGATAAATGGTCACTCAGTTTCCCGTGGCCAATGATAGCCGAACTTATTCTCGATAAGCAATGATATAGGTATGCATTGTCAATCTTGAAGACGAATATTGAATGTTTTGAACAAATTCTCTTATTCCTCTCTCTCTCGTCACACGGTGGCGCTATGCTACTATGTTACGAAGGTATCTGGTCCATTAGGAAAAGATCACCGGCTTAGCTTATTTGTGCCGTAGACGCATTATATATCGCCATGGAAAAAGTAGCACAAGCTTGATAAAATGGTATTCGAATGATAATTGCACCCCGCTGGTCGATTTGAACCACGAGAAGTCTTCTTACTATCATAACATTATATAAACTAAGCGAAGTATATATTTTAGTGCAATATGAATTTGTACTAACACGGGACAGTCCCTTTTCTAGTCCGATGTTATTGCATATGAAATTCGATTTGAAAAATTTGTGATACACATATTAGAACTCGGGTGCTGCGGCGGTTGTTCACGCCACATAGGTTTAGGAATTTAGTCGTTAAGGATCTTGATAACCTTGACACCCCTGGTGGTGCGACCGTCTACTGACCATCAATAGGTCGCAGGTATCGGGGATATTCTCCCACTACCCGGACGTAAACTCGACGGATCGCAGTCTTTCGGGATTTGGTGGAACAACTAGTGGCTCACGTAGATGTGTTTATGTGTCTCACGTGACATACAAAACCAGAAGGGAATTTTGCTATCGCCTCGAGCTTTTTTTGACTTCTCTTAATTTTTCGCATAAATGCGGCCCGCAAACGTGAACTTCAGGTGAACTGTGCACTCGTTTGGTTGCCTGATAACATAACCGATTTTGGAATTAACAAAACGCCCGTTAATTGGCGTTTAACCTCATCAAGACACAATAGAAAAACGTTTCTCAAACGGCCGCTTTGTACACGAAGCCAAGTAACGCTCCGTGTGAATGCCCCTCACAACTCCCCACTCAGTTTTCGTGCCGAGTATAACAATCGCGTTCGTTTAGCGACAATTGAACGATTGGCGAGTTCAATAGTGAAGGCGCGTGCCAGTTACACAACACTTGTATTTTATTATTATTAATAAATTAAGGGTGACAAACGAGCACACAGTTTATATGATAATAACTGATGACTGTCAATAATTCAAACCTTCATTCAAACTCAACTTGTTGTTATTTTACGCTGATATGCGAACGGCGTCGTCCTTAGCGATTATCGAATATATTCATGCAATAGTTAGAAACGAGCTACAGTGTAACTCTGCCACTATTTTAATATTAAATGAGAGAATCTATTTACCCACAGTCGCTAACTTTAATTCTCGATAGGATAATATATTGTGTTAACACTCCTAAGGGCTAAAACAACGCCCTGTTTATCAATAATGGAGTTATAGTCTTTTCATATATAATACATTGAAATACACAGTTGATCTGGACAGTGTAACGATAAAGTTTCAAGATATGTGAAGTGACCCCGAGGGGAGATGGAGTGTCAGATAACCATAGTCACCATATTTAACACGTTATGCCGTTTCTTCACTCTGGTATCCCGTTAGGGCGTAGTCCTTCTCCAAACATGATGGCACTGGCATCCTGCCTCCACCAGTGTGAAACAGTCGTTTTCCTTCAATCATCCTACCAACTCAGCAGTGATAAGTTGCTGTTTTACGGTGTACGGTGAATGTTGTTTTCTGGCGTAGTGGTTACGACAGTGTCGCGGCTATTTCGTTTAATGTAATAAATAATAATTATTATTATTATCCTGGTTGGTCAATAAAATAAATAAATAAATAAAATATAATAAAACAAATATATACAATACAATAAAATACATATATAGAGACTAATCAAATGGGAGCCCCTCGACAAGGGGGTCCAGAGGAGTTAGGGCGAAAGGGTAAGAAAACGACATACATATATGGATATAGTGTTAGAGCTACGCTGCAGAATGAATAGGTCAGCTAGACCGGAGTATGACCACGCCCTCACAGAATACAGATACAAATAGCAGAAAAATACTAATAATATATAATTTTGTCTGGTGAGTGCAGAGATCCTTATGACAGGTGACGAGGCATTCCATCTCAGTCTTCAAGGGTAGCAACGTAACTGAATTATGATTCCTTGTCAAGTAATAAAAATAATGTAGATGTTATAAGCCGCAGGAATCCATTGCCATCAGGTGACCTGTGTCCTTGTTTATTACTCTCAATAAAAAAACGGATTTGTAGTTGAGTAGGTATCTTACTGTTGTCTTGGTTACGCGGAGGTCTGGTTAAACATCGGAAATTTAATTATTAATACGAAATACCTAAATTCTAGAAAAAAAAAATCTTTTCATTGGTAATCGCGTCACTAGAGAACCGTTGGACTGAATTGGTTATTACATTTTTAATTGTTATTAACAGGCCTAATTAGATTTTAAGGTAAGAAAAATACTCGGAAAATTTAAAGTTCGTTTTTCTATGGGATTTTTGTATGAAATCAAGACCATAACTTAGGAATCAAACCATGGATAATTATCACAAATTTATAGAAATTTGGACAGAATAATAACGTGTGTCGGGTCAACGAGATTTAAATATTTTTTCTTCGTTTTGCAAATGATATATTACTGCAAACTGCTAACTGTAAGGAACTGTACTGAAGTGAAATAAGTACTTTATAGCATACAACTAAGGTCTGCCAGAACGTAGAAAATGTAACAAAAGTTGCACAAGCAATTAAACGCCATAAATTACGTTAAGATTACTTGCCGCTTGAAGAAATATACAAAAGTATCACTATCACCTACTTATCAAACATATTCTACTCGGTGAAAGTTGTCAAGAAAATTAACATGTAAAATAATTAATGTTATTGATTAAAGAGTAATATAAAATACTAGAAACTATAGATTGAAGCAAAAATAAATAAATCTGTAGTAATTATGTCTTTGTTTAATGAATACTTATCATATGTGTAATCCATATAGCGGTAGATCTACATTGCAGTTTGTTTCTAGCTGCAGAATGAATGGGTCAGCTCGAACGGGGTTGTGCCACGCGTAAAGTAGCAGCAGTATGCTATTGTGTTTCGTGTGGTGAGTGTAGGGATCCGGAGACCTTTATTTACTGGTGATGAGAAATGGCATCTCAGTCCTCAAGGGTGACAACGCATCTGCATTATGATTCCTTAATCAAGGATGAATGTAGATGTCATGGGCCGCAGGAATCACTTACCATCAGATGAATTGTGTGCTAGTTTATTACTCTTAATTTAATATAAAAAAAATATTTTGTATATCTAAGAATCGTATATATGTATATACAGATTACAAGAAAATTCAACTCAAAATTAGTTTATATAAATAATAGATAGACAGTAAGATCTAGCCCCCACACTTGACACACGCCTGTCCTATGGGGGAAATAAATACGAAATCCAGTGGCAGTTTGAATAATAAACGAGTAATAAAACTAATATGGCATATAAAATATTTAACTTTTGTTTAAATTGATACTTATATAAAATATATTAAATATTAAAATTCTAATCATTGTGTAGTATTAGCTTGTATATAAGAAATAACATATAGTTGTATTTTTTTTCCAGATCAGCATTGGTGGCCATAGCGGCGTTCCTGGACGCTTTCCAGAAAATCGCCGATGCCGCTACTAATGCAAGAGGTGAGTGGTTCCATCATTTTCAGCCTTCCATGAATCTACTTCGAGACCTACCGTTATTTAAACTAGCATTTCTTTGATGATCTGGAAGTCTGTAACCAGCACGCCAGCCAGACGGGTTGAGAAGTGCAATACTGGTAAACTATAATGGACTATAGTCATATACCATAATTGAACTCTTGAACCGAGAGTAAAGAATACCCATATGTTGAATAAGACTTATACACATACAGAATAATTACAAAGTTATATATAAAGAATAATATTTCATAGATACTGGCATATTTCTACGGAAATCTCTTCCAGCAGACCCGAGATAGGAGGACCCGAAAGAAAGTAAAAAAAGTATGTAAGTTAAAATGATGAGCAAAATACCAATACTAAATCACTCCATATTTTACCAATATATATTATTGGTGAAATGGTTTGTGCTGAGTGCAATAAAAAATAAATATTAATGTAATGTCTACTTCCTCCCTTTAGATAGCGATCCGAGTCGTACCCCCTTATGAGGGGCCCTCGGATCGTATTATCGCCCCCCTCTGTTGTCGTCGACGTTCTTCGTCAACAGGGGTCGGAGTGCTGCGATCTCCGCGCCAGGTTCGCAGCATCGTCGTTGTCTCCCTATTCAACGGGCCTCCCGCTCGCGAGTCTAATTTGATAAAGCTGTAGAGGTCTCTGGATCAACAGTAATACTCACACACACAAAAAAAAAGTAATCTCTAGTCTCAACTCTCGTATTAACTTTTCATCTACGTAACGTAAGAAACAACGTTTAATACCTATATCGCGCTTATTCTGCTATATGGACCGGAACCCAATCTATCGATCCGACCCCAACTTCTTTGCGGAGCCGAGCACCAGTCCAAGCACAACGTAAATCGCACAACAGAGAAATATTACATCGCCATAACACCGCGTACACAAGATACAACCGCATTGCAGGTCGGTTCTCACCGCCCCCCCAGTTTCCGATAACACGTGACGACCGTCAGAGGCTAGGTCCGTATACCTAACCTAGGACGGCAAATAGATATCGGCAGATAGAACTTCGGTGACAAAGACAGAACATACTCAGTAAGTAAGAAAGTCCAACATCCGATGAAGCTGCAAGAGCCGCATACGCTAACACAGCACTAACATCAACACAATCTTGTGATCTATAATCGATCAAAGAAAAAATGCTATTCATTCTCTTCAGCTTGAATCAACTGCACTAATTATATAGAACACGTAATAAAAAATATTTTGTATATCTAAGAATCGTATATATATGTATATACAAATTACAAGAAAATTCAACTCAAAATTAGTTTATATCAATAATAGATAGACAGTAAGATCTAGCCCCCACACTTGACACACGCCTGTCCTATGGGGGAAACAAATACGACATCCAGTGGCAGTTTGATTAATAAACGTGTAATAAAACTAATATGGCATGTATTGAAATAAGCTAAAAGTAATAAAATCTAATAATAAAAATATTTAACTTTTGTTTAAATTGATACTTTTAATATATTAAAATTCTAATCATTGTGTAGTATTAGCTTGTATATAAGAAATAACATATAGTTGTATTTTTTTTCCAGATCAGCATTGGTGGCCATAGCGGCGTTCCTGGACGCTTTCCAGAAAATCGCCGATGCCGCTACTAATGCAAGAGGTGAGTGGTTCCTTCATTTTCAACCTTCCATGAATCTACTTCGAGACCTACCGTTATATAAACTAGCATTTCTTTGATGATCTGGAAGTCTGTAACCAGCACGCCAGCCAGACGGGTTGAGAAGTGCAATACTGGTAAACTGTAATTGACTATAGTCATATACCATAACTGAACTCTTGAACCGAGAGTAAAGAATACCCATAAGTTGCATCAGACTTATACACATACAGAATAAAAACAAAGTTATATATAAAGAAAAATATTTCATAGATACTGCATATTTTTACGGAAATCTCTTCCAGCAGACCCGAGATAGGAGGACCCGAAAGAAAGTAAAAAAAGTATGTAAGTTAAAATGATGAGCAAAATACCAATACTAAATCACTCCATATTTTACCAATATATATTATTGGTGAAATGGTTTGTGCTGAGTGCAATAAAAAATAAATATTAATGTAATGTAGTAGACATTACATTCTCTTACATCCTCCCTTTAGATAGCGATCCGAGTCGTACCCCCTTATGAGGGGCCCTCGGATCGTATTATCGCCCCCCTCTGTTGTCGTCGACGTTCTTCGTCAACAGGGGTCGGAGTGCTGCGATCTCCGCGCCAGGTTCGCAGCATCGTCGTTGTCTCCCTATTCAACGGGCCTCCCGCTCGCGAGTCTAATTTGATAAAGCTGTAGAGGTCTCTGGATCAACAGTAATACTCACACACACAAAAAAAAAGTAATCTCTAGTCTCAACTCTCGTATTAACTTTTCATCTACGTAACGTAAGAAACAACGTTTAATACCTATATCGCGCTTATTCTGCTATATGGACCGGAACCCAATCTATCGATCCGACCCCAACTTCTTTGCGGAGCCGAGCACCAGTCCAAGCACAACGTAAATCGCACAACAGAGAAATATTACATCGCCATAACACCGCGTACACAAGATACAACCGCATTGCAGGTCGGTTCTCACCGCCCCCCCAGTTTCCGATAACACGTGACGACCGTCAGAGGCTAGGTCCGTATACCTAACCTAGGACGGCAAATAGATATCGGCAGATAGAACTTCGGTGACAAAGACAGAACATACTCAGTAAGTAAGAAAGTCCAACATCCGATGAAGCTGCAAGAGCCGCATACGCTAACACAGCACTAACATCAACACAATCTTGTGATCTATAATCGATCAAAGAAAAAATGCTATTCATTCTCTTCAGCTTGAATCAACTGCACTAATTATATAGAACACGTAATAAAAAAATAGGTATTGGTATAATAATAAATGTTACTACTGGTCGAGTGTAAAGTGGAATTAAAAATAAATACAAATCCAATTACTTCTTAACCATAGTCTCGTAACATGTTTCATCTAAGGAACATCAAATAGAGGAATTTAATGTAATACCTTACTTATTAACTTCTATAAAGACCACGTACGCAAAAGATGTGGATAGACAAACAATAGATGTTTTTTTTTAATTTTAATATAAAATTTAAAAAAAGGATCACTATCTTTTTAAGGATTCCATTTTATAATCCCGATATAATTAAATGTCATTTTATTTAGATCTATAATAAGATAAAGCTGAAGACGCATTGAGCCGGCCCACATCCAAATCCTAGAACCAACGATAACCGATGGGGAATTAAGATTATCCAGTGGCAATCTCGTTACCGTGGAGAGACTTCCATAAAGCAATCCTTAAAGCTTCCTTAGTATGATGCTTTATGGAAGTGAAAAAGAAGGTTAATAAAAATTATTTTCGTCGTGTCACGAGCGCGATTACGTTGGGAATTTAGTACAATACAACGTTATTAAATTCCATTACTGTAAATATTATTTTTCTATGACACTAATAAAAAGTGATCACCGTCAAGTAGTTACGATCACGTGCAGTTTTATTGTATCATTCTTAACATTAAGTTACATTTAGATGATTAAATATAAGTTACAGGCAGTTGAAGATAGTAATTTTAGTAAGTTGGAAAAAAAATATTGTAAAAGTTATTAAAATAATCTAATTTTAAAAATGGAAAAATATGTACAAGTAATTTTCAAGAATTTTTAAAGACTTCGTAAAATTTATCTCAAAGCCAATATCGCCAAAGCGCCTGCAAAACTTGTTATAGCAATTTTGTTTACTTCAAAAGTTTGCTATGAGATACGTAACGTTTTTTTTATTACAGTAATGAAATATGAAGATCTTTGTGTATAAATAAATTAAATAAAAGACACAGGTCTTTAATTTGTCTGTTTTATTGTCTAATAAACATTTTTAACTTAGTTTAGGTGCAAACAGGTCACCCGAAGTGAATCACCAGCATTGATAAACGATAAGATATGCATTCATACTCTTTATCACTGATGGATAAACGAAGATTTACAGGGAATGTCTCGTCATCAATGAGGGTCTTGTTTTACCAGACGAATCACAGGAGTGATAAGCTACTTGTTTACGCCGGTATTCTGCCAAAACATGTGCCTTCCCCGGCCGAGCTAAATTTTTTGCGCCGCAGGTAGTTCGTAGCGGTGGTGTTGCTGCTTTGTGAATTATATATTGTATAAACATTAAATATGATTCTCAAAGCAATTTACTAAGTACTAGCTATCTTATCATGTTATTATTGCCACTTTTTGCAAGTCTACGATAACCTTAATTACTTATAATTACCGTTCATCTTTATACTTGACTACAGTTGAATGAATATTATCACATTAACTGAGAATAGGCTACGTATGTGGTGTAGTGGTTAGAGTGGCTGGCTGCAGCGTCGCAGGTACTGGGTTCGATTCCCGGCCGATGAACAATATTTGTGTGTCACAAGTTGTTAGTTTTAGGCTCTGGGCGAGTTGTACATATGTACCATAACCGAAGTTTCCTCCGATCTTAATTCACATGCATTATCTATCGATAGGATTGGGACGAGGGTTGTACGAGTTAATGCCTCTGTGTTTGTGTAATGGTTTACGTTACTGTATAACTTACTTGCAAATATTTTCGACACTGTATAACTTACTTGCAAATGTTTACGACACTGTATAACTTTCTTGCAAATGTTTACGACACTGTATAACTTTCTTGCAAATGTTTACGACACTGTAGAACTTTCTTGCAAGTGTTTACGGCACTTTATAACTTACTTGCAAATGTTTACGGCAATGTATAACTTACTTGCAAATGTTTACGACACTGTATAACTTACTTGCAAATGGTTACGACGCTGTATATACTAAATAATCCACAAGAATATAAGTTGTACGTACTTTATCATCCCTAACGACTGTAATGATGTCTCTGTTACCAGCAATGAGGTCTTCGGTTCCCTACACTTGGACATGGTTCTTATCAGATCGATCTGATTCAACTAGAATCAAGCTTCAGCGTGGCTATACAACTGTAATTACTATAAAAGATGTCTCAACATAATTCTATTGTATGTAACTATGCTCACTAAGTACTAACTATTTTATTCTCATCATCTCGATGGCTGGCAATCGACCACTGTACACTTTACGTGAAACTTTCTGCCACGCACGACTACTCTGTGACATCAACTGTCGCCAGCGGTATTTCTGAACTGACGACGACTTAGGGACCTTCAAGAAAAGAGCCTTACCTTTCTTAAAGGCCGGCAACGATTCCGCGACTCATCTGGTGTTGTACGATGTTCATGGGCGGCGGTATCAGGTGAGCTGCTTGTTCGTTTGTCATCTACCTATTCCAATATTATAAAGCTAATGAGTTTGTTTGACTGGACGCGCTAATCTCAGGAACTATTGGTTCGAATTAAAAATCTCTTTTTGTGTTGGATATTCCATTTATCGAGGAAGGCTAAAGGTTATATAACATCACGCCACGACCAATAGGAGCGGAGCATCAATGAAGAATGATGCAAAAACTGCGTGAACAGTTGAGGTTACGCAAAAATCATAAATGACGGAATTGTTCCCCCATTAAAAGTTCTAAAGAAAGAGCGTTGCTTTAAATTAGACATACCAAGCATCCTGCTGTCTACGCGACCGTAGTCGCGGGCACAGCTAGTTCTATGAAAAAAAACCCTGTTTAATAGATTTACACTTTTAACCGAGTTCCATGCAAAATCTGAGTAACGTTCCAGTGTACGACCGTAATCCCGTTACAGGCAAGAGTGTATACCCTCTTATTCCACGCTTATGCAGCGCTTGTGCATATTGAGTCTTCGTTGAGGAAGAATGTAGACGTCACGAGCCGCAGTCACAGTTTACCGTCAAGTCCGTATTCGTATGTTGTTATTAGGAAAAATACGAAGGTTAATTAATAATACTAGATGGTTATCATCAAGTTATCATCTTAATTATTTTTTTTAATTTCATAAGTGTAATCGAAAATGACACAATTACGGCCGGGCTATCTGTCAGTCTTGGGTATAACCATAATAAAGGATGTGCATATTCTTAACCTAAAACATTTGATTGTTGTTGACATGTGGTGTAGTAACAATTGCATTATATTTGAGTAAGCGATTGTTGAATAAATAAATATATAAATAAAAAAAAATCTTCTGTCTATGGTAATGTGATCTAGCAATTACCATAGAGTAGATAGGGAATTACAACAGTGTAGTTATACGCCTCTACTAATAAGCTATGTACTACGTATGACAGAGTGTTTTAGCGAGTTTTCAAGGAAGTGATTCAAATGAAGTAAAAAGGTGGGTTAGCTCAATGGTTTTTATTGACATTACATTTATCATTCATACGCATTATTTAAACTACGAGTATTATATGTTTATTGTTACTAAGTTCGATTTATACATGAAATCTATTCCATCTTGCTGTCTATCCATTCTAGATACTCATAAACATTTGTGTAAACGTTGGGCCTATTATTTTTACCGCATTCTCTAGGCCCGTAACTTATCACGCCGACCACAGTGTAATAACGATCAGACTCGAACATCAGCGGGCCTCCGGAATCCCCGATGCAGGCTTGCTTCGACTTGCCACCGCCGCATATCTGCTTGTGTGTTAGTGATCTCGTGGTGATGGAGCGTTTGCAGGCCTGCAATGGCATGTATTGCAAGTGGCCGTTCTTCTTCACTTGGTTGACGTTGAGACCGTTGCTGCTCCATCCCGACGTCAGCAGGTTTGTGCCTTCTCTGAATTCCTTGACGTAGTTGTACCGAGGCAAGCATATCGGTCGGATGAAATCTGTGAATTAAATTATTAATTGTTAGGAAGTTAAAAGTATACAGTTATATAGGGTTCCCGGCGGCGAGGGATTCGGTCTTAGACCTCAGGGTTGGATGTGGATGTCATCACTTACGACCAAGTAGTACGTCTGAGTTGATACTGAAAACGAAGATGTTTTTATGAATTTCATCCATAGGATCAAGCTGCTAGAGTTTGTTTTTAGCTAACAGCGGAAAAGACCATCTCTTAACATAATACTAGCGCGAAAAAGCAGCGTATGGCTGCTTTGTTTCATATACCGAGTGTAGGGAACCGGCGACACGATTGCAGTGAATGAGGCATTCCATCTCAGTCCTGGAGGGTGGAAATTTATGAGAGAGATGATAAAACTTGGATCTATATTCAAGATGTAGGTAGGTGATGATGGACCGCAGTCATCGTTCGTCATCAGGTGAATTGTGTGCTCGTTGTGAATCTTATTTTCATTGTTGACATTGAAACTTAATTTCATTTCTTTTTTATTTCAATATTTTTTTATCATTGGTACTCAAAAAAAAACCCAAATATATTTTGTTCAATTAGGACTTTACAGACACTGTCGAACCGTCATGATACTAATGCCGGTTACAAATATATAATCTTAAACAGAAACAGCCTGAAACTTGGGAAATATCCTTTTCAAAATATATTACCATCTAATCTGATATATCTAGTTATACACCTGTTTAATTTTACCGTTTTTACTTACTAGAATACGGTGCGTCTTGAGACATCTTCACCAGTCCGATGTCGTGCTGGTAACTGGTCCTGGTGAAGAGAGGATGCATCTCGCTCCACTCAATGTTTATTATCGTTAAGTCGACATGCTGCAGTTCGCCGCTGCTTACTGGCACCGTGTCCGTTGGGTATGACGTCGTGTTGTACTCCGAGAGAGACACGGAGGTCCTGTGATTTGTTTTTATTTTATTGAAGTAACGTTACGTGTCTTAAGTGAGGGCACAGCTCAAAGGATAAGTAAGATGAAGTGGCAATGTGCTGGCCATATAGCTCGTAGAACTGATAACTTATGAGGAAGAAAGGTTCTTGAGTGGCAACCATGTATTGGCCATCGCAGCATATTAGGAACCCCCACTAGATGTATGGTGGAGGCCAACGTTTAGCAGTGGACTAGTGATGGGCTGAAATGTTGAGGAGTAATAACTGACATACTCGATCTCTTGATATCTCAAGTTGCCGGACTCGTAGCTTATAGAGTCGACAAAAACAATTGTTATTTATTGTTACGAGGTTTTGTTAGTGACGGTTATTATACTAGCAATATAAAATATATAATAAATAACAATTACCAATCTTTTTTTTTTAAATATACAACTGTTTTTATGAACATGTGTGTCACGTGAGCGATTTTACTTTGGCCTGTCATTCAGACCGCTTTTATTTAACCGACATTTAAAGATGGAGTTTCACTATTCGATGCGTTTTCGCTACGTAATGTAAATTTAAAAATTTTACCTACATTGGGAGCCAGCCGGACGAATTGATCTATCTTTAGTTAAATAGTTGTTTTCTCTAAACACGTATTGACACTAGAATGATAAGAAACATTGTTCAAGTCAATGGAAAATCGAGTTCGTTAGGTACACGACGGTTATATTTAAACGAATTTATTTCGTTTTTTTTGTCATTATTATCAATTGTATGACTTGTAAGTTGTAGTTAATCGGTATTGATATTTGTACTATGTCGTTAAATGGAAAAGCTTTTCGATAATTTACGCATATCGGACAAAGAAAACAATTGTTTAATACGAACACGATACATAAGCTCTATTATGAAAGAAGCATGGATGGAATGTCATCTTTAAAACACAATCTGTTTTATTTAATTTTTTTGAGGATAACAAACGAGCGCACAGTTCACCTGATAGTAAGTGACTTCTGCGCCCCATGACATCTCGATAAGGAATCATAATGCACATGCGTTGTCACCCTTAAGGACTGAGATGGAATGCCTCGTCACCAGTACTAAAGGTCACCGGATCCCTGCTCTCGCCAGACGAAACACTCCAGCATTACGCTGCTGTTTTACTCTGCTATTCCGTGAAGGCATAGTTCCAACCCGGCCGAGTTGACCCGTTCATTCTGTAGCTTGAAACAGACTGCAGTGTAGCTCTACCCATGACAAAAGTAATTTTTTTTTCTTTATCTTCGTTGGCATACGGTCAACACTTACGGCTGTCCAATTGATGAATCCATGCAATGTGCAGCTGTCAGGACGTATCGCAGAGAAATGAGACTCCCACCGCATTTATAATCACCATCAGCATACGCCAGAAGTGCAAGCCAAGGGTGCTGGCCACCCGCAGCCGTCTCGTCATCTGAAAATATTGCATCTTTATGTTTTGGGTAGTAATCGTACAGACCCATAGGTGAAGTGAAATCCTATGCAAGTTTGCGGGAATTCGATGGATGCAGGTTGGTCAGGATAGTGATTTGTGGTAATCTATAGGAAAGAACTATGTTAAAGCAATGGACTATGGATAAACTGCACAGTGGTGATCTACACTGCAGTTTGTTTCTAGCTGCAGAATGAATGGATCAGCTCGACCGGGGTGGGACCACGCCCTCACAGAATACCAGCATAATGCTGCTGTGTTTCGTCTGGTGAATGTAGGGATCCGGAGACTTTTAATACTGGTGACGAGGTGTTCCGTCTCAGTCCTCAAGGGTGACAACGCATATGTAATATTTCTTTTCAAGGATGAATGTTCATAGATGTCATGGGCCGCAGAAATTACTTACCATCAGGTAACTGGGTGCTTGTTTGTTACTTTTAATGTAATAAAAAAACGAAAAGATTAACTAGAAATCATAACCTAAAAAAATATTATTTTAATTAATATCATTCTATGTCCGGAATTTTCTCTTGAAATTCCGTAGCGAATACATTTTGGTTCACTTGCGAATAGGGTACGTAATTCCTGCCGAAGGCTCAAATTATTTTGTTGGTTGTAGTTTTAAGAAATTTATCTTTAAGAATTACCCCGTAAGGGAAGGTTCCTCACGCGATGAGAGGACTGACAGTGAGGGCTTTATATAAAAGAATGAGCTGTTACTTACCATTGAATTTATTATTAGTATATTCCTGAACCCCACACTCCTCATAAAAGGCAGTAAGTGCAGGGTCATTACTACGATCACCATTGCGAACATCACCAGGACTGTAAAAATCTTCGGAGTCTGTTCCGGTATCCTTTTTCGTGGGACGGTACACTGTATTTGTTCTGTTCTGATTAGGTTCCGACATGTACTCTAGGATTTCACGGTAGTAAATTGGTTTCAGGTTTAATGTTTTAGACCATTCCGACTGGGGCGGGCAGCAGACCTGTAATTTGAAGGAAAAGTCACCATCGATCGTGCTTGGTAACTATACCGCCGTTGATGATATTGTTAACTGCAATATTAAGTGCTGGTAGTATAAAAAATATTTTAGGAAATTATGTGCCTAACACATAAATAAAAGGTATGCGAAAAGGTCCCGCAATCATACTCATTGCTGTAATACGCTTTCTCCTTTCTGTCTTCTACCGAATGAAAACGGGTGCTACGAAGTGATAATTTGAGTTTAGGAAAAAAAAAATCGGTTGGAGCTATATCTGGTGATTTGAATATAAAGGTAATCATCAATCAATGGTATTTGTTGAGGTTTTAGTCAAAAATTCGTTAACAAAGAAAACGGTCAACATGACTTTGATTTTTGATCGACTTTGGCGTGGTTTTGTCGGTATCGGTTCGAAGGCGCCCCGCCGAAGCTTGTTGACTAGTTTGCATGTTCAAACTAAACCCAAGTCCCGTCACCAGTAACAATGCGTTTCATGAAAGTTGGGTCGGAATTGACATGAATCGTTCTAGCATGTCCTCAGCAAGTCTTATGTAATTGAATTTTTGGAGAAAATTCAGGTCTTTTGGGACGAGCCGAGCGGCAACATGTTCACACCCAAGTCATTATTTAAAATGGTACGGATCGACTCGTGAGACACACGAAAGTTCTGCGGCTATCTGTCTCAAACTGGAATGAGTATTTTCAGTCACTATTTCCTTCACTTTTGCGATGTTAACTACAGTTGCAGACGTTGATGGTCTACCAGAGCGAGGCAAATCTTCCATCACAGCTCGACCGCTTTTGAACGCTTTTTACCACTCACACGCACGTGTTTTTGATAAAGTCGATTCACCGTAAGCCTGCTGTAATATTATCAGACTTGAATTCCATTGGCGATGCAAAATTTAAGTCCTTCTCTTTGTTCGATGTTTTGGCCATTATGAAATTCGCAATACACACTAGATATGATATAACTAAAAACAGCACTGTATTTAATCCAAATAACAGATGCTTATTCAAATTCCGCGCCAAATTGGAAAACGGTTGTGCCAATCTGACAACAAAAAAAAACAAAAAAATGAAATGGTATCATCGTAAACAAATCATCCATTCCCGATACTTCTCGGTGTACAAGTTTAAAATGATAAACGACTTCTTATTGTACCGAACGAGCAAATAAAGATATGTGTTTTTGCAACCATATGATGAAACAGCAGTTGTCTTCAGATGAAAACAAAAAAATAATTTTAATTAATTAATTTTTTGTTATGTATAAATCAAGACTTTCGATATTTTAATACAACAACACAACGCTACGCCCACGCTTTACCGTCTGACACTTATTGATGACACATGATGATGATATTAATTTATCCCTAATGAGAAAGGCAAAGGACTTTAGTCCGTACAGCCAGGTCTTGCTCGTATGATGGTTGGTCTGAAACTCCTTTATTGATGACACAACATAAATAGCACAAACTGCATTGGTGTGCCATCTGTTTGATTATCTGAAAACTGTAAATAAATTCTCTAAACAAAAATTGTTGCCAGTCGATGTCTTATAGACTGCATTATATCACACAAAGACACGTAGGTGAATGATGATACACAAGAACACTATGAAACATCCTTGAATTCCACAATCATTTAATCAATCTTAATTTTATGACACGAATACCGTCTTCGCATTTGTTCACTGGTTTTCCTTGGATGCCAACGGCTGGGTTTTACCGGGTCGTATATTTATTTTCATATCCTACACACATATGTTGTTAGTGATTATTATAATTATCAGCATAATGATATTAAAAATATATTTACATTTGAAGTCCAGCATTTATAATGATATCTTTTATATTGAGTCGACCCCCTTATATGTATGTTATATAAAATATGCGGGGGCTTCTGCATAGGATAAGTGCCTAGCAGGTCCACGAGTCTCGGTGAAGTCCTAATTTCCGGGGCGTACACATCTTTGCACGACTCCTACGTGTGTCTACTTGTACCACGGCTCGCGGCTAAGTGGATTGTGTATTGTATGTGATACTTACCTACTTACCCGCTTTATGTAGCTATAGGATGTAGATGTAGTCCTCACTTAGCATAAGATGTGCAGTGTGCTCATTCGGCACACATAATATTATTAAAAAAAAAAAAATAACAGCCCGTGATTTTACCGAACTGATACGACTTGGGGACCTTCAAGAAAAGAGCGAACACCTTTCTTAAAGACTGGCAACGCATTTGCGACTTCTTTTGGTGTTACGGATATTCATGGGCGGTGGTAATCACTTACCATCAGATATTCTAAAATAAAAAAAACAATTTATATATAAATCCCACTGATGGACAAAGGGCTTCTCTCTAGAGGATATTGGTATACCTTAGCCCATAGCCAAGATTGGTGGACTTATGTATATTCGTATATTTTTGTTTTAATAACTTAGATATGAATCCTTCCTCACGGTATTTACTTCATTGTACACGTGGTAAATCGGGACTTAAAATTGCAATTAAAATTTCATTGGTATTGGAACTCTGTTTTCTCGTTCACTGTGAACTGAATACGGCACGAAACTTACTCAATTAGTAAGGCGCTAGATTCGTTTATATTGTAGTAACATATAAGTATCTAAGTAAGTAGTAAGTATGTGCCTATGTATATATAATGTGTATTTATACATGTAGTATGTATATATATATATATATATATATATATATGTTATATGTATGTATGTATTATTCTTTACTTACTCTTTTTTGCTTACTATTTCACCACACATTGGGTTAACTGGTAGAGAATGCCTTTGGCATTAATACCGCCCTTTGTGAACTTTTAACTTTGTTAAGGTTAATGCAATAAAGAGTAAATAAATAAATAAAGATTATCTATATTAAAGAAGTGACACAAGAGACTCCAGCGACGGTTCTATCTATGTTGACTGGTGATAACCGGCATGTGACATGGTGGTATTGCATGAGCTTTTTTGTCTTCGACGCCCTCGCCGTCCGTGGGGTGATATGAAAGTAATAGGTTATAGGTATAGTGTTTTATGGAGGGCTCGGGCCCTGCTGGTCGCGTCGTCGGGATCTTCGATTGCGTGCCTCGGTCTCCTTCGGACGCGGGTGAAGTTGTGATTAGTTATTGTATTGTAAGTGGCGGCACTTACGATTTAGTATTCTAATGATGTTTACTATAGTATTGCAGTTATCATCGTAGTGACATAAACGTCTCAATTAGTACGGAATACGGATAGTTTGCTATTTGTTTATGCGCGGTTTATAAGTCATAGGAAGCCACATTATCCACATTACTGTTATAATTTTCCTTCGACCCATTTGTTTGCCCTTGATAGTTGTGTAAAATGGAAAATTTATTCGAATAACGAAAAACAGGAAATTCAAAGGCGATGTTAACCCACAAACTGGCATAGTTATTAAATACATGTTTCGTTTTTAAATGATCGGAAAAATGGCCCAGCAATAATATCTCCACACAATTTAAAGCATTAAGACAGATGATAAAATACAGCGTTCATTTGTGAACTGAGCATTAGTGGACTGAATAAAAATATCGCAATCGCAGCCCATTTAGTCCAAGTGAAGAGATCCTAAAAAAACTATTGCCAATATTGAACCTACTATAACTTTCTAATATACTCTCTCTTATAACATTTCTTCCCACTATTAAAAAGTCATTTCGTTAAATTTCATCGATATCTGCTATCACGCGGCTTACATGCGATTTCCTCGTGTTCTAGGTCGCTTCTAAATATCGACCTGTCCTCCCTCTAGATAGCGATCCGAGACGAGGTTTCGTACCTCTGAATTATTCCTACGAATTATTGCCCCCGTCTGTTGTCGTCGACCATCTTCGTACACAGGGGTCGGCCTGCAGCAGTGGTGCAGCAGCAGTCTCCGCGCCAGCTTCGCAGCATTGTCGTTGTCTCCCTATTTAGCGAGCCTCCCGCTCGCGAGTGTAATTAGATAAAGCTGTAAAGGTCTCTGGACCAACAGCAATACTCACACAAAAAAGCGAACATCACAATGACACTCTTAAAGTTCAGTGAGTGCGAATGAGACAGATTGATTATGCCGGACGGGATAGCGGCCGTATATTTATGATTGTTCTTATCGTCCTTCTTATAACTTACCTTATATTTATAATTGCTAGAAGTTCCACAGGAGGACTCTCGAAGATATAGCAGCTCTTCCTCGGACTTCGTGTCTTTCTCGTTAACTTCCATAAGAGGTTTGCACTTGTCGAGGTATCTGCATTCGCCCGTGTATCCATTCGGCATTCTGCATTCTGGATCTGCAATCATTTGAATTTAATGACACCAATGTAACAAATAACCTTTGATAGAGATACACTTCAGATTGTTTGTAGCTGCAGAATGAATGGATCAGCTCGACAACGGTAGGGCCGCTCCCTCACAGAATACCAGCGTAAAATGGCAGCATAATGATGCTGTGTTTCGTTCGGTGAGTATAGGAATCCGGGGACCTTTATTACTGGTGACGAGGCATTCATCTCAGTCCTCAAGGGTGAAAACGCATGTGCGTTATGATTCCTTGTAAAGGATGAATGTAGATGTCATGGGCCGCAGGAATCATTTACCATCAGGTGAACTGTGTGCTCGTTTGTATCTCATTGTATTAAAAAAAAACCATCACCAAACCGTCGCTAGATATTAACAGTAACTGGAGTATATTGAATTGTTGGGATAAAGCAAACTCACAAAAACCAACGTGAACTCGAACTATTGACGAATAAAAGAACCGGGACGTGTTTTTTTACTTTGGTTCAATTTATTTTCACAGGGGTAAAAACGTATCTACATAATAATTCCTTATCCAGAATGGAGTCCAAGAGTCTCAGGAATAATAAAAAACCTGTAACTTCACCTGATGATAGGGAATGAAAGCCACCCATAGACGCGTACAACTTCAACAAAGATTCAAGATACGTATGCGTTGCCACCCCATAAGACTGAGGCGGAATACCTTGATACCTATTAGTTGGTATTCGGATCTCTTCACTCGCCATACGAAACACATCGCTCTCACCTTAAACATGGTGGTATCCTGTGAGGCTTACTGAGGACACGCCGTCATCATTTACACATTTCAGAACTGTTTGCTTGTTTGTAATAAAGTTTAAAAGTTTTCAACAACATTGCATTTTCTCATTGATTGTTTAAACATTATCAAAAACCTTAAGATTTGTACATAGACTAAAATTCTAACTATAAAAATCAAAAATAAAGGATTCTTTATAAATTAATTAAAGTAGGATTTCTTGTAGAACATTTAAGCAATGCTCTTGAAACCAGTTTGATAGACCAAGATCTAGTTAAAGGCAGCGTTAGAGCCGTCCACCATGACTCAGGGAAATGTTCTGGTATCCATAGGTGACGGTGATCATAGACCGTTGCTTTTGTGCCAAATTGATCATTACTAAAAATATCCATATCTCCGTTGAAAATGAGAATCTTGACTGAAATAAGAACTGTTAAAAGGAACCCCTCAGTTGGATGAGGCGTTCCGTACAGACTGCCATACATTGCGATAACATGCCACCTACATATATATTAATAAATATAACGTGCAACAGACTAGCACACAGTTTAACTTGAAGATAAAGTAAAACAAATAAAGAAACTCTGATGAACATTTCACTAAACAGTATTAGAGCCATGTTGCAGCTAGTTTATAGCTCTAGAGTCCTTGCTTCGGTGCCTGTAATTGCGTCCCCGGGCATTGTTGCAATTTTATGCTGGTATCCCGCGAGCGTGGTCCGTCCTCGGTCGTGCCGACCCTGACCCTGAGATATAAACAAGGCTTGGCTCTACTACTGATCAGTAAGGTGTTGATCAGAGTTTCCTTATTTGTTTTTAACTTGAAATAAACAAAGACTGCCAGCATGACGTAATTGCATTCAAAACAATATTAACTGGGACTGGCCCGCTTCAAGTGTGTCCGCAGTAGAGGGTCGCACAGATGGCTATACTAGCAGCATGACTAGAGTAGCCTCCCTGTTGCGTCGCTTGCGGGACAGTCCCAGCAGCCTCCTAAACTGAACTGAAATTCTATACTGTTATTACATTTTATTTAATACAAAAAATAGTATGAATCTTATTATTACTAATACCGTGTTGACTGTCGGATTTCACAAGACTTAGAAATATGTCTGGTTTTATAATTTATATATTTATTTCTTAGACATGCAGGTTTCTTCACGATGTGACCGTCGGGCACGTAGTAAATTATGCACGTATAGCACATAACGTTAGAATTAATATTCATCGGTACCGGGGTTCGAAATTGATTTACTTGCGCATCGTGACTTAAAACCGAGAGCTTAGATACTGATCTACCAAAGGCTCTTCCGAATCCGAAATAAAGTTTAGTAATTTTTTTTTAATAAAGTACTACCGAAGACACGCTTTGCCAGTAGCGTTCACGTCATAAAACAATTACGTCATATGTTTAACTTGATTTAATTTCTACTATAATATATGTATTTTATTTAGTTATATACAGAACGGAAAAAAAACAATCAATCACAAATCACACATTTATTTTGATTGAACATGTTATACTAAATATCTGTTATCAGACGTTTTATATGGTAGGCAATTAGTTACTATAAAAAAGTAACATAGCTGTTTAAGAACACAGGTGGCTTTCTTATATATCTGGATAGGTACCTTGCAATGATTTTGTCGTAATGATAATAAATAATTTTGTGGTTTCATTGATACGTATTGTTTCGGTATGGAGAAAGGTTGTTACGTTGTAGTGTATCAATGAAAAAATTTATAGGAAAACCAATGAAATTAAAATAATAACAAGTATATAAATTAAGCAATATATAATATATATCCTTTAAATGCTAATTTATATTTTTATTTAACCACCATTAGTTTCGACGTACACATAAGTTGTTTTTAGAGTTAATTAAATACGCATACTCACACGTAAACGTCGATCCTGTCGATATGAACACTAAAATAACACAAGTTATTATATAATGGCTTATCATCTTAAGACTTTTTAAACAAAAATTTCAATCAAGTGGGACGTGTAGGTCCATTCAAGATGCCTCACGGCAGCGTACTGCCTTGTCGCCGGTCGTGTAACAAATCCAATACACATATGTCTATATATATATATGTAGATAAAGCTGAGATGTTCATCGAGACATACCGCGGAGTTGGAAAGTAAGAAATCCTGTTATAAGGATTAACCAATAAAGAGTTTAAACACAGAAACATGTTCCAAAATACGTCTCAATTTGAAAACTTGCATACTCTGTATCGAAAGTTTATAAATTTCTTTAAATATCTTTAAAATGTTTATGATATCCTGAGCAATTTCTATCGGGGTAAAATCTTTACGGTTTTTGCCAGATGACATCTATTTCGCAAGTTATATTTCTACACCAGAGTAGTCGTAAATGCGCTGACGACCTTTAATAAAGGTGTTGGTGTTTTTTCTTGAAGGTCATTAACTCGTATTGATTCGGAAATACCTCCGGCGACAGCCGATTGATTTCACAGATTAGTTATGCGTGTTAGAGGATTTCGCGTGCAGCGCACAGTGGTGGATTGTGAACCATCGAGATGATAACGATGAAATTTCGAATTCTGTCGTAATGAACCAAAACCTATTCTCATACATCACCCCTTGCCCTAGACCAAGGTAATCCAACTCCAATTAGATCAGACGAAGGTTCCAGGTGCAGTGTCAGGGACACCGGACATATGTATGTACCTACAACACACCCAGCTCCGAAAACCAACAATATTTTAACCAATTTTTTTTTACAAAATACTATATAATATATAATCAAAATAGTATATAGTTTTATCAGTGGTAGATTGCCTAGAGCGGTGTTTTTGCTCTCACAGAATTTTTTTATAAAAAAAAGATTGCTAACATTCCGGTTAACCACTCCAACTAAGCTTAAATGCTTGTGCTAGCAGATGGTTCACGATATTAGTCGAACGGCGGCTACGAACCGACGACCTTAAGTGTCGCAAACTAAACCATTAGGCTATTGACGCTTTGAACGATGTATTCCATCTTACTTCACGAATAACAACGCATGAACATCTTGAATCTTTTTTGGTGATGAATGCAGATGTCATGGCTCGCAATCATCACTTTTTTTTTAATTTACCTTCACCTTGTTTTCCGTGAACCATGAGTAAAAGAAACTGTATAGTATGCCCAATTATTATTAGTAACACTGTGAATTGTTTAATCAGTGGTAGAGCTACACTGTAGTTTGTGTTTAGCAGCAGAATGAATGGGTCAGCTCGGCCGGGGTAAGACCATGCCCTCACAGAATACCAGCGTAAAATAGCAGCTTTACACTGCTGTATTTTGTCTGGTGAGTGCAGGGATCCGGAGACCTTTACTACTGGTGATGAGGAATTCCATCTGTCCCCAGGGGCTACTATGCACGTGCATCTTGAATTTTTGTTGAGGATTGATGTAAGTTTTATATGCCGCGGTCATAATTTACCATCAGGTGAACGGGTACGTTGAAACAATTGAATAAATTTCATACACACGAGGTCCGCAAGGACGGGATTTGTACGGTATTTTCCCTACAAATAAATTCTTCTATGCTGTAAATGGTTAGAATTTTCCTGTTATGCTTTATTATTGTACAAAAATATCGCTCATGATTATTTTTACTGTTATCAATTGTTAGAAATCACACGAGTTAATAAATATAGATGTTATTTTTTTTAATGTCGTAACTAATGTTGACAAACGCGCAAACATTTCATCTGATCGTTCGTGAAGACTGCAGCTTCAAGCATTCAAGAGGCACATGGGTTGTTAGTAAGAATGCCCGGCTATCAAGTCGCTAAACCTTCGTACATAATCACCGTACAAAATATAACAGCGCTACTATATAGCGGGTACTAGTTGTGATTCTCAGACGAGAAAAATATTTATACGCCGTTAAGTAACATTTATTTTCATATGTCTCCTGTGCGATGTTTTTGTCCGCTTATTGCACATTCTTCCATCCATAGGGAGCAAATGCTTACAGCACCCTTATTATATATATCCTGCGCAGAAGGCGTCATCTGGTAAAAGCCGAATATAACTGTGATCTATCTCGCACCGGCTGAGCATCGAAGCCAGAGTCCGCGTAGTCTAGAATCTCTATACTACCGTATCTTTTGGTTCTGTCCACTTAACTTAGCGGTTATAATAAAAGAGATAAATAAGGAGGACGTATGCGTAGCGAACAAGATAAAGGAGAATGTTAAATCATAATCGTGACGGCTATAACAGCTTGGCTTGACCCTCACTCAATATCGGAATGAAATAAAAGCATGACACTGCTGAATTTCAATATGTACCGGATACCCAGTCACAAGTAACGAGGCAGGCACATTACACTTCAGCACTCAGAGGTCACAACGCATCTTCCATCTTTATTGGGGATAGATCAATGGATGGAGGAAGGCTCATGTACCACCAGGAGAACTGTATGCTTGTTGTCACATCTAATATAATTAATTAAAAAAAACATAACAAGGCTCTACTGCAAAGTACCAGTTTCGGTATTATACTATATAAGAATTGACAGCTAAATAGATTCCCTTTGTCGCATCTCCTTATTTTGAAAACACTCCCCTTGCTGCCTCAGCTGGTATCGAAATCCTTGGAGTTGACATATTATCGACGTTCAGTTCCGCGAACATTTGGAGGGTAAGGTCAAATTGGCCTCTAATAAACTGGGCTTAATTAATAGAGGCAGACAGTATTTCATGTGTGGACCCACCCATGGTGGTATTTGCAACTTTACAAAGCGGAAGTTCGGTCTCACATTGAATACTGTTTCATCTCTGGGCCGGGGCACTCTAGTACCATATTCTTCCGTTTGACCGAATTCAACGGAGAGCGGCTCGAATCGTTGACGACGAAATTCGTTCCGATCGGCTTGATTCACTGGCGTTGCGAAGAGATGACCTCTTTGGATTTTTTACCGAATTTACCATGGGGAGTGTTCTGAGGGGTTGTTCTTATTAGTTCCTGCCGCTGAGTTTAAACATCGTACATCACGACAGAATTCAGAATTTCATCCTCGTCATCTCGATGGTTGGCAATCCACCACTGTGCGCTTCACGCGAAATTTCCTGCCACGCACAACTTCTCTGTGGCTGCGGTGTTTCCGAACCGATACGACTTGGGACCTTCAAAAAAAGAGCCTACACCTTCCTTAAACGCATTTGGGACTCCTCTGGTGTTGCGGATATAATGAAAAAAAATAGGAATTTTTTTTTTCTGTTACTCTATAGCACGGGTGGTCAACAAGTCAATCGCGATCGAAGGATCGATCTACCGGTCTATCTACCCATACCTCGATGGACTGCGCCTTACACTGAAACACAGTGTATTAACATTGTATGCATTTCATCACACCCTTCTTCTCCTTACTCTACGACTATGACATCAAGTCGTATTACTACACCGATTTGGATAAAACAATTTTTTTTTATTATATTGATGGTGACAAACGAGCACACCTAAGGCTTTGACGATAAGGAATCTTAAAACGATGTCATCCCTAACGATAAGACGCTGAGATGAGCTCGTTACCAGTAATTGTGTCTTGAAATTTCACTCACGATTCATATATTCTGCGGAGGCGTGGTTCTTCCACGGTCTTGTCGACCCATTCATGCCACATCTAGAAACAAACTGTGGCTTGGCCACTGTTACATTTTTGTTATGTGCCACTGGTTAAGTTTGTTTGCACGTGTTAATGTTAATAAAACAAATTATTATTCGCCACGCAAAGCGTTCGCCGTGAACCGGTTTAACGCGTTTGTTCGTACATTGTAACTGGTTACAATCATCTACCTCCTGCATCATTAAACTTAAAGTATTTGTTTGTATTATATAAGAGGTGATAAACGAGCACACAGTTCACCTAATGGTAAATAAACCGTCCATCTTAAACAAAGATTCAAGATGCATTATCATCTCTAAATTTGAGAGGGAACCAATGCCTGCAATTTGTTCTCCGGATCCCAATACTCACATAGCGGCATTATGCTGTTAACTCACGCTGCTATTCTGTGAGGAAATGGTTCTTCCTTGGTCCAGCCTTGGTGGCGCCGACTCATTCATTTCATAGCACTGTTGGTTATTCCAAATAGACTATTTAAAGGGATCTCGTTGGACACGTCAAATCGTTATATGCTACCACTTTTTAGAATCCAAATATATTTTGGGAAGATCGGACGGGAAACTCAGCCGTTATCCTTACTTAATACTCAATACATTTACATGGTTTTATTTTTACATGATTTTCGTCGTATAAATCGACGAGTTCTAATTTCAAGCATTTGTAAATAAATAATTAAATAAGCTTGAACAGAATAGTACGATTTAATAGAAGGAAACTAAAGCTTGCATATGTTATCCCACTGTTGGGCATGTGCCTCCTCCATCAGGCGACCGAGACCGCCACGCGGCTCTACTGCTACTTGGTGTCTTCGAAGTATTTTTTTATTTATTCCTTAAAAATTCAGGTATCCCCACAATGTTTTCCTTCACCGAAGATCATGTCGTGAATCAGTACATAAAATTGCAATTGACAATGTCATTGGTGCCGGAACCGGGAATCGAGCTCAGTTTGCTCACGTAACCTGAACGTGAGTTGAAAGCGAGCGTTTTAAAACTGCGTGTTTTTGGTTTTTGTTACATTGAGATTAACGAGCACACAGTTCACTTGATAGTAAGTGATTCTAGCGGCCCATGACATCTACTTTCATCCTTGACAAGGAAACATAATGCAGATGCGATGTCACCCTTGAGGACCGAGATGGAATGCCTCGTCACTAGTAATAAAGGTATCCGGATCCCTGCACTCACCAGACGAAACACAGCAAGATTATGCTGCTATTATACGCTTTCATCCTGCAGCTACAAACAAACGGTATTGTAGCTCTACCACTTTAGATTTATGAAGTGGCAAATCTTAAAGTGACAATAAAATCTAATAGATATGAAGGCCTTGCCCCCATAAATACTTCACTAACCTTGATGAGACAAAATTTTGACACTAAGTTTGTTCTTATTTCTAGTATCGATGATGTTGATGATATCTTTCAGGTAGAATGTTTCTTATAGAATAGGTGGCAAACGAGCGAGCAACATCTGACGGTGTAAGTCATTACCCGCCGTCAACACCGGAAGGTGTGGACTTTTTATTGAAGGTCCGTAAGTCGTATCAGTTCGAAAATACCTCTGGCGATAGCTGAATAACCACTGATAAATTTCGCGTAAAACGCATAGTGGTGGATTACCAACCATCGAGATGATGAAGACGAAAATGTTTAATTCTATCGTGATGTTTCAACTTAAGGGCTGGAATTAATCCGAAAAACTTCTCAGGATATTATAGTAATATTATAGTAAAGTATGCTAAAATCCGTTATGATGTAGTCGTAACATATCGCAATGCCAATTAATCAAGCCGATCTGAAAGTTCTCTTGACTCATGGTGACCTGATCATCAACATTTCGAGCCGCTCTTCGTTGACTTGAATCGTCAGTAGCCAAATGATTTAGGATATGTACTGCGAAAATTAATTTAATGTCATTTTTATAATACGATTTTGAATTTTTTTTATGGGGATTACAGTGCATATGGTTTTTATTTTTTGGTAATGCGTATCTAGGTATATTGATTGTTGATTTGTTTATTAAGATATCAAAACCAATTTATTTATTGTTGTGTATTAAATTAATTAATTATAATACAAATTTGAATTTTTCATTGCGATGACAGTGCATTTTGGTAATGCTTATCTTGGTATATTGATTGTTGATTTGTTTTTTAAGATATCAATACCAATTTAGTTATTGTTGTGTATTAAATTAATTAATTATAATACGAATTTGAATTTTTCATTGGGATTACAGAGCATTTTAGTAATGCTTATCTTGGTATATTGATTTTTGATTTGTTTATTAAGATATCAATACCAATTTAGTTATTGTTGTGTATTAAATTAATTAATTATAATACGAATTTGAATTTTTCATTGGGATTACAGAGCATTTTAGTAATGCTTATCTTGGTATATTGATTTTTGATTTGTTTATTAAGATATCAATACCAATTTAGTTATTGTTGTGTATTAAATTAATTAATTATAATACGAATTTGAATTTTTCATTGGGATTACAGAGCATTTTAGTAATGCTTATCTTGGTATATTGATTTTTGATTTGTTTATTAAGATATCAATACCAATTTAGTTAATGTTGTGTATTAAATTAATTAATTATAATACGAATTTGAATTTTTCATTGGGATTACAGAGCATTTTAGTAATGCTTATATTGATTTTTGATTTTATTAAGATATCAAAAACAATTTATATATATTTATATATATATATATATATATATATATATAAATGACCTTATATATAATAAAATAGTAAAATATAAAGGCATTTGAAAACGATTTTTTTTAATTTGTTTTTTATATATTTTTCTAACAAGGTTATAATATTAAAACTTCATAGTTTCTAGTGCCATTTAGATTACATAAGTAAAAAAATAGCATCTATTTATTTGAAAGAAAGATTAAAACAAGACGCAGTTTTAACCTATGCTTTGATTACAATTCATAGGTTAAATTCATATGATTACAAGCAACAAAGTGCATTCATTTAAATACGTGGATATATTTAATTGTTTTAACGTTTAACACATTTAATGCGTTTAGTGCGTCTGGAGCTTTAGTGGAATTTCAATTTACTGGAAATCGTTTTCAAAAATGGTAAAGCAACCATATGGTCGAGTATACATCTGAAGGGGAAGAGGTCAGTGAAGACCCCATACCGAAGTACTAATATCATTGTTTTACTTTTTTATTATTGTTACATTTAAAGTAACAATCTAGCACAGTAACAAATGGATTTACTTATTAAAAATAATTAATAAATGTTCATGAATTATTTCATTAAAATCATTATTTCTGATATACCTCGTAGTTTTATGTTGCTTTAAGTAATTTATATGTCATTGAATTAATTATGAAATTGGTCTAATCAATCAAAAAGTCAATCCAAACTTTTAAAAAAAATCATATGAACTTCACATAATATTTCATATTCATATGAAGTTTCTATTAATCAAGACTAATAAAATTCTAATACTCAGCGGGCCTCCCGCTCGCGAGTCTAATTGGATAAAGTTGTAGAGGTCTCTCGACCAACAGCAATACTCACAAGCAAAAAATAAATAAATTCTAAATTAAAATGTTTAATATTGTAAAAATATTGTTTATTCATACTTTATTTTATTTTATTAATATCTGGAAACAAGAAATATATAACTTAGACCACTTTCATAATTGTGGGCACATATAGATACTTTACCGATAATTTCTACTCAGTGCGTCTGTTTGATCACAGACTTTATTGTGTTTGAACTGCAGTATGAACTTGTATAAAGATTGTTTTTTTTTTAAATTAATTTATTCATTTTATATTCATGCCCTCCACCATATAGACTTCAAACCATGCTATATCTATGCGCAATATGCTTAAAGGGGTACAAAGATTTTTCTTCACGTATTAATATATAGATTTATTTCATGTGTATTAAATTAATTAATTATAATACGAATTTGAATTTTCATTGGGATTACAGAGCATTTTAGTAATGCTTATATTGATTTTTGATTTGTTTATTAAGATATCAATACCAATTTAGTTATTGTTGTGTATTAAATTAATTAATTATAATACGAATTTGAATTTTCATTGGGATTACAGAGCATTTTAGTAATGCTTATATTGATTTTTGATTTGTTTATTAAGATATCAATACCAATTTAGTTAATGTTGTGTATTAAATTAATTAATTATAATACGAATTTGAATTTTCATTGGGATTACAGAGCATTTTAGTAATGCTTATCTTGGTATATTGATTGTTGATTTGTTTTTAAGATATCAATACCAATTTAGTTATTGTTGTGTATTAAATTAATTAATTATAATGCAATTTGAATTTTCATTGGGATTACAGAGCATTTTAGTAATGCTTATATTGATTTTTGATTTGTTTATTAAGATATCAATACCAATTTAGTTAATGTTGTGTATTAAATTAATTAATTATAATGCAATTTGAATTTTCATTGGGATTACAGAGCATTTTAGTAATGCTTATATTGATTTTTGATTTTATTAAGATATCAATACCAATTTAGTTATTGTTGTGTATTAAATTAATTAATTATAATACGAATTTGAATTTTCATTGGGATTACAGAGCATTTTAGTAATGCTTATCTTGGTATATTGATTTTTGATTTGTTTATTAAGATATCAATACCAATTTAGTTAATGTTGTGTATTAAATTAATTAATTATAATGCAATTTGAATTTTCATTGGGATTACAGAGCATTTTAGTAATGCTTATATTGATTTTTGATTTTATTAAGATATCAATACCAATTTAGTTATTGTTGTGTATTAAATTAATTAATTATAATACAAATTTGAATTTTCATTGGGATTACAGAGCATTTTAGTAATGCTTATCTTGGTATATTGATTGTTGATTTGTTTTTAAGATATCAATACCAATTTAGTTAATGTTGTGTATTAAATTAATTAATTATAATGCAATTTGAATTTTCATTGGGATTACAGAGCATTTTAGTAATGCTTATCTTGGTATATTGATTTTTGATTTTATTAAGATATCAAAAACAATTTATATATATATATATATATATATATATATATATATATATATATATATATATATATATATATATATATATAAATGACCTTATATATAATAAAATAGTAAAATATAAAGGCATTTGAAAACGATTTTTTTTAATTTGTTTTTTATATTTTTATTTTATTTTATGGTTTCTAACAAGGTTATAATATTAAAACTTCATAGTTTCTAGTGCCATTTAGATTACATAAGTAAAAAAATAGCATCTATTTATTTGAAAGAAAGATTAAAACAAGACGCAGTTTTAACCTATGCTTTGATTGGCTTACAAGCAACAAGGTGCATTCATTTAAATACGTGGATATATTTAATTGTTTTAACGTTTAACACATTTAATGCGTTTAGTGCGTCTGGAGCTTTAGAGGAATTTCAATTTACTGGAAATCGTTTTCAAAAATGGTAAAGCAACCATATGGTTGAGTATACATCTGTAGGGGAAGAGGTCAGTGAAGACCCCATACCGAAGTACTAATATCATTGTTCTACTTTTTTTTATTATTGTTACATTTAAAGTAACAATCTAGCACAGTAACAAATGGATTTACTTATTAAAAATAATTAATAAATGTTCATGAATTATTTCATTAAAATCATTATTTCTGATATATCTCGTAGTTTTATGTTGCTTTAAGTAATTTATAGGTCATTCAATTAATTATGATATTGGTCTAATCAATCAAAAAGTCAATCCAAACTTTTAAAAAAAATCATATGAACTTCACATAATATTTCATATTCATATGAAGTTTCTATTAATCAAGACTAATAAAATTCTAATACTCAGCGGGCCTCCCGCTCGCGAGTCTAATTGGATAAAGTTGTAGAGGTCTCTGGACCAACAGCAATACTCACAAACAAAAAATAAATAACTTCGAAATTAAAATGTTTAGTAATGTAAAAATATTGTTTATACATACTTTTTTTTATTTTATTAATATCTGGAAACAAGAAATATATAACTTAGACCACTTTCATAATTGTGGGCACATATAGATACTTTACCGATAATCTCTACTCAGTGCTCAGTCTGTTTGATCACAGACTTTAATGTGTTTGAACTGCAGTATGAACGTGTATAAAGATTGTTTTTTTTTTAATTAATGTATTCATTTTATATTCATGCCCTCCACCATATAGACTTCAAACTATGCTATATCTATGCGCAATATGCTTAAAGGGGTACAAAGATTTTTCTTCACGTATTAATATATAGATTTATTTCATGTGTATTAAAACATTTATTTATAATTGCTTATTAATGGCTTCTTTAAATTTTTAATTGTGTTCGATTGTTTATAGCCATTGATATATTTTTTTGTTTTTAGTTGATTTGTTTTACTAACTTGTGCAGGCTGACGAAACCCTTTGTAAATAATATAATCAAAATCTAAAATTGAAACTGCATTATAGATATTGATTCTTTTACGTAATGTGTAGAATCCTGAAATCCTAGGACGTTCTTCCGAGTCGCCGCGCCGGTCTTTGTTAAATTGAGTATTGTTATAGTTCGATAACTTGCGAAAAATAAACTTCAATTCATCGAGCTTACCGGAGCTTTGGTTTCTTTTAATATTGCACGTTATTTATAAAAGAGTAGTTTACTCTTTTGTCCTAAACTTAATGCTTTGACATAAATATGGAGTGTGTTTTTGTAACTGCGATATCTTTTATTAGAAAACATTTTTTTAAAAAAGAAGTCCGTTCATTAATTTAAAAAGGTGATTTATAGAATTGACGCTCTTTAACATCTATTTAAATATTAAATTACGCTTATAAAAAATGTTAAATGCTTATGATTTTATTTTACTTATTTATAAGTAGCTTGATACATCCATTCTGTTTGCATGCGTATATTTTATACGATATCTTTTTTGTATAAAATAAACAAAATCAAACGCTGGTCGATACAATCTTCTGCGGTACAAATATCTACCGATTAAATGAATCTCTCGGGAGCGATAGGTAGCGGTAGTTAACATAATTAACGATGTATTGTACAGAAGGTTCAAAAAAGAAAGCTTGTTTTTTTGGCAGTGTGCACGTGTGAACGAAAGCATTGGCACATTTGGTTGCTGTGGTTTTTATAATTTTAACATATTTACATTTGTTGTGTTAACGCTAATATAATTTTTTTTAAATTACATTGTGAGTAACAAACTCACACACACAGTTCACCTGATAGCAAGTGATTCCTGCGGCCCATGACATCTACATTCATCCACGACAAGGAAACATAATGTAGATGCGTTGTATCTTGAGGACTGAGATGGAATGCCTCGTCACCAGTAATAAAGGTCACCACTCACCTGACGAAACATAGCAGCGTTATGCTGCTATTTCACGCCGGTATTCTGTGAGGGCGTGGTCCTACCCTGGTCGAGCTGACCCATTCATTCAGCAGTTAGAAACAAACTGCAGTGTAGCTCTACCATTGTTAAATTTAATGATAATAATATAATGATAATTAAATGTTTTTTTGTTATTCCATCGAAGGTGACAACCAAGCACACAGTTCACCTGATGGTGATGTGATTCCTACGGCTCACCCACACTAATCCTCGATCAGAAATCATAATGCATATGCGTTATCACCCTTGAGGACTCAATGCAATGCCTCAGCACTAAGGTTATAAGTGTGTCCGGATCCCTACACTCATCAGATGAAACACAGCAGCGTTATGCTGGTATTCCTTGAGGGCGTGGTCGTGCCGGACCATTCATAGTGCAGCCAGAAACAATATGTTGTGCAGTTCTACCAAATTTTACAAGTTTTGAGATCTTTTTGGAAATGCTGAGTGTAGAAGTATGCAGTCATAAAATGATTAACGCGTGGTTATCGGGTGATCTATGTCAATTTCATTTTCAGGTCTCTAGATGAACCCTCGTTCTTTAATGTTTGTGTTTTAAACATCAATAGTTTTTGCACTCTACCCTTGATCCCGCCGGGTGGAAAGACAATACGAAATTAATTGTAAATACCTTTGAAATAAACCGGAATTGAAAAACCGGAAATTGGACGCAACTAGAAAACTTATAATTAAAAGAAAAACACATTTTAATGCTTTTTGTTTTTTACTTTTAGATAGACCAACTAATGCAGATTTTTTGGGTTCACAATTTAATACACACACTAATAATTAGAATGGAACAAAGCACAGAAACGTAAACCATTGCAAGATTTTCAGATATGATCGCAATGCAATCATTAAATTTTAAAGAAAAAGTTAAAACTATTCTGCAAAAGCAGTTCCAAGTTCGAGTCTCGAAAGTTACATTATTGATATTGTTTCTTGTACGTTTCGTATATTGCTCAAAACCTGCGTGCCTTAAGTGAGTGGTCTATACTTAACTGCTGCTAGCAGTGGTAGAGCTACACTGCAGTTTGTTTGTGCAGTGTAGCTCTACCACTGCAGAATTAATGGATCAGCTCTACCGGGGTAGGAGGGCCACATAATGCTGGTGTGTTTCGTCTGGTGAGTGAAGGGATCCGGAGACCTTTATTACTGGTGACGAGGCATTCCATCTCAGTCCTCAAGGGTGACAACGCCTTTGCATTATGATTCCTTGCCAAGATGAATGTAGATGTCATGGGCCGCAGGAATCACTTGCCATCAGGTGAACTGGTGTGCTCGTTTGTTACTGTCAATGTATAAATATACGAGTATGTTATTATGTATATATATTATTAGTTAGATCGCTTACGAAGAAAGTTCTTGTCTTCCCCGGTCTTATTGGAGTTTTGTATGTTCTAATATTGCACTTTCCTTATGAAAGCATTATATTCATGGTGTTTTATATCGTATTGGATTTGTTATGAATATGTTCAGTCGGTCAATGCTTTATTGACGGGGACCATTTTATGAATGTATATTTTATCTTTTTTTTTTAAATATTAAATCCGCGTGGGGGACATAACGCACAAAGGACATCTTCATCACAAGGAAAATTGTAATTCATCGTTTTAGTCTTTTTTATAAAATTCATTTTTGATTTTAATCTCTGATGATTCTTTATTCAATTTTGATTCATAATTCTGCGGTACTTCAAAAAGAAAGTACATCCTTCATTACATACATCGTACTAAGGCGGCATCTAATAGTCTCTTAAGGGTGTTTGCCGATAGGAGCGATAGTTTCCTGAATCGTCGGCCTATAAAGCTGCATGTCTTCAGGGTAACAGTAACGCTGATTAAAATTAGTTTCTTTGTATTATTGTTTGTTTTATGTAATTATGAATGCTTTTGTTATTATTATTATTTCATATTTATATGTTTGTAATGGATCTTTGTAATCTAAATCAAATAAATAAATAAAAAAAAAAAATAATAACTTAGGCCAAGTACATTATTCGTTTTGTTTTAATTTATTTATTTAAAAAAAATAACAAATATTTTTTTATTTATAAAAAAATATATTGAATAGATGGCAAACGTGCAAGCAGCTCACCCGATGTTAAATGATGCGATGAAATTTTGAATTCTTTCGTTATGTGCAATGTTTAAACTATGGAGTGGTAGGGCCACGCATTAGTTTTTGGTGTTGCATGAATTGGCCGCCTCGACCGGGGAAGTGAGTACCACCGCCTCTGAATACCGTATATAATAAAGTAGGTAAATCATACACTTTAACATTTCGTCTAGGTAATGAGGTAACCGAATAAAGATGATCATTCAGATACGTCCAGCTATAGGCCTGTTGACATTATTCAGAAATTACCCTCTTGTTCTCGACAATAAGGGAGTCTTTTATGAACTGCCTACTGTTGAGCTCCCTGAGAGCACCTGCTTGTTATTGATCGTTCGTACGGCCAGTAGGTCGAGGCCAAGGGGAGCGGCCTTGGCGATTGGTCTGGACGAAGGGCTTGTGTCGGCTTTGGCTTAAAGTACTTCTCTCGAAGTTTCCTGTCTATACATAGACATGAAATTATGCAAATGGTCACGAGTTTTCTCACGAACTGTGTGGCATCGCGATTGTAGCGGATGTCGCGTGGTCCGACACAAATCAGTAAATGCTGGTGTTCGCAAAGGCGATTTAATCAAACACTCTTCCTGAATATGGTAATATAACAGATCCCGGACGTCACACACCCACGGCAATCGCTTACCATCGGGTGAGTTGATAGCTCGTTTGCCACCTATTCTATGTAAAAAATAAAACCATCTCTACATTCTAATCTATGAATTAAATGTTTATAAATTTGAACTTTACAAAGACAGAACTGAAGACGAATCAAAGATTATTTAATAAGTTAATGGTTCTGTCCTCTTGATATCATAGAGCCGTCTCTTCACAGTACTTATTGCTCTAATGCGCACCCGCACGTTATAATATGATTTAACAATCAATTTGTGTAATATAACAAATACTTGACAATAAATGCTAATAAGACAAGAAAAATGCAATTCCAAGCACACAATAGCACACGTGACTCTCTAAAAATATATCATAACACTTTAATAGAAGAAGTATACTCCACTAAGTTTCTGGATATAATTATAGACCAACAATGTACTTGGAAAGAGCACGTGCATAGTTTACGTTTAAAAATGGAAAAATTTGTATATGTATTCGGAAATATAGCAAAACCGGTGTCTATAGATGCAGCCCTATTAGCATATCACGGATACGTAGCTTCCATAATCAAGTATGGTATAATCATATGGGGAATTTCTGTCGATTCTATTCATGTTTTTCGTGCCCAAAAAAAATGCATCAGAGCTATATGTGGAGCCCACCGCTTAGATAGTTGTAAACCATTATTTAAAAAATAAAATATAATATACTTCCATTTCCGTGCCAATATATATTTGACACGTGCATGTTTGTATTAAAAAACTCTCAAATGTATTTTAACAAAAAGCGAAATAGCCACTAAAACTTCTAGACGTCCAAATAAAGTCTGCAGCGGATAAAGCTCTGTAGTAGTAATGCATATTGTATGGCAGTGTCAATATTTAATAGACTTCCGAAGCACGTTATAGATCTAACGGGGAAAACAAATTATATACCTGGCTTACTTCAAAAATGATTTACAATATAAATGATTACATAAATGTAAAATAAAAATAATATGTTTTATAAAAATTAAATGTTGGTATTGTAGTAGTACGAGTATGTCTGGAACGAGCTTATGTCTATATAATTGTAATAGTTAATTGTAACATTAGGTACTAGTTATAAGATTTGCAAGCTTTTAAGCAGAATATGTGAAACTCTAACTATATGAACATTTATTGTAAACAATATATATCCTTGCAAACAAAGATTTATTGATTACTTTCGACATATGATGTATTTATTTGGTTTTGTTTTATCGTGTATATATAGTTTTAATTGGTAACTTTTGACTGTGCAGTCAATCATGGAAAAGCCCACTAGCTTGAAATAAAATCAAAATTCACACTTCTCTTGAAAAGTTCAATGTTTCATAAGAACGGAAAGATCGAATTGAAACGGAAAGAAATTGTGGATTTATTTTATATAGAAAATAAATTTTCTTTTTAAATTATTAAAGTATAAGACATTTAGGATACGTACCGAGGACCATCGGATATGAGTCAGCATGTCTGACTCACGATTTGGTTATATATATATATATATATATATATATATATATATATATATATAATTATTGTCTAGTTTAATTTCAGCCGAGGAACAACATGTCTATCAGACGGTAGTTAGTAACACGTCATCGCGTCCAACGCCAACGTTTTGTGGTCAAATATACATATGTATAACTCAACGATTTAGGCGAATTATTAAAAATGGATATAGCTGTTACATAATGTATATTGCGTTTGTACTTTTATTCCTTTGGTCTTAAATAAATAAAGGAATATATAAATAAAAAAATTGAATGAATAATCTGTGACGATATTTAGTGGCTTTGCCATAATAATTATGGAAACGAATGCTCTTGCTATATTTATTGACATTACGCTTATTCGGATAAAGTTTGCTAATGTAGTCGTTGTAAAGGGAAACGTTATAAATGAAACTAACTCATACTCTAACATTTTTCACGAACGTAAAATAATAAACATAAAATAAAAATAAAAAAGCCTTTTATTTCACACTTAGTAAATTGAAACATTTAACGTATTCAGAAGGTTAGAGTAGTTTTAGTATACAATATTTTAATTTATCAACACTTATACTTGAATGTGAAAAATGAAAATTATCATGAATTGAAATTAAAAATTTAAAAAATATTAAATTTATATTATTATATAAAATAAATATAAATTCATACAAGATGTTTAATGTGTACTGAACACCAAGGCGATCGGGGAACGGCCACACCCTCACAGAATGCTGTACATGATAGCAGCTTAACGCTGCTGTGTTTAATTTGATGAGTGTAGAACCTGTATGGCCTGGCATATGTGCATACTGAAACTACGTTGAGGATAGATGTAGACGTCGTGGGCCGCAGTTATGACTTACCATCCAAGATGGTGACACTCAGTACCCCATTTTATGATGGTACGTAAGTGGTCTCGATTGTCGCTCATAATATTATAAAAAAATATATAGTTACTGTGCTGTAGTGCTCAGATAGTTATTGATATGGAATACAGATTGCTTCTAGTTCGAGAACAGCTGTAGCAAGGATGTGTCACACGAAAATAATAGCTTTTCACTGCAACATTTCTGGAAGTGAAAGTAACCGAAGAGCTTATTACCGGTGACGATTCCATCTTAGTTTTGATCTCATTGTGCGCACGCATGTGATTGTCACGGGCAACATTTGAGACAAAAAGTACCATAATTCTCTGAAACTACTTATTCTCATATCTCATATTAATCGACTAAAACAAAGGTGAGATAATAAAAATGCGCAATATGCTTTACGTTTTATTAGGTTCTCTTCCAGCTTTCTATTAAATATAATGACATTAAACTTAAATAACGATAAAATATGACCCTTTTTTACTATAAACAAACAAAGTGAACAATAATACAATCGGAATTGAGTATAAAGTGAGATCTAGGTTTTAAAATTAATTTATATCTTTATACCTACATAAGGTGGGGACTATAAATAGTTTTTTATATTTTTGCTCTTAGAGTGCGTTTCTCAACAACTGAAGGAACACATATAGTGTGAAAAAGCAGGATTACATCCCTGTGTTACGTTTGGTGATTATAAATCCGGGGAGCCAGTTATTATTTTATGTAAAAAAAACGGGTGATTACCGCCACTCATGAACATCTGCAACACCACAGAAGTGGTGCTTAGATGCGCTGCCGGCCTATCAGAAAGGTGTAAGCTCTTCTCTTGTCCGGGAATACCGTTGGCGAGGAATCAGCTCCTCAGAGTAGTTGTGCTTGGCAGAAAAGTTCGAGAGAAAGGCACAGTGGTGTATCGTCAACCATCGAGATTTATGGAAACGAGGCATTCCATCGCAGTCTTCATGTGCATGTCGAATCTTTATAAAGGATTGATGTACGTGTTGGGGCTGGCAACCATCGTTTACCGTTCGTTGAACCGTGTGTTCGTTTGGCCGCCCTTGGTCTCATAATAATACTATCATTATATATATATAACATATAATTTGTTAAATTAATTAATTATACTTAGGTTAAATAACATAATACTCGATCGCATTCATCATTCGTTCATCAAACTCATTTCCAACACTGCATCGATTTATCTCGCTCTCAGAGACTGCATTCGTTGCATCGCACAATAATGATGTGTTGACAACAAAAATCCAATGAAAGCAATTATGACAGTACAAAGTTTCATAGAAGCAACTATGTCTTCAATTTTTTTCAGACCATGTTTTTTCTTATCCAATCTAAATATGGGAAGACATACGTGTATACAGCTGGAACATTCTCTGTCCCACACTTCCATCTTCCATAACTGACAACGCCTAGAGCTATATATGTATTATTTAGTTCATACATCAAGGGTCCCCCAGAATCGCCTGAGCAGGAATCCTCCTTAGGATTTCCACCCGCGCAAATTTGATTTTCCGTTACCGCATTTAAAGGAAACGTTGCTTGACATTGCATAGTCTGAACATGAGGAACTTTAACGTATTTCTTAACCTCACTAAATGTATTGCCGTCACTTCCCCAGCCTGCCACTGTGAAGTTAACTGCAGTTTGGAAGTTCTTAACGTAGTCTTCCGCAGGCAGGCATATAAGTGCTATGAAATCTGCAAAGTAAAATACAATTTTTCATTTACATTTCTTCAGTTTCTACTTTAAAATATGCCCGTTTAAAAAAAGGTGAAAATATGAGGTGCAGTGATGTCATTTTTTTCCAAATGAACAGCAATCGATACACCGATGGGTATCGATAGGTGTCTGTATAATAACGGAAAGTCTATTCAATCGTATATCAAAGTCCGATATTGAGAATGAGAGGCCATTAAAAGACAATGATGGCAGTAATATCTTCCACTTTATTGTATGGAAAAACGTTGACAACGACGATGATACTAACTGAAATGTACTTCACAATTCATATTTATTAGCAATTTTCAATTCTAGTTTGTACCAAAGTTTTTAGAGAATCGGTCATCTCTTTCCGTGTTCTTAAATAATTATAACTAAAATTGTAATAAAATTGTGCAGTTTCCCGAATGATTGGTATAAAAAAATTACGTCACTATAAATTACACTTTTAAGCGGCTTTCAAGAGAGAATTTATAACCTAATAGACCGTGTGATTGAAAAAACATCTATGGATCTATGGATATTTATTATACAGAGATTTGATTATGGTGTAGATCTGATCAAGTGGTTTATTTGAAACAGCAAATACTTATTGATATGGAATGGCATAAAAATTTCAATAAAATAACACAATATTAACAGAATAGGACACAGGTTTAATCGTTTTGCAAATAACTTACCTCCCAATTTTGCTTGCCGTTGTAATTTAGATATACCGATGTCATGGTGATTGTATTGTGCTGTATAGTCGGGGTGGGGAATATTTTTCTCAATGGGCACAATGTCGATGGTAATTGAATCGTAACCACCGCCGTCCACTTCCACGTAATCCGTTGGACCTGAAGTAGTGTTGTATTCAGCTAACCGTGCGAATTTCCTGAAAAAATGTTTTACTCAAATTTTATAAATGTTTTTATGCCCTTATCGAAACATGACCCTATTTATATATATTCTAATAATTATATATATTCTACTGTCTGGAAATTGCTCGGTGAACCTAACTTGGACGCAGTCCGGATGGAGTCACGGGAGGAAAGGATTGTCTGAACTACTTATTCTTATCTATGACTCCGAGATCGGCTGCGGTGGTGCCACAGAGATACGTGTCGGTATAACTCATCATACCCGCCACGGTCGACTTATGGTTGGCTAGATCCATTGTAGCCTGTCAGGATCATTGGCGCTTTCGAATGCTACCTTTTGTGGTCCCCATGCGGCCATGGTGGCGGACGTGAATCTGTTACTCGCGTAGATATGAGGGACCGGTCGCGGCACTTTTGTTAGTGCGATTACACCATAAACCGATTCTGCCATTGCAATTTACACTTACTGATATTATTAGCTGATAAGTGATATTTGTGCCTGAGAGAATAGGAAAACTCTTCGATAGAAGCCAGTAAGATTTAAACTAGAAATGAACTTTTTGTCATAAGGCCCTGTCCGTTCTGTCTAAGTAACTTGTGAACATAAAGTTTTTATGATTACTTACGGCAGTTGTTGAATTTTCAAGCAATGTGCTGCGGTCAAAACATATCTTGTTGTAATGAGGCTGCCTCCGCATAAAGTGTTTCCATTGGCATATTCCAGCAAAACGAGCCACCGGAATTGGTCAATCGCAGCTGGTCCCCCACCTAAATTATAAATTATTTTTAGGTAACAATTAACACTGAAGTTTTTGGAGTTTTGCGTCAACTAACTTGTCACGTTAAATATCTATATGTGTACGGCTATGGGGAAGACGTAGTTGTGTCATGAATTCTAAATTTGATAACCGGCCGAGGAACAAAATTTAGACGTAACAAATTATTAGTTTTCAAGTTTGGATGTGTTCTGTTCCTGTCCCGTGTCATTGCATCTGAAACTTCTATCGATCCTACAGCACATCGACCAAAGGATTTATTGAGGATGAATAAACTTTGTACTTTTAACTACGTAAGGTATTAGGTAATTTTTATGATTTCCTGTTCTTTAGTTATGGAAGAGTAGTCTCCTGACACAAGATATGTATGCTCGAAAGGAGGCTCCAATCATTACGAATGAAAAATTGTAACTTGTTAAGGAAATAAAAATTATTATTATAATTATAATTATAGCTGATTTGACTGTGGTGGAAGATGGCGTGAGGGGTAAGGTGACCATTATTTATATGTTCACTCACCTATAATTCTGTTACCATTGGACAAGTCTTTTCCACATTCCGAAATATCTTCCATTACGGCATTTAATGGATTTATTGTTTCTTTGCTATTTTTTTCATCTTCGACGATCCGTGAATTTATTTTGTTCTCGTCAGTAATATCGTTTATGCTTACTGAATCTGGTTTATTTCTTACTTCAGTTCCATATGCTATCAATTCAGGAAACATGACTGGCTTATCACCTTTGAAGGCGGACCATACAGATTCCGGTGGACAGCAAATCTGTGGAGGAATATATTGAATTGAGTTTTAAAATGCAAAGATTAAGAGAATGATGCAATGGTTAGTATCCTTAGTTTCTTTATGGGCCTCTTCATATTATTCTTCTCACTCTGGTAACTGAAAACGTTAGAATCAATCTCCGTTGTGTTTCGTATTTGCTCTTGATTGCATATTCGGTGAATACTTTCTTGATTTTCTGCTTTTTAAATGTTATTCCTGTCTTCAGTTTCCTCAGTTGTCATTTTCAAAATAATATAGGAAAATAAATATAATTAATTTTTGTTCCTGTGTGAAGGCATAGCTGTGATATATGATTGTTTTTAAATGATGGTAAATATTTCGATATAAAATTAACTCCGTTTGGAAATCTAGGAAAAAAGTTTAATTATACTCTTTGACCATATATTCCGAATTAAACTGAATTAATCGTATCAATAAATTAGCTTAATTAATAGGCTTATGCTTACGTAAAAGCTATGATGGAGCTTTTCGCAATTACGCAAGAAAGCATTCAGTTCACCTGATGGTAAATTATTGCTGAAGGCTTACATACTGAAATTAATGCTGCAGGTTTAAACACTGAAATTATTCGCCTACAACTTATTAATAGCCTCAGCATAACTCTATCGTGTTAAGGTATGACTATTTTAACTTTATAGAGCTATAATATATAAGGTTATTTGAAACTTTCTTTTGATCGTTATTTAACAAGAAATTATATTCAACGATTTTGTCTCGATCTATCATACACTTTTAATATACTTAATATTCATACCAACAACTGAAAGCTTGATGTAACGCCACATGATGACTGCTGCAAGTACAGCAATTCCTGTTCTGTCGCAGCTTTCTTCTTGCTTAGATCTAATAGTGGTTTGCACTTCTTCAACGGTTTACACGCCCCGTTAATGCCATCAGGCATCCGACATTGTTTATCTGGAAGTGATTGAATTACTTGATTATGCTACGTCATCAAATCTCACGTTTTGTATGCGAATGCAAATGGAAGAAGAGATCTAAAATGCAATCAGTTTCGTCAGAACGTATTAAATAAGTCTGACAATCGTAGACGTTGTCATAACTTTAGTCGTGCTTCACCTACCAACGTTATATTGATGTACATTGTTTTTTATCCTTAAACTCTTTTAGAATTAACACTCAGAAATGAATATAAAATTACTACTAATAGTAATTCCATAATCAGTCCATATCACTATTGTAACCATCTGAAGTATCTCAAGCGTCATGGAACCTTACCTTACCGTAGCGAATGTAGCTTTTATCAGATCTAAACACAGTTTGATGGTTCGTATAGTATATTTATGAGCTTATTTTTTCCTTCAACGAATTTTACGACATCACTGAAACTAAATTAAGCAATAGATTTTCTTGAGCTACTTCAAACGAACTGTGCTATATAGATGAACTGTGATATATATGTGATGAGAACTGTGATATATATTTTTTATAGATATTATACGATTAAGATGTTTTGTGTGTGTGTGTGTGCTGATAAGAGTCCGTTACCGGCTTCACGCACATTAAAGGATTGTGGCTATTACTAGGCTTAAGTCGATGGATGTAGGTGGCTCAGGATCGTGCTTTGTGACAATCTATCGGGGCCTACCTAACATAGGTGAGACTATAGGCTAGAGTGGGCTATGGACAGGCTGTGATGATGATAATGATGTATCTGGATGAGCAGAAACCTCAACGCCTTGGTGGTCACGGCTCTGGACTCCATGTCCAGCGTGAATAGTATGATCAATTGTTTTAGCTTTTACTAGTATTTAAGTGGAAGTGGAGGAATAACGAGACATGTCCAATAGAATTGCTGCGTGTTTATTTAAATATATCTGGATCTATGTAGGATGTCTTGCTGATGATATATGATATGATGGATATCTAGCCGACAAAGGAAGGATAAATACTGTATTTGGTATTTAAAAAAATCTTGGACCGATAATACTTCAATTTCTGTTTGTAAGAACGTTTCTTTTTAAATTGATTGACGCGATTGATTTGCGTGTGTAGTTTTCTTCATATAAGAGGCAAAATAATTATAAAATATAAGATATTACCAATATTGGCCTGATCTTTAAAGGTGACAGTGTTTTGTTTATACATTGTCTGAAACTTAATTAGTTAGAAGGCTATTTACGGCTCGATTTCTGTTAATATTCTTTCATTATGAGTGTAGATTTGTTACTGGCAACATAAATAATAAATAAAATATTAACAAATAATAAATAAAGTTAATCATCATAAGCTTAATATTTTTTTCTATATTATGCATTTAATTTGTTAATGATAAATCTGTCAATAGTCCCAGTAGCGAGATAGCTTTAAGGCTTATGACGGACGAACTACCGTCAGATTACAATATATTTATTTTAATAGTTTTATTCTGTGCATGGAAAAATGTTCAAATCTCATTCTTCCGGTTTCCTTCCACATAGATTTCATTATTATTTAACAAGTAAACTGGAAGATGCCAGTTGACCGATATCTTCAAGTATAGGATTATATGGCGGACTATGTAACGATTTTTAATGTGTTCCACAAATTATTCTCACGTCGTGGCAAAACCTAGCATTGTTCTTATCTTCAAAAACTGTAAACATACGGTATGGAAGACCTTTCTTAACAAGTTGATGTATTTGGTTGTAAAAGTTTAATCTAGCATATTTGTTATTTCCTTAAGACCGATCATATTAGGAATGTGGTTTTCGACGTTAATATTAATATGGAGTTTTAAGTTTATTTGCCCATTACATGTTCATGTTTTTACGTCTTTATTTATTGTTCCCGGATCTAACAAATCATATCGAATAATCTAATAATCTAAATATCATCAAAATATAATATCGAAAATTAGAAATCTTCAAATAATCACAAAATTCATTCTACATATCGTATTGCTAGTTGATTCATTAATTGACGATGATTTAGGATATATTCCCCTGTGTTTTAAAATTCTCAAATATGTATATTTTTTTTTTTAATGAACCTTCAATTCTTTCAGATTGTGCACGTTATAATTTGTTGTACATACCTGAATTGACGAATCCCACTATTGACAATAGAACGAAACACGAAAAACTAAACTCCATTGTTAATATCGTTGTCCGAACTGAACGTCACTCGTTGTTCGTAGCTCACTTGTTCGCGTGAGCGGCCAGTCTGCGCGCAACTGAGAACTTGTCGGACCGCTTGTGGGGGAGCTACTTTACTGATGCTCGAGGCCGATTGGTCTTTTGTATCTTCTTATATTGCACCGTATTTACGAAAACAGTTGCCGATTCGCAGCCCACATTGTGCTGTAGTGGGGTTTCCTTAGACTACTGTGTTTTACATATATATTGGACGACATTACACAATGATCTGACTTCGTTATCAATCATGGAACATGTTGTGCTTAGAAACGGTCGGATATTTGGTTGAACAAAAATATTTTTTTTTTCAAAATCTATAATCACTAACCAAATCATCAGCAAATTATTAATTTTGTTAAAATTGTAATAATTGTAGCAATTCGTTTCGGTTCTCTTGATTTATTTGATTTTACTGATAAATTATTGAAATTTCATATTCTAAAGTATTAATGATCTAATTACATTTAATAATGCAACATATATTTGCCGTAGATATATAAATCCTAGCTTTATAATAATATTATATGTTATAGTTTTTTTTGTTATAACTTAATGGTAGTTCGGGACAACTGTGAGGTTAGCAAGTCTCAAAATCAGTACTCAAAAAGTTGAATTAAAAAGTAAAAAAAAATGCCTTAAATCAGTAAAATTGTTTTTATTCTATTCTATTGCAAATTTATTTGGTTGACATATGAACGGCATGCATTTGCAGATTCCTTTGAAAATACTATAGATTGTGATAAACAAAAAATTCTTTTCATCTCATCATCATCGTTATCCCATCTAGTTGGGGGGTCCACCGACGCTAATGGCCAATACGAGATTGCCATTCAAGAACCTTTCTTCCCCATTGGTTATCGGTTCTACGAGCCATATTCCCATTGCCATATCAGCTTACTGATCATTTGAGCTTTGTCGGTTGCCTTAGTTCTTCCGCGGATATTCATGTTTAGTATTCGATCACTCAGCGAAGCATAGACCTCTCCTTAGCACTTCGAGTGACATTGAGTTTCCATATACAGGCAGCGGTGAAGGACCACGTCTCAGTTCCGTCGATCATTAGTCGGCAATACGCAGTGAATACTATTAGTGACTTATGTCTTTATTATAAACATTGTTTATTTGTTTAAGAAAAGCTATGAAGAAATCCCAAATGGTAGAGCTAAATTGCAGTTTATTTCCAGCCGCAGAATGAATCGGTCAGCTCGACCGGAGTATGATTACGCCTACAAAGAATTTCACCTAAAAATAGCAATATAATGCTGCTGTGTTTGGTCTGGTAAGTGCAGGGATCCGGAAACCTTTATTACTGGTGACGAGGCATTCCATCTCAGTCCCCTAGGGTGACAATGCATCTGCATTAAAATTTATTGTCAATGATGAATGTAGATGTCATGGGCCGCAGGAATCACTTGACGTCATGTGATCTGTGTGCCTGTTTGTTCCTCTCAATGTAAAAAATAAATATAATTAAGAATATATATATAGTACAGTATTTCGTAATGAGCTTTTAGTAATAAGCCTTCATATCGTATAAAGCGACTAAAGTGGTTCAAGGGTGATCAGGGTGGTGCTTTGATTCGATAACGAACGCGGGGAGGACGGTAACATGGAGAGGTCCTTTGTCCTTGGCTGTAGGGCAGCTAGTGAGCTAGAAGAGGTGCGACCTTTCCTGGGACGTGCGTAGGGCTCTGCCCCCTACTGAAAACACAAGGGCAGCGGTGATCCCGGAGCCCTAAGATGTTCTATTGGGTACACATTCCACATAAGAGGCGGATGATATATTTTGAGGACCCTTAAAAAGAAATTGTAAAATTTACCATAGTATATATATATATATATATATATATATATGTATATAAAAATTAAATAGACTAAATAAAATTAAAAAGACTGCTAGCAAAGCTAAGTTTGGCTTACCATACCCTAAACCATTAGGCTATTAACGCTTCAAACAAATTCTTTTACAAAATATAATTTACAATTCTACCATGGTTGGATATATATCTATACAATATTACACACACACCATACATACACACACATTGTAGTTTATAGCAATAGTTTTCAATTTTGTTATTCACTTTTATTTTATTTACATTTTATTTACTAAAAGATATATACTTTGTAACTAGTAACATTAATTGGGAAGACTCCGAAGCTTGTAACACAGTCTATACTAGCACAAGCTTCAGAGTTACTACAAACTTGTACATATGTCATGTTACAAATAAAGATATTTACTATTAATAGGCAAGACCGCGTCGTGTAGTGAACCGAGTACCTAACGTTCTATTCCCAGCTGTAGAGTAATATTTGCCCATTACATATTGTTGGTTTTCTAGTATGTTCGTGTTTTGTGTATGTTTCATATCGTCACACTATATCTGAACCTTCCCCCCGTATAAATGTTTATGCAACGAGAGAACGCCGCTGAGTTTGCGCAAATTATTATATCAAACATTCTGCGCAGTTGATGTCATCTCGTAATAATCAGAGGATATCTCCTTGTTGGAAATTCAATCATCAGAGATCGGGGCCTTCGTCATTATTCTTTATAATTATGGTTATTATTTTTAACAACGGTAGAGCTACTTTGCAACTGGGATTTAGCTCAAACATGAATTGGTCCGATCGGCTGAGGACGGATCACGCAATCACGTGTCCCGTGTGATAAGTATAGAAATTCGTTCGCGATTCATGTTACCGGTGAAGAGGCTTTCTATCTCAGTCCTTTGGGATGATTATAATTCCTCATATCGAGGAGGTATGTGACCATAGTGGTCTGCAGGAATCACTTACCACTGGATGAGTTGTGAGCTCGTTTGTTACCTTCTTGTTTGCTTACGAGCATATGGTTTGGGTGGCGATGGACTCTTCCTTAGTCCAATACAATACATCCACACTTATGTGGGAGGAAAGTTCGAATGCAGTCTCGGGGACACGAGACATACATACAACGCACCTAAACCACAAAAACAAATAACATTCGTTTGGATAAATATTGTTCCTAAACCGAGAATCGACACTAGGACGTGTTATTTGGAGACTATATACTTACTTTAAGACTCAATAACACCTTATATTGGGCCGGGACAATGTTGGTGATAACAATGAAGTACTGGAAGTATTTTCTGTGTCTGTATTTCATTTTCAACATCGATCGTGCAGCAAATCGAAGGATTTGTATGAACAAGCAGAGGAAGACGGTGAATATAAATCATCTTTTTAATGGATTACTATTAAAACATGATTCATTTCCATCGTTTTCAATCTTATAGGTAGATTGGTAGTCAATGTATGGATTAAGATATTTATAAAATTAACGATTATCAATTTGAAACTCGAAACGTGACAGTTTTGAGTTTCAAATTGATAATCGTAGTCAATACTCAATTCTTACGTCCAAAGGGCGAGGGCACACAATTTCGTATACATGTGAAAGACACTGCCACACTAATTTGAAATTTAATGGACTAGCCATTTACCGTAATTGTGTGCCCTACGATCGGTAAAAAAAAACATTATTTAATGGGCGTTAATCATCTCCTCGAATTTTATACACGAAAAACGGCCGGAATTGACCAACAGAAAGGGAGAGGTTTTTCATCATGGTAACGCCTAACAACCACACACACTTTTAGTCACTCTTTTTAGTTTAGTTAGTCTCATATTGAGAGAGTTTGATTGGGAAGTGTTAATGCCCTACCCTCAGATTTTCACCTGTTTCGGTCTCTTCAGAATTCTTTAGATAGTGTTAGGTTAACATCAAGAGAGAAGTTTCAATACTACTTGTCGTTGTTTTTTGATCTGAAGTTCAAAAACTCCTACGGTAATGGAATTATTTCACTACCTCCAAAATGGCAACATGTTATCGATCAAAACGGCACATATATAGTATAATCAAATGTAAATAAACAATGATATGAATATATTAAATTTGTGTATAAAATACGAAAAAAAAATATCCCTATTTATTATATTCAGATATACTATATATTGTATGAGAATTAATCACTTAATTTTTGTGAGTCATACAGGGAAAATGTAACTACGATTGTGTTTGTTAATAACAAAACTAGATATTAAGTTACGGAAGGAAGGAAAATGATTAAATATTTGATGCTGCTTTCCATGATTCATTTCGTATGTTTGCCCTCAGTTCATTAACCGAACTTTAACCCCATTGTGGGGCTCTGTGAGAAAAATTATCTTGTACACGGATTGCACAACGAAGGTGCAAACGTGTTAACGAAGTAAAGAATAAACCTTCTGCCTCCTTCCGAGTCCTCTATGGTCTAAAACACTTTCTTCCCTTTAAGATGTTCCATTGGTGCTTGCTCAAGATTATAACAATTCTTTTTAAAAAATTTCTAAGTGTATATAATTTTTATTTTACGTTTTTAAAATTTATATGTTTCTTAAAATCGTGATCACCTTTGGACTAAATGGTTCTCTAATTGTCATAGGCTAAGCTTTACGATACTGCTAATTACTGTTTTTCCATTTTAAATAATAAATAATATTCATCTAATTTTTAATATAAATATCAATATATTTCTCTTAAGTTTCCTGTAATCTAAAGATGAATTAACCACAACTCTCAATTGGATTGTCAGGAACTCCTTCCCCATTCAGTCTCTCTTGCTTTCGAACGTCTTGGACAGAATAATCATGAAAAGTAAGGCCTTATATAGAAAAAACTTGTACGACAACAATTATTAAAGAGACTAGATGCAGCATTAAATAAATAATAATTTTGAACGTCAAAAAGATTTATATGATTAAGAAAAACAGATTTCGTGTGCATTTGCTTTTGCCAAATCCCACATTGTGTGGGTTTGTCCTGTATATATATTATTATTATTTAATTTATACATTGTAATTATATATTGTCTATATATATATATATATATATATATATATATGTATAGAGCAGCGATAACTCTTAGAGTTATAATTTACTTTACGCGCGAGCAAACCGAGTTCGTACCTCGATGACAGCACTATTGAAATTGTTAATAGAGATTGTAAGTGATGATTTACTACGTGCACGGCGGTGAAAGAAAACATCGTGAGGAAACCTGCATGTCTAGGAAATAAATTAAAAAAAATATTTCGAAGACGTGAAGTCCGCCAATCTGCAGTGAAGCCGCGTCGTAGACTATGCTCTTCTCCAGAGAGTAAGGCCTATGCTCAACAGTGGGATAGGCCTTAATTTAACGGTTGTTGGTTATTATGGTATAACCATACACATAACACAGATTGGCACCTAGTTTGGTTTGCTGCTACATGAATGGGTCGGCTCGACTAAGCCTTCTCAGTTTACCAGCGTTAAATGCCAGCATAACTTCTGTTTACCGAGGAGCCGATACTATTTACAGGTAAGGCATTCCATCTCAATCCTTAGGGTTGACTTAATCTTCGTCGAGAATGAATTGGTCAACTCGACCGGGGGTTCGCGACAGGACCACGCCCACACAATAAAGCGTAAAATAGCACCATAATGCTGTTGTATTTTGTCCGGAGACCTTTATTACTGGTGACGAGGCATTCCATCTCAGGTCTCGAGGGTAACAATGCATGTGCATTATGATTCCTTGTCAAGGATGAATGTAGATGTCATGGGCCGAAGGAATCACTTGCCATCAGGTGAACTGTGTGTGAGTTTGTTACTCTTGATGTATTAAAAAAGAAATCTAGATGACCATGGGTCTCACTCGTCACTTGCCGTCACGTGAACCCTAATCTTATATAAAATAATATGCATCGCTTATGTTATATTTATTTTTCCTCGGTAAGCATCTCTAATGCGTAAACATTACCACCTACGTGATCATGTATGCATGTACGCACGAAGCTGACAATAACGTTATGGTGTTATTTGTTTTTACCAATTAAATTGTTGTCCAAGTTGCACTTAATATTATGGACTTTGGGTTTTCTATCACTTGTATAATGATTCATATAGTTGAGTCCTGGCTGCAACAATGATACAATACTGTTTTTGTTATAAAAAAAAAAGCTTATTTTGCGGTCATTAATGATAATAGTTTTGTGCTCAAATAAAAAATAATATATTATATTATTTTGAATGTGTATCGACATTACTGAAGCATACTATTAGGCAATGCTTCGTAACCAATGTGATTAAGATAGTAATTCCATGTTAGTCTTGAGAGATGACATATTACCTGCACTATGATTCCTTATCGATGATGAATTTGTGTGTCATATGCCGCAGAACTATGTAGATCGGGGCTCGTTCGTAAATCCCCTATTCCATAAAAATAATGTAGATCATAAGTATCTACTTACTATATCTTACAGTAAGTAGTTTAATTCTTAATATCATAATCATCCAGGTATATGTATAATAAAATTGGGTTGTCTGAACGTAGTGTATAAAAAAACATGTCTCGTATCTAGTTCTAATGTTTCCTGTTAAACGAATAGTTACAATATAAAATGCCAATTAATGTGGTGGGTATTTCTCGAAATAATTTTGTCGCAGCAGTCTCATTCACTATGCATTTTTAGCGTATTTTATTATAAATGGTACCGAAGTATTTCAAAGAGTATTTCGACACCAGGAATATTGTAGCATAACAATCCCATTAACTGTGCATTGTTGGTGTCGTTCATGAGGTGTGAGAGAAGAATAGTTATTTAAATTTATGTGTCTGTTAAATTTGAGGTAGTCGTGGTAAGCAATACTGTAGTTTAATTTTTTTTCTTTTTATTACGTTGAGAGTTGCAAACGAGCACACGGTTCACCTGATGTTAAGTGATTCCTGCGGCCCAGGACATCTATAGGAATCATAATGCAGATGCGTTGTCACCCTTGAGGACTGAGATGGAATGCCTCGTCACCAGTAATAAAAATCTCCGGATCCCTTCATTCACCAGACGAAACGCAGCAGCGTTGTTGTATGTTGCTATTTCACGCCGGTATTCTGTGAGGGCGTGCTACTACCCCGGTCGAGCTGACCCATTCATTCTGTAGCTAGAAACAAATAGCAGTACTACTGTCTTTTTTATATTTATACGAATTTAACGAGTTTACAGTTGACCTGATGGTAAGCGATAACAGTAGTTCATTACATCCGTCCTCACCAAAGAATCAAGAATCACATGCTTCGTCATCCTCGGGGGACTGAATTTGAATGCCGCCTCATCACTCACTCATTGAGTCACCGGTTCCATACACTCACCATTCGAAACACAACAACGTTATGCTGCCATTTCACGTTACCGTTAAAGTTCACATTATTGTCTCCGCAAGAAACTAACTAAAGCATGGCCTGTAAAAATCCTAATGGTAGTAATCATATAAGAAACGTTTTTCTAGATTTAAACTTGAAACTTGAACTTCCGCCTCCCCTATTGCCGAAGTCGTTACGACCCGATCCGTTCACAGTTTGCAGCGAAACGACCATAACGTTAAATAAAACTGTTGCTTGTCGCCGATTTTATCGCTTCGAGTCGTAACTTTATAAATCCGGTATGTATCGTTTCTGTTACGAGCCACCATATAGTTTGTTTCTAGCTGCAGCATGGACGGTTTAACCGGGGATGGACCTAAAATATCGGCGTGAAATAACAGAATACTGCTGTCTTTTATCTTTGTGGAGTGTAGGGATGCAGAGATTCTTATTATTGAAGATGAGGATCCCGTTAAGACCTCAGGGATGACAACTCGAATTTTTTAGTGAAATGTAGTCGTAACTATAGAGATAGCGGAAGCATGGAACAGTTTAAAGTTTATTTATGCTTTAAGATATTTCAGTACAAACACAATAACACTAACGGACAAGGATGTACATATTTACAGACGCACACTCACTAGGAAATAGAAGGACGGACATTAGAAAAAGTTCAATGCGAATGATACAGATATAGTACATACTACAGCGTACATTCGTTTTGGATAAATATAAGTAGACGTAAGCGCGATTAAGTGTTGGCTTCCAACTTACTTATTGGAACCTTTTGATAAGCTTATATATTAATTATAGTTTAAATAAAGTAGAGTAGGAATGCCACTTTACAAAGACTCACATTCTTGTGAGCACTTCAATCAGCACGTGAATGTGAAGGGGATATTAGTTGTACATTTTAAAGTGTCGTTGAAACCACATGTTGAAACACTTAAACTACCTAGTCCGGTCATAAGTTCTGTTACAAATGAAAAAGAATTTTTTTTAATGAAGTAGTGCAATATCATTAAAATTTATAGTCAAATTTATTAGTCAGTCATCAAAAATAAAAAAATATTCTATACGAAATGGCCACCTTTTATAGAGGCCTTTAATCTGTATGTCCACGAATCTATGGATTTACGCACTGTTTCCAAGGGAAATTTCACCACTTCTTGCTCCAAAGATTCGAAAGTCTAAAGGGTTCAGGTCTGGGCTAGATGGGCCAGTCTACAGCTCTTATAAAGTCCGGAACGTTGGTTTCAAGCCAGGCTTGGGTAGTTCGTGCCTTGTGACCAGGTGCAGAGTCCTGCTGGAAAGTCCACGGTATATTTTTAACAGCATTAACAGCCTTTGTAGTTCTAACAGGACGTGGCCGCCCCAATCGTTTCTGCTCTTTGACAGAGGTAGTGTTGTTGTATCTGTTGATAGTACGATATACGAACACACGGCTGATACGAAGCTTTTGAATTGTCTAGAATATAACCGTCGGCTCCCACCCATAGCCAGTTTGTGCAAGGCGATCACTGCAATCCTATTTTCTTTAACACCCCATTCCATATTGTAATTTGATAATGAACACGAAAAAATATGTGAAAAGGCGCAAATTCAAAATTATTAAAAAGTTGAAAAAAGGAAAAGTTTTTATGTAACAGTATTTATGGCCAGACTAGGTATATATGCTATAATAGTCATCTACATCTTCATCTAAGTCCTCAGTGGTAGCCACGTATCACATCTTTGGTATCTTTCCTTATCAAATACGAGAGTGGGTGTCAAGAGTAGCAGGAATCACTTACCATCAGGTAAACTTTACGACAAACATGGCATCTCTTTGAGTAAAAAAAAAGCCAAAACCAAAAGTTACTTCGGTCTAGAGAAGAAAGGCGACAAGTTAGTGCCTGTGTACCATTAACACTTGTGAGTGTTGTTGAATGACTTTTTATTTAGACAGCGTAACGTTGTGCAAGGAATTACTTGTACGAGAAATACCGCCACAATGGCGCGCCCTCACCCGCCTTTTACAAAATTAATAAGAAGTCAGATTACAAACTAATAAAGTGAAATCACTAATTATGAATTTTATATATAATAAGGTATAGGTAAATCACTAAAATATCATTAGGAGTATTTGTCGTACGCCACACCCGCTGGGCACCTGCGTGTTACTAGTTACCATTATACAACAATATGAATTGACAATAGAATGACGTTGAGTAAGTGGCGTCTCAACTGCCTAGTATCAATTTACAGCCGAACAATATTTGTATGACGTCAGATACACATCGACCACTAGCATTTGACTGCCTGATTTCATCTGATAACCACCCAAACATATCGCCAATGTCGAAATGAAAGAAACATAAATAAGAATATTATTTATTAATAAACCATGCATTAACACAGTTTTATTATCTGTACTATTTTTGCAAAGCACATTGCGATGCGTCATTTCATTAATTATTTATGAAATACAAAGTAATATTAACATTACAATCCTGACGCATTGGAATATATCCATAAATTTAACAAGTTAAACCTGTTTTGTATTATATAACATTTTTTTTATTACTTTGAGTTACAAACGAGCAGGTGAACTGTCACCTGATGTTAAATGATTCCTGCGGCCCATGACATCTACATTAATCCTTGATGAGGAATCATAATGCAGATGCGTTGTCACCCTTTAGGACTGAGATTGAATGCCTCGTCACCAGTAAATAAAGGTCTCTGGATCCCTTCACTCACCATTAGCATAATGCTATTTCTCGCCGGTATTCTGTGAGGGCGTCGTCCTACCCCGGTCGAGCTGACCCATTCATTCTGCAGTTGAAACAAACTGCAGTGTTGCTCTACTACTGTTAAAAACACACTGCCAACCTACAGCCGGCCTCGGCCGGTTTTTTCGGGAATAATCCTATACACATACATGGGCCCTCAATTAAGGGTATTGGAGCATAGTTTACCCCAAGGCGAATTCGCGGAGTTCATATCGCTTCTCAAGTCTTGACTGCACGTGTCGGCATCGTCGGAAGCCACGGTTTTTATTTATTTTTATTTATATACTATTAGCAGTCGTAATAACGTTACTTGTATATTCCGGTTAACTACTCCAACTAAGCTGAAAATGCTTCCGCTAGGAGATGGTTCACGACAATAATTGAATGGTTGATTCGAACCTGCGACCTTAAGTTTCGCAGTCCGTACCCTTAAACCGTTAGGCTATTGACGCTTTTAATTTCGCACTGAGTTTTACAGCCGGTGTCATATTTATTTGACATCCTTAGCAAGTATCATCATAATCGGTCCGGGGTGATAATCTCAGCCCATCACCAGCCAGTCCTCTGCTGTGCTTAGCCACCTGCATCCAATTGCTTTCCTGCATAATGCGATAGGTCGTCTCTCCATCTAGAGAGGGGAACGTATGTATAATACTTACAAGTACATGTGTTACATTATGTACTTATATATATATTTATATCTATATATATATATATATATATATATATATATATATACCGGAGTGGTTATGTACGGTGAGTATAGGGATCCGAAGACCCAATCACATGTAATGGTCTATAATAATTACGTACTGAAGGATGGCCGTGGCGTTTTATTGTATTGTATTGAGATGGTATTGTAACCCAGGATTGGGAGATAAAAGACATCCGACTGTACCAGCTGTAATTTTTCCAGTGCGTACTGGAAAAGTTAATCGTATAGGTCGTAACGTATACGGAGAGAATAAAAGGAATCGGGATTTTAGTTAAATAACGAGCTTCAAAGTTAAGTTGCGAGCTGTGTTGCTAGATAGAAGAGAAATAAAAAATTATCAGAAAAGATCAGTCTTTATTATTAAAGGACGTTGAAGTAATGAAGACTTTCAGCCAAAGGAGTAGTCTCGCGTCCTTTGCCGCTATTGGCTGTCCTCTGCCGGACATTGTCTGCCAGTCACGTCGGCAATGTCACATTCCTCGGTGTTCGCAACTAACTGCTCATTAGTGCAATTCTTATATTTTCTATATAATAATTTTTTATAATAATAATAATAATTGTCTCATCTTCGACTCGCAACGTTTTTTATAATATTTTACAAAGAATATTCCAAAGAACTCTATTTTAGTTTCTGTGATCGAATTACACCGCAATTATAAAATAAATTCGATTTGTATACACTATTAGACCGTTCATGGGTCACCTTTTTCGGAATTCCAGCGTAAAATACTAATTCAACGCCTGTTTTCCGTCAGGCAAATAATAAACGATGACCTTACTGCTGGTGTGGAAAACCAACAATGCATTTAATAAAGATTCGAAATGTGCTTTACAAAAATTTTTTTTTTACAAGAATTTTATAATAGTGTACTGTATTTAGAATTTTATTTTTATCGATGAATCTTCATCCATCCTCGGAAGACAGAGCGAATGCCTCTTTATTCGTAGTTGGTACTTCGTAGGCTGTACTATAAGAAATACAGGAGCGTAAGGCTGACATTCCATGCGACCGTTGTCCTTCCCCAGTGAAACCAACCCACTTATGTTGTAGTTAGAAGCTATCTGCGATGTGGTGGTCCACTCTATTTCTCAGACGTGACAAGCGTCTGTGTTAAGATACCTTATGAAGGATTAATATGCGTAGCCAGCACCGCATCAAATACCTATGGGTGAATTGTATGGCTTATTACCAAAATCATAACAAAACCGTATGACTATCTACTATTTGTTTTCCTAAATTTACCCAAAAAGCTTTCAAATTATTTTACTTATGTCTAGATATATGTTATATATACCTTATGTATGTGGCGTGGAGAGAAATTGAGTTAGGTACCGGCATACATTTAAAAAAAACTCTTATATTTACACTATCTACTTATAACAAATACCATGTATACGAAAGTAAAACAAAGTACACTATTATATTAATATATTAACTTACTAATAGCAATACATATAAGTACATAATTAAACATATAACCGCAGCAGACGAGAGAAATTTACCATATTAATTGACAGCACAGAGATTTAATAATGCTCCCGCACCAGCCTTCTGAGAGAGCTAATTCGGTTGTTGTCCTATATCTTAGGATAAGGAGTTCCAGAGAAGTCTAGCCTGATTGAGTTGCCAATTGCAAAATTGATACGTCTCCCGCTAATACGCGATGAACTTGTGAATCCTTGTCGCCACTGTATATATTTCTACGGAAAATTCATTTCTCACAAAATACAATTGAAGAATTTCATAATAATTCATAATAGTTATAAATGGGTGGGCCCAGTAATAACTTAGTCATCGGGCGCACTATGTACTCATATGTTATCCCTTATAAAAAAAAATACGAAGTCGACAGGCTAACAACCTAAAAACCCGATATAAAACATTCATTGACCCATAACCATTTTAGACACTGGAGAACTCGTATAAGTCCGTGATGTACTCATATGTTATCCCTTATAAAAAAAATACGACGTCGATAGGCTAACAACCTAAAAACCCGATATAAAACATTTATTGACCCATAACCATTTTTGACACTCTTTTGAGAACTCGTATAAGTCCATGATGTAGAGAGAAAAAAAAGAAGTATCGAGAGATTGTATTTTGATTATTGTATCGTTATGTGAATTTGTAAAAATTATCCATCATTAGTTAAATGTTGTGTTGAATCATTAGTTGTGGATGACAAAATCCCAAAGAAAAGAGAAGTTAATATAGTTTTTCCTCAATTTACCAATTTCCGGGACAACATTTCGAATCTCATTACGATATTAGTTTTGAGGGATGACAACGGATTTGTGTCTTGTTTCCTCATCGAGTATGGACTTGGGTGTGACTGCCGTAGGAATCTATTAAGGTCAGATAGGCTGATGTCCTCATTTTTGGCAAATGTGCACATCGGTTTCCGTCATAATAGAATCCTTAATATTAAATTATGATATATATTTATTAAACAAACAATTTATGATAGCAAACTTACCGGGGAAGGACCACGGCCTCATAGAATAACAGGGAGAAATAACAATAGTGCTGAATGTAGGCATCCCAGAACCCAATTATGGATAAAGAGTTATTCCGTCTCCGTCCTCCTGGGTCACGACCCAATCTTTTTATATAGAATAGATGGCAAAGGAGCAAGCAGCTCATCACATGGTCAGTTATCACCGGCGACCATGTTCATGTGCATCCGCAACACCACAGGATTCGCAGATGCGCTGTCGGCCTACTTGTAAGGAGTGTGCTCTTTTCTTAAAGGAGTTGGCTATTTTCTTGAAGGTTCGTTAGTCGGTATGGTTTCGGAAATACCGCTGGTGACAGCTTATTCCACTGAGCAGCTGAAAATTTATCGTACAGCACCACAGTAGTGGATTGCCGACATGTTGGATCTATAATTATTACCTAGTTACATTACATGTATTCTTATTACTACACATATATCAAGCTTCCTTATCTATGACCCACGCCATTTATTATAACTAGTCTGGCCATAAATACTGTTACATAAACACTTTTCTTTATTTCAACTTTTTGATTATTTTGAATTTGGAACACGTATGTTATTTTAAAAACTTTCGATTTTGCGCCATTTCACATATTTTTTCGTGTTCATTATCAAATTACAATATGGAATGGTGTGTTAAAGATTGCAGTGATCACCTTGCACGAAGTCAGTATGGAGCCATCGGTCATATTCCAGACACTTCAAAAACTTGGTATCAGCCGTGTGTTCGTATATCGTACTATCAACAGATACAACAACACACACTTCCCCTGTCGAAGACCAGAAAAGATCGGGGCGGCCGCTTGCTGTTAGAACTACAAAGGCTGTTAATGCTGTTAAAGCCAGAATTCGTCGAAACCCCATTAATAAGAAAAAAATATTATCGCGAGAAATGAAGATTAGGACTCTGTCGCGTATTATAAAACAAGACCTGAAACTCGGCGCTTATCGTCGATATACAGGACATGCCCTAAATCAATCTTTACAATTAAACAGAGTGGATCGATCAAAACGCCTTCTGTCGCAATACGCAGGTGAAAGGCACAGAAATATCCTCCTTACCGATGAAAAAAAATTCACGATTGAAGAACACTACAATAAGCAAAATGATAAAGTGTACGCTCGCATTTCTAAAGAAGCTGCTCAAGTGGTCGGAAAGGTACAAACGTGGTCATCATCCTGCGTCAGTGATGGTTTGGTGGGGCGTGTCTTATCAAGGAGTCACAAAACTACATTGTTGTGAAAAAGGAGTGAAAACTTCAGCCAAAGTGTATCAAGATACAGTCTTGGATTATGTTGTGAAACCTCTCAGCAATACACTTTTTAAAAATATACCGTCGACTTTCCAGCAGGATACTGCACCTGGTCTCAAGGCTCGAACTTGGCTTGAAACCAACGTCCCGGACTTTATAAGAGCTGAAGACTGGCCCTCATCTAGCCCAGACCGCAACCCTTTAGACTTCAAATTATGGTCAGTTTTAGAGGGCATGGCCTGCTCTAAACGACACGGCGCCATTGAGTCTCTTAAAAAATCTTTGGAGCAAGCAGTGGCGAAATTTCCCTTGGTAATAGTGCGTCAATCCATAGATTCGTGGCCAAACAGGTTAAAGGCTGAGACTAATAAATATGTAGGTATAAATTTTAATAATACTACATTACTTCATTAAAAAAAAAAGTATTTTCATTTGTAACAGAACTTATGGCCGGACTAGGTATATACCATCAGGTACTGTGTGCTCATGTTTTGTCATCCCAAATATTATTAAAAATCTGCCTCCGTGACTCTGCATCATATAAAACCATGATGCAAATCACGATGGAGATACGATGTCGTTTCTGTATCTTTAGATGGAATCTTTACTCACTGTTGATATTACACAATGATATTAGGTCATTCACCATACAAAATATTGCACCGTTATTATGCTCTTTTCCGCTATACTCCGTTAACAATTCTCCGGCCGAGGTCACTTTGAACAGGTTCAGTTGAATATTATTACATTACATTACACACAGCCCCGTCTTTTGCCTCCAATATTAATTGTTGTCACCAACATTCATCGACTTTCCCACAGATAGGTCGCCAAATCAAAAACAGCTAGTGATAGGTTTATATGAATTTCAACTAAGCCTAATTCGAAGTAGGAGTGGTTAACCGGAATATTAGTCATGATAATAGAATGACTGATATTTATTAAAAAAAAAGCTAACTAACAAATAACATACTCGTGACACTAGACAACACAACAATACAAACAAAATAAAAGTTATTATTATGGGTCAGCGCAGACCGATAGAGTAATGGCGAAGCGTGTAATTTAGTAACAAATAGAAATTCAACCTAATAGACTTATATATACTACCGAAATTTGTATAGCGAATTAAAATCATCGCGTCTCCCAGCGCGTGTTACATTGTGTCAAGAAAAATTTTTATATAAAAATTTTGTTTGGTTAAATATTTACCGGTTAAGGTTTTAGCACCTTCCGTTTTGAACTTGTTTTGTAACTTTGAAAGTAGTAGTAAGAAAGTAAATGTAAATATTCTTCTTGGATGGATGATGGCAGGTACATATTTATGGGTCGCATCGATACCTTACCATCATTGAAGAATGCACTCGTTTGTGGATGTGGGTTGGACGCTAAACGGTACTAATATAATTCAATGATTGATATGAAAGATTCTTAATTTTTTATTATTATTAAAGAGCGCTTACATATAGGACAAGCTGCGAAAGTATTAAGAAGAAAGCTTTTATGTGGAGCTTCCTTCTATGTGGAGCTTTCCCTCACATTTTGTCAAATACTAACACATGTTAATTAATAGTGATCACAAACAGCAATTGAAAGCTTAAAACACGCAATACTGACCTGATTTGATGCGAAGACGAAATTCAAGACAGAGCATCGTAACTGTAAAGTAGCTGTGGCACAAATAGGTCAGTTCGTCTTGGGAAGGAACACACCTAAATAGAATACCGGTATGAAAATATTAGGCGGCTAGTAAATGTAAGACCTTATCACTGTTAACGGTGCATTTCATCGTAGTCTTCTGGAGGGATTTCTAGGAGTAGAGTAGAGACTCTACAGACGTCATGCACCCACATTCATGTTCGATAAGGAATCATCAAGACAGCGGTAGAGATATACTGTAGTTTGTTTCTATTCGCAGAATTAATGGTCAGCTCGATCGGGGCAGGACCACGTTCTAACAATACCAGCGTAAAATAGCAGCATATTGTTGCTGTGTTTCGTCTGGTGAGTGTAGGGATTCGGAGACCTTTATTACTAGTGACGAGGCATTCCATCTCAGTCCTCAAGAGTGACAACGCATCTGCATTATGATACCTAGTCCGGGATGAATGTAGATGTCATGGGCCGCAACTGAAAACGTGAACTGTGTGCTCGTTTGTTACTCTCAATGTAATAAAAAAAACCGTAGTGTTCACTTGTGGTCCTTTGTATAAAAAGCAATGTTTTGTTCAGACCTGACGATAGAATGTCTTGTACATGAGACTATGACATCGAGTGTTGAAGACAAATTACGTAGTGATGGGAAGACACCAATAGAAATAAAAGAAATGTAGCGATCCTGAAGTATTGATTCATCCAATATTACGCAAGTTGGGAAAAATTATGAAATCGTTGCACGTCAATACATGATTAATCATTTGAAGACTTGTTTCTTAGCGTCGGATCATTTTAAATTTATCCTTGTTTACAAAAAAAAACACGTTACTATTATCGTTATGGTTATATATTATATTATACGTTTTTCAATTATTTTAGAATTAAAACTTAACGTTACAGTGAATTATTAATAGATCAGTAACACGGTGAATTCATAAATGAATGACAAATATCAAATAGCATTCGTAGCTTGCATTACAAGTACGTATGAATACGAATACGAGGAAATACAACATCTTTTACATAACTTGAAGAATACTAATCATAGAAGGATCAATAAAATTTGAGATGTATTCACAATTAATCATAAATCTAGAGTTCGACTACGTTTAAATAACTGTTAATTCTTTATATTTTAATGCAAACTAAAGAGCACCATCGGATTATTTATGGCTATATATATATGTATATTATATTATCGTACACGAATAATTTCTTAGATATTAATACAATTGTTTCTAAACGTCAAAAAATTTATCGGTGCCTTCAGTTCCGCTTGGGTTAACATTTTGATATAGATTTTTACAGTTACTACAATTAGTGAAGACTATAGGAATAACATGTATAAGTTTGAATATAAATAAAATATGTTTAAAAATAAATTTTGAACCCATGTTAACCGAACGATTATGAGAGATTGTTTACGGTTTTTCTGATATACACTACAGAGAATTCAATTACCAACAAACTCTTATTGATCTTATTGATAATTGTGCAGTGATTTTACATATAAGAGATAAACGTTGAATATTAAGTTGACTGGTTCGATACACTGTTGTTATTGACACCCAGATGCGCAGTGCTCAGTTTAGCTTTAATTTTATTTATTTTTTATCAAAAACGCCCGATAATAATATGTATCGTATTAGGTCCTTACATATGAAATTGGCATTTTGTCGAAATGGCCACTTTGATCTCAAATAATGTCTCGTTTGGTTAGGAAATACAAATTCAAATGTATTAAACATTTAGGCTCGTGTATTTGTTTGGAATTTATTGATTCATTTGTTTTTTCTTTGACACTTTTTTTTTAACAGAAAGGAAAACTTTAAATATCGTAATATTTACAAATATGAGTTCAACCGTGGCACCAGCGCTGCAGAAACCGCTCGAAGCGTTAATGATGTGTATGGGGGATGCTACTGTAAAAGAAAGCACGGTACATTTTTGGTTTCAACGTTTTCTTTCTAGAGATTATGACGTCCTAAACAAAACCCCGCGTAAGTTCGGAGATACAAGTTGACAATGAATAATTAAAGGTGATCGGATCCATCGTTAACAACGTCACAGTTATCGGCGGGCTTCGGTGTGAGTGACAAAATATTTTTAATTAACTTGATACAGATTAGAAAAGCGATATAGCTCGTGAAAGCAGGTGTCATCCACTACATCTTTCTTAGATCTGGCCAGACCATTACGGCTGATCTGTATTGTCAACAATTGCTAACCATGATAGAAAAGCTAGCCGTTAAACAACCGACACTGGTCAAATGCTCTAGCCTATTGCTGCTTCATGACAAAGCTAGACCTCATACTTCATGACAGACGGTTACTAAATTAGAGGAGCTGCGATTGGAATGTCTCCGACACCCACCTCACTACCCGGACTTGGCTCCAACAGATTACCACTTTTGGAATTTGGACGATTTCTTGCAAGGAAAAAATTCTATTCCGATAAGGCAGAATCGCTTTCAAAGATTATGTTGATTCTCGCTCCCAAAATTTTTTCAGCAATGGAATCAATGAACTACCTTTAAAATTTAAAAAAATGCGTTGATGATAATGGTACATATTTCGATTGATAAAATATATAATTTTATATATAAAATCGCTTTTACTATATATATACATATATATATATATATATATAAATAAAGAAAAAACAACCGTATACTTTACCACCAGGTGAAAGGTATGCCCGTTTGTTTCTGTCAATGTAATACAAAAAAAAAAATTCTTCACAATACAAGGTTGGGTCAATATTAGTAATGTGCAAAATATGGTGCAATCTGGTGCAATGTAAGTCTTCGTACGGCTCAATAAGTGTTTCAATAAGACATATTACTGTACGCCACTGTTTTTCCGCTATAGCTAAATATAATTATATAAAAATAAATAATAATTACATAGGAGGAAATTTGTAAGTTGCACATGTCTCGGACAAGTTGTGAACTGACACACTGTCATGGTGTGAATATTGCAATTAAAGCCAAAGACAAGGAAGAAGTAGCGGTAATGGTTGAGCAATACACGGAAGAAAGTGATGAACGGAAGGATTTCATGTACTGTCCCAGCTCCAAGTAAGAATAATGTTATTTATAATAAAGGTATGATTATAACTGACTGAAATTAATTTATTTTAAAGACAACCAGAAGTTACTTTTGGTAATAAATATATGACTAAGTGCCTGATAATTTAAGGTCACCACATCATGCAATTAAAAAATAACAAGAAAAGAAAATAAATACAGTGAAGAGTGCAAATCAGCGCCTTAAATGTAGAGTATAGAAAATTTTACAAAATAAAATTTACGTTTAATAATATTAATAAATTTTCGAATTTATACAAAACAGTAAGAACACAATCGAGAAATCTTCAGTTTGGTACGATTTAGTTTTTAAATCACAATAATTGAGTTTTGAAATCAATAATTGTGATGATTTATATCATGGATCGATTGTTGTTTCAATTTATTGTACATAAACGGATGGTGTTTTTTTAGAATTCAGACACCTAACGTTAATTGAACAGTTTCGATCGGATCGTCCAATGTAGTTTTTTAGGGATTCTCTGTCTCGTATACTTAAATCGCCTCTGTTAGACTTAGGAGAGTTCGCGCAGTAGACGTCGTAGAATTGTATCGTATGCGTTGCGTATGTCGAACGCTATGCGAGATCTTTTCGTATATATGTCTGAACACGTATGCACTCGACGCGACGTCGTTGCGACAATCGCATTGTACTTGCGTAATATTGAGCGTATAAAGATATTAATATGACGGATATAATTATTGAATTCGTTCAGAATTAATAGAAGCTTTTCCTCGTTTGTATAACGCCACATTACAACAATATATCAAGAAAATATGTCACCTAATACAAAAAAAATCTGAGTGCATTATACTGGTAAGTGCTTAATTTATTCGTGTAATGGCTTTTGTACGACCTAGTTATTCGTTAAAAAATATTATTATTATTATTGTTAACACTTGTGGGTCTTGTGGAATGACTTTTTATTCAGACAGCGTAACGTTGTGCAAGGGATTACTTGTACGAAAATTACGGCCACAATAGCGCGTCCTCACCCGCTTTATATAAAATTAATTAGAAGTCAGATTACAAACTAATAAAGTGAAATTATTGATTACAACGCCAAATTGATATAATGATTAACTAAATTACTAATTAGGAAGTTTAGATATAATAAGGTTGTTGTACGTCACAACCGCTGGGCGCCGTCTGTGTTGCTAGTTAACATTATATAACAACATAAATAATAAATATTATTATTTATGTATTTATGTAATTTATGCATGTTTGTAAATATATATAGTCCTGTATTTTTTTCTCTACTTTTTTTTTTGTGAGTCACTATGTTTTTTCCCGATAGTATGTCCAACACTAGGACAGATTTTTATTGTAAAATAAACCGTACCTTTGTACATACTTTTCTTATAATAGTTTCCTTGTATAAATACTTTGTACATAAAAGTATATATAATATATGTATAAATAAATAGATAAATATTAATAAAAATAGTTCCACTGCCATAGAACATTGTTTGGCCTTATAAAGTAGTAAATTAAATAATCACGTAGTTGTGTATCTGAGGAATTTCTGTTAACGTTAACGCTACGATTCGAGAACTCGACGATGTACGTATGAAAAATCAAACGTTTCGTACTTGTTTTGTATAGTTCAAAAGATGTGTAGATACCAAATTATATTTGGTACCGAATGGCGAGTGTCCTGAGGAGCTGTTCCGTTTACTTCCACCCGATGAGTTTAAACATCGCACATATTTAGGTTGGCAATCCACCAATTTGCGCATTACGTGAAATTTCCTGCCACGCACAACTCCTCCGTAGAATCAGCAGTCGCCAGTGGTATTTACGTACTGATAGCACTGAGAGGGACCTTCAATAAAAGGCTGGCAGAGCATGTGCGACTCTTTTGGTGTTGCGGATGATCATAGACAGCCATCATCACATAGAAAAAGTGACACGTGTGAAGTCACCCACGAAGTTTCTTAGGACTTCATTTAACTTTCATCATCAAATTCCTTTACGTTCATGATAAATATACGTGGTAGAGTAAGTTTCCAGCTCAAAACTAACTGTACAGAATAAATAAGTCGGCTTGACCAGTAAATAGCAGGATAGTGGTCAGTAGGGTGAGAGAGAGCATCCTATCTTGGTGCGTGGGGATGGCTGCGTGCTATGTATTACGCCAGTTGCATAGTGATTTACACTCTACGAAACTTAACGGTTCGAATCCACCATTCTATGTTACTATTGACATGAACCATCCTAGCACAATAAATTAAGCTAAGTAATGCTAAAACCTATACTGGCACTATTGCTAATTAAAAAAAAAAGATTTCCATAATCGTTCAGTTTTTTTCATGGTATCGTATTCTAAGATTGTCGGTAGATCTAAGCATCATAGAGCATCAGATTGTAAATATAACCAGTGTTTAATCGTTTTTATAAATCATAAGAAAACATGAGATTTAAATTGATACTTTTTTGTTAATAAATTTTTGATTTTGCATTTTTGACTTATTTAGAAAAAAGCTAAAAAACATGATAAGTCAAAAATTGTTCACTTTTGCATGGAGAGTTTCAGACCAACCATCATACGAACAAGACTGACAAGACTGTATGGACTAAAGTTCTTTGCCTTTCCCATTAGGGATAAATTAATATCATCATCACTTTTGCATGATGCATATGGGGCTTAAGATTATCGTAAATAGTCACTCCTATCACCTCCTAATGGGAATACGTCGAATTACCAATAACCCTCTATAGCCCATAAAGCCCTAATGATAGCCGTCGTATCAATACAACGTAGGAGATGGCACCTCGATGGGAAATAGTTTTTTCCTATTGGCAACTTTGACCATTAACTTGAGACCATTAATAAAATTACATTGTAAACAAAACCTCAAGTCACTTCTTTTTTTTTTAATTACATTTAGAGTAACAAACGAGCACACAGTTCATCCGACGACGAGTGATTCCTGCGGCCCATGACAGCTACATTTATCCTTGATAAGGAATTATATTGCAGATACGAGTACTGCGTCCCCCTTGAGGACTGAGGGGGGAAGCTTTGTGACCAGTAATAAAAGTCTATTTTACGCTGGTATTATGTGGGGGCGTGGTCATACCCCGGTAGATCTGACCCCATTCACTCCGCAGCTAGAAATAGACTGCAGATTTTTTTTCTGTATAGATTAGATCAAAAACTAATATTTATACGATGATGGCAGTGAAACTTCCACCACGTTGGAATAACATTTGTTTTAGCTGTAGAAATGTTTTTTTCACGACATTTAGTACAATAGAATTTGATTAGAATAAATTTTCTACGGACTTTATCGCATTTATTTTAACAGTATTAATGATATTAATCATGTCTGCCAACAATATTAGATAGATGTTATAGATTTTTGAACAGAAATAATATATAAATATTTATAAGGTAACAGTAGCCGGCGATATGTGGTACTATGCCATCATATTTTTTTCGGTTGATAAATAATTAAGTTTTTTTCAGGTACGTTAGCGTCATGGATTGGTATTATTGATGTTTTAGTAGTATTCCTGGCATTAGTAAGTATATTATTTCATTATATACACGTTGAATTCGAACGAAGCCGATCTCGTTTTTGTAAAATTAATTTCTTTCATACTAAACGGGACATCGGTTTATATACGTCAGTTGGTAGGTTCATAGTAGAAACAAAAAAACAAGTTTCTACATCAGTTTTATTTTATTTATTAAAATGGTATTTATTAGAAATTAAAAAAGTTGTAATATGATATTATTATATTTATATTATTTCTAATTATACGTAAAAAACCTGGATCACATTTTTTTTCTTCAAATTGTGATCCAGACTGATTATCGGGAAAACGGGTCAATATTGTGTCCCGAATCTCCTCTTCGTTTCGTTACCAATAAAATCATGTAGATAGAGAAATAATTCTCTTTTCTATCTTTTCTTGTTTTTTATTCAATTGAAAGTTGCGATTGTTTCCTTTTCTTCAGTTACAGTAAATTTTAACGTTTAAATAAAGTGGTGCCCACGACACTACTTTCTTCGACTTTCGTTGAGAAATTTATAATAATGTTTTTATAATATGGTTCATTTAATTTACATTAAATGAACCATATTATAAAAAAGCTACTGAGATTATATGATATAACTTAAAATAATATAAATTATTGAATAAAAGCTAAGAGTACACAACCAATCAAGTTTTTCGTGAGAGATTTCGTGCGTAAATTTGAATATAATGAGATCTGCTTCTGGTTAAATATAAATCCCACTTCTTCACTTCTGTATAAATCCCACCTGCTGGGCGTAAGCCTCTTCTCTAAGAGACAGCGTAAAGCATGGTCTACCATGCGAAACTACTGCGGATTGACGGACGGACTTTAAATGTTTTTGAAACATATTTTTTAAACATATCGGTTTTATATATCATATAGGGATATTTTGCATCCCTGCCGTACACGGGGTGAAAACGAGTACTAATTAATTGAAAAAAAATCATACAATTCTTTTTATTATTATACAAGTGACATAAATTTATTGTTTCGCTTATGTCATCATTTTTAATAACTGCGGAATAAACAAATGCCTTAGAAGTCATAATATCTAAGAAAAAAATATGAATTATTTCTATAACATAATATAATAGAACAATATCTGTTGTAGAATTAATGGATCGAAACCGCAGTAATCACATGGCATCAACTAAATAAATAAATTAAGAATGTTTTTATTCTGAGAATGAACTTCTTGCCTGATTAACGAACAGATATTTTAAAATGGTTTTAATTTTATTTAATTATTTTTCATAACAAGATAACATACCACCCACCATGATTCCTGAACTGCTGTTTATTTTTACGATGTAATTAATTAGTTAGTGACATTCTATTACCCTTGTGATATGTTATTTTTGACATAAACCATTTTTTTTAATAGAAATGATGCAATATTGAATACTTAAATCAAAGAATAACACATTGTGCAAGATAAAATTAAATCAATAAATATTGCAGCATACACGGGGGTATACGTGGCCGGCCTTTCCAAGTCCAATTTAAGGCATGTCGCAATAAGATCGGAGGTAGGTTGGGCATGCAATGTCAAGGACATGGAACATACCTACAACTTATAATCAGCGAGTCAGAAGCCAGAGGTGAGCGAAGCTCTACGTCACGGCTGACATTTAAAAATCAAACTGAGGTTAATCGACACCGTACTGGTCTCCGTCTCCGATGTGTCATAAGTAATAAAAATCGTAAATTATGACGATACGGTTAGCCCCGTGTTTAAATTATCTCGAAGAAAACACAGAGTAAGAAGACGTACACATATATCTACGAAAAACATATATATTTATATATATATTATAGTGAGTAATATATAACATATATATATTATAGTGAGTAAGTGCCGTTTGTTAAGTAATATTCGACTGAAAACTTATTAGCACCTTAATATTCCATGCGCAGACGACATTTATGAATAATATAGCTTATTTTTGAGTATACAGTCTTGAATATTGTTTTTGTTTTTAGTTTTCATAGAAGATCGTAAGTGATAACAACCGCAATGCCAGCGTAGTTGCCGCTCGACTTTGAGAAAAGAAGCAAGGCTCTTGAAATGTCTCTAAAGTTGTTTAATTTCATTGTTATTTAATCTGACGTGGTTTTCCATCATCACAGCCCTTCCATGGTCCACTGTTGTACATAGCCCTCCCATAATTTGGCATAATGCAATACTGAGCCATTTGCATCCATCGATCGTCCTGCAAATATTGCATAGTACTTCGGACGACCAGTCCGCGGCATGCTACTTTTGGTGGGTTTTACTCATTTTAATTTACAAGTAGAAAAAAAATAACGGACTAAGTGGACATTTTTACGTTTAATATTTCAATGGTACAAATTCGTTTTCAGTTTTGAATCTTGCATCGCAAAGAAGTACAAATGTTAAGGCAAAACGTAGATGACATATAACTAAACTAAAATTTTACTTTTTTTATATCTATTGAAACAAAATCTCCAGATCTAACCAGCATATCTTAATGTATCTTCTCCATCTATCATTAATATTCTTTCTCATCATGCATATATCTCCTGATAACGCTGTTTCATTTTCTTGGTTGTAATTTCTTAATGTATATTAATGATAACCAATAGTTTAACTTTTGTGATTTGGAAAGAAATGGGTTTTGTGTTCAATTTAGATTTGTCCGGCAGTGTGAGTACATTTTTCATGACTTAAGGTGTAATCTGAGTGCGTATCCAAGGAAGATATTCGTATACTTTGGTGTAAACACCGGGGATGTTCTCGAGGCCACACGGGGTGGGTCCGAAGCTCACGATGCCGACCACTTCGAACAGCCTACCGTTCTCGTACATTAATGGACCACCAGAATCTCCCTTGCAAGAGTCCTTGCCAGCTTCGCCGCCGGCGCAAATTTGACCGTCCCACAATGTGACTCTCCTGTTAGGATGGTTGTAGGAGGATTGACATACCTGTAATAAATAATCTCATAAATACATCATTATTATTATAATCATCTTCCACTACAAAGAGGGGTTGGGCTGTAGGTAAAGAAGGAAAAACATCAGTCAACAGAAATGAAATCTAAATAGAAGTTAAAATGAAATGCTTATTAAAACAAATCAATATTACATAAACGTTTGAATAACATACGACTTGATAAGCTCATGCAGCAACAGATAGCAGGAGCTAGAGAGATAGAGGACCACGGCGATATCTTCTGGTTATAGATGACAAATATAATATAAAAAATAATAAACTAAACACATTTTTTTAAAAGTGTCGCAAACACGGAGACACCAATTCGTCGTACCAAAACCTATTCGGATTTAATGCATGTACGATAAGATTGAAGGAAGATTGGAAAAAGATAAGAATTCAGATGCAGTGTCAGGAACACCGGACATATATAGACCACATTCAGACAAGAAAATGACTTTTTAGGCGTAACTATATACAAGACACAAGTTTTGATTTATTTACTTATTCATTTATGTCCGATTATGTCGACATTTATTATTATAAGGCCAAAGTGAACAGACACTTTCTAGGCAAATGTGTACTATCTTAGGCCTCATCTTCGCCTTCCATCAAGCGAGATTATAGTCGAACGTACGCGTTAGCGATTAATTTAACAGTTAACATTAAGAATAATTTGATAATCATGTTTAGGCATGCATTATGCATATAATTGCGATCTTAAAAAAATATTGAATACGTTTTTTGACGTGTTTTTCAAGTCGTTTTCTAATATAGACTTAAGCTTTTAGTATTTATCAAATAGTATGTTTTTCATGTTATAATCGATCATTGCACTATTTCTTGACATATGTATATAGATCAATGAAACGGCCGAGTATGTTCGACAAAAATAACTAAGTGGAGGGCTTATATCCAATAATTCTTACCTTAAACTTTGACACTTAAAAAATTAGCGGCGGGGTCGGCAGCGATAAGGTCAAGCTCGTAATATACACGTCTGGTGTTTGATTTTTAATGCCATTATTATTTATAAAATTTATATTTTCCTCGTATCCATTCTTAGGATATTCATCAAAATGTATAATAGATACATGCATAATTTTTCTCTTCGTTAACGAATCTATCGTGTATTAAAGAAAAAACAAATTACAAGTAGTGAATTTCATTATATAAATTTGGTTGGAAAATAATAAAAGAAATTACTTCAAATTTGAAAAATAATGTACAATGTCAGTCTCAATAAAATCATTTTTGAAAACCATTTCCAGATAGACATTTATCACATTGTTTCTCAACCATTTTTTAATGTCACGACCCACGAAAAAGCCTTCACTAATTAACTATTAATCAAATTATGATAATATTTTTATTAATAGTTAATTTATACAAAGCAAACTATAAGTAAGTTTTTTCAAATTGTTATTATATGGTAATATTTAATTTCAACTAAAGTACAAATATATATGTATATATATCTACGTAGATATATACCTATATATATATATGTATATATACACACACACTGCATATGTGTAGGATTAAATAGTAACTTAACGAAGTGTGTTCACTGTCATTCGTCCTAGAGAGTGAGAAGATCGACTATACGACGATAATAATTGTAACGGAGTAGAAGTTATTAACGAAAAAAAGGTGTTGTCATTGAAACTTCCTACATATATATATATCTACGTTGATATATACCTATATATATATCTTTATATGACGTATAAAGATTCATGTTGTTACGCCTGAGGACTGAAGTAGAATTGTCCCTTTTATCACTTATATGGAGCGCTTTTATATTTTTGACTTTGTATTGAGATTTTAAAGAATAGGAAAACATCAAATGTTTATGCCATTTTGTGTCGGGGAGCGGGAGAGGTAATCTTCAAAATATAGCTGCCTCTTGGGGGGAAGATAGTATTGTTGTGAGATTTTGTACCCACTAAACCTTACCGACGGGTGGTCAAGCCTTAGTACGTCCAAAGAGAGGTATCGCGGTGCCAGGGCAACCCGGGACCACTGTCCGTGTTGCCGTCCTCCCAGGGTTCGTCTTGGACGATGAGAACCCCTACTCTGATCATCCGCGAAACCATCCTTTTAGTCGCCTTTATACGACAGACGGGTACCTTAATCCTTTTCTAAAAGCCAAAACTAAAAGGCTCGTTAGAGGGAGGATTACGATAACTGCTAAACATTATCAATTATGATTATTACTGACAATTGACAACAACATTTCCCAACATACTTCGGCTGATTTATCTCGACAATAATATATTCATATATGTATATTTATATAATACGTGACAGGAAGATGACAAGCAAACACAACAATAAGAGATAGTTAATGATTCCTGAGACCTATGGACTCCATTCTAGATAAGGAATTATTATGTAGATACTTTTTACCCCTGTGAAAATAAATTGAACCAAAGTAAAAAAAATCTGGTTCTTTTATTCGTCAATAGGCGAGTTCACGTTGGTTTTTGTGAGTTTGCTTTATCCCAACAATTCAATATATTCCAGTTAATGTTAATATCTACCGACGGTTTGGTGACGGTTTTATTTTTAATACATTGAGAGATACAAAGGAGCACACAGTTCACCTGGTGTTAAGTGATTCCTGCGGCCCATGACATCTACATTCATCCTTTACAAGGAATCATAACGCACATGCGTTGTCACCCTTGAGGACTGAGATGGATGCCTCGTCACCAGTAATAAAGGTCTCCCCACACTCACCAGACGAAACACAGCAGCATTATTCTGCTATTTTACGCCGGTATTCTTTGAGAGTGTGGTCCTACCCCGGCCGAGCTAACCCATACATTCTGCAGTTAGAAACAAACTGCAGTGTAGCTCTACCACTGTAAAGACACAAACATACTTACATCTTTCGTTTTGAAAGGCAGGCTGACGTGTAGTTTAAGATTACTGCTGCTCTGTGTTGCGCTCACAGCGCCCCAACCGGCCGCGAATACTCTAACGTCCGGGAGAGCATTCACGGCCAGGTCCGACCGTGGCAGGCAGATTGGTCGGATAAAATCTGAAATATTGTTATGAAATTTTATAATCATCAGCATGTTCGCGTGTCATTAACACCAACTTCTTTATTATTAAATAGTTTCACCGCATAACATCACCCATTCGCGACAACCTTACGTATTTACGTAGTTTTTATTTTATGTGCACTTATTGAGTATATGAGCTACGTGAATGGGTCGTCTAGACCAAGGAAGGACCACGCCCTCCAACAATAACGGCGTATATTAGGAATATACTGATGTTTACTATCGTACAATGAGTGAAGAGATCCGCATATCCGATTGCAGGTACATTCCATCGCAGTCCAGAGTAGTGACAACGCATGTGTATCTTGAAACTTTATTGAGTATGGATGTAGTTCTTTTTTTATTTTCTTACATTGAGAGTAACAAACGAACACACAGTTCACCTGACGGCAAGTGATTCCTGCGGCCCATGACATCTACATTCGTCCTTGACAAGGAATCATAATGAGGATGCGTTGTCACTCTTGAGGACCTAGATGAAATGCTTCGTCACCAGTTATAAAGGTCTACGGATCCCTGCACTCACCAGAAGAAACACAGCAGCATTATGCTGCAATTTCACGATGGTGTTCTGTGAGGTCGTGGTCTTACCCCGGCCGAGCCGATCAATTCTTTCTGCAGCTAGAAACTAAATGCAGTGTTGCTCTATCTTGGACTACCCGGTACTAATTGTGTGCTCGTTTACTATCCATCAATTCCCTAATATTATTAACCTCTGGTGGTTTAATCTCAAAGCGTCATGCGTTTGCATTTTGCATAATTTTTTTAAAAATTGCGGTTGCGATTCCCAGCCAGATGACAAATTGTTAGATATCTGTAACTTTTTTTTTGAATATCAACTTGGACTAAGGGAGGGAACAACAAGGTAGTGCCTCTGTGTTTGTGCCAAGTGATTACAACCGTGAAGTCGAAGACGACCAGAAGGATTTTTTATACCCAAAGATTTAATAGGTTGTCTTAAGGATTTAATTTGTATATTTATAACGGTTCAAGTGGATGTTTTCCTTGTTTTTTTTTTATTATTTCATAACGTGTTGTTTTTTTAAGATTCATCTCGGTTAATTAATTTGACATTGTTCATGTCACGGTGTATATTCGCATATTGATATCTTATATTCACGTGAATTTCACACATTGAATAAAACTTGTTTTGCGCATTTTGTTGATTTTATTTTAATGATTTAAATTTTTTAAAAAATCATCAATAAAATAGTTGAAGCAAACAAATGATGAAATACGTAATATTTAGCGGTGGTAAAATCACCCTGATTTTTTTTCTATCTACAGCATAAGGTGGTCAGTGCCTCCACAGAATACCAACAGTAAATAGCATCATATCGCTGCTGTGTTTGGTGAGTGTAGGCACCCGGAGATCCTTAGACTGGTAACAAGATATTCCATCTAAGTCTTCAGGGGTGACAACGCAACTGGGTTTTGATTCAGTTTCGAGGATTACGTGGAAGTCATGTGCCTCAAGAATCTCTCAGCATCAGGTGAACTGTGTGCTCGTTTGTCATCCTCAATTTAATTAAATTAAATTAAAAAAGCTATATTCGATGTCATGTCATATACAGATATCATCAGTCATGGATAGAAGATGGCCTAAGGATAAAATATTGTATTGTGTTCACATTTATTTCAATCAATAATGGTGGATAATCATCTAAGGCGCGTCTCGACTATGATGTGAGAAACAGTGGTAGAGCTACACTGCAGTTTGTTTCTAACTGCACAATGAATGGGTCAGCTCAACCGGGGTAGGACCACGACCTCACAGAATACCGGCGTGAAATATCAGCAAAATGCTGCTGTGTTTCGTCTGGTGAGTGAAGGGATCCGGAGACCTGGTGACGAGGCAATCCATCTCAGTCCTCAAGAGTGACAGCGCATCTGCATTGTGATTCCTCGTCAGGTATGAATGTAGACGTCATGGGCCGCAGGAATCATTTAACATCAGGTGAACTGTGTGCTCGTTTGTAACTCTCAAAGTAATAAAAAAACAACGTCATTCACTAGATGGAGAGACTGTCCCTACGTGGAGCGTGACATTGGTATTTTCTTCTTTCGTGGTAATCCGAACATGTTGAAAGCAATGGACTAATGCTGACATGATTTTGATGATGATAACACATGAAGCTTACCCGTGTAAGGTGCCAACTGGCTGAGCCGCAGTACAGCAATATCATGCCTCCTCAGCGCGTGGGTGGGGCTGTAATCCGGATGAGGTGTGATCTTCTCGATTGGTAAGATGAGCGCGCCGGGAGTGCAATCTTCGCCGCCCCCCTCTACCTCAACGCAGTCCGGTCCCGAGTTACTTGTGTCGAATTCTCCTAGGCGGACGTTTATACTGTGGATAATCAATAATCATTGAGTTATACATAATGTAGGTGTAGGTTTTTAACATTTGTAGTGCGTCTACGGAGACGGAGCTCTTAATTTATTGAGGTCTTGCTGTGGTGTCGTTTGGGATTTAATTTTATTAATTACATCATCGACTTACTTGTCTATTAAAATAAGGATCCTTTTTCAATTTCAATAGCCTTTAACAACAGTCTTTAAGGAATCAACCTTGGTAGGAATCGAAAATTATTTTGCCAGGAATTTTAGTTTATCAAATCTTATAGGGTATAATGGTGGGTCCGATCTAAGGTATGGCCACTTTCAAGACTTTGAATCGACGCTCTAGACAGTCTGAACTAATTTCGTCTGATTTTTGACCACAATCTTATCTATGGTTTAATCTACGATCTATGATTGCCGGTACACATTCACGGTTGTTGTACATCTCTATATATGCCACACTAAATACTAATTAACATTACATTTTTTCAGATACAAGATATATCCACTAGTAGATAATAGTTGAGCCCCATGCATAGTTAACAATGGTAGATCCACGTTCCAACTTGTTTCCAGCTGTAGCATGTACAATTATACAATTATTCCTCTTTATGATTAAATTCCGTACGGGTACAAAAACATCAGCGTCCATTGTTTTCAATTTATTTTTTACAGTAGATATACACAGTTTAATACAGTAGATGCAGTCGCGGGTAGAAGTGTAGGGTTCTTTTTACTTTCGAGTTAGGTAGTATGGACTTTATCAAGTTGTCGGGTGGCGGTTTTTTCTTCTTTTTATAGTATAGACGGCAAACGAGCACGCGGTCTGCGCATGTAAGTGATCACCGCCGCCCATGAACATACGCAACACCAGAGGAGTCGCAATTGCGTTGCCGGCCTTTCAGGAAGGTGTAGACTCTTTTCTTGAAGGTCCCTGAGTTGTATTCGGTTCGGAAACACGGCTGGCGACATCTGATTCCACAGAGTAGTTGTGCGTAGCAGGAAAAAGGGTTGTATGTAAGGACCTTAAGCAGGAAATGTATGTGATACTTACGGTTGACCGACGTTAAGCACAGGCCCTGTCACGCAATGTCCAGCAGTGAGCACGTATCTACCGCTGATGAGGACCCCGCCGCAGAGCAGCTTGATCTTGTCTTCTTTCTTGTACTCTATAATGGCCAGCCATGGGTACTGGTCGATTCCCGTCACGTTACCGCCTGAAAGAGGACAGTGATTAGCAAGACATTTGAATTTTGGTAATTATTTATGGTATCGTCTTACTATACGATGTGTAGTTTTTAATAGTGTAATATAACTATTGAAGCGTCACAATAGCCTAATGGTTTAGGGTACTGGGTCTGCGAAACTTAAGGTCGTAGGTTCGAATGCACCATTAGACTAACGTCGTGAAGCATCGCCTGGCACAAGCATGTTCAGCTCAGTTGTCATGGTTAACCGGAATATTGGTTATGTTAATAGCATTGCTAATATTCTTTAAAAAAAAGAACAAAAAAATAAACTACGCTGCTAATTTTTTTTTTATACTCCATCAATTTATGTTTTATAATATGATCGACGAACGAGCACATCCAATGGTTTATTATGATTGCGGCCATCCATCCATTCTCGACAAAAATACAAGACGCATAAACTTTATCATTGCGCACCGTCAATTTGTTATTCAGCGAGGGCGCGGCTCTTACCGTCAAGACGACCCATTCATGCTGCAGCCAGAAATTTGCTACGGTATTGATCTCAAGTCGTCAGTTGCCGTTTGTAAAAGATTGAGAGTTATCTTCAATGTTATAAAATAACCTTAGGCATCGAGTCCTGTTTGTTTTGTGCAAATAAAGAATAATAAATAAATACATAAAAATTTTAACTCAATAAAAAAAGATATAACGCAAAAAGCAAAAGGTCAAATGTTAAATAGGAGGGTGGAAGGTGAAGTAAAAGCCTCCTAAACTTTGATAAACACCGTTTAGTTAATTATTTTACTCAATAACTTTTATATCAATCCCATTGGTGGTTTTTTGTGTTCGTGTGATGCTGTTGGTCGTAAGACCTCTACAGCTTTAACTAAATAGACTCGCGATCGGGAACCCGCTGAGTAGGGAGACAACGGCGATACTGGCATGAAGAGCGGCTGCACCGGTGATGAGCTCCGACCCCTATAACGTAGAACGTCGACGAATACAGAGGGAGGCGATTGTGCTCCTAGGGCCCCTCATAAGAAGGTTCAAACTCGGCTCGGATCGCTATCGAGAAAGGGGGAAGGGATAGATCGGTTAAGGAGTAATCCCATTGGACATGCATCTTCTCTCTAGAGATCTCATCATATATTTATGCGTTATTTTTTTAAATATTCCTCAGCCGGTGCTTAATCTGAATAAACAGTTGGGGTCCTAGATAGAAGATCTCAACTTGATTCAAACTCAACTTAATACGTTATTTATTATACATATACAGTTATACTTTAATTACGTGACAAATATTGTCAGTTTAAAAAAAAATGTTTTGTAACAGTTAATAGTATGAATTGAAAAAGTTTGTTAATTCCTAGCACGGTGATATTTACGGCCTTAAGCTTTCCAAGTCTCTGTCCGGAAAATTTTGATACAATATCATTACGATCAATTTTTTTTACTGCACAAATATTGTTTTTCGTCTTTAAATCAATAAATTAATAATAAATTTAGACGTTGTTAACTTTAGAAAAGTTTTACTTAAGAACAGTGCCAGTTACTTTAGATTCAGATGCATATTACGTAATTGACCTTGGACACGTGTGCTTCAACGATGCTACTTGATTTATATGCGGGCAAGATAAAGTAGTTAAATTTAAAAAATAAAAAACGGTAGGCGTAAAATTACTTACACAATTAGGAAGCTGAAGTGGCAGTGGGTTAGTAATATATGACGCAGAACCGATGTCCGCTGGTTTTAGGAGTGGAGACCGCGAATAGGCAAACGTTCTGTAGGGCACCCTTTAACTTGGTGGGGCGATGATGTTCGTAAGGCAGCGGGCAGAGACTGGAGGAGAAGAGCTGATAACCGAGCTCAGTGGCTTGCCAAGGAAGAGGCCTATGCCCAGCAATGGACTGATTCAGATTGAATATGATATAACGTAACCATCGAAGTCACATCGTAGTTATGAATTAGAAGTATGAATAAGTTCGACTCGACCGTGGTAGAACAACGAGCGTAAAAAATGTATATTAATCGTGTTTCGTCTGGTAAAAGAGAGCAAACGGAGACCTTATTGCAGATGAAGACTCATCTATCTTATTCCTTAGGGGTGACGACGCACACGATCATAACGCCGCAACCCTCAAGGATACAAATGCATCTTTTTATTGTTTTAGTTGTTTTGGGTCAGTGGTTAGGTTAGGTTAATATATAAAAGTTAAATGTTATTCGTGGTAAACCCATCAGCTCTTATCTTGAGCTGCAATTATTTGCTATATTTTTTTTAAATGTTCATAATAGTCCGAATTTGGGTTTTGCTTGTTTTTTGGTTGCCTGGAAAATTGGCAAATTTGGAGCAAAACTGATAGTTGTTTTGTCTACGGGGTCACGATTCGAACGATAGATAAGTTTCACAAATTCACAAAACGATCAAAAACAAATTAATTTAAATTTTAACAGGACTACGTCTGCCGGGTACAATAAATAAATAATTATCCATAGAACTGATTTTTTTTTGTTTGATAATTTACCCTCAGTGAAGCTACGCGGGGGAATATGCTCTGATACACTCTAGATCAGGGGGTCGATAACCTTTTTGGCTGCGGGTCAAAATCGGATGATAAACTTATCTGACTATAGGTAACACTGACCTTCCTTATGTGATTGGCCAGGAATTCCAGAGTAGGGTAGCTCGAACAGCAAATGAATTCGCAAAAAAAAGCTGGAATATAATCTTGTTATTAAACGAAAATCGAAGAATTCTGTCATGAGATCAACAGAGTCGTTGGAATTTATCTTAAAGATAAGAAGGTGATGACGGATCATTTAAAATGGAAAAGAGAACAAACAAAATTCTGGAATTACGCCTTTGTTGTATTGAAAGTGTATGTGTGTATATCTCGTCTATATGTGTATATTTATGAATATTGTCTTCAGAGGTGACAAACTACGACATGGATAAAGTGAACGTCTGAACCATGGAATCACAGATGAAATGTGTGCTCGTTTGTGTTAGGCTTGCTAGGTTGGTCTCATTTCATAAAAAGAATCTCCACTTTAACTCCAATATAAAATATCATACATACCCACGATCCTGTTGCCGCCGCTGCTCTCGAGACCGCAGCATTCTGTCATTGGATCTGGTGGAGCGGCCGAGGATGTGCAGACAATTGGCCTCACCACTGGACCGGTAGGTGGCGGTGAGGAACCACAGCACACGCTGTATTTGTCCGTACCCTGGCACCTGATTAGAAGTAGTTATTTGGAATTAAAAATAAAAAAATATTTATTTATATTGTATAAAAAAAATGATTATTTTACACCATACACAAGGTGTATTGTCGAAAATTAAGTATCTCTTTATCGTATTATAAATCTTCCAGTAATATGTTAATGTGTAAATAAAAAAATTAATGGACGAGATTTCTTCCATCCGTTACGATTTCAAAAATCGTATTCTCCTTGAGTTATTAAATTATATGAAATATTAATAAATGGTAACATTAACAGTAATATTTACCCTGTCGGCCAAAAGCTTAAGACCAAACATAAACAAAATAATTATCCATCAATTGTAATAAAATCGAATCGAAATCGAATATTTAATGAAGTCATTCTTCTGTTTACTTTCAAGTTATTGGACAATAAACATCTATTGTTTTCAAACAACGAAAAACGCTACGCTAGAGCTAGGTGGTAGAGTCGTAATAATATTTTTATAATGTCCTCATTACTAATTACTTTGCTTTTGTTACGTATTGGTCAATAATTAGGATTACTTAGCTCCGGAAAACACATGTTTCTGACTTATTATACCCAAGTTTACTTGGGTTTGTTCACAAATAATCTCAACTTGTGGTTTCTACAATAAAGACGTCATAAAATGGGAAAAGCTCGAGAAATTAGCAGTGAAGTGCGTTTTGCCATCGTTGTTTTACATAATGAAGGCAAATCCGAACGTGAGATTGCTTCACAACTGAATTTATCGAAGACTTGTGTTCATGGCACAATAACTCGATACAGGGAGATAGGCAATTTTCAAGATCGTCCACGCTCGAGAAGGCCGAGAGCTAACACGTCTAGTCAAGATAATTTAATTGTTGTTTCCAGCATGCGAAATAGACAATTAACAGCACCAGAAATATGCGTTGAAGTAAACAAAACAAACTCTGGTTACCTTTATCATTGACTACAGTAAAACGGCGACTGAGAGATGCGAAGTTGTATGATCGCGTTACCGTTCGAAAACCTCTGCTAAGGCCGCAATACAAACAAACGGATGCAGTGGGCTCTTGCCCATCGAGATTGGACTGAAGAAGGTTTAAAAGAAGTGCTTCGGGCCGATGAATACAAGTTTGAACTATTCGGTTCAAAACGTAGAATTTACGTTCGACGCAATGGTTTGCTTAGTAGCCAAGGAACTGGCGATTTGATTAAAATTGAAGGAATTTTGAAAAAGGAACAGTACAAAAACATTTTAGAACAAAATGTCGTTTCTTCCGGGTTGCGATTAATTGGAGATGGATTCTTCATTTTCCAACAAAATAATGATCCAAAGCATAGCTCAAAATGATGTAGAGGATATTTAGAAGAGAAAGAGGCACAAGGGGTGTTAAAAAACATAGTTTGGCCTCCTCAGAGCCGGATCTCAATCCCATTGAACTTTTGTGGGAAGAGCTTGACAGGAACGTCCGTAATCGTAGCCCATCCTCGCGAGAAGAAATGTTGAATACTTTATGCGAAATTTGGAAGAATATATCACAAGACACCATTAACAAATACGAGCAGCATGCCGAGACTTGTGAAAAAAGTCATAAAATGTAAAGGACGATTTTTAGTTGAAATATCAGTTGAGCTAACTATAGCCTTTTTTGCATGGAATGTTAATATTTTTTTACACTTTCAAAGTATTTTGTCTGTCAATCAATGTTCTGTTAGATGATTAAACAGGTTAATTAAACATATAATATTTTTTT